>OY757015.1:102400774-103014173 GCA_963580285.1 Lucinisca nassula
GGGAGATTGATCATGAAATCTTTTCTACGGTCATTCTCTCCCTTCTACTGATTCAAGAAGGGCAGCTGTCAGTTTCTAGCAAAAAGAATGACTACTGTACTGGTTAATAGTTTATGTAAAAGCCTGCCCAGGAACAGTGTGGACAGTAAAACTGACCGGCTAGAAATGACCTAAATATTGTTGACTGGGCATTTAAACTCCAAAAGCAAACAAAAAAAGAACAGCCTCGTAAAGGCCATTCTAATGAGTACATACAACATACATTTTAAAATAAGATAAGCATCTCTAAATCATTCGAAATACAGCGAAACTTCGTTAACTCGAAAACGGATTATTCGTTTACTATGGCTAATTTGTACTCACTCTTGGTACCCTAGAGAATGTTCCTTTAGCCTCAGATATCCATGTGTTTAGGTTAAGTACACACATTATACATTTATTTTATAAAAAAAAGTCGAAAACATAATATAGGTCGTCTCGACTTAGACCTAAATAGTGTTAACTGGTCCGTTAAACCCCAATACAAACAATTGAACAGGTGCCACGGGCATCATTTTAGTATTTGGTCGTGTTTTTTTTTTTTTTTTTTTTTTTTAACGTTTGATCCTTCCAGATCCAGCAGATATTAGTTCGCTGGACCCGACTGGACAGCATCATCTTTTCATAAGCTGGGTCAGTCTGACTCGCATCACTTAGCCTTGTCAGGCTAAGTTCCCGTTAGCGGTTTATCAGTACTTATGTGCGGTCGGTTTCAGCTCTGCGTGGAAGCACAATGCAGCCAGTCTAGTCTATTCCTCTAAGCTCCGATTGGCTCGGGGTTCGGGCGGATTTCTGTAGCTATGGAAAATGCCTAAGGGACCTCAAGAACTATTTCGAATAAGTCCAGGTAAACCGGAACCATCTGTGTTCGAGTTATTGAAGTTGCACTGTAATATGCATGTACACAGTAAAACAACTACAGTCGAACTTCAATGGCTCGAACACCTTTGGGACCTCGAAAATCTGTTCGAGACAGGGGTAGTTCGAGCCACTGAGGGCTACTGTTAGGAGGAATAATAAGATTCTTTTGGACATTTTCCGGTGTTATATAATGTAAATGTATGCTGTGTGTACTCATTAGAATCGCCTCATCGAGGCGATTCTAATGAGTACACACAGCATACATTAACAAAATAAAAGACTAAAATCTCCTAAATTATTATGTAGAATATTTCCTAAGGGGCTCAAGAAAGGGTTCGACTCAGCCATAGTAAACGAGCCATCGATGTTCGAGCGATCGAAGTTCTACTGTATGTATGAATTAAATCAGTCATGCATCAGAGTTGAGGACTCAGAACCAATCAAATGTCAGAGCAGAGTCAACGTCCCGTTTAAAATTTTAGGGTCAGAACATAGGTAAGAGAACTATCGTTACCCGGTGCAACCAGTCAAATTAATTATAATATTTTAGTCATTTAAATTTGCAAACTGCATGGCAAACAGTATAGATCCAGATCAGACGGCTTCTTTATGTTTGCAAAGGTAGGTTATTATTTTTTACTTTTGACTATGGCTAAAGTTTAGTGCCGTCTGGTTGCTCACTGGGCAGTTAATATGTTTTAGTATTTTAGCTCTGGTGGCCAGTTTGTTCAATGGAGTGGAACGATGTAAACTATTTTGGCTGGGAGCCACCTGGGCAACATTTCTGTGAAGTTTGAATCAAATTGAATCAAGGGTTCCGTTCTGAAATCATTGAAGCTTTTAGCTCCACTTCTAGATATTTGGATGATTTATTAAATATTAATAATACCTATTTCGATGGTTTTGATCAATCAAATTTACCCCCACAACTTCAGTTAAATAAAGCAAATTCTTCTGATACCGAGGCCGGTTTTTGGATTTACATCTATCTATTGTAGATGGGTTTGTTTCTTTGTCCTCACCGTTGTTTCAACTCTGTGGTTGTTTGATTTTTTGTATTCACGGAGATATTGCACTGATGAGTTAGGAGGCCTTCATGCGGACTGAACAAATCATTTGTCTAAATCGCGACGGAAGTAAGGGCGAGGATTGTGGCCACGTAAAATCGCGGTTTATTTTTGTTATGGTTTGTCTTTGGGTGTTTGTGTCGCTTATATTGTTTTGGTTTGGATAGCCTATTGGCCATTTTGTGGGTTGTCCTTTTGGCTTTCCACTATTGATTTTTCCATTCGGGTCTGTTGTTTTATGTTTGTTTTGCTTTCCCTTTGGTGTCTCTGATGGGAGCTGTGGGTTAATTGTATCGATTCCTGATCATTGCCATTAAGATCATCTTCTTAAGATTAACCGGAAGTGATGTGACCATACACGGCGCGGTGCTCATGTAAAGAGTTATCTTGCATATCAATTTGATCAAGATCCATCGTGGGCCAAAATTCACTTACTTAGAAAGTTCGCGACGTTGCATAAACAATATAAGAGCCAGCGCACGACAAAACCTACAGTAAGACATGTGCGCCCATCGAAGACTCAGATCAGCCTGCGCATCCATATAGTCTAACCAGAGACTTCTCTTGCTGCGTGGAGGGGCATTGGGCCCATAGCTATCCTTAGAGCGCACACCAAAGACTCAGATCAGCCTGCGCATCCATATAGTCTAACCAGAGACTTCTCTTGCTGCGTGGAGGGGCATTGGGCCCATAGCTATCCTTAGAGCGCACACCAAAGACTCAGATCAGCCTGCGCATCCATATAGTCTAACCAGAGACTTTTCTTGCTGCGTGGAGGGGCATTGGGCCCATAGCTATCCTTAGAGCGCACACCAAAGACTCAGATCAGCCTGCGCATCCATATAGTCTAACCAGAGACTTCTCTTGCTGCGTGGAGGGGCATTGGGCCCATAGCTATCCTTAGAGCACACAACGAAGACTTGGCTCAGACTGCAGGCTGATCTGAGTCAACGTTGAGCGCACATGTCTTATTGTAGGTTTTGTCATGCGCTTGCTCATAAATATAAATACAGTTTAGCTTTTAATGCAAAAAATGATAATTTTAAGATGAAAAAGTGATATTTTTCGTATTTCTGCTCAAAATATAGATTGTGGGCGCACGTTAGAACCGCCTCATTCGGTTCGAACGAGTACCCATAATCTATATTTAAGAGCAGAAATACAAAAAATATAGACTACCCTTGTAAACCCCAATTTTGCTACGGGGTTCAAGAGGGGTAAAAGTGGGGTTCAATGGGGATGAAATCAACGCCCTTGTGAGCCCCATTACCAAAAAACATGTCTATTCAAATATATAGAAAATTTTACCACCAAATATTGAAGCCGACCTCGGTAGCTCAGTCGGATGCGCGTCTGACTACTAGTGACTAGTGATCAGGAGGACGCGGGTTCGATACCTGCCGGGGTCGGCAACATTCTTTCGTGGAGATTGGTCATGAAATATTTTCTACGGTCATTCTCTCCCTTCCGCTGATTCAAGAAGGGCAGTTGTCAGTTTCATGCAAAAGAATGTGCACTCTACTGGATAACCACTTACGTGTAAGGCTGCCCAGGAAAAGTGTGGATAAGTAAACTGACCGGCTCAATAATGACCTAAATAGTGTTGACTGGGCCGTTGAACACCAATACAAACAAAACAAAACAAACAAAACCAAAGTTTGAAACTTGTATATTTTCCTCCAAATAAAACATGGTAAACAATGATGTTCATTACACAGATGTTTAACGTAATGATGCACAGGGCAAAAGAAAAAAATCATTCCCAGACAGCAAAGAACGCCGGGCCAACGTCGGGCCGATAGTGATACGACAAGGCAACGTCGTATCGCTGTGTGCCCGACGTTGTTTTGTGTTGGCAGGGAAATATTTACAACGCTTGTTTAAAGTAATCGGCCAGCTGTTGAAATGATGACTTTCTCTTATAGGGTTCCAGATGGCTTCTCTGTCCCATCAAACCTTTTATAAGTTTACAACAATGTCCATCAATAAACATTATTTCCTCATCTCTACAGATCACTTCTAGATGTGGCACACTTACGATATGCTGACATTTCCCAGCTAATGATTTCCTTTCGGCTTGAGCTTTTAGTTTCATCTTTTCCTTCCGGGAAAGCGTTTCCTCTTTTACGGTTGATTGGACAACAGAATAGTTGTTTTTAACGACGGGAATTATGTCACAAGTGCCTGTGTGAAACTGTTTAATATGACGCCCACACTTGGCCTCAGCGTTAAACACAGAATCGCGCATGGGGGCACCACATTTGGGTATACGCCTATACACCTGATGGACATTTTGATAATGGTCCATGTATTGTCTGTTTGTGACGAATTTGTTTGTCAGGCAGTCAGGAACAGGACACGGTTTGTCCGATTCCCACATATCACGAGCGTTTCTGGACAAAGCCATTGCATTTTTTTGACTTTCTGTGACTCCAGGACGCCAATCTGAAAGATTAACTTACACATATTTATACTTAAGTTAGTATATTCTGTACCAGTTTCTTTAGAATTAACCCAAAAATGATACGGAAATTTTCCTTCTTGCTCACCAGAAATGGAAATCCGTAGTTTTAGCCTGGGATAGAAATTGTGTTCTTACTCTTGTGTTCTTACCCAGGCAAACTACACTAAGTATAGTGCGCGAAAAATAAATCTTTAAATAAAGTAGGCAGTGTTGTGCAAGGAAAAGAATCTCGGGATCACCGTGCTGGGCAGAACCTCGGCGTAGCCTCGGTTCCGCCCAGCACGGTAATTCCTCGGGTTAGAAAGGCCCAACTGCAACAGAACCCCGCATAAGATTCTTATAGCATGACGAAAACACGCCTGTATATTTTGACCCCCTTGAACCCCACTTTTAAATAGTAAAACTGGGGTTTAAAGGGGGTATACTTTATTTTTCTTATTTCGGCTCTAAAATATAGATTGTGGGTATTCGTTAGAACCGCCTCTGAGGCGGTTCTAGTGAGTACCCACAATCTATATTTTGAGCAGAAATAAGAAAAATATCATATTTTCTCATCTTAAATTTTCGTTTTTAGGCTGTAAAGTTTACCATGAATTCGCATAGGCGAGTTTTCGTAATGTCCTACCGTTTGGGACAAGTCTGCCAGTATCCTGTTTTCTATACACTGTAACCCTTAAACGACAATTTAATCGCCCACCTTACAGCTTGGGTCGATCCATTTAGGAGATATTTAACCCTTATCGTGTTGAATATTTTAATTAGCTACACCCCTTTGTGTCTATCAGCTAATCAGACTGCATGATATAATGTTTTCATTCAAATTCAGAAACTGACAGACAAACAGTGTCATTCCAGATCAGATAGATGGCTTCTTCAGAAGCCACCTGATGAAGAAGCCATCTGATCTGGATAAACACTGTTTGCAAAGGTACGGGTTTTCGTGAACAGCAGGGTAAGGGTTAACACACTGGCATGTTGTGCAAAGGGCAATTGTATGAAGAAAGCGTGTGGCGGCCGTGTTCACTTTAATGCAGCGTGTTCACTATAATGCAGTTTAGTCATTTATGTTTGTGCTTTGTAGCCAGACTTGTTTATCCATGTAAATTTCATTTTATAAAGAGAAAAAATTGATTTACATGTTATTTCGAGAGGTGTGTGAAAGGCGGGGTACCCTTGGAAAACCACCTGACCTTCCAAAGCAGAACTTCGCGTCCCGCATGTGGCTTGAGCGAGACATGCCACTTAGACGTATTTGATGTCACATGCATGTACATGACCAATCAAATAGTCTGTTTATGTCCATTTCCAATCTCAGTAAGGTCAGAGTCAGTTCTTGTAAGTTTAAGAAAACTTAAAATGCTTTAGGCAGGCAATATAGACCATGATCAGACGCTGTGTTTACACAATTTGTCTATGTCCCAGTCTTGCGACTTTAGGCATATTTAAAAACGGAGTGGCTATTTGCAGTCAGCCTAAATAGCCAGAAAACGTTGATTAGCTAAACTATTGACAACACCTGTAAACCCGAATTTGCCTAAATAGAATGGGATTTAAAGATATATTCATGTCACAGATTTGGTATCCTACTTTGGGATCATTGGGTTCATTTGGTATCATTTTGAAAATAGAGTTCTGCTTAAGCCGGTGCTAGAGGGCGTGGCCGGTGTTGCGGTAATGAACATACTCAATACTGCTATTTTCGTTTATTTGGTGTATTCCTTGCTTCCAAAGGATCTAACTTCAGAACTTATTTATACACTAAACATGAAAAGGGCTCTCTGGCAAACAGTGCAGGCTCATACCAGAAACCGCAGCATTTTAAACCGGTTTCTGAAATCAACTCGACATGGTAACCCTAAATTTTGAAAATGGACTTTGTGGTGGAAGATTCCGTTCAGTACAAAATGGGTTAATATGATGCATATACAGTCGAACTTCAATGGCTCAAACACCTTTGGGACCTCGAAAATCTGTTCGAGACAGAGGTAGTTCGAGCCACTGAAGATTACTGCCAGGAGGCATAATGGGGTACTTTTGGACATATTTTCGGTGTTCTCTAATGAAAATGTATGCTGTGTGTACTCATGAGAATCGCCTCGATGCCTCATCGAGGCGATTCTAATGAGTACACACAGCATACATTTGCAAGATAAAAGACGAAAATCTCCTTAAATATCTCGCACCATTTCTTATGTAGAGGACTACACTAGGGGCAAAAGAACGGGTTCCACACATCCATGGGTGTTCGAGCCATCGAAGTTCTATTGTATACATGCAGAGTATCACGTGAACAAGACCGTGATAAGAATACATTTGTACTCCAAAAAATAGGTTGTGGGTACTTGTTAGAACCACCCCAATGAGGCGGTTCTAACGAGCACCCACTACCAATGTTCGCAGTAAATAAGAAAATAAGAAAAACATCATGGATAACTTGCCTCGTAAGCAAGGGGTCGCCGGTTCGCAGTTTTTTTTTTCAACTTCATTTCTGAAAGATTTATGTACAGTAAAATTCTTATATATTAGGACCGCCTTTGGGACTGTTCAAAAGTGGTCTTTAAGACCACTTTTGAACAGTCCCGTAGGTGGTCTCTGACCAGAGGACACTGTTTGCAGAAAACACAAAGGAAGAATAACTACAACCAACTAAATAAGCTTTATAAAACAGAATTAGTCTTAAATTTAGGTGGTCTTAATAGCGGAATTTCACTGTATTTATTTGCATCACTCGGTGTTACGTGTAAGTGCAGTTGTAGAGCCTGTAAAGGGTCCCCCCGTACTTCATCAGTAGTGCTGTTTATTTACATAGTTTATAAAACTTAGTTGAAGAAAAGTTATCACATAATGTCAACACTATATAGATCGTAACGAGCAGGTCACACCTTTCAACACCTTTCCTGGACAGGCTTTCACGTAAAAATTCAGCGAACTAAGTTGCTTACAAATAAAATTGTTGTGTTTTTTTTTTTTTTGTTGTTTTTTTTTTTTTTTTTTTTGTTGTTTTTTTTGGTTTTGGTTTTACGGCCCTTTCAAGGTTATTTCACTCATATGGAGCCGATCGTTAATCAGAGGTGGGCGAAAACCGGAGTACCCGGAGAGAAACCACCTGACCTTCCGTTGCAGAACTTGGCGTCTCGCATGTGACCCGAGCGAGGCTCGAACCACAGTGGTGAGAAACCTCATGATCAAGAGTCAGCGCTCTTAACCACTAGGGCACGGCCTGAAAATAAAACCAATAGATAATCGGCTAAATGTATTAGCAAAATGAATATTCCCATTGCCTTTCAGGTTTGACAAACAATCCATCAGGTGAACAAGTCCGTGAAATGAAGACCACCCTAAATCCCACTTTATATAGAGATAACTGGGGTTTACGGGGATATTCTTTATTTTTCTTATTTTTGCTTCAAGACATAGGTTGTGGGTACTCGTTAGAACCGCCTCAATGAGGCGGTTCTAACGAGCACACACAACCTATGTTCTTAGCTTTTATAGGAAAACAATCAAGGATTTTCATCAGAAAAGTAGCCATTTTGGAGATGTGAAAAATGCACTATGCCGTACGGGTGGGTTATCGTAATGCGACCCAAAGTTACTAAGAGCAGTAGCTTTATGTGACTGGTGTACAAGCGAATATCACTGATTTCAACGAAATCTAGATAAGGGTTGGTTAAAGCCACGCTCCTCTTATCGTTGTCAGGCCAGAGTATTGTCTAGATAGAGGATATTACACGAGTGGTCATTTCCTATGAAATTTATGAAACGAGCCTTTGGCGAGTTACATAAATTTCATATGAAATGATCACGAGTGTAAGATTTTGTTTATCAAATGACCACTTTAAATTGGATTTTATCGCCTTTAATTTGACATGGTTGACATGGACGTCAGTCAACATGACGTTACTTAATCCCGCCAATGTGTTGTTACACGTATGCTCATACGATTTTTATTACACGACGTTATCCACTGCTTATCAACGACGTCATATGATAAATATTCGACCGGCTTCGGTAGCTCAGCCGGATGCGCGTATGACTGGTGATGGGGGGGGGGGGGGGGGGGTGCGGGTTCGCTACCTGGCGGGGTCGGCAACATTCTTCCGAGGAGATTGTCCATGCAATCTTTTCTGTGGTAATTCTCTCCCTTCCGCTGATTCAAGTGGCGACCGAATGTGCTCTGTACTGGTTAACCTCTTACGTATAAGCTTGCACAGGAAAAGTGTGGATGGTAAACTGATCGGCTCAAAAATAAACTCAGTAGTGTTGACTGGGCCATTAAACTCCCATAGAAACAAATAAACAAACTAACAAACCCCAATAATCGATATAGACAGTCCTCGAGTGTTTGGTTTTAGGGGAGACCGGGGACAGTTGATGCACTTTTTAGACTTTTTGACATATATCTTCACTCGACCAACCGATTTTGTTATTTTTTGCATATTCTTAAAGCTCCATCTTTTCCGCATTTAAAATTGAATTGCAATCCCGAATTTTTGGATTATTTATCCTCATTTTCAATAGATTGCTTGAGCAAGTCGACTGCATCAACTTTCCCCAGCAGTGGGGCAAGTTGATGCAACGCTTGGGGTAAGTTGATGCAATATTTAGTTTCTCGCTTTTATGAATTCATACATGGGATACAACAGAAAACTGGCCATTTTGTGTGGATAAGATAGGATTTCATTTTTTTTGTTGTTCATTAAAATTATCATTGACAAACATCTATCAAAGGGATGGTTGCAAGTGTAAAATTACAACAATAAAATTGGGAATGCGTTTAGTGCATTTATTTCTGAAAACTTAGAACATTGTAAAGAAGAACATACAAATCAACCCGGGAAATCAACTGATCTTTAAGAATGTCATAGATGCCATGCACACATTATGAACAACGTTAAACTCTTGCCGATCAATTGAATTCTACTGTATGCTGTAAAGAATTGCAAACGCAACAAAGAACTACACGAAAGAGCATTAGGGCCAGGTATACTTTTTTTTCTTTTGATAGGTATCTCGAAATTTCGACTTAGTATCTCGAAATTTCGACTTAGTAACTCGAAATTTCGACTTATTAACTCGAAATTTCGACTTAGTATCTCGAAATTTCGACATAATAACTCGAAATTTCGACTTAGTATCTCGAAATTTCGACATAATAACTCGAAATTTCGACTTATTAACTCGAAATTTCGACTTAGTATCTCGAAATTTCGACTTAGTATCTCGAAATTTCGACTTTGTAACTCGAAATTTCGACTTAGTATCTCGAAATTTCGACTTAGTATCTCGAAATTTCGACATAATAACTCGAAATTTCGACTAATTAACTCGAAATTTCGACTTAATAACTCGAAATTTCGACTTAGTATCTCGAAATTTCGACTTACGAGATATTAAGTCCTATACACACAGTTAATGTTAAACACCCCCGTTTCATTATACCCCAGCGTGTTTGAAAACAAGTTTACATCAAGCAGATTATGCAAATTATGTGATAACATTGTGAGACTATGGTCATTATTGTATCGTGTAAACGCCAATGACCTTTCTCGGTGCATTTTGTCACATGTTCTTTCATTCTTCTTTCTCTCTAGATTGACCAATGTTAATTTTATCAAATATTTCTCAAGAACTATAAAACTAGAAGCCCAAAACATATGTATCATGTAAGAGTCAGAGGGTTTTCTGTCTCATCAGGACGTCGCGCATTCAATCCCGTTTCACGGGCCCGCCCATCGGGGCTTGAATAAATGGATAGGCTGCATAGTGCCTCAACGCAGAGCTGAATTCCGACCGCACACGAGTACTAGTAAATCGCTTAGAGGAGGTAAAGCGGTGCGAGTCGGACCGTCCATGCTTATAAACCCTATTGGTTTCATATTGGTTTCATAAGGCGACAGGGCGGCCTCCGCCCATCGGGGCTTGAAGAAATATATGGGCTGCATGATGCTTCCACGCAGAGCTGAATCCGACCCGCACACGAGTACTGGTAAACCGATTAGAGGATCTAAGCCTGCCCAGGCAAAGCGGTGCGCAAGGGTCGGACCGTCCATGCTTATAAACCCATTGGTTTCATTGGGCAACAGGGCATGAGATGTCATTTCATCTCAATGCCGGGTAAAAGTCCCACAAAATTGGAAGCAACGTCTCCAAAATGACCTTTACAGTGTTGACAGGGACGTTAAACCACAAATCAAACAATTAGTGCGACATGGCTTGAGAAGTCATTTCATCACAACGTTGGGTAAACGTCCCACAAAAGTGGAAGCAACGTCTTCAAAATGACCTATACAGTGTTGACGGGGACGTTAAACCTCAAATCAAACAAACAAATTCAACCCCGTTTCAGTAAAATACAAACGGGCTAAAAGTCATATTTGACAGTTTTTTTCGGTAGCAAACTTTCACATCGTGTGCTGTAAAAATCATTTATAGATCAAAGCACTGACAGCACTGTTGGGTCGATTGTCTTCGAGTGTGGATTTGAACATGTTTCGTTTATCCTTTAAATTCCTATATAATAAGCAAAATGTGTAGATTCTGATCAGACGCCGCACTTGGGTCGATTAATTATCAATTGACTAAAAGTTACTAACTACAGAAGCTTCCCGCCTTCTATTGACCTCGTGACTATAACTGACCATGTTCAAAATCCAGGTCGAGCTATTTATAGCAGCGCTATAGTCTTTCCTTGTGACGTCAGTGCCCCATGTAGACTGGGCCGGGGAACATGGATATTGCAAACAGTGTAGACCCTGATCAGACGCCGGAGAAGAGAGCTTCATTAAATAACCGGTACGTTCATGATGTAGATGGTCAGCGATAGTCACGTGGACAATAGCAGGCGATAAGCTTCTGTAGGTTGTTACTTTGGGTCGAATGAAAAAAAATCGACCCAAAAGATGGTAAACTATGCAACACGAACACCATGACTTACTTAACAAAGCAACAACCGGACAGAAAATGCGGTATCAGAATACGTTGCGTGTTCAAAATGTATCATTTTGACAGAGCAGCAGATTCCTAGACCCTTCGTTTCATCCCATCGGTCAGACGTCGAAATTGATGGCTGGTCAGCTCTAGCCGCGCGTGTGTGTGAAGGTTGGGGAAGGGGGTCGTGGGTGTGTTCAGTGTTCTGTATTCGACGCCCAAGAATCTCCCAAATATGTTCCAGGGGCTTCTAGCTAGCCAAGCCAATGTCTCAATTCCATAACGGCGGGGTCTAGCACACATATCCAGTGGCAAATGATTCGTTCTCAAAATGAGGCATGACTTCTGGCGCTAAACATGCAAAAATATCCAAACTCCATATTTAAACCGTGATAATGAAGTTGTTGAAAGTTGGTTATGACATCTAAGGTCTTCTTTCAACTCTTGAGTTGACCATAACAAGATTCCTGTTATGGCTAATCCCTATTCAGAGTTGAAAGTCACAGCGCAGATCAAAGAGTCAGTTTCGAGCTAGTATGTAGAAATTATAGTAAGTCGAAATTTCGAGATAATAAGTCGAAAATTCGAGATATTAAGTCGAAATTTCGAGTTACTAAGTCGAAATTTCGAGATATTAAGTCGAAATTTCGAGTTATTAAGTCGAAATTTCGAGATAATAAGTCGAAATTTCGAGTTACTAAGTCGAAATTTCGAGATATTAAGTCGAAATTTCGAGATATTTAGTCGAAATTTCGAGTTATTAAGTCGAAATTTCGAGATACTAAGTCGAAATATCGAGATAATAAGTCGAAATTTCGAGTTATTAAGTCGAAATTTCGAGATAATAAGTCGAAAATTCGAGATATTTAGTCGCAATTTCGAGTTATTAAGTCGAAATTTCGAGATACTAAGTCGAAATTTCGGGTTAATAAGTCGAAATTTCGAGAAACTAAGTCGAAATTTCGAGATACTAAGTCGAAATTTCGAGTTACTGTCGAAATTTCGAGATAGTAAGTCGAAATTTCGAGATAATAAGTCGAAAATTCGAGATACTAAGTCGAAATTTCGAGATACGAGTCAAAAAAATAAAAGTTAAAGTGGCCCTAATGCTCCTTCGTAAAGAACCCCGAATACATAACTCATTAGGCTTTAAGGGCTGGATACCAGATACCTGAAAATAATGCAATTGTCATTTAGCTATATTTATATTTCCAGTGTAAAACCTAATGTAAACCTATAGAAAACAGTGCAGTTCATATTCCATGAACGCAACGAGTCACATGATTTTCAGTGACGTCAAGTGACGTAAGTCTAAATCATTGTTCTCTACGGGCATTAGTGGCGTCAGCGCTCTTCCGCTCTTTGTAGAAAAACAGCGTGAAATTGTTTTTCGGCTTTAAAAGTCTTCAAAATAAGCAATATTTCGCCCGGTGATGAGGGGCATAGAATGTAAATATAAAAGATAAACTTATTTTTTCTGCTTTTCGTGAAAGTATGAACGACAGCGGGTCGCTAGCAAAGTATACATGAACCCCTCGGGGTGCATTTACTTTGCACGCGACCCACTGCGTTCATACTTCCATGAACAGCAGAAAAATAAATTTCATTTCTTGATTGGCATGAAGTGGCCTACTACGCAATATGTTCAATTCGAACTTGATGTCATTCGTAGTATAGTAATATTGAGAGCATGTATGAGACTTGTTTGTATGAATGCTGAGTTTAGCCATAAGCTCGCTATGATACTTTGTCCGTAGTTTTGTTTACATTCTGTGGTGTAATAAGAGATACAATCATGTAAGAATGTTTTGTATTCTGCTTTATAACGCATGTATTAAGGATATTGAAGCAGATCTAATAACTACAGCTGAACTGTACTACTCCCGGGGCCATGCATCCCGAACAATTCCTGGTAAGTCACAGATGGACATAGTTTTCGCAGGGTTGTTCCTCATCCATGCGCCCTGTCCATCGGAGAAATACTTCTTGAGTGGACCAAACACAGACCTGTGAGTGAGTGAGTGTTCGAGTTTTACGTCCCACCAACAGCTGAGGTCATCCATAGAGGAGACCTCGGTTTAAAGACTCATCCGAAAGTCTGGAGAAGCCCGGGATCGATCCTGCGATCCCTTGTTTACAAGGCGAGCAGCGTATCCACTGCACCACGGAGGCTTCTAACACTGACCTGTCCAGGGGTTGCAGTTTATGACTGCAATGGGGTAGGAAGGAAAGCATGACTATGCCGTTGTCCCTGGCAAACTTGATGATGTCGAGTCCAATATGTGAGTAATGGTTATCAAGAAGTAACAGAACTTTCTTCTCCTTGCTAGGCTTTGCCACTCTGGCAAAATGCTGGGTGAAAGCATAAAAGTTCTCTGTGGTCATCCAGCCAGACTGGTTAGCTGCTCCGATGCATCCTTGAGGTCCATCCCGGATGAAATGGACGTAATATTTGACCATTGGGGGGAACTGTATTCCCAGTAGCTCTGACCGCCGCACACATAGTTACTAGAGTCCCTCGTTCACCGGAAGTCAAGGCTCCGATATGCTTGGCACCCCTTCCCCCCGACAACATGGGCAGACTTTTGAACTGTGGACAGCATTCCATATATCATAGGGCATGAGGTGGTCCCGGTCGAGAACGGTTTTCAGCTGGTCGAAAAAGCTATTGACGTTGGCTCTGTTGAAGCTCGTGGCTCTTGATAGACTGGTGGGTTCTGGAGTACGGATGGACAGGGATGGATGACGCTTAAGAAATCCTGTAAACCAGTCCGGTCCAGCACCATCCGGCATATGCAGTTCAAACTCTCAGCACATTCATATGCAAATACTCTTACGTCTTTAGGAGACAACCCAAAGTATATATCTGCTGCTCGAATAAGATAGTCTTGCAGGACAGTCTCCTGCTCATCAGTAAATACCTGCGAAAGGGACCCATATCCAATATTCAAATCACGTGAGCCAATAACTTCAGCTTGCTTCACATAGCGGCCCAGTGTACAATTATTCACCCCAATTTCCGTGGCCACCGAACGAATGGACCGTCCCATGAAAATGATTTCATTTACACCATGCTCTATTATGTCCCTCGGCGTTTCAGCACGGGTGGTTTTTCTAATATAGTTTCTTGCCATTCTGAAACGAACAGATGGCTAATTTTTGGATAAATATAAAGATGAAACGGCCTTAAGATGTTTTAATTTTGATAGAAACGTGATTTTGTCATATCAATTATGGCTTAGAAACTACAACGGGGTAGGTTGATGCACCGCATCAATGTGCCCCGAGCTCAATGCATCAACCTGCCCCAGCCACCCCCCACGTGACTTTCAGCAAGGGAGGTAACTTATATATGATGTTTTTATTCAAATGAGTGTGTCATTTGAAAGATGAAGGATCTAGCTACCCGTGTGCATAACTTGGTTATGATCTAGCAGAAATAAATGTATGCGAAACGAAAAAGTGCAAAAAATCTGTAAATTTACTCACATGTCTCAAAAATGAACTTTTCTTCACTAAAGGCGCATTTTGTCATCCGAATTCCTCGAAACTTTCGGAAAAGATGGCGGCTATCAGTGACGTCTTTATTTCGTTATTTATGACATCATAAATTGCATATTGACTTATTTATTAAGCCTGCATTAACCTACCCCGTGCATCAACTGGCCCCGGTCTCCCCTACGGACAGTGTAGAAACAGATCAGACGCCACAGTAAGCGGCGGCTATAATCGGAGTCCATCATGGAAATACGCCTATATAACTTTGACCCCTTCAAACCCCACTTTTATATCGAACTAGCCCCGGTCTCCCCTACTTTTCTCAACTTCAGTAATAAAAACTATTCTAAACTTTCAGAAAAGTTTATGTTTTAATTACAGAATTGAAACTACATGATAAATGTGTTATATATTTACATTGCTTTTCTCCCTATAAGTTAGTTCTGCGAAATATTTTAATAGTTCAGGAGAGCTATTGTGAGACGATCTTGTCCCGTTGGGTGGCCGAATTTGCCCCTTAGCGGGACAAGTTCGGCCATCATGACCCGGTCTCTTTGACTAAAAAAATACCCTCTATCAGACAGAGACATAAGAAGGCATATACCTGGGCTGGTACGGCTTCATTGTACCTTACTTACATATATAGTTTTCTGAGACCTAGCTGTAAGAGTCACTGAAAAAATGAACGTTTTCTAAAAAAGGGCCGTACAAGCCCCGGTCTCCCCTATACATTATTTTTCTTATTTCTGTTCAAAAACATAGATTGTGGGTACTCGTTAGAACCGCCTCGATGAGGCGGTTCTAACGACTACCTACAATCTATATTTAGAGCAGAAATAAGAAAAATATTACATTTTTTTTCATCTTAAAATTCTCATTTTTGGCGGCAAAGTTTAGAATGTATTTGTATAGGCGTGTTCTCTTAATGTAAACTGCACAAGCATTAAAGGATTAATTATTCCGGCCAAGGCCATTTTTTTCGGCCTAAACTCAGAAAACAGGGGCATGTGGTTTTTGTTTGTTTGATTTGAGGTTGTTGTGCCCGTCAACACCAATAAAGTCATTTTGGAGACATCGTTTCCTATTCTGTGGGATTTTTACTCAACATTGAGATGAAATGGCATCTCAAGCCCTGCCGCTTAGTGCAACCAAAATGGTTATATGCATTGACGGACCGACTCGACCCACTTTGCCTGGGCAGGCTAAGACCCTCTAAGCGGTTTACCAGCGCTCATGTGTGGTTAGTTTGAGAGCCCTGTGTGGAAGCAACATGCAGCCAAGTCTATTTCACCAAGCCCCGATGGACAAAATAACCCAGCCTGCACACGATACGTAGATGTGACGTTGTATAAACGTCATGACGTTGCACCGACGTTGATCCGACGTCATAATTACGTCATGTGCCTGCTGGGAAGTGTCTCTGTCAACAATGTATAGGATCGGCCCCCGCCCATCGGGGCTTAAAGAAATAAATATGATAAATGGGCTGCATGAGGCTTCAACGCAGAGCTAAATCCGGCCGTACACGAGTACTGGTAAATTGCTTAGAGAATCTAAGCCTGCCCGGGCAAAGCGGTGCGAGTCGGACCGTCCATACTTATAAACGATATTGGTTTCAATGGGCGACAGTGCTTGAGATGTCATTTCATCTCAATGTCGGGTAAAAGTCCTACAAAATTGGAAGCAATGTCTCCAAAATGATCTAAATTGTGTTGACAGGAACGTTAAACATCAAATCAAACAAACAAACAACACTGTATTAGTAAAAGGGGGCATGTGCTGGTCGTACGCAAACACGCCGAGCTGAACACGTCTGTATAAATTTGACACCCTTAAATTCACTTTTATAAATTAAAACTGGGGTTTACATGGGTAAACATTAGTTTTCTTATTTTTGCTCAAACCGTAGATTGTGGGTACTTGTTAGAACCGCCTCGCCGAGGCGGTTCTAACGGGTACCCACAGTATGTTTAGCAGAAATATGAAAATACAAGACAATAATAGGATTTTTTATCTGAAAAATATTTTTTTTTATGGGGAGGGGGAGTTTTCGTAATAGAGCTGATATGAAATATACAAGAAACACGCACGGTATCCTAAACCATAATCCTTCTTTCCTAGTTCCAATGATAACATCCATCCATTTGCAAGAAACGTCTAATCCAACGTCGATTACCGTCCCCCAGTTTGACGTTAGCGGAGCGTTGTTTACAGAGGCCCGACTCACGCCGAGGTCGCACTGGGGGTGGGGAGGTCCTGGCGGTTCGTTCACCCACCGCTAGCACTCCGAGGAGTGATGGCGCGGTTGCTTTGGGCTCACTCCCCAACCAGAACCGAAAAATAAAAAATGTTTCAGGTCGTGGCTGCTAGAAAACAGTCACAGTTCGAAGTAAGCAAGTCGTGTGAATAAACCTGTAATGTCTTGCCCCAAGGGCAAGCATGTGAGTTGACACGGAGCGGGGTGGACACGCCACCTCGCCCTTGATGTGCCAACTAGCGACTCTTGGCAACCTACAGCTATTTATACACGCGTTTCTATTGCGGATATGTTGTGCAATGCCCATTTGAATAGTTGAATATCGACCTTGTCAGCATTTTACTTTTTTACAATTATATAGGGAAGTTCTGTGGGTTGAGAAAATAGAGAAATTCCAATGTCTTGTCCGATCGATCGATTGATCGATCAATCCATTACGAAAACACACCTATACAAGTACACTGTAAACTTTACCGCCGAAAAATCCGGCACGCAAATTTTAAGATGAAAAAGTATGATAATTTTCTTATTTCTGCTCAAAATATAGATTTTTGGTACTCGTTAGAACCGCCTCGGTTTTAACGAGTACCAACAATCTATAGTTTAGAGCAGAAATAAGAAAAAATTATGTTTACCTCTGTAAACCCCAGTTTTACAACATAAAAGTGGGGTTCAAGGGGGGTCAGAATTATATAGGCGTGTTTTCGTGATGAATCAATCAAACAATCAATCAAACATTTCCTCAATCAATCAATCTTTCAATTAATAAGAAATTGGTTGATTTATTGTGTTTGGGTTTAAACGACACGTACATGTACGCCAACCCTTTTGGGTTATTTTCGTCTCCCAGACAACGGGAGAAAAAAGATAGAAGAGACAATACAGACGATCCCAGCTAGCGTGACAAAAAAGCTGTACAACGTCGGGCCGACACCGATGCGACGTCGTTGTCGGTCAGTTAGTTGTCTTTGCTGACCAGGGTGAAAGTGAAGGACCCGATGAGAAACGGAAAGTGTAGAAACTGAAGAAATAACATCATCCCCACCCTCCTCACAAACCCGTTGCAATTACAGTAGGCCTTGCACCACTATTTGTTTGTTTGATTTGAGGTCTAACTTCCCCGACAACACTATTTAGGTCATTTCGGAGACGTTGCTACCAATTGTGTGGGACTTTTACCCGACATTGAGATTCCTCGCTCGGGTCACATGTGAGACGCCAAGTTCTGCAACGGAAGGTCAGGTGGTTTTTCTCAGGGTACTCCGGTTTTCGCCCACCTCTGATTAACGATCGGCTCGATATGAGTGAAATAATCTTGAAAGGGCCGTAAAACCAAAACCAAACAAACAAACCCGACATTGAGATGAAATGACACCTCAATACCTGCCGCCCAATGAAACCAATAGGGTTTTTATAACTATTTTATAGAACATATTTATATGCATGGAAGGTCCGACTCACCCTACTTTGCCTGGGCAGGTCCTTACCCCACTACGTTCCAATATACGTGTGTCAGTTGAACTCCCCATTGACGCACGATACGCCACACCTAGCTTTGACTCACCAAACCACCCCTTCCATAAAATCAGAAATAAAAAAACCATCAATGGTTTGTTACTTGGAGCTATGGGAATGGTACATGTTATTTGGACTGACTTAGGTATTTTTGATGTTCTTTAAAATAAAAGTATGTTGTGTGTACTCATTAGAATCGCCTCATCGAGGCGATTCTTATGAGTACACACAGCATACCTTTCCAATACCAAATAAGGATGATAAAATATCATCCCTAAAGATTTGTTAGCAAAGTTCATACGAATTCAACAATAAAATCGAAACAACCCAGGACGGCCCCTGCCCATCGGGGCTTGAAGAAATAGATGGGCTGCATGATGCTTAACCGACCGCACACGAGTACTGGTAAACCGTTTAGAGGATCTAAGCCTGCCCAGCCAAAGCGAGTCGGACCGATCATGCGTATAAACCCTAGTGGTTTCATTGGGCGACAGGGCTTGAGATATCATTTCATCTCAACGTCGGGTAAAAGTCCCACAAACTTGGAAACAATGTCTCCAAAATGACCTATACCGTGCTGACGGGGACGTTAAACCTCGAACCAGTTTAGAATGGATTTGATCTCTTTTAAGTCTTTAAACAGGTCGAAACAACTCAGGTAAATGAGCCATCAGAGTTCGCACCATTCATCACGTGAACAATCCGTGAAATGCACACCATCTAAATCCTACTTTATACAGAGAAAATAAGAGTTTACGGGGTATACATTATCTCCAAGAAATAGGTTGTGGGTACTCGTTAGAACCGCCTCATTGAGGCGGTTCTAACGAGCGCCCACAACTTATGTTTGCAGTATAAACAAGAATAATATCACGTATTTTCATCAGAAAAGTTGCCATTAAGGGATGTGATAAAATGCGCTATGTCGCACGGGTGTTGAGTTTCACTGGAACAGATGTACAAGCGAAAATGTGTCGGGCATGTGCGCACAGAAAAGTCTTAGAACAGCCTGCGCATCATCATCATCATCATCAGCAGCAGCATCATCATCAGCATCATCATCATCATCATCATCATCATCATCGCCGCCGCCGCCACCATTAGCAGCAGTTGTAGTAGTAATATGTGAGGTCATATGGAGACATGCACGGTTTAAAGACTCATCCAAAAGTCCGAAATCGAACCCAGAATCCCTGGTTTATGAGGCCAGTAGCTTAACCAATACACCAAAGAGGCTTCCAGCAGCAGCAGCAGCAGCAGTAGTAGTAGTTTTTTGTTTGACTGATTTTAGGTTTAACGTCCCCGTCAACACTGTATAGGTCATTTTGGAGACGCTGCTTCCAATTTTGTGGGACTTTTACCCGACATTGAGATGAAATGACGTCGCAAGCCCTGCCGCCCAATGAAACCAGTATAGTAGGGGTTATAAGCATGGACGGGCCGACAGCCTTTTGCCTGGGCAGGCTTAGATCCTCTAAGCGGTTTACCAGTACTCGTGTGCGGGTCAGTTTCAGCTCTGCGTGGAAATATATCATGCAGCCCATCTATTTCTTCAAGCCCCGATGGGCGGGGCCGAGTAGTAGTAGTAGTAGTAGAAGTGGTGTTGGTGGTAGTAGTAGTAGTAGTAGTAGTAGTAGTAGTAGTAGTAGTAGTAGTAGTAGTAGTAGTAGTAGTAGTAGTAGTATGCGTTAAGACCAAAAATAAGGATTGAAAAAGAGAATTCATTAAACTGAATCCATCTGTATACTTTTCTATTTTTATTCATGACATTTATGGTCCATAGATACATTCCGATCAATACATGTTTTTTAACCCTTTTTGTACCAAATGGAATCTTCCTCCTTGTATATATTAGGAGTTCATTTCAAAATTTAGGGGTGTCAGGTTTTTTTTTGTTTTTTTTTCATAAAATTTATTTGGAAAATGGCTGAACTTTTAAAAAACAGTGTAGGCCCTGATCAGACGCCGCGTTCTGTGGCGTCTGATCTGGGCCTGGACTGTTTGCCGGGGTACCCGTTTTGGGGTTTCTGGTACAAAGTGGGTTAAATGTAGCATTGCACGACCCGCAGAAAAAGTGACCGACTGAAGTCGGTTGATTTTCTAAGAGTGCCCTAAAATCACCGTGTCATTCTGTCATTCGGTCATTCTGTCAGTCTGTCTGTCCGTCCGTAACCCGTTTGTGAAAATTGGTGATGGTGACTTAACCGCTTGGAATATTTAAACAATTTTTGGCATACTGATAGATATCAATGAGATCTAACCAATGAACTTGCGAAATATTACATTCCATTTAGTATAGCCTCGCCGAGGCGAAAAATGTGAAAATTTTCTAACTGCTTCTCCTCGGAAACCGTTGGGCCGATTGAAGTCAAATTTCATATGGAGCCTCTATGGGATGGGGGAAACCAAAATTTGCTCATGGGGTCCAGGTCACATGACCAAAATGGCCGCCAAGCCATATATGGTCTGTCTGTCTGTCCGTCCGTAACCCGTTTGTGAAAATTGGTGATAGTGACTTAACCGCCTGGAATATTTAAACAATTTTGGCATACTGATAGACATCAATGAGATCTAACCAATGAACTTGCGAAATATTACATTCCATTTAGTGGCGAAAAATGTGAAAATTTTCGAACTGCTTCTCCTCGGAAACCGTTGGGCCGATTGAAGTCAAATTTTATATGGAGCCTCTATGGGATAAGGGAAACCAAAATTTGCTCACGGGGTCCAGGTCACATGACCAAAATGGCCGCCAAGCCATATATGGTAAAAATCCTTCAAAAATAGTCTTCTCCAGAACCAATGGGCAGATTTCCACGAAACTTGATAAATAGCATCTGGGGCGTAGGCCCATCATAAATTGCTAAAATGGTGACCCTGGGTTGACCTTGACCTTCTTTGTGCCTAGGTCAAACTTTGACACATATATGCTTTTGTATTGGAAAAGTGAGAATGCATTTTATCCTGCAAACGATTCAGAATACAGTACTAAAGTATAAGATATATTTTTGCTCCTTACGATAAGGCCCATTTATTGGGGGAACCGTTTTAGGTCCAGGTCACATGACCAAAATGGCCGCCATACCCATATATGGTAACACTCATAAAGCTAAAAGCATCCGGCGGGTCGTGCTTTCATTATAGTTTCTGGTATTGAATGGGTTAATATGGGTATAGGGCCTACGTAAAAATACCTTTTGAATACAGCTCGAGTACATTATTTTTACGACTTTGCTTATTTGTTGCATTTTTTCATTTGAGGCTTACGTCCCGGTCAACACTATTTTAGGTCATTTTTTGGAGACATTGCTTCCAATTTTGTGGGCATTGAGATGAAATGTCAGCCCTATGAAACCAATAGCGGAATCGAACCTTTTTGTCTGTGTCTAAGCGGTTACTAGTCGGTTTCAGCTCTGTGAGGAAACATCATGTAGCCCAATCGATTTCTCCAAGCCCCGATGGGTGGGGGCGGTAACATTTCGTATGTTGTTCATTTGAGGTGGGCAATATCGGTGTCCGAACGATGAACCTTCGATGACTAACATCTAAAATCCCAGCAGGCACACGCGAAAAATGTGAAAATTTTCGAACTGCTTCTCCTCGGAAACCGTTGGGCCGATTGAAGTCAAATTTTATATGGAGCCTCTATGGGATAAGGGAAACCAAAATTTGCTCACGGGGTCCAGGTCACATGACCAAAATGGCCGCCAAGCCATATATGGTAAAAACCCTTCAAAAATAGTCTTCTCCAGAACCAATGGGCAGATTTCCACGAAACTTGATAAATAGCATCTGGGGCGTAGGCCCATCATAAATTGCTAAAATGGTGACCCTGGGTTGACCTTGACCTTCTTTGTGCCTAGGTCAAACTTTGACACATATGCTTTTGTATTGGAAAAGTGAGAATGCATTTTATCCTGCAAACGATTCAGAATACAGTACTAAAGTATAAGATATATTTTTGCTCCTTACGATAAGGCCCATTTATTGGGGGAACCGTTTTAGGTCCAGGTCACATGACCAAAATGGCCGCCATACCCATATATGGTAACACTCATAAAGCTAAAAGCATCCGGCGGGTCGTGCTTTCATTATAGTTTCTGGTATTGAATGGGTTAATATGGGTATAGGGCCTACGTAAAAATACCTTTTGAATACAGCTCGAGTACATTATTTTTACGACTTTGCTTATTTGTTGCATTTTTTCATTTGAGGCTTACGTCCCGGTCAACACTATTTTAGGTCATTTTTTGGAGACATTGCTTCCAATTTTGTGGGCATTGAGATGAAATGTCAGCCCTATGAAACCAATAGCGGAATCGAACCTTTTTGTCTGTGTCTAAGCGGTTACTAGTCGGTTTCAGCTCTGTGAGGAAACATCATGTAGCCCAATCGATTTCTCCAAGCCCCGATGGGTGGGGGCGGTAACATTTCGTATGTTGTTCATTTGAGGTGGGCAATATCGGTGTCCGAACGATGAACCTTCGATGACTAACATCTAAAATCCCAGCAGGCACACGTCGCTAGGGCAACGTCAAATCAACGTCGGTGCAACGTCACGACGTGGAATTGGCGTTGCACCGACGTTGATGCGACGTTACAATTACGTCATATGCCTGCTAAGATAATGCTCGTCTACGGTTGGGCTTAGTCTAACTGCGACATTACGATAACACATCCGCAAGACATAGTCTTCAAATGGCTACTTTTCGATAACTACAAACATAGGTTGTGCATGCTCGTTCGAAGAGGCGGTTCTAACGAGTACCCACAACTTATGTGAGACGCCAAGATCTGCAAGGAAGGTCAGGTGTTTTTTCTCCGGGTACACCGGTTTTCGCCCACCTCTCATTAACGATCGGCACGATATAAGTGAAATAATCTTGAAAGGGCCGTAAAAGAAAACAGAAAAAAAATCATAAACTATGTCTTGGAGCAGAAATAAGAAAAATAATGTATACCCCGTAGACCCCAGTTTTCTCTATATGAAGTGGGGTTAAGGGGTAAGTGTTCATTTCACGGACTTGTTCACTTGATGAGTCCTAGAGGGTCGATTTTCTCTAGATGTAGGCTGGGAAAATGGTCCTGAACTGAGACTTAGACTACTTATCCGTCTAACCCTTATAAATTCCAGTGTTATAAGCAAACATTACGCAAACACGCCTATACAAATATTGCCACCTTTATCGCCGAAATATTGAAAATATATGATGAAAAATTATGATATTTTTCTTATTTCTGCTCAAAATGTAGATTGTGGGCACTCGTTAGAACCGCCTTATCGAGGCGGTTCTAACGAGTACTCACAATCTATATTTTAGAGCAGAAATAAGAAAAATAAGGTATACCCCCGGAAACCCCAGTTTTACTATATAAAAGTGGGGTTCAAGGGGGTCTAAATTATATAGACGTGTTTTCGTGATGTAGTGCAAACCTTGATCGGACACTACACCCCGTGGCGCCTGATCTACATCCGCACTGTTTGCCAATGTACCATTACACGAGCACAGTCCAGATTTTACTTTTTGTACAAGGATATAACCCCCGGGAGATAACCGTTGCCTGGACCGCCCATCGGAGCTTTGAGAAATAGATTGGTCTGCAATGCGCTTCCATGCAGAGCTGAAACAGACTGCGCATGAGTACTGGTAAACCGCTGTGAGTAGCGAGGGGCCGAAGTTATAAAACGTTTTCTTGCTCAACTCAATTGAGCAATCAAAATAATGAGCATTCTGTGCTGATCTGAGCAGGAAAATTGCCTGATTTGTTTTTATTCATAAAAAATTTCCTGCTCAACTGCGTTGAGCACGAAAACAGTTTAATAAACTCGGTGCCTGAAAAGACTTGAAATACCCCTGTCCCGGACACATTTTCATGGCCCCAAAAGGTGTTCGAGCCATTGGAATTCGATTTTTACGTGTGCCGATCATTCTCTATGCTGAGCCCGGCTTTCTCGATTCTGCCCATCACGTTAACAAGCCCGTGAAATGAACACCCTTCTACACCCCACTTTATATTGAGAAAACTGGGGGTTATGGGGGTGTACATTATTTTGCTTATTTCTGCTCCAACACATAGGTTGTGTGTACTCGTTAGAACCGCCTCGATGAGGCGGTTCTAACGAGCACCCACAATATATGTTTGTAGTGTAAATAAGAAAAATATTATGGGTTTTCATAGAAATGTAGCCATTTTGGAGATATGAAAAAATGCACCATGTTGCACGGACTTGTTCACGTGATGCCGACTTGGGATTCGAACATGCACAATCACTGTGGTGATTCAACGCCATGGTTTAAGTAAACAAGTCTAAGTAATGAGAACCCTGGTGAATTCCCACTTTGTATAGGGAAAAGTTGTGTTTTCATGGATAATCCTTGTTTTTGCTTATAAACGTGGATCAAACCGCCTCAGCGAAGTCCGGGCTCTAACGACTACGCACAATCTGTGTTTGCTGCAGCGATAAGGACCCAGTATTACAAAAAGGGTTTCTAGAAATCTTCCATGAGAATACATTAGAAACCATGTCCATGTGAAATAATTGCGTCCACAATGGTGTCAGAAATGATAATATTATATAAATATTGTAACTTCTTTCTTATTTCTGATTTCAACAAAGAGTGTGGGTGCTCGTTAGAACCGCCTCATTGAGGCGGTTCTAACGAGTACCCACAATCTATGTTTTTGAGCAAAAATAAAAAGGTAGATAATATATACCCCCGTAAACCTCAGATCTCTCTATATAACGCCCCCCCGCCCATAGGGGCTTGAAGAAATATATGGGCTGCATTATGCTTCCACGCAGAGCTGAATCCGGCCCGCACACGAGTACTGGTAAACCGCTAGAGGATCTAAGCCTGTCCAGGAACCGTGGTGCGAGGCGGACCGTCCATGCTAATAAACCCTATTGGTTCCATTGGGCGACAGGGCTTGAGATGTCATTTCATCTCAATGTCGGGTAAAAGTCCCACAAAATTGGAAGCAACGTCTACAAAATGACCTTTACAGTGTTGACGGGGACGTTAAACCTCAAATCAAACAAACAAACTCTCTATATAAAGTGGGGTTTAGAGGGATCTACTTCTCTCGGACTTGTTATCGTGATCTATTCGAAATACATGTAGGTGTTTACAATTCGAGTGACTCGCGGGTGATTAGACGCGAGACTAGGCTTGAGAACCGTGATTTCGAATCCATTATGAAAGATCATTAATTGACTATCCTGTATTACACCAGGTCAACCAATATTAACCGGAGGTCAAAAATCATAAATCATGATTTTTAATTGCGTCATTTAATAAAATTGCCACGAATCATGTAATTTCGTATTTGCCAAGTTACAGTTCCTCGGTCAGCTGTATTGGCCTCGGCCTTCGGTCTTCGGCCTCGGGCCAATGCAGCAGACCTCGTCGTACCTGTAACTGAGCCAGTACGAAATTACTTGATTAATAACATTATCATCACGATGAGCCATCATTGGACTACAATATAAGAATCTTAAATGTATGTGAGGGCTGGACAGATTTTTTCCGAGGGTAACTAGCCTTTCCTAGTGATGCCGGGCAGTGATTCCGAGGGATGGATTTTTCTATCTATCTCCACATTCAATGTAAGATGAGTTTCTTTTTTGTTTTCATGTCTGAGAGTGGAAGTCCATGTAGAGCTATTGCACTATCCCCAGTGTCATCGTTGGCGTAAGCTTTGGAGTCGGCGTTGTCCTGCTCATAATTTTTTAAAATGCCGACAATTTCAGGTTGGCATGTTAAATTTACGAGCAGGACAAATTTCATGCTCAAGTGAGTTGAGCATGATAAATGTTTTATAAACTCGGGCCCTGGTGTGCAATAATAGTGTCTTCCGTAACTGTATCTACTAACAAGGATTTTCAAGATGAAATCGTTTGGTATTTTCCTCACTATTGTTCCACATATAGATTATGTGTGTTCCTAACGACTGCATATCACCTCGCCCCCGCCCTTCGGTGCTTTGAGAAATAGACTGGGCTGCACGGTGCTTCAATGCAGAGCTGAATCTGACCACACACGAGTACTGGTAAAACGCTTAGAAGGACTAACCATGCCCAGTCAAAGCGGCGCGAGTCAGAATAAGCCTTCTGGTTTCATTGGGTGGCAGGGCTTGGGATGTCATTTCACCTCAATGTCGGGTAAAAGTCCCACAAAATTGGAAGCAATGTCTCCAAAATGACCTAAATAGTGTTGACGGGGATGTTAAACCCCTATTCAAACAAACAAACAAAAGACTGCATATCACCGACGTTACTTTTTGTTATCGCCGGCAGGTCCATCGAGCACCTGTATTCTCAAACTTCTTTAATGTAGGTCAGGCCAGCCTGGTCATCCTCATATTCTCAATTCAGGGGCCAGTTGTTCAAAGCATCGTTAGCTTAACGAGCTCGTTAGTGGTCATATTGTTAACTCTTCTAGCAAGTACAATATCGTAAATTTTGGTATTTTTGCTGGAAAGATGTGAGCAGCTTTTGCGTCAGCAAAAGCTGCTCACATTTTTTCAGCAAAAATTTCAGCATATTTGCCATATTCAATGATCAAAGTTTTAACGATACGTTAACTAACGACGTCGTTATTTTTGAACAACTGGCCCCAGGTCTTTGTCTGTCTAGGTGCAAAAACTAAATTGCGTCTAAGAAATCCTTTTTAAAATCCTAGTTGCTTTAGATGTTATCTCTGAAATGTGACGACCCCAATCAAGGTGGTCATTAATGGTGATACCAAGATATTTGGCGAATTAAACCTGCTCCAAAATTTGCTGGTATAGTGAATAATTTTATTCTGCCTTTGAATCTCAATCGTTACTGGTAAAATGACATTCATTCACCAGGACCTCTGAAAAGGAAAGTTAGTTCCTAGCTCTCGCCAAAGAAGTAAACTTAGCTATATTATCCTTAGCACCTTCCGCCGTTGAAATAACCGAATCTGGAAGGGCATTCCAATCTTTAATTCCATCCATTGTAGATGTCAGTTCTTGCAGAGGGAACCCGAAGTGCTTTCTGTCACTCTTAAGTGGGGGGATAAGATCATCTGTTGGAATGCTGGCAGCACCCTTTAGACCTTTGTACAAGAGTATAAGCCTACACTCTCTCCTCCTTTTCTAAAGAGACTCCCATCCTAAGTTTTTCAGTATTCCAGTCATACTTCCAGTTTCAAAGTTGTAAGTACTCGTAACAAATCTAACTGCCCTAATCTGAATTTTTTCAATCTCCTCCTGAAGGACTTTTTTCATGTGGGCCCCAGACACAACTACCATATTCTGAGATGGGGGGGGGGGGGGGACGGGTCCCTTATATGCTGCCTCTTTAACATCTTTGGGGCATTGATAAAGATTTTGCCTAAAGAAGTCCAGTTTTTTATTAGCCTTGGTATATATGGTGCTGATCTGAGAATACCATCTCAAATCATATGAGATGGTCACGCCAAGGTATTTAATGGAATGCACATTTTCGAGGCCCGTTTCCTCTAAAGTGTAAGAAGCCTCAATTTTGTTTGTTCTTTTCTTTCTTTCTTTCTTTCTTTCTTTCTTTCTTTCTTTCTACTAATACTGCGTCGGTCACATTTGACCATTACCGCAGGTGTACATTACTTACACTCCAGGTTTGCAGAATAAAAGCTTACACATTAATCATGCAATATTGTAAGTATGTCATTCAATGGGTACAGCCTGTGATACATGTATGGGAAGTTAGTCCCCGGGTTAGTCTCTAGTTCAGCCCCACATCTCCCCAGACTTGACAATCGTTTTGTTTAATTTGTTTGACTTGAGGTTTAACGTCCCCGTCAACGCTGTAAAGGTCATTTTGGAGACGTTGCTTCCAATTTTGCGGGACTTTTACCCGACACTGAGATGAAATGACATCTCAAGCCCTGCCGCCCAATGAAACCAACAGGGTTTGCCTGAGCAGGCCTAGATCCTTTAAGCCGTTTACCAGTACTCGTGTGCGGGTCGGTTTCAGCTCTGCGAGGAAGCAACATGCAGCAATCTATTTCTTCAAGCCCCAATGGGCGGGGGGCGACTTGACAATCGTGAATCGCATGTTGTAGTTTCGTGCGGGTGTACACGAGCAGCATACTAATAGACATTTAAAGACCAAACCACTTAAGAAAAGAGGGGGGTTATGTCAAGTACATTTACATTAAAAAACTTAAATTATTCAAGTTTGTTTATTGAAATGATACATTAAATAAATAAAGTTGTACTTTTTTCTTTAGCATTAAATTTTGATGTATTATCCGATATTATCAAATTTGGATTGTGTTAATCCAGAGTGACATGCCTTTAATTAGAATGGGAGAGCCTACAAAATAAACATGGCTCCAAAATCCAAAGGTGGTCGGAGTGATGATTTAAAACAGGAAGATATTCTGCAAGCTGTCGTATTTGCCGACAGCTTTAACACTCGATTCAGACCGATAACATTAGAGAAACCAAGAGTACTTATCATATTTTCATACAATGCGCATTACTGAATAAAACGGGAAAAAACTTAAGTTCCCCCTAGAAATTTAAGTGGGTGGGGTGTTTGGTAAACTATCTATCTATCTTCTTATACTGAGTCGGTCATATCTGGCCATTACCTCAGTTGATTGGGTGGCTAAATTTAGAATTTAGCTGAAAGAAAAAAAAAAAAAAAAAAGAGGCACTGGATGCGTCCTTAAAACTATTTACAATCTGCATAACAGAGGTATCCTAAAACGCATACCTCTGAGACCCAATCTTACACTGTGCGGGCTTTGAACTCTTCTGCGGACTTGGCATTCACCGCAGAGGAGGGAAGACTATTCCATTGGGGAATAGTTCTAGGAAAAAAAGAGTTCTTCAGGGCATCACTATAGGACTGGTATCTACGATATTGTGAACTGATGCAACATAAGGCGCCCAACATAATCTGAATCGTTACTGGTGACAGGTCAAATGGTGAATGAATGAATCGACCCAAAGAATCTTCCAACGCATATGAAGTTCCAATTTATATTTCATTTATTTTTGCATAATTGTAACCAAAGTTGACATAAGCAAAGAACAAGTATTGGCTTTTATAAAAAGCATGAGTCTACGCTTAGCACACATTAATTTGTGTAGTCATAGGATTAGAATATCAAATGACAAAGCTGCTCATGTGTATTCTGTATAAGTGTGCCAGTAAATACTGAAACTTGTATAATAGCCAACGATTCCAAAAGTTGACTCCAGTTTCATATAGATAAACAAAACTAGGTCAGTTTTAAGTCTATCTATCTATCTTCTTATACTGAGTCGGTCATATCTGGCCATTACCATTAAATTTAGAATTTAGCTGAAAAAAAAAAAAAAAAAAAAGAGAGAGGCACTGGATGCGTCCTTAAAACTATTTACAATCTGCATAACAGAGGTATCCTAAAACGCATACCTCTGAGACCCAATCTTACACTGTGCGGGCTTTGAACTCTTCTGCAGACTTGGCATTCACCGCAGAGGAGGGAAGACTATTCCATTGGGGAATAGTTCTAGGAAAAAACGAGTTCTTCAGGGCATCACTATAGGACTGGTATCTACGATATTGTGAGTCGTTTAATTTTGATGCCCTTGTTTGGGTCGACAGTGTTACAGGGGTCAAGTACCTATCTTTATCAATAGACACTGAATCAGAGTGTATCTTGTAGAAGAAGGTTAAAGAGGACTGCCCACGACGGGCCTCCAGGGACGGCCACTCTAGCTCATTAAGCATGTCACCGACACTACTTCTATTTCGCCATCGCCTACAGGTCCATCGAGCAGCTGTCCTCTGCACCTTCTCCACCTGCTGAGTCTGAGTTTTAACATAGGGGTGCCAAATGGGTGATGCATATTCGAGTTGAGGGCGAACCAATGTTTTATATGCAACATCCTTTGTCTGCCTAGGTGCAAAAGCCAAGTTCCTTCTAAGGAATCCCAAAGTCCTAGTTGCTTTAGATGTAATCTCTGAGATATGTTGACCCCAATCAAGATCGTCAGTGATGGTGATACCAAGATATTTGGCGGATTGAACATGCTCCAAAACTTGCTGGTGAAGAGTATAGTCAAACTTAATTTGCTTGTCCGAATTAATCACGGCAATGGAAAGGTTTATTCCAACAAAAATGACCAAAACCAAGTATAGTGCACCATGGATCAATAACACGATCAAACACCTCATCAGAAGACATAATAGGATGTATTTTTGTGCTCGCAAGTCTAGCAGCCCTGACATTAAGAACCATTACAAAAGGTTCAGACTCAGAGCACATGTACAAAAGGTAATTAGAGATGCATATTGGAAGCATGTTTCCAGCATATTTACCTTCGAAGATGGCAACATAGATCCCGATGGCCCCCAGAAGAATAGTAAGGTTAAAAAGTTTTGGTCATTTGTAATCAATGATATTTCCACTGACATTGACTCAGAAATAAGACTGTTCGCAGATGACTGTGTTTGTTACCGGGAAATAAGAGATACAGATGACTCATTGAAACTTCAGGCTGACATAGATAGATTAGGATGTTGGGCACATAAATGGGGCATGAGATTTCAGCCAGTTAAATGCAATATTATGCAGATAACTAGGAAGAGATCTAATAAAGTTGAGGCTTCTTACACCTTAGAGGGTACGGTCCTCGAGAATGTGGACTCGATTAAATACCTTGGAGTGACAATCTCACACAACTTGAGATGGAATACTCATATTAGCAACATGTGTACTAAGGCAAATAGAACGCTTGGTTTCCTGAGGCGAAATCTTCATCAGTGCCCTCAGGATGTAAAAGAGGCAGCATATAAAGGTCTTGTTCGCCCAATCTTGGAATATGGTAGTTGTATCTGGGACCCCAGTGGAGTGGTCCTTAACGATGAAATTGAGAAAGTTCAGAATAGAGCTGCTAGATTTGTAACAGGCAATTACTGCTTTGAAACTGGGAGCATGACTGGAATACTTGGAAAATTAAAATGGGAGTCTCTCAAGAAAAGGAGAAAAGACAGTAGGCTAATCCTTTTATACAAAGGTCTAAAGGGTGCTGCCAGCATTCCAACAGATGACCTTGTTCCCCCAGCTAGATACTGTAGAAATCACCATTCGTTGGCGTTTCAGACCCTTAGCGCAAGAACTGACATTTATAAAGAGTCGTTCTTCCCCAGAACCATTAGATATTGGAATGCCCTTCCCGATTCGATAATTTCGACAGCTGAAGGTGCTGATGATTGTGTAGCTAAATTTACCTCTTTGGTTAGAGCTAGGGACTAACTTCCCACATCACAGGTCCTGGTGTATGAATGTCATTTGACGTGTCACCAGTAACAATTCTGATTCTGATTCTGAAAATCCCTAAAAAAGGACGCATTTTGGATCACTTCGCTAAGGGTAAACGGAATTTTGAAAACAGACTCGCCCGATAAGGCCAACATATGCAACAAACAGTTACAATCTGCATTTACGCGAGAAACTGACGGTGAGCTACCATCTAAAGGCAATAGTACGTTCCCTACTATGGGGGACATAACAGTTGACCCTAAGGGGGTCGCTAAACTGTTGGGTAAGCTCAAAATACATAAGGCATCTGGGCCAGATGACCTGAATGCCAGGGTCCTTAAGGAATGTAGTGCTGAAATTTCTCCTGTGTTGGCCTTTATTTTCAATGAATCACTTGCCCAGGGCACTGTACCAGATGATTGGCAACAAGCCAATGTTACCCCGGTCTATAAAAAAGGTGAAAAATATGATGCAGCAAATTATAGACCAGTGTCGCTAACATGCATCTGTTGCAAAACTCTGGAGCATATAATGGTCAGCAGCATTAACAAGCACTTAGCCTTTGAGAGCATTCTTGCTGACTTTCAACATGGTTTCCGAAGTCAAAGGTCTTGCGAAACTCAACTAGTTCAATTCTTCCATGACATTGTGAGTAATCTGGATGGGGCCAAAAATCGTGGCCACAAACAGACTAACTTGATCATCATGGATTTCGCCAAGGCCTTTGACAAGGTACCTCACAGAAGGCTATTGTACAAATTGGGATAAGAGGATCCACACATAATTGGATTAGCTCATGGCTCTCCGGGCGCTCTCAACGAGTTGTACTTGACGGCCAAGCGTCTGATCCAGTCCCTGTTCTATCTGGTGTCCCACAAGGTTCGGTCCTTGGACCGGTCCTCTTTTTGATATTCATCAATGATCTCCCTGATAACATCAGGTCATCTGTCTGTTTGTTTTGCTGATGATTGTGTCCTGTATAGGGACATATATTCTTCTTCTGACTGTCGCATTTTACCAGATGACCTGGATCGACTTGCACAATGGGAAGCAGATTGGCAGATGAAGTTCAATGTAGCCAAATGCCATTCAATGAGGGTGTCACGACACCTACAGGACAAGCAAATTAAGTATGATTACACACTACACCAGCAAACTTTGGAGCAAGTTCATTCCACCAAATATCTTGGTATCACCATCACTGACGATCTCGATTGGGGTCAACACATCTCTGAAATAACATCTAAAGCAACTAGGACCTTAGGATTCCTTAGACGTAATTTGGCTTTTGCACCTCGGCAGACAAAGGATGTTGCATATAAAACATTGGTTCGCCCTCAGCTTGAATATGCATCACCCATTTGGCATCCATATGTTAAAACTCAGATTCAGCAGGTGGAGAAGGTGCAGAGGACAGCTGCTCGATGGACCTGCAGACGATGGCGAAATAGAAGTAGCGTCGGTGACATGCTTGATGAGCTAGAGTGGCCATCCCTGGAGACCCGTCGTGAACAGTCCTCCTTAACCTTCTTCTACAAGATACATTCTGGTACAGTATCAATTAACAAGGATAGGTATTTGACCCCTGCAACTGTGTCAACCTGGACAAGGGCATCAAGAGCAAATAACTCACAGTATCATAGGTACCAGTCCTATAGTGATGCCCGGAAAAACTCTTTCTTCCCTAGAACTAATCCTCAGTGGCATAGTCTTCCATCTTCTGCGGTGAATGCCAAGACTGCAGAGGAGTTCAAAGCCCGCACAGTATAAGATTGAGACTCAGAGGTATGCGTTTTAGGATACCTCTGTATTTGGATTGTAAATAGTTTTAAGGACTCATCCAGAGATGATTTTTTTTTTATTTTTGCTAAATTCTAAATTTAGCCACCCACACAACTGAGGTAATGGCCAAATATGACCGACTCAGTATGAGAAGATAGATAGATAACTACCAATCTTTTACTTCGCCCCCACCCATAAGGGCTTGAAGAAATATATGGGCTGCATGATGCTTCCACGCAGAGCTGAATCCGGCCCGCACACTAGTACTGGTAAACCGTTTGGAGGATCTAAGCCTGTCCAGGAACCGCGGTGCGAGGCTGACCATCCATGCTAATAAACCCTATTGGTTTCATTGGGCGACAGGGCTTGAAATGTCATTTCATCTCAATGTCGGGTAAAAGTCCCACAAAATGGAAGCAAGGTCTCCAAAATGACCTTTACAGTGTTGACGGGGACGTTAAACCTCAAATCAAACAAAACCAATCTTTTACTATGACAACCACTTGTACTAAGGAAATGAAAAGTCCGTAGAACAGATGCATCTGCCTTCTTTTAGTGAAAACAAACAGAAAAAGATGTATTGTATCTTCGGAGGGAAGTCAACATCATGTGAACTCAGAAAACAGAGGGTATGATAAACTTACAGAAGTGTTCCTGTCAATCTCGGTTTTTAATCATTATAACAAATAACTCTGCTGATCAGTCAATAGTATATGGCATTCATTCAGTAATGGCGTTTTCTTTACTGCTTCTGGAACAAAAGTATATGTGTAGAGAATAACACGGATGACATGCTAATAGAAAGTAACATTCAACCAGTCATGACCTTTTCTTAAATGCTTCCAGAGGAAAGGTCACCCTTAAGATTGTCTATGCCCGTGGGCGTAAACAATAAAATCATAACACCACACATTTCAATGATGTCAATTCTAGAAAGTCTCATGCATCGTGAACATGTAGCACAAAGAGTAGACACAAAATACGGGTCAATTCCAATAACACTTGTAATCTCAGTACAAAATCACAGTACCTGGTATGGCCACCAGCAGCATTGATAACTGCTGCACATCGATGACCCATTATCTAAGCAAAATGGCGGATAACAAAACCCCCATAAAGGGGGTGGGTTTACAGCCATTTCAAGATAACTTATTTCGAGCAGATCATTAATCAGACATGCGCGAAAACCGGATTACCCGGAGAAAACCATCTGACCTTCAGTTGCAGAAGTTGGCATCTCAGGGTGGATATCATTCAGCTGCAAATTATTCCACTCTGGCATGGGTGCCTGCTCCAGTTCAGGGTTCGACATTAACTTTTTCAATAACTGGACAAGGTGGTCCTGTAACTTTTGGGATGCAATGGACCTGATCTAAGTTCAACTGGACCAAAGAAATGATGAAAATCATATTAAACTGATACATTTGTTCTACAGTCATCAGATTATTTCTATTATTAATTATTTACATAATTAAACTACAGCAACAAACTGAAAACACAAACATTTTATGGTAAATGAGTTAAAAACATGGAGTTTAATAATTGTGATAGCAGATTTTCAACTGGACCATTTGGACCAGCCAGCCTCTGACCTTACTAGACCTGACCAGTTTTTCACTAGACAATGTCCATTGGTTTTGGGTTATTGTTGAACCCTGCAGTTGTGATAATTTTTGAGGCTGCACTGGATGCTGGCATACTTGCCTATTGTTTTGCGTTAGAAGTTGCCTTCAGTATAGATTGGGTTGCATGATACTTCCATGCAAAGCTGAAGTCGGTCACACATGAGTATTGGTAAACTGTTTAGAGGATCTACATGTAAGCCTGCCCAGGCAAAGTGGTGCAAGTTGAACCATCCCTACCCTTTTGGGTTTGTTTGGGCGGCATGGCTGGAGATGTCAAAGTCCCACAAAATTGGAAGCAACATCTCCAAAATGAACTAAATAGTGTTAATGGGGACATAAAACATCAACTCAAACAATTCATTTTAGCTACAGGGAATCAAACTGAGGGAGGGGGCTCTAGCTTAGGAGGCAAGTGAATTTATCACTGAGCTACAAGCTACTTTGTCGATCAAAAACACTCCATGATCTCAGTTACATGTATCTGAGAAAAATCAAGCACATTTTAATAGCAAAGAGTAAAACTTACATTAACAAGTATCAAGATATATGTTACTACACATTTCTAATTTAATTCAGTAGATTTTCTTTCAAAACTGATTATAATAAGCCATTTACAAAACTCCAATTTGCAATGTGTTAGAAACCAAGTAAACATGCATACATGAACTAGTGGGTAAGAGCACTGGCTCTTAATTATTAGGTCTCTCATAACTGTGTATGGACTGACAACAAGGTCACATGCCACAATATTTGATCACTATATTGTGAACAATATGGTCACTGTGTCTCTGCACAATTTTGTCATACCCAGCTGCAAGAAATTTTAGTGCGGACATTCTCAGGCCATTGGACAACTTCATACTGGAAAGGCTGTATAGGTAGTCTTTTTTATGCCCCCCCCCCCCCACACACACACTCTAGAATGTTTGATTCGGGGGGGGGGGGGGGGGGATATAGTATTTGCCCTGTCTGTCTGTTTGTTTGTCAGTCCGTCACAAAAACTTTAACCTTGATCATAACTACAAATGTATTTGACCTAGCCGCATGAAACTTCACACACTTATTCACCATCACAAGGGCTACATTCTGACCAAGGCCCATAACTCTCTTGTCATTTTTCGCTGAATTATCTCCCCTTGAAATCTGTCTGTTTGCCAGTCCATCACAAAAACTTTAACCTTGATCATAACTTCAAAAGTATTTGACCTAGCCCCATGAAACTTCACACACTTATTCATCATCACAAGGGCTACATTCTGACCAAGGGCCATAACTCTGTTTCATTTTTGGCTGAATTATCTCCCCTTGAAACTTTAACATTGGCCATAACTTTCAATTGATAAGTGATAGGGCTTTCATATTTCACATGTGCATTCCTTGTCACAAGACCTTTTAAGTGATACCATAATTTTTTACCTCGTGACCTTGACATTTGACCAACTTTTTAAAAACTTTAACATTGGCCATAACTTTCGATTGGTAAGTGGTAGGGCTTTCATATTTCACATTTGCATTCCTTGTCACAAGACCTTTTTAATGGTACCGTAATTTTTGACCTCGTGACCTTGACCTTGATGTTTGACCTACTTTTTAAAAACTTTAACATAGTCCATAACTTTCGATGGGTAAGTGATAGGGCTTTCATATTTCGCATGTGCATTCTTTTTCACAAGACCTTTTCAGTGGTACCATAATTTTTGATCTTGTGACTTTGACGTTTGACCTACTTTTTAAAAACTTTAACATTCGCCATAACTTTCGATTGGTAAGTGATAGGGCTTTCATATTTCACATGTGCTTGCTATGTCACAAGACCTTTCCAACGATCCCATAATTTTTTACCTTGTGACCTTGACCTACTTTTTTAAGATTGCTTAGTGATACATGTACTACTTTCATATTTAACATGCGCTGTCAGGGGCCATTTCTGCTGCAAGTGTAAAGCTAAAGTAAGTATTTTGAGATAATTGAAGGATAGATTTTATCAATTCTCGATAAAACCTATGTTATGCAGGGATATACCAGTTGGCACCCAATTGCCCAAGGCACCTAAATTTTTGCCTTGCGCCTAAGTGTTGAATAAAAATGCCTATTAGCCTAATATAAAATTTTGATTTATGGCTGTCTGGGTGCCTAAAGCAAAATGCTTAGTTTGTTTCCCTGTTGTGTGTATTCATTAGCGTGATTCTAATGAGTACCCACAAAATAGGTTTATATGAAGAAATAAGGAGGACTATCCCTCAATTATCACAAACTACTTATCTTATCTGCTGCAAGTATAATTTTGGAGATGTTGCTTCCAATTTTATGGGACTTATACTTGACATTGAGATGAAATGATAGCTCAAGCCCTGCCCCCCAATGAAACCAATAGGGTTTATAAGCATGGATTGTCCGACACTCCCACTGCTTTGCCTGGGCAGGATTAGATCCTCTTAGCGGATTATCAGTATTCGTGTGCAGGTCGGTTTCAGCTCTGCGTTGAAGCATCATGCAGCCCATCTGTTTCTTCAAGCCTTGATGGGCGGGGGCTGGCCATATATAGTTATAAGAAGTACCATAAAAGCCTAAAACTTCAGACACCTTGAGGTCATGCTGTAATTATCAAAAATAAAAAAAATTTAACAAATTTGTTTCATAATCCAGCAAGGAGTCCAGAAGTTACAGATGGAATGGCAAACAGAGTAGACCCTGATCAGACTGCAGTCTGATCTGGGTCTGCAGAAAGCACTGTCTGCTTAAACCAATCTGTCCCTTTACTTAACCCTTGTTCTGCTGAGCCCGGATATGCCTTTTCTTTGAAACAATGTAGATCCAGATCAGATGGCTTCTGAAGAAGCCATCTGATCAGGATCTACATTGTTTGTCATTCAGATTGTGAATTTGTTGTAATAGTTTGCTACAGGTAATCTGATTGGTTGATAATCGGTAGTAGGTGTGGCATATATGAATATTCAGCAGGAGAAGGGTTAAAATCATTACAGTACCCACAATCTATGTTATATTTTTGAGCCATTAAGAAAATACACCTATACAAATACATTGTAAATTTTACCATGCAAAAAACAAAGATTTTAACCTATAACCTGCTGAATATTCAATTAAGCCACACTCATTTCTGACTTTGAACCAATCAGATTACTTGATGCAGCTTATTTCTACATATTCATAAACTGAATGTCAAACTGTGTAGATCCTGATCAGATGGCTTCTTCAGAAGCCATCTGATCTGGATCTACACTGTTTGCAAAGATAGGGCTTGTCACCTACAGCAGGGTAAAGGTTAAGATGAAAACCCATCAGGGTTTGAAGAAATAGATGGGCTGCATGATGCTTCCACGCAGAGTTCAAATCAGCTGCACGCGAGTACTGGTAAACCACAGTGGATCTTAGCCTGCCCAGGCAAAGCAGTGTGAGTCGGACCATCCATGCATATAAACCCTATTGGTTTCATTTGGCAGCAGGGCTAGAGATGTCATTTCATCTGAGTTTCGGGTAAAAGTCCCACAAAAGTTGAAGCAAGGTCTCCAAAATGACCTTTATATACAGCATGGAGGGGGACGTTAAAATGTCAAAACAAACAAACAAACAAACTTCTCAGATGAAAAATGCACCTTATCTAAGTTTCTGTTTTTTAGCTCACCGTCACGTAGTGACGAGGTGAGCTTTTGGGATCACTTTTTGTCCGTCGTGCGTGCGTGCGTCCGTCCGTGCGTCCGTCCGTCCGTCCGTGCGTAAACAATTTCTTTAAACGACATCTCCTCCTAAACCACTGATCGGATTTTGACCAAACTTCACAGGAATGATCCTTAGGTGGTCCCCTTTCAAAGTTGTTCAAATGGTTCCGGTCCGTTGCACATCTAGGTCACAGGAGCCAAAAATAGATTTTTTCACCAAAAACTTAAAAAATCTTCTTCTCTAAAACCACAAGGCCCAGGTCTTTGATATTTGGTATGAAGCTTCATCTAGTGGACCCCTACCAAGATTGTTCAAATTATAGTGCTGGGGCCAAAAATGCCCCCGCCCCGGGGCCCTTTGGTTTTACATAGGCTTATATAGGGAAAATCTTTAAAAATCTTCTTTTCTGAAACCACAAGGCCCAGGACTTTGATATTTGGTATGAAGCTTCATCTAGTGGACCCCTACCAAGATTGTTCAAATTATAGTGCTGGGACAAAAAATGCCCCCGCCACGGGGCCCTTTGGTTTTACATTGGCTTATAAAGGGGAAAATCTATGAAAATCATCTTCTCTGAAACCACAAGGCCCAGGTCTTTGATATTTGGTATGAAGCTTCATCTAGTGGACCCCTACCAAGATTGTTCAAATCATAGTGCTGGGGCCAAAAATGCCCCCGCCCCGGGGCCCTTTGGTTTTACATAGGCTTATATAGTGAAAATCTTTAAAAATCTTCTTCTCTGAAACCACAAGGCCCAGGACTTTGATATTTGGTATGAAGCTTCATCTAGTGGACCCCTACCAAGATTGTTCAAATTATAGTGCTGGGACAAAAAATGCCCCCGCCAAGGGCCCTTTGGTTTTACATTGGCTTATATAGGGAAAATCTTTAAAAATCTTCTTCTCTGAAACCTCAAGGCCCAGGTCTTTGATATTTGGTATGAAGCTTCATCTAGTGGACCCCTACCAAGATTGTTCATTTTATAGTGCTGGGACAAAAAAATGCCCCCGCCCCGGGGCCCTTTGGTTTTACATAGGCTTCTATAGGGAAAATCTTTAAAAATCTTCTTCTCTGAAACCACAAGGACCAGGACTTTGATATTTGGTATGAAGCTTCATCTAGTGGACCCCTACCAAGATTGTTCATTTTATAGTGCTGGGACAAAAAAATGCCCCCGCCATTGGGCAGTTTGGTTTTACAATTTGGCTTATATAGGGAAAATCTTTAAAAATCTTCTTCTCTGAAACCACAAGGCCCAGGTCTTTGATATTTGGTATGAAGCTTCATCTAGTGGACCCCTACCAAGATTGTTCAAATTATAGTGCTGGGGCCAAAAATGCCCCGCCCCGGGGCCCTTTGGTTTTACATAGGCTTATATAGGGAAAATCTTTAAAAATCTTCTTCTCTGAAACCACAAGGCCCAGGTCTTTGATATTTGGTATGAAGCTTCATCTAGTGGACCCTTACCAAGATTGTTCAAATTATAGTGCTGGGGCCAAAAATGTCCCAGCCCCGGGGCCCTTTGGTTTTACATAGGCTTATATAGGGAAAATCTTTAAAAATCTTCTTCTCTGAAACCACAAGGCCCAGGACTTTGATATTTGGTACGAAGCTTCATCTTGTGGACCCCTACCAAGATTGTTCAAATTATAGTGCTGGGACAAAAAATGCCCCCGCCACGGAGCCCTTTGGTTTTACATTGGCTTATATAGGGAAAATCTTTAAAAATCTTCTTCTCTGAAACCTCAAGGCCCAGGACTTTGATATTTGGTATGAAGCTTCATCTAGTGGACCCCTACCAAGATTATTCAAATTATAGTGCTGGGGCAAAAAATGCCCCCTCCCGGGGCCCTTTGGTTTTACATAGGCTTATATAGGGAAAATCTTTAAAAATCTTCTTCTCTGAAACCACAAGGCCTAGGTCTTTTATATTTGGTATGAAGCTTCATCTAGTGGACCCCTACCAAGATTATTCAAATTATAGTGCTGAGGCTAAAAATGTCCCCGCCCCGGGGCCCTTTGGTTTTACATAGGCTTATATAGGGAAAATCTTTAAAAATCTTCTTCTCTGAAACCTCAAGGCCCAGGACTTTGATATTTGGTATGAAGCTTCATCTAGTGGACCCCTACCAAGATTGTTCAAATTATAGTGCTGGGGCCAAAAATGCCCCCGCCCCGGGGCCCTTTGGTTTTACATAGGCTTATATAGTGAAAATCTTTAAAAATCTTCTTCTCTGAAACCACAAGGCCCAGGACTTTGATATTTGGTATGAAGCTTCATCTAGTGGACCCCTACCAAGATTGTTCAAATTATAGTGCTGGGACAAAAAATGCCCCCGCCACGGGGCCCTTTGGTTTTACATTTGCTTATATAGTGAAAATCTTTAAAAATCTTCTTCTCTAAAACACAAGGCCCAGGTCTTTGATATTTGGTATGAAGCTTCATCTAGTGGACCCTACCAAGATTGTTCAAATTATAGTCCTGGGGCAAAAAATGCCCCCGCCCGGGGCCCTTTGGTTTTACATCTAGGCTTATATAGTGAAAATCTTTAAAAATCTTCTTCTCTGAAACCGCAAGGCCCAGGACTTTGATATTTGGTATGAAGCTTCATCTAGTGGACCCTACCAAGATTGTTCAAATTATCAAATTATAGCCCTTGGGCCAAAAATGCCCCTGCTCCGGGGCCTCTTGGTTTTACATAGACTTGTATAGGGAAAATCTTTAAAAATCTTCTTCTCTGAAACCACAAGTCCTAGGTCTTTTATATTTGGTATGAAGCTTCTTCTAAAGGACCCCTACCAAGATGATTCAAATTAACGTGCTGGGGCCAAAAGTTGCCCCGCCCCGGGGCCCTTTGGTTTTACATAGGCTTATATAGGGAAAATCTTTAAAAATCTTCTTCTCTGAAACCTCAAGGCCCAGGACTTTGATATTTGGTATGAAGCTTCATCTAGTGGACCCCTACCAAGATTGTTCAAATTATAGTGCTGGGGCCAAAAATGCCCCCGCCCCGGGGCCCTTTGGTTTTACATAGGCTTATATAGTGAAGATCTTTAAAAATCTTCTTCTCTGAAACCACAAGGCCCAGGACTTTGATATTTGGTATGAAGCTTCATCTAGTGGACCCTACCAAGATTGTTCAAATTATAGTGCTGGGGCCAAAAATGCCCCCGCCCCGGGGCCCTTTGGTTTTACATGGGCTTATATAGGGAAAATCTTTAAAAATCTTCTTCTCTGAAACCACAGGGCCCAGGACTTTGATATTTTGTATGAAGCTTCATCTAATGGACCTCTACCAAGATTGTTCAAATTATAGCCCTTGGGCCAAAAATGCCCCCGCCCCGGGGCCCTTTGGTTTTACGTAGACTCATATAGGGAAAATCTTTAAAAATCTTCTTCTCTGAAACCACAAGGCCTAGGTCTTTTATATTTGGTATGAAGCTTCATCTAGTGGACCCCTACCAAGATTATTCAAATTATAGTGCTGAGGCTAAAAATGTCCCCGCCCCGGGGCCCTTTGGTTTTACATAGGCTTATATAGGGAAAATCTTTAAAAATCTTCTTCTCTGAAACCTCAAGGCCCAGGACTTTGATATTTGGTATGAAGCTTCATCTAGTGGACCCCTACCAAAATTGTTCAAATTATAGTGCTGGGGCAAAAAATGCCCCCGCCCGGGGCCCTTTGGTTTTACATAGGCTTATATAGGGAAAATCTTTAAAAATCTTTTTCTCTGAAACCACAAGGCCTAGGTCTTTTATATTTTGTATGAAGCTTCATCTAAAGGACCCGTAACAAGATTATTCAGATTGTAGTGCTGAGGCCAAAAATGTCCCTGCCGGGGGCCCTTTGGTTTTACATAGGCTTATATTGGGAAAATCTTTAAAAATCTTCTTCTCTGAAACCGCAAGGCCCAGGACTTTGATATTTGGTATGAAGCTTCATCTATTTGACCCCTACCAAGATTGTTCAAATTATAGTGCTGGGGCAAAAAATGCCCCCGCCCGGGGCCCTTTGGTTTTACATCTAGGCTTATATAGTGAAAATCTTTAAAAATCTTCTTCTCTGAAACCGCAAGGCCCAGGACTTTGATATTTGGTATGAAGCTTCATCTAGTGGACCCTACCAAGATTGTTCAAATTATCAAATTATAGCCCTTGGGCCAAAAATGCCCCTGCTCCGGGGCCTCTTGGTTTTACATAGACTTGTATAGGGAAAATCTTTAAAAATCTTCTTCTCTGAAACCACAAGTCCTAGGTCTTTTATATTTGGTATGAAGCTTCTTCTAAAGGACCCCTACCAAGATGATTCAAATTAACGTGCTGGGGCCAAAAGTTGCCCCGCCCCGGGGCCCTTTGGTTTCACATAGGCTTATATAGGGATAATCTTTAAAAATCTTCTTCTCTGAAACCACAAGGCCCAGGACTTTGAAATTTGGTATGAAGCTTCATCTAATGGACCTCTACCAAGAATGTTCAAATTATAGCCCTGGGGCAACAAATGCCCCCACCCCAGGGCCCTTTGGTTTTACATAGATTTATATAGCCCCGGGGCCATTTGGTTTTGCATAGGCTTATGTAGGGAATATCTTTAAAAAAAATCTTCTTCTCTGAAACCACAAGGCCCAGGTCTTTGATATTTGATGTGTAGCTTCATCTAGTGGACCTTTGCCAAGATTGTTCAAATTATAGCCTTTGTTGATGTTTGGTATGAAGCTTCACCTTTAAGACCTCCCTCAACATTATGCACATTAAAGCCCTGGGGCCAATAATGGCCCTCTCTGGGGCCCACTTGTTACACTATGGATCAGGTGAGTGATCCAGGGCCATCATGTTCCTCTTGTGTTTTATATTAGGATCACTTTTTGTCTGTCATTCGTGCGTAAACAATTTCTTCAAACGACATCTCCTAAACCACTGATCGGATTTTGACCAAACTTCATAGGAATGATCCTTAGGTGGACCTCTTTCAAAGTTGTTCAAATGGTTCCGGTCCATTGCACATATAGGTCACAGGAGCCAAAAAATAGATTTTTTTCACCGAAAACTTAAAAAATCTTCTTCTCTGAAACCGCAGGGCCCAGGTCTTTGATATTTGGTATGAAGCTTCATCTAGTGGACCCCTACCAAGATTGTTCAAATTATAGTGCTGGGGCCAAAAATGCCCCCGCACTGGGGCCCTTTGGTTTTAAATGGGCTTATATAGGGAGAATCTTTAAAAATCTTCTTCTCTGAAACTGCAAGGCCCAAGTCTTTGATATTTGGTATGAAGCTTCATCTAGTGGACCCCTACCAAGATTGTTCAAATTATAATGCTGGGGCCAAAAATGCCCCCGCACTGGGGCCCTTTGGTTTTAAATGGGCTTATATAGGGAGAATCTTTAAAAATCTTCTTCTCTGAAACCGCCAGGCCCAGGTCTTTGATATTTAGTATGAAGCTTTATCTAGTGGACCCCTACCAAGATTGTTCAAATTATAGTGCTGGGGCCAAAAATGCCCCCGCCCCAGGGCCCTTTGGTTTTACATGGGCTTATATGGGAAAAATCTTTAAAAATCTTCTTCTCTGAAACTGCAAGGCCCAGGTCTTTGATATTTGGTTTGAAGCTTCATCTAGTGGTCCCCTACCAAGATTGTTCAAATAATAGTGCTGGGGCCAAAAATGCCCCCACCCCGGGGCCCTTTTGTTTCACATGGGCTTATATAGGGAAAATCTTTAAAAATCTACTTCTCTGAAACTGCAAGGCCCAGGTCTTTGCTATTTGTCATGAAGCTTCATCTTGTGGACCTCAACCAAGATTGTTCAAATTATAGCCCTGGGGCCAAAAATGCCCGCGCTCTGGAGCTCTTTGGTTTTACATAGACTTATATAGGGAAAATCTTGAAAAAATTTTCTTCTGAAACAAAAAGGCTTAGGTCTTTGATATTTGTTAAGGAGCTTCAGCTAGTCGACCTCTATCAAGATGGTTCAAATTAAAGTCCTGAGACCAAAAATACCCCCGCCATGTGGCCCTTTGGTTTTACATAGACTTATATAGGGAAAATCTTAAAAAATCTTCTTCCCAGAAACCACAAGGCTTAGGTCTTTGATATGTGTTGTGAAGCTTCAGCTAGTGGACCTCTACCAAGATTGTTCAAATTATAGCCCTGGGTCAAAAATGCCCCCGCTCCAGGGCCGTTTGGTTTTACATAGACTAATATAGCGAAAATCTTGAAAAAGCTTCTTCTCTGAAACCACAAGGCTTAGGTCTTTGATAGATGTTATGAAGCTTCAGCTAGTGGACCTGTACCAAGATTGTTCAAATTATAGCCCTGAGAGCAAAAATGCCCCCACCATGTGGCCCTTTGGTTTTACATAGACTTATATAGGGACAGTCTTTAAAAATCTTCTTCTCTGAAACCACAAGGCCCAGGTCTTTGCTATTTAGTATGAAGCTTCATCTAGTGAACCCCTACCAAGATTGTTCAAATTGTAGTGCTGGGGCCAAAAAAGCCCCCACCCAGGGGCCCTTCGGTTTTACATAGGCATATATAGGGAAAATCTTTAAAATCTTCTTCCCTGAAACCACAAGGCCCAGGTCTTTGATATTTGGTGTGAAATTTCATCTAGTGGACCCCTATCAAGATTGTTCAAATTATATAGCTGGGGCCAAAAATGCCCCCTTCGAGACCCTTTGGTTTTACATAGACTTATAAAGGGAAATCTTTAAAAACCTTCTTCTGAAACTGCAAGGCCATGGTCTTTGATATTTGGAATGATATCTAGTGGACCTCTACCAAGATTGTTCAAATTATAGCCCTCGGACCACAAATGGCCCCGCCACAAGGCCCTTTGGTTATACATAGACTTATATAGAGGTAATCTTTGAAAATCTTATTCTCTGAAACAGCAAGGCCCAGGTCTTTGATATTTGGTGTGTAGCTTCATCTAGTAGACCTTTGCCAAGATTGTTCAAATTATAGCCTTTGTTGATATTTGGTATGAAGCTTTACCTTTTTAGACCTCCCTGAACATTGTGCACAGTATAACCCTGGGGTCAATAATGGCCCTCCCCGGGGCCCACTTGTTACTCTATGGATCAGGTGAGCGATACAGGGCCATCATGGCCCTCTTGTTTATTTCAGGTTTTATTGCCAGTAGCCAATGGCACTCTCCTGGACTATACCCTGGAGTTCTTATGTTCTGGTGGTGTCCAAGAAACTTACATTTTCTGTTGCCATCATGCAGACCAAGTCAAAGAACATCTTAGGTAAAGTGGGAAACTGTCTGATGGAGACAAGAGTTGTTTGATTATTCATGATTGATAAAAAATAATCAGACAATGTGTTTTGATTTATTATCATTTATATTGCAAAAGGAAAACCAAGCTTTTATTCAAAAAAGGTTGGGTACTATTATAACTTATTGCACTTTGAAAAAGCTGACTTCAGAATTTACATGCAAAATTTTGGTTCTGATATCCTTAAAACAATAGGCTCAGACATTACCCTTTGTTTTGTTCTAAATTATGCTGTACAGTACCATTGCCACAAAGCATTGATGGTTTGTGCATCATGCATGGATATTTTGTATTTTCTGTGTTTTCTGTTACATGTACTTATTTTTTTGTGGATTTTGCATGAATTTTGCGTGGAAGTCAAAGGCTTCATGTGTAATTTTTATCTAGAGTAGCGTGGGATTTCCGCGCCTGAACCAGAGTGTTCACACATGAAGCGTAAAATACATTATTGTTTCATGCATCATGTGTGAACACTTTTTTTTAACCCTTATCTTGCTGTTCACGATAACCCCTATCTTTGTAAACAGTGTAGATCCAGATCAGATGGCTTCTCAGAATCTACACTGTTTGACATTTAGTTTATGAATTTGTAGCAATAAATTACATCAAGTAATTTGATTGGTTGATAGACAGAAATGGGTGCGGCCTAAATGAATAGTCAGCAAGATAAGGGTTAACATTCCGCGTAATTTATCTTTAGTCCTGAAAGATCAATTTTTTTTCTCCGCACCTGATAAATGCAGTACACTTTAAGGGGCACCCACAGTCTATGTACTGTATTTGGAACTTGCATTACGGAAACTCGCCTATTCACACCCCACCCATAGGGGCTTGAAGAAATATATGGGGCTGCATGATGCTTCCACGCAGAGCTGAATCTGGCCCGCACACTAGTACTGGTAAACCGCTTAGAGGATCTAAGCCTGTCCAGGAACCGCGGTGCGAGGCGGACCGTCCATGCTAATAAACCCTTTTGGTTTCATTGGGCGACAGGGCTTGAGATGTCATTTCATCTCAATGTCGGGTAAAAGTCCCACAAAATTGGAAGCAACGTCTCCAAAATGACCTTTACAGTGTTGACGAGGACGTTAAACCTCAAATCAAACAAAACAAACAAAGTCCTGAAAGATCAATTTTTTTTCTCCGCACCTGATAAATGCAGTACACTTTAAGGGGCACCCACAGTCTATGTACTGTATTTGGAACTTGCATTACGGAAACTCGCCTATTCACACCCCACCCATAGGGGCTTGAAGAAATATATGGGGCTGCATGATGCTTCCACGCAGAGCTGAATCTGGCCCGCACACTAGTACTGGTAAACCGCTTAGAGGATCTAAGCCTGTCCAGGAACCGCCGTACGAGGCGGACCGTCCATGCTAATAAACCCTATTGGTTTCATTGGGCGTCAGGGCTTGGGATGTCATTTCATCTCAATGTCGGGTAAAAGTCCCACAAAATTGGAAGCAACGTCTCCAAAATGACCATTACAGTGTTGACGAGGACGTTAAACCTCAAATCAAACAAACAAAATCGCCTATTCAAATATATTGATTATTTTTTTCACATAAAAATGAAAATTTTCTGATAAAAAAAAATCGGATATTTTTATTTTTCTGAAAGAAAAGAACAATAATGTATACTCCTTCAATCCCAGTTTCACTATAATATGAAATAAAGGCACTGCTTTTTGAGCAAACACACCCATATACACCCCTATCTATCTTCAGATACTGAGTCGGTCATATTTGGCTAAACAAAAAGGGGAGGGGTCGGTTGGGGGTTGTTGGATGGGTTCTTAAAACTATTTACAATCTGATTGGCAGAGGTACACAAAAAGGCTTGTATCTCCGAGTCCCAATCTATACTGTACGGTCTTTAAGCTCCTCTGCGGGTCTTTGAACCTCTCTGCGCTCTTGGCATCTACGGCAGACGCGGGAATACTATTCCACTGAGGAATAGTTCTGGGAGTAAAATGCTTTAGGGCATCATTATAGGCCTGGTACCTATGGTGTTATGTGTTATTTACTTTTGATGCCCTTGTTTGAGTTGAAACTGTAACAGTGGTCGAGTATTTATCTTTATCGAGAGTGTATCCTATGGAGGACTTAGGTAGTTAATATTGGTGTAGAACATCAAAAATACCAGTGGTTAGTGCACCTGCCTCTGATGCTCGACACCCCCGGTTCGATTCCAGGCAGTGAAATAAAGTTTGGTATCCGAACATGTTCCATTGGCAATTTAGTTGTAGGGATGAATGCCACAAAGTGCACCATCCTTTGGCTAGGAACGTTAACTGGAGACTCCCTGAGCAGAAAGAATAACCCCCTCTGCAGGTTAAAGATCCTTACAGTAATTTCCAAGTAGGCATGTGTCTTGCAAATCACAAGTGTCTGTACACCTTTGTTGTTCTGCGCATGCATTAATGACCTGCCACAGAAAGTTAGCTCTGGAGTTCCCCTCTTTGCTAATGCCAGCCTTTTATATCACGAGGTCTAAAGCATGACTTATACTGAACACGTCAGAGAGATCTTGACAGACTACAGCAATGCCTTTAATGGAATACGGACTAGCAAAAGTCTTCTCAATCCAACCAAATGTGCGACAGTCAGGGTAAAAAATGGAGACTGTAAGTGAAGGCCGAAGATTTGGAGCAACTTACATGTTAAAGATACACAGCCATGAACTATCAATCTTAAAGACTTTAAAGTACCTGGGCATCATTTATTTCAGAAACATGTCATGGGAATCCATTTTGATGCACCTGTAAAAAGGCAAACAGCAGTCTGGCGTTTCTTTGGAAGGGAGATAACCAGCTGGTCTGAAGATGTTGAAGCATGATGGTAGAGACCATGATTAGACTTATCCTGGATTATGCCCATCAGTATGGGGCCCACTTACAGTATCCAGCAACTCGATACGGTGCAACGGCGAGCAACTTGGTTTGTCAGAGATGACTACCACACAACCAGCATTACCTCCCAAGTGATACAGCACCTTGGCCGGCAAACCCACCAGCATGGGGGGGCATGGTCTACATGTATCTCTGGGGTAAGCGGACATCCATGTTTGCCGGTTCTCCTACCCAAAAGCGGCAAACAGTAGGGGATACTCCCCGGAGTATATGGACCGATATCTTCTTCAACTCTCCTTCATCGGCACGGGCATCACACTTAAGGGCCATCTTTCACAGAATATTGCCACTTCTGGGATCCTTGAGGGCTTTAAAAGGGATCTTCTCTGAACTACATAAAAACTGTTTTTAAAAGTTTTGATATGCTCTGTTGTGAGGCAAAGGTGACGGGAGTCCAACTGATATTGACTTACAGGAGGGCAAGGCCTGCTGTCCTTGCAGCATGTAGGGATACAGGGGAGCATTGTTACTGCTTCTGTTTGTACACTTTTATTCATTTTCCCCTTTCTCCCTTGTCCCCCACCTACCTATCTTCTCCTCTACTACCTCTTTTATCTGTTTGGTCCCTTTCTGTGGGAGACGACTCAAAATGACCCACCAGCTTTGGCGTGTCATTAAACCCAAAACAATTGTTTGAGCTTTAGCGCCGCTATGCACATAACCTTAGTATGATGATGCTCCAGTGTTGGTCCTGTGTGCACTTCATGGGAAGAAAATTAGATAGGGTGACTCAGTAAGTTTGCAGCATGAACACATAAGTATCCGGAAGCACTAGCGTTATGCTATGGATTTGGAGCTCATCATCATTTTGTAAATCTAAGGAAGATAGAAATCCACAGGTAGCCAGATAGCTCATTGTGTCTCTTACTATTCCCAGGGCTTTATTCTACACCCCTGGGTGTTTGTGAAAAGTTTAATTGCTTGGCCCGACGAGAAACGCTTTCTTCCCAACCGAGAAAATCCGGTAAATGCTCAGGTAACTCATGGGACCAATTGCAGTGCTGGATTTTACCGGCTAACCTTTTCGGCTCAGTATGGTACGTTTCATTTCATCTAAATGCGTGACGTAGTTTTGAAACTTCCGTGACAAAACTTCAGCGTTTGATGCAACGGTAGCCAAATATTGCTATTCCAAGGGCTTTATTTTATATCCGAGTAATAATTTGTGAAAAGTTGTAATTGCTTGGCCAGACGAGAAGCGCTTTCCACTCCGGTAAATGCTTCGGTAAATGCTCCGGTAACTCGTTGGTCCAAGCGCGGTGCTTGCTTTTAACCGGCTAACATTTTCGGCTCAGTGCGGTACGTTTCAGTTCATTTAAAACACGCGACGTAGTTTCGAAACTTTCCCGCGATCAAACTTTGGTCAGCGTTTGATGCAGCGGTCATCGAAAAGAGCTTTTAAAAATTATTTCAACGCTTTTTGTGTTTCTTTTGTAATGGGACTTGACTCCTTTTGATTTTGAGAAGCAATTTTTGGATGTGAATACAATTCTCATGAAATCTGTAAAGATGGTGGATTATCGCGAGAAATTGAACGAGATTCCAGGCGAGATTTGGGTGCCTAAGTATGTTGTTCCAGCCTCTCTACAGTAAAGCAAACACTTTGTGTGTTTGCTATAAAAGAGATGTTTAAGAGGATCAAAACTGTATATATAGGTGTGGGATAGTGATGGTGCTGCATTTGACCCAAGTGAGGCTCTAATCAGGGAAAGACTTTCACGTTAAGCTGAAACTCACCACACTTGAGTACTGGTAAACTGCTTAAAAGGACCTAGCCTGTCTATACAAAGTGGAGTGAGTCAGACCATCCAATGCATTTAAGCTCTTTGAGGCACTTCTAATTCAACCCACAATGCATGTTTTCGTGCAGAAATAAGAAAATGATCAGTACTTTTCCTATGAAAAAAGCATCTTGTCATGCTTTTCTTTCGGTTCTCTGGCTTTTGCCCACCTCTGATTGATGGTTGGCTCGCAGTAAGTGAGATAATCTTGAGAGAAATGTAAAACCGAAATAATAAAAAAAAAGTTTAAAAATAACACAATAACAAATCCATGTGCAATAATTGCATCTTAAATACCTCAAGAGCGGGCATGTTTCAGGTGAAAATATTTTTCCATCTTTTCCTTATTTGTGCTCAAAAATATAGACTGCGGATGCTTTTAAACGAGTACTGACAATCTATGCTTTTAAGCAATAATAAGGGACATAATGCATCCCCTGGTGAACTCCAGTTGTCTCTGTAACCTATAATGGTTAACAAGGGTAATCATTACACACACTTGTTCCATCATGAAAACACGCCTATATAATTTTGACCCCCTTGAACCCCACTTTTATATAGTAAATCTGAGGTTTGCAGGAGTAAGCCTTATCTTTCTTATTTCTCCTCTAAAATATAGATTGTGGGTACTCGTTAGAACCGCCTCAATGAGGCGGTTCTAACGTGTACCCACAATCTATATTTTGAGCAGAAATAAGAAAAATATAACAATTTTTCATTATAAAATTTTCCTTTTTCCAGCGATAAAATTTACAATGTATTTGTGTAGGAGTGTTTTCGTATTCACTTGATGTTATAGCTTGTAAACCATGTCAGTATTATCCAAGTAAAATAAAACTGCAAGCACTGCATGATGCCCCGCCACTACAATTACACCAAGTAAGTGCCATATCAGTGAAACAAAACCTAAATCCTGTTTTTCCCCATCCTAGTGATGTAACCATACAGGTTTGGTCAGAATCAGTCATTGAGTTCAGGAGATATAGTGCTTTAAACAGACTACGTGATAGAATTGGCTATGTTCAATGTTCAACGGGCGATAACTCCAAAAGAAGGAAAATCAGAGTTATGGTTCATATGTTCTGCACGATGTCTCATGGTGTTCTACATATCTGTGAAGTTTCATGGAAGTATATCAAATCAAGTTATGGAGAGGACACGAAACTATGATAGAAATAGCTATGTTCAATGTTCAAAGGGCAATAAATGAAAAAGTAGGAAAATCAGAGTTACGGCGTGATATAGGAGTCTGATTTTCCATCCATTAGTTCTTCAGTCCACCCGTCTGTCAAGCGGTCAAGATTTGCAACCACCCACACTTTCACCCTTCTGTAAGAGCCCATTTCTCGAGAATTATAAGAGCTTCATGAATGATACTTTATACAAGCTTGCATCTACAAATGACAACTACAGTGCAAGCATCCCTATCTGACCTTCACTGTTCAATGACTTAATCCATTATTGCGACCACCCTAACTTGCACCCAAATGTTACAGTCCATTTCTGGAGAACTATAAGAGCTTCATCCATGACACTTGGTACCAACTTGCGTCTATGAATGGCAACTGTAATGCAAGCATTCATATCTGACCTTGACCTATATTTCTCAGTTCACCTTAATTTAAGTGTCCAATCTTGGAGAAATGTAAGAGCTTAGCTTCATTCATGATACTTGGTACAAACTTGCATCTACAAATGGGAACTGATATGCAAACATCCATATCTGACCTTGTCCTACATTTCATGGTTCACCAACTTTTTAGCTCACCTGTCACGTAGTGACAAGGTGAGCTTTTGGTATCACTTTTTGTCCGTCGTCCGCCGTGCGTCCGTGCGTGCGTCCGTAAACTTTTACTTAAATGACATCTTCTCCTAAACCACTGATTGGATTTTGACCAAACTTCACAGGTATGATCCTTAGGTGGTCCCCTTTCAAAGTTGTTCAAATGGTTCCGGTCCGTTGCACATATAGGTCACAGGAGCCAAAAATAGATTTTTTTCATCGAAAACTTAAAAGATCTTCTTCTCTGAAACCACAAGGCCCAGGACATTGATATTTGGTATGAAGCTTCATCTAGTGAACCCTTACCAAGATTGTTCAAATTATTGTGCTGGGGCCAAAAATGCCCCCCGCACCGGGGCCATTTGGTTTTACGTGGGCTTATATTGGGAAAATCTTTAAAAATCTTCTTCTCTGAAACCGCAAGGCCCAGGTCTTTGATATTTGATATGAAGCTTCATCTAGTGGACCCCTACCAAGATTGTTCAAATTATAGTGCTGGAGCTAAAAATGCCCCACACCGGGGCCCTTTGGTTATACATGGGCTTATATAGGGAAAATCTTTAAAAATCTTCTTCTCTGAAACCACAAGGCCCAGGTCTTTGATATTTGGTATGAAGCTTCATCTAGTGAACCCCTACCAAGATTGTTCAAATAACATTGCTGGGGCCAAACATGCCCCCGCCCCGTGGCCCTTTTGTTTTACATGGGCTTATATAGGGAAAATCTTTAAAAAGCTTCTTCTCTGAAACTGCAAGGCCCAGGTCTTTGCTATTTGGTATGAAACATCATCTAGTGGACCACTACCAAGATTGTTCAAATTATAGTGCATGGGCCAAAAATGCCCCCGCCCCAGGGCCCTTTGGTTTTAAATGGGCTTATATAGGGAAAATCTTTAAAAATCTTCTTCTCTGAAACTGCAAGGCCCAGGCCTTTGATATTTGATATGAAGCTTCATCTTGTGGACCTCTACCAAGCTTGTTCAAATTAAAGCCCTGGGGCCAAAAATGCCCCCGCCCCGGGGCCCTTTGGTGTTACATAGACTTATATAGGGAAAATCTTGAAAAATCTTCTTCTCTGAAACCACAAGGCTTAGGTCTTCGATATTTGGTATGAAGCTTCAGCTAGTGGACCTCTACCAAGATTGTTCAAATTATAGCCCTGGGGCCAAAAATGCCCCCGTTCCGGGGCCCTTTGGTTTTACATAGACTTATATAGGGAAAATCTTGTTTTACATAGACTTCTTTATGCAGGGTAAACCTTTAAAATCTTCTTCTCTGAAACCACAAAGCCCAGGTCTTTCATATTCGATATGAAGCTTCATCTTGTGGACCTCTACCAAGATTGTTCAAATTATAGCCCTGGGGCCAAAATTGACCCTGCCAGGGGCCCACTTATTATACATTGGATCAGGTGAGCAAACCAGGGCCCTCTGGGCCCTCTTGTTGAATTATTGCAACCATCCTAACTTTAACCCAGATGTAACAAGCCATTTTTGGAGAACTATAAAAGCTTCATTAATGATACGTCATGGTCATTTTTATGTACAATCTATACATTTTTGGCAGTCTAATTATAAACCATGTTGTGTTCAGAAACTTATTTTATTAACCAAAGCTATACAAAGCTCTCACAAACTCCTAATTTGGAGTTCTGGACACCAGTTTTAAGGTCTAGAGCTCGTATTTTCCCTTGAAAATTACTGCTAGAGTTAATGGTGGGAAATAATTTTCAGAGAATATGAATCTAGCTCTGAAACTTCTATTTTCAAATTCCTAATGAGAGCTCTCTATGAAGAGATCTGGTGTATTATACTCTCTATCTACATTTAGTTTATACTAATTTATTTTATCTCTATTGCAATGAAAGCTTCAGGCCTTGAACACACATTCCGTATGTTATCATGTGCACGCAATTTACACCACTGCTACCAATTTACTCCTAGGTGGAGTGGGGCAGTGGCATAACATGTCTTGCCCAAGGACACACCTCTGCTCCCGGGGTTATCATGTTCGCGGGAGAGGCAGTGATGTTTACACCACTGCTACCAATTTACTTCTTGGTGGAGTGGGGCAGTGGCATAACATGTCTTGCACAAGGACACACCTCTGCTCCGGTGGCCGAATTCGAACCTACAGCCTCTCAAGCATGTCGAATGCGCTAATCACTGAGCTATCGAGGCTGCCATTTATAAATTATATACATTTAAAACAGAGAATCAAGGTGGATGGAAAGTGGGTCCCCTATGACTGTACAGACGATCACAGCTGACACCTGTTATTCTATGGGTGATGCCCTGAGAGATATAGATGCGAAAAGTCTTATCAGAAGTGACTTCGTTCTTATGTATGGAGATGTTGTTTCCAACATTAAACTACAGAATATTGTTGAAGAACATAAGTAAGTTTACATTTCAGCTGTGGAATGAAAAAGACAACAAGAAAAGCAAAGACACAGGTCAGCGTACATATGAATTATTATGATATTAGTCCTATGCGACACAGTGCATTTTTACATATCTCCAAAATGGCTACTTTTCTGGTGAAAATCCTTAATGCATTTCTTATTTATACTACAAACACAGGTTGTGGTGCTTGTTAGAACCGCCTCACTGAGGCGGTTCTATCGAGTACCCACAACCTATTTCTTGGAGCAGAAATAAGGAAAAAATATTTTTACCCCTGTAAAGCCCAGTTTTCTCTACATAAATTGGGGTTTAGTGGGGTGTTTATTTCACAGACTTGTTGGTGTGATGGTCTGTTCATGTGAGCCTTCTTTTACCATTGTGCTACCAGCCTATTCATTCATTAAGTAGAATGGCCACAGCCCATCAGGGCTTGAAGAAATAGATGGGCTACATGATGCTTCCAGGCAGAGCTGAAACTGACCACACACAAGTACTGGTAAACCACTTAGAGGATCTAAAAAGTAGAAGTAAAACAAAGATCAGGAATCGATACAATTAACTTACTCCACCCGTCAAAGACACCAAAGGGAAAGAAACACAAACATTAAGCGACCAGACCATAATGGAAACCCAAACAAAGGAAGGCCATAAGGACAGTTACTTTCCCACAAAATGGCCATATGGCCATCCAAAATAAAAAGACACAAGTGATACACACGTTAAGTAACAAACAACACCATAAATAAACCGCCACAGAAGAACCGCCTTGGAACGGTCAGTGGAATGATTTCCACTGGGGGGCTTAAATCGATTTTACGTGGCTACAATCCTCGCCCTTACTTCCGTCGCGATCTAGACAAATAATTTGTTCAGTCCGCATGAAGGCCTCCTAACTCATCAGTGCAACATCTCCGTGAACACAAAAAATCAAAGAACCACAGAGGTGAAACAATGGTGAGGACTCAACAGCAAGAAACCACTGAAATGCTGGAGCAAAAGAAAACCAACAGTTAGACTCCGATGGGCCCGACCAGAGACAGAGCATCAGGCACCAACCAACATTACCTTGAATTAGATCTCTCTAATTCTCAATAAGCCTTTCGTTGGAGCGGTCATAGAATCTGAGGCCTGACCCACCGGCGTGCAATTAAAGAGGGAAGCAAAGTTGCCAACCGTGATTGGGTTAACTACCATGCATGCAGTCTGTCGTATAACATCCATGTTGTTGTACCCAATCTTTTTATATCGAAGAATGATTTTACGAAATTGGATGTTGAAGTCATTGCTGTTATATATTTTTCTGAATTTATATACTACCGTATTCGCCCTAATTACCGCACCGTGCGCTTAGTTTTTTCAAAATCGTGTCATAAAATCATGGTGAAAAATCTACCTAATTAGCGCACACTTGATACGAAAACAACAGCTTCCAAGATGATGCATACTGATATTTAATTGGCCGGAAAAAGATACTTAAGCATTGCCTTCACTGTTGGAAGAAATAATGGTAAGTTTTTATAGATTTACTATGAGAGCTTCAAGAGGAGATTACTGTAAAGTGTGCGCTTATGTATTTCCTTTTCAAAAATAGCTTTGGTGTGCGCTTATAGGAGCATGTGCGGTAATTAGGGCGAATACGGTAAGTCACCATACAATTCGGGTTCCGATAGACCTTGTTGCAGAAGAGATTTAAGTCCAATATTGAATTTTGAAATTAAATCAGAATGGCGTCTATAAAATTTTGAAAAGGCTTTGCGTAGTTTATGGTACCTATAACACTGATTAAGGAGTTTAGCCGTTAATAATTTATTACGAGTGTTGAAGTCAGTTACATGACTACACACTCTAGCAAATCAAATTAATTGCGAAATATAAACGCCATAGGATGGCGCACGAGGAACATCACCATCCAAAAAAGGAAAATTTACAATCTCAAAATCAAAGTCATCGCGTTTATCATAAATTTTGCACGAAACAAATCCATATACAATAAACAGATGTAAATCCAAAAACGGGGCCTCGGTTTCAGAAGAATTTGCTTTATTTAAATGAAGTTCTGGGGGGTAAATCTGACTGATCAAACCATCGAAATAGGTATTATCAATATTTAATAAATCATCTAAATATCTAGAAGTGGAGCTAAAAGCTTCAATAATTTCAGATTGGTTATCAATGAAAAGCGACAACATGAAGTCTCTTTCATAACAATACAAGAACAGATCAGCCACAAGAGGTGCGCAATTCGTACCCATCGGAATACCCACAATTTGTCTAAATAACTTAGTACCGAGTCTAATATAAATATTGTCAAGTAGAAAGGTGAGAGCATCACACACTTTCTGACATGACCAAAGTGTATAATTCTTATGCTCTTTAGAAGTGAAAAATGCATTTCTGACATTACATGCAAGATAGAGAGAATCTTCTTTGTGAAAAGCCCTTCAATTAAATCATTAAGCTTTTCTTTTATAAGATTATGAGGAAGTGTAGTGTAAAGAGTGGAAAAATCGTAAGTAGACAGACTTGAAGCACGAAAATGTCTGGATTTCAATTTATTTAAAACCTCATTAGAATTTTTTATAGACCAAAACAGATTTCTTCCTGATCTTTCAAAGACTTTATCACAATATTTAATCACATGCGTTTTAATAGCAGTAAGACAGGAAGTTAATAATTTAGTTTTGGTAACCAGTATAGCGTAAGAAGCTTGTCTTGGCCTTCGTTAACACACACAGCAAACTTGGTGGCTGAATGACAAACGTGTTTATCTACTATAGCTCTCTATTCAGCTAAAAGCGGAAGTTCATAGGCCTTAGTACTACCAAGCTCCTGCTTAAGCTTGTTAACATAGTGGAGCCGTCACACAACGACTACGTTGTTAGCGGCCTCGTCTGCAGGGGCCAAAACAAACTTCTTATGAAATTCTTGAATACCTAGTTTAAGATGACGTAAAGACATCTTGGGCTTAGGAGGTAATAAGTTGGTATTTTGAGAATAGAAAGAAATGCGTTTATTCACTAGTTTTAAAATGCTAAGTTTCCAGTCCTTAAGGGCTTTATGCTCAACATACTCTCGCTTACACCATCGATTACCGAATTCATTCTAGGAAGCAGCAATTTCATCTCTACATTTACATTTAAGCCTGTCCAGGTAAAGCGGTGTGAGTCAGACCGTCCATGCTTATAAACCCTATTGGTTTCATTGGGCGACAGGGCTTGAGATGTCATTTCAGTTCAATGTCAGGTAAAAGTCCAACAAAATTGGAACCAGTGTCTCCAAAATGACCTATTCAGTGTTGATGGGGCGTAAAACCACAAATCAAACAAAACATTCACTAGGTTATGAAATAGGCTCAAGGCTGTTGCCATTAGACCTACAGTGACCCAAAGACCTATTTGCTGCCAAGGTTACATTGGGACAATCTCTGATAGAAAAATAACCTGATCATTTTTGGACCTCCATATTGGAAGCTATTGTCTTATGTCTAATGGCCTCAGTGCAGTCAGATGTACCTCTGACTAGTGATCAAGATGTCTGAGGTTTTGATCCCAACAGGGTCTTGCAAGATTTCCTCATGAACAATCATGAAATATTTTCTTCTGTGATTCTGTCTCTACGGCTGATTTGATAAGGGAATTGTCAGTATGTTCCCTGTACTTGTTATCCTTTTCCATTAAAAGTTTGGCTAGGTGAACCGACTGGCTCATCATGACCTAAATTTTATTGAGTAGGTCATTAAACTCCAAACAAACAAATTATTCAGATCTGTGTAATGTACCATGATGATCCTAAGTATTTGGACAGACAGAAAGAGCAGTCTTGAAAGAGCAGTCTGATCATGCTGAACACTGTTTGACATTTTGTCTGCAACATTTTGGACTCCTTGCTGGATCACAACACAAACTTGTTAAAATTTTAGGAGAATTACAGCAAGTCTTTAAGGTGTCCGAATTATTAGTATTTTTATGGTTAAGCAGTATTAACCCATTTTGTACCAGAAACCCCGAAATGGGTACCCTGACAAACAGTGCAGGCCCAGATCAGATGCTGCAGAATGCAGCGTCTGATCAGGGCCTCCACTGTTTGCTAAATGTTCACTCATTTTCCAAATAAATTTTGAAGATACCACAACTTGACACCCCTAAATTTTCAAATGAACTCCTGCTATATATAGGGAGGAAGATTCCATTTGGTACAAAAAGGGTTAATTGTCTTCTTTATGTCTCACAGGAAAAGGAAGGGGACTGATAAATCAGCCATTATGAGCATGGTGCTCCGTCAGTCATCTCCCGGCCATAAAACAAGATGTCCGGAGGAAGATGTGGTGCTAGCTATTGACAGTACAACCAAAAATGTCATCCATTATCAGAAAGTACAAGACCTGGAGGAGTTTGAATTCCCTGTGGTATGAATATACAGTAAAATTCCTATATTAAGACCACCTTTGGGACTGCTCAAAAGTGGTCTTTAAGACCACCTTTGAATAGTCCCAAAGGTGGTCTCTTATTAAGGCACACTGGGTGTAGAAAACTCAAAGAAGGAATAACTGAAACTTTCTCAAGAAGCTTTTAAAACTGAATTGGTCTTAATTTTAGGTGGTCTTAATAGCAGAATTTTACTGTACTGTATTTTCCCTAAGTATTTGGACATCTCATGACATGAACAAGTCTGTGAAATGAACACCCCCCTTAACCCCACTTTACATAGAGACACCTGGGGATTAAGGGGGTATACATTATTAACATTATTTCTGAGCCCAGACATAGGTTGTTGGTACGCATTAGAACCTCCTCAATGAGGCAGTTCTAGGGAGCACCAACAACCTATGTTTGCAGTTAAGATTAGCAAAATATCACAGATTTTCATCAGAGAAAAGTAGGGATGCATTTTGGAGATGTAAAAAATGCACTATGTGGCATGGCTGTGTTATCGAAATGTCAGCTTCTAATCATACTTGCTCTAAAAAGTTAAAAAAAGTTCAATTTACCACCGCATTTTGTGTCTAAAAATAGCTGGCTGAGTGGCAAACAGTGTAGATGCAGTTGAAATACCACACCCAATATCTTATCTGGGTTTACACTGTTTGCTCAGGCCTATATGTCCGAATTCATACAGTAAAACAGTAATTCCAGAAGAAGAGATATGTTTCAAAAAATACTTTGAATGGCGTTTTACATGGGTGTGAGTTATTACTGTGCAGAAATGTTAGCTCCAAGGTCAAGATCACACTTAGAGGCAAAAGATAAAAATTAGGGACTTTTTTGGGCGGGAATATCTGTATCCTGTGGACAGAATTTCAGTCAAAAATCTGTAAGACAGGATTCTTTAGAAGTGCAGAAAAACACTTAAAAATTCATCATGTGAACAAGTCCGTGAAATGAACATCCCCATAAACATCACTTTATATAGAGAAAACTGGGGTTTATGGGGGTATATGTTATTTTTCTTATTTCGGTTGTGGGTACTCATTAAAACCGTCGCAATTAGGGGGTTCTAATGAGGACCCACAACCTATGTTTGCAGTGTGAATAAGAAAAATATCACAGATTTTCATCAAAAGTAGTCATTTTGGAGATATGAAAAACTGCACTATGTCGCACGGATGTGTTATCATGATGTAAAAAAGAAAGATACAGACACAGATTGGGTTTCTGAAAGACTGTTTGAGGGAGAGCAAAATCTCTCATGTCACTTGCATTTTCATTGATTGATGTTTGATTGATCAGAGTGCACTTGCAGAAACCAGTGATCAAGCAGAAAATTTTGGACAAGCCCAGACACTGTTTAGAATCCTGTGATATACTTGAGAAGATTAAGACTTAGCATTATGCTTCATGTGCCATCACGCTAACAAGTCCGTGAAATGAAGACCCCTTAAACCCCACTTTATATAGAGAAAACTGGGGTTTGTGGGGGAATACATTATGTTCCTTATTTCTGCTCCAAGACATAGGTTGTGGGTACTCGTTAGAACCGCCTCAATGAGGCGGTTCTAACGAGCAGCCACAACCTATGTTTGCAGTATTTATAAGAAAAATATCACGGATTCTCATCAGAAAAATGGCCATTTTGGAGATGTGAAAAATGCACCTTGTCATACGAGCGAGTTATCGTAATGCGAAGACTGCCATTAATCTGAACTTTTTCATTTGCCCATTCTAACCTGGAAACACTTAAAAGGGGCATTGGCAAACAGTGCAGACCCAGATCAGATGCCACATAAGGCAGGGTCTGTTCAGGGTCTTTGTTTTGTTTGTTGGATTTGAAGTTTAACATCCCTGTCAACACTGTACGGATAAGTATTAAATATCAAATGGACCTGTGCAATATCTAACAAGGGAAGAGTCCACACAAGTACACAGTGGGTTAAGTTGATAGGCATTTTCATGGAAAGCATGGGCACCCAGACCAAGATTTAGGCTCTTTGGGCCACTGGGCGCATAAACCGTATTTTACCTTCATATTTGACCGGCCCCGATAGCTCAGTTGATAGAGTGTCCGCTCCGGGGAATGGGAGGTCATGGGTTCGATCCCAGGCCGGGACATACCAAAGTCGTTAAAAATGGTACTAGCTGCTCCTCGCTTGGCACTCAGATTTACGGGGTAGAGCTAGGACTGGTAGACCCAGTGTCAGGATAATGTGACTGGGTGTAGTATCATGTAATGTGTCTGGGACATGTTACTTCAGTGAGGCAGTACTATAAAAGTGAGCTTTGAGCTCCCTGTTGCAACCAGACACCATCGTGATATGACTGAAAAATTGTTGAAAGTGACGTTAAACCCGAATTCACACACACACACACACACACACACACACACACACACACACACACACACACACACACACACACACACACACACACACACACACACACACACACACACACACACACACACACACACATTTCGACTCCTCAACTCCTTACCATACTTGTCCTAAAATTTGAACAAGTATGATTGTCTATCAGATGTTGTGTTTGCTTGATTTGAGGTTGTACATCCCTGCCAACAATATTTAGGTCATTTTGGAGATGCAGTTCCAATTTTGTGAGACTTTTGCCAGACATTGAGACAAAATGGTATCTCAAGCCCTTATGCCCAATCAAACCAATAGGATTAATATGTAGGGACAGACTGTCTCACACCACTTTGCCTGGGCAGACTTAGATCTTCTAAGAGGTTTACCGGTACTCATGTGGGCTGTTCAAGCTCTACGTGGAAGCACCATGCAGCCCAATCTATTTCTCCAAACCCCGATGGACGGGGCCCCTCAGATGTTGTCTTAAAATAGGGTGATCAGTGGCAAAAAGTGTAAACTTGGATGAGACGCTGCCTTTTGCAGCGTCTCATCCAAGTTCACATTGTTTGCTCAGGCCTGTCTCTCCGAATACATACAGTCAATACGGTTGTCTGTATCGCTGTACATATGTATGTCTATTGAAACAGGAGGTGTTGGCCAATCACAAGGACATCCAGATCAGATATGACCTCATTGACAGCAATATAAGCATATGTTCACCTCAAGTCCCGCAACTCTTCACAGACAACTTTGACTACCAGACCAGAGATGATTTTGTCAGAGGCATTCTTATTAATGAGGAGGTAGGTTAAAAGATGGATTAAAAGAAATATCAAGTTGATATAGAAAATTGACCTTTTTACATGTATGTAGTGTTATAAAGAGATTGTGTAATTTGTTTTTTACATTCTTCATGCCACTGATCAAGAAACGGCAAAGGTATATTACCTAAGCTCTAGATACAATAATGATCTTTAGTATTGGGGCAGATAGGCCTAAGCAAACAGTGGGCACCCAGATCAGACTGCTCCTGAAGGAGCAGTCTGATCAGGGTCTACACTGTTTGCCATTTGGTTTGCACCTTTTGGACTACTAGTAGGATCGCGAAACAATTTTATTAAAATTTTAGAACTACAGCAAGTCCTCAAGGTTTCCAATTTTTTTTTTTTTTTTTTTTTTACAGTAACCCCTTATTATAGGCTGTCTGAGCCTGTCAAAGAACTAGGTGACCAGGCCTCGTGTGGGCTGTACTTGTTACTTTTTACTTGTACATCCATCTGTCCTTGCATCTGTTCTTGGATTTGGTTGTTTTCCATGCGTGAGTAGGCAAACAATGTATTTGTCCTGCTCCTAAATATTAAAATGCCAACAACTGTGAGCATTTTTATTGCCGCTTTTTTGTAAACAGAAAAAAATGGTATATTAGTTTCTTCACGGGTGTACATTCTTCCGTCCTTACATCAGTCACAAACTTTGCAATAGCTTCTACTTTTTTAGCTCACCTGAGCATGAAGTGCTCATGGTTTGTGCTCATGGTGAGGTATTGTGATCAGTCAATGTATGTAGTCCGTCGAGTGTCGTCAACAATTTGCTTTAAATGCGAACTCCTCCTAATCCCTTGGGCCAATTTGATTCAAACTTCACAGGAATGTTGCCTAGGTGGCTCCCTAAAAAAATAGCTTAACTTGTTCCGCTCTCATAATCAAGATGGCCACCAGAGCTAAAAATAGAAAAATCTTTAAATGACAACTCCTCCTATACCCTTGGGCCAATTTCTTTCAAACTTCATAGGAATGTTGCTAAGGTGACCCTCTCCCAAAATAGTTAAAACAGTTCCCCTCCAATGAGCAAGATGGCCACCAGAGCTAAAATAGAAAAAAAAAAGTAAAAGATTTGCTACAAATGCGAACTCCTCCTAAACCATTGGGCCAATTGATTCAAACTTCACAGCTATGTTGTCTAAGTTGCTCCCTACCGAAATAGCCAGAGTTGTTCCAATCCGATGAACAAGATGGCCACCAGAGTTAAAAATAGAAAAATCTTTAAGCCACAACTCCAATCCCTTGGGCAAATTGCAGTTAAACTTCATGGGAATGTTGCTTAGGTGACCCTCTACCAAACTAGCTAAATCGGTTCTGGTTTGATGAGCAAAATGGCTGTCAGAGCTAACAATAGAAAAACAAGAAGTGTGATGTATAGCCCTGTTAATTGTGCATGTGTATAGAGACTGCTAAGGGCATAAATTGACCCATTGTATCTTTCCATCACTAATGAGTCTGTTTCATTACAATAATAACACTGCTGTGTGACATAGTACTTTGCTTCATGTCTGTAAAGGTTCATTTTTCAGATGAAAATTTCCTTATTTGCACTCCAAAGATAGGTTGAGGTGCTTGTTAGAATCACCTCAATGAGGGGATTCTGATGAATAACCATATCCTATGTCTTGGAACAGAAATACATGTATGAAAAAATATTGTATACTCCTGTTAAGCCCATTTTTCTCTATACATGTATATACTGGGGTTAATAGATTTTAACCCACCTCTGATTAATGATTGGCTGGTAAAAATAAAATTATCTTGAAAAGACCATAACACCAAAATCATAAAAATCTTCTATTTGTGTTTCAGATTATGGGTAATACAATACAGATCAGTACAGTAACAGATGCTTACTGTGCAAGAATCTCAAACCTCTATATGTATGATGCTGTCAGGTAGGTTTTGATCCCTGCACCATAAATTTGGTAGTTTTTTTTTTTTTTTGAGATTTTAAGTCATTCTTTCCTATTTGCTGATTGGTAGAAGGGCAGTTGTCAAATTTTGGCTAAAGAATATGTGCTGTACTATATAATTTGTTGTTATATGTAAGCCTGTGGTTAGGTTACATGACAGTATTGACATATCCATATTAGTGTTGAATTAGCTGTTAAAAATCAAAAACAGCCAAAGTGTGGCAAAAGTAGTATTCTGGGCACATAAGCTTAATGAGCTTGTTCGTAGTCAAAATGTTCCAGCAAGTACAATATTTGATATCCTGGTATGTGTGTGTTGAAGTTTTATATCCCACCAATACCTGTGGTCATATGGATATGGGACCTTGGTTTAAAGGTTCATCTGAAAGTCTGATACCCTGATATTTTTGCTGGAAATATGTGAGTAGCTTTTGCAAATACAAAATCTTCTCACATTTTCCAACAAAATTGTTAGCATATTGGATGCAAGTTATCATAAAACTTGATTTGTTTTGAATGACTGGGCCCAGAAATTCATAAATGTTGGCTTTTCAAAGAATGCCTCAGAGGAGTTGAAATGACCTCTTTTTTGTCATATGACAGAATTTTTTTTCCTTGTAGTTTCTTTGTAGCTTCTACCTACAAAAATTACTACATTGTCACACATGGCATGATAATGTTTCACAACATTGCTAGAATGTGTGATATTACATGTTCCATATATCTCCAGATACGAAGGTGTAACAAAGATAATTAATCCTTAACCTGCTTAATTTTTATATATGCCACACCCACCACTGCTTATCAACCAATCCGATTTCTTGATGCAAATCATTTCAAAAAAACATTAACTGAATGACAAACAATGAAGATCCTGATCAGATGGCTTCTTCAGAAATTAGTTAGATACGCACCGTAACGTTACATATACAACATCCTTAACGACGTAGCATTTATTAACGGCGGAATATTGACATTTTTGTAAACAATCTTGAATAAAATGCGTTTTAAATGTCATATGATAAATAGAATCTTCCATTCGTGCTCATGTATTATTGAATTTAATTGAATTTATTAAACTCGTTGAGGAAAAGGGATAAAATGCTCGGCAAAGCCTTGCATTTTATCCCTTTTCCTCAACTCCTTTAATAAATTCAATAATACATGAACACTCATGTAAGATCCTCTATGTCAATAATTTATTTAACTCGTTGAGGAAAAGAGATAAAATGCTCGGCACAGCCTCGCATTTTATCTCTTTTCTTCAACTTGTTTAATAAATTCAATAATACATGAACACTCATGTCAGATCCTCTATGTCAATAATTTATTAAACTCGTTGGGGAAAAGAGATAAAATGCTCGGCACAGCCTCACATTTTATCTCTTTTCCTCAACTCGTTTTATAAATTCAATAATACATGAACACTCATGTAAGATCCTCTATGTCAATAATTTATTAAACTTGTTGGGGAAAAGAGATAAAATGCTCGGCACAGCCTCACATTTTATCTCTTTTCCACAACTCGTTTAATAAATTCAATAATACATGAACACTCATGTAAGATCCTCTATGTACTGTACTGGTAATAGAGAGTAGAAGCCTCCATGGTGCAGTGGACACGCTACTCGCTGAACCATGGGTTGCAGGATCGATCCCGGGCTTCTCCAGACTTTCGGATGAGTCTTTAAACCAAGGTCCCGTCTCCATATGACCTTAGCTGTTGGTTGGATGTAAAACTCAAACACTCACTCACACACTGGTAATAGAGGATCTTACATGAGTGGTTATTTCATATGACAATTATGAAACGAGCCTTTCGCCAAGTTTCATTTGCAAATTAAATGACCACGAATGAAGATTCTTTTATCATATGACTCTTTTTAAATTGGATTAATTTTTATCACCCTTAAATTTGACATTTTTTTCCACAAAAAATGCATGGGATGTCCCAACATTACTTTATCCTGCCAAAGTGTTATTACACGTGTGGTGATATGAATTTTATTACACGACCTTATCCACTGATCATCAGTGATGTTATATGATAAATATTTTTATGTAGATAACATGTCTGTTTTGCTGGATGAAATTTTAATTTCATTTCAGTCGTGATATTGTGAATCGATGGTCATTTCCTTTTGTTCCGGATAATTGTTACAGAAACAATCAAGATTCTATATCATATGGTCGTCATAATGTGTACCTTAGCAAGGATGTAACACTGGCCAGGTGGGTACATTGAACCTTATTCTTTGGTCAGCTTCATAAATTTTGTATGTACATGTAATTGCGAGTGTAAAATTTTGTTTATCAGGTAACATTTTTATACCCCACCACATGATAGTTTTTTTTCCAAATTCTGCATACACTTTTATTTCAAGGCTGACTGATATGGGATTGTTAAAATTTGACAGAGTTATGGCCCTTGTCGGTTCAAAATTATTGGGTTTTGGGCATTTCCAATTGATTTTTTCACAGATTTTGTATATACATGGGTGTGGTGTTAGGGATGTGTGCTTAGGGACTGTTAACCCTTTCAGTACCAAATGGAATTTTCCTCCTTATATTCGAAATTTAGTGGGAACAGGTTGTCTTATCTTTAAAATTTTGAAAATGGCTGAACTTTTTGTATAGCTGGCTTTGGTTTACCTGTGGCGGCTCATCTGGGTCTGCATTGTTTGCCAATTACCCACTTTCGGGTTACTGGGCAAAATGTGTAAAAAATTGACAGAGTTATGGCCATTAATGTTTCCCATTAAATGGATTTTGGACTCTTTTTTTTTTTTTCCTGTACCAAATGGAATATATGAATGAAACTTCATGGATATATAAACCATCAAAGGAAAGGTGTTTGGGATTGTTAATTGGCAAAATCTGTTAATGTTTGACAGAGTTATGGCCATTAGCATTTTCCATTGAATGGTTTTTAGACTCTTTTTCATTTTCTTAATGGAATATATTAATGAAACTTCACAGATATATAGACCACTGAAAGAAGCTTGATTGGGATTGTTAATGGGCAAAATTCATTAACAGTTGACATGAATGACCTCAAAATATATCTAGCTCACTGTGATCTATAGATGACTTTATGACGCCATCAGTTGCTAAGGAAAAGCGATCCCATACTGCCGTGTTCTCGTGCATGCACAAATTATTTAGGGCAGAAAGCACTAAACTATTGTTAAAAACAGTGACCCTAGTCATGCTGGTCGTGTCGTCATTTGTTTATATAAACTGCAATCTGTCGTAATTTATCTGATGTTTAAAATTTGCAATTGACATACAGTGCTATCAATGGCCCCCACCCATTGGGGCTTGAAGAAAGAAATGGGCTGCATGTTGCTTCCACGCAGAGCTGAATCCCGCCGCACACAAGTAGGTACTAGTAAACCACTTAGAGGATCCAAGCCTGCCCAGGTAAAGCGGTGCGAGTCGGACCGTACATGCTTATAAACCCTATTGGTTTCATTGGGTGACAGGGCATGAGATGTCATTTCATCTCAATGTCAGGTAGAAGTCCCACAAAATTGGAAGCAACGTCTCCAAAATGACCTAAATAGTGTTGATGGGGACGTAAAACCTCAATTCAAACAAAACCAAACCAACCGTCCCAGAACCTCATCCTGTCATGTTCGAGTATTGAATTTATTTCTGAGATTCCCACGTCATAGCTCTGCCAGCAAAGAATGTCGGGCCAGCTTCTGGCCTACAGCGATACAACCGCTGCCGGTCTGAGGTTTGCCCACTGTTTTTTGCTGGCTTGGAGCATCCTATCTTGTACTACCCCTGCCTTAATAGAATGTCAGGCTAGTGTCAGGCCGACAGCGATAAAGTGTTACCACGTTGTATCGCTGTCAGTCCAACTTTGGCTTGCTGTTTTGTACTGGCTGAGAGCATCCCATCTTGATCTACCCCAGCCTGCATAGAATGTTGGTCCAGCGTCCGGTCGACAGATACGAGCTGGCAACATCGTATTGCTGTTGGTCTGATGGTGGTCCGCAGTTTGGTGCTGGCTGGGACATCTTTCTAAACAGTTTCTCATATGTGGTGCTGCAGGATAATTATGTCTCCCCCGAAAAAAAAATTTCGGAGAGACATGTTGTTTTTCCCCCGGGCGTCTGTCTGTCCGTCTGTCACACATTCGTGTCCGCTCTTTAACTTGAAAACCGTTTGAGCTATCTTCACGAAACTTCATATAAATATTAATCAGCATTAGACGACGTGCAATGCGCAAGAACTATAACTCTCGCATTTATACTTCTTGAATTATCTCCCTTGGAAGTTTGTCGGTATGTATATATGTATGGGCAAATCGTGTCCGGTCAATAACTTTCTTATTTTCATAAAGATTATAAAATTACTTGGCAGAAATATTAACAACCATAAGACGATGTGTGGTGTGCATGAGGCAGGTCGGTACCTCAAAGGTCAAGGTCATACTTAGAGGTCAAAGGTCAAAAAAGGGGTCTTTTTTTCGTGTTTGGTCAATAACTTCCTAATTTTGAGATGGATTTTAAAATTAGTTGGCAGAAATATTAACAACCTGAAGATGATGTGTGGTGTGCATGAGGCAGGTCGGTACCTCAAAGATCAAGGTCATACTTAGAGGTCAAAGGTAAAAAAAGGGGCCTTTTTTTCGTGTTTGGTCAATAACTTTCTTATTTTGAGATGGATTTTGAAATCACTTGGCAGAAATGTTGTCCAATATACGACTATGTGTTGAGTGCATGACCCAGGTTGGTACCTCAAAGGTCAAGGTCAAAGGTAAAAAAAGGGGCCGTTTTTTCAGGTTTTGTCAATAACATGCTTATTTTTAGATAGAATTTGAAGTTGCTTGGCAAAAATGTTAACTATCATAAGACGATGTGTTGCATCCATGATTCAGTTTGGTACCTAAAATGTCAAGGTCATACATAGAGGTCAAAGGTAAAAAAAGGGGCCTTTTTTTGTGTTTGGTCAATAACTTTCTTATTTTTAGATGGATTTTGAAATTGCTTGGCAGAAATGTTAACCACCATGAGATGATGTTTTGCACGCATGACCCAGTTTGGTACCTGAAAGGTCAAGGTCATACATAGAGGTTAAAGGTAAAAAAGGGGCCTTTTTTGTGTTCTGTCAATAACTTTCTCATTTTTAGATGGATTTTGAAATTACTTGGCAAAAATGTTAACCACCATGAGACTCTGTGTTGTATGCATGACCCAATTTGGTACCTCAAATGTCAAGGTCGTACTAAAAGGTCAAAGGACAAAAAAGGGCCTGTTTTAGTGTTCAGTAATTAACTTTCTTATTCCTGGATAGATTGTGAAATTACTTGGCAGAAATGTTAACCATCATGAGACGATGTGGTGCACACTAGACCACACTAGACCTCCAAGATCAAGGTCATACTAAGAGGTCAGAGGTAAAAAAATTTGTTTGTTTTTTTGTGTCCAGTCAGTAACTTTTTTATTTATGGATGGACTTAATAAAGTAACCATGCAGAAATGTTCAACGTCATTAGACCATGAGTCAAGTGCAAGACCAAGGTCCATACCTCCAATGTCAAGGTCATACCTAGAGGTCAAAGGTAAAAAAAGGACAGTCAATAACTTCCTTATTCTTTGATGGATTATGAAATTACTTGGCAGAAATGTTAACCATCATGAGACGATGTGTTGTACCTCAAAGGTCAAGGTAAAAAAGGGCTTTTTTGTGTACGGCCAATAACTTTTTTATTTTTCTATGAACATTTTTAAAGTTACTTTGCAGAAATGTTCATCTTCATTAGATGATGTGTTGCACACAAGACCCAGCTCAATACCTCTAATGTCAAGGTTATACTTAGAGGTCAAAAACGGGGGAGACATCTGTGTTTTTGTAGAAAAACAAATTCTAGTTCTGTCTGTCACAACTTAACCTGTATACTCAAGTCCATCCTTTACAAGAAGTATAGGCGGGGCAAGATACTTGCTAGCCTCATTCTTTGTAGGTTTCATTTTCTGTGAAATGGATTCCGCTATTCGCATCACTTTATCCCAAATTTTAACCAATTATGCACAGATTATGGCAATCGCTCTCTATCTTTCTCTCTCTTCTCTCTACTGCAACATTCACAATCGGGCATTAAATGCAGGTGAAGAATGCACACTGTTTTTTTTTTTGCAAGCAGTCGCTTTTTATTATGCCCCCGCATCGAATAGTTTTCTGGTTTTCTGTACGTGGGTACGTGCATAGGTGCATACGAATGTATGTCCGTCTGTACGAATGTGTGTACATACGTACGTAATCCTGTTAGACTCCGGTTAAGGCATTTGTAACAGGTAGAATCTGAACTCATATTTTCATAACCATGTGTTGGATGTGATTCATATTTGGTATGATGATAGATATAGGTCCAAAGTTTTATTCAGCAGTACCCCCACCCGTGCTCACGACCTCAAGGTCAAGGTCAGGGACTTCAACTTTTTTTATGTTAAAGACTCAGGTTAAGGTATTTGTACCAGGTAGAACCTTATTATTTAAGAGCTCATACCTTCTAAACCATTTGGTGGCTTTGGTTCATATTTGGTATAATGCTAGATATAGGTCAAAAGTTTTATTCAGTAATACCCCCACCCATACCCATGACCTTAAGGTCAAGGTCAGAGACTCTGAAATTTTTAATGTAAAAGACTCAGTTTAAGGTATTTGTACCAGGTAGAATCTGAACTTCTACAATTGATTTGGTTCATGTTTGGCTTGATGATTGATATATGTCCAAATTTTTATTCAGCTATACCCCTGGCCTACCTCCCATGCCCATGACCTCAAGGTCAAGGTCACAGGCTTAGAAATTTTTAATTTTAAAAGTTTTAAAGAGCTCATATTTTCCATACCATATGATGGATTAAGTTTAAATTTGCTATGGTGATAAATAAAGGTCCATAGGTTTATTTGGCAATACCAATACCCATGCCTAAGACTTCAAGGTCAAGGTCACAGACTTACAAATTTTTAATGTGAATTTAATAGTTCATATTTGCCAAACCATATGATGGATTGTGTTTATATTCGGTACAGTGATAGATGCAGGTCCATTGCGATATTCAACAATACCCCACCCATGCACATGACCTCAAGGCCACAGACTATGAAATTTTCATTTTTAAAGACTCAGGTTAAGGTATTTGTACATGGTAGAACCTGACCTTTTACCATTGATTTGGTTCATGATTCGCATGATGATATATATAGGTCCAAAGTTTTATTCAGCTATACACCCCCACCCCACCCCTGGATGCCCATGACCTCAAGTTCAAGGTCACAGACTTAGAAATTTTTATTTGTAAAAGTTTTGAAGCGCTCATATTTTTCACACCACATGATAGATTAAGGTCCAAAAGTTTGTTGGGCAAAACCCCCACCCATGCCTAAGACTTCCAGGTCAAGGTCACGGACTTGGAAATTTTGAGTGTCAATTTAATAGTTCATATTTGCCAAACCATATGATGGATTGTGTTTATATTTGGTACGATGATAGATACATGTCCATAGTGATATTCAACAATACCCCACCCATCACATGACCTCAAGGTGAAGGTCACAGACATAAAAAAAATTAAATTTAAAGTATGTTAAGAGCTGATATTTTCCTATCCATATAACAGATTTGCTTCATATTTGGTGTGATGAAAGTGAAATGTCAGAAGATTAATTCAGCCATATGCCTGCACCTGACCATAAGGTCAAGGTCACAGACTAAGAAATTTTTTATGCTAAATGTATTTAGAGCTCATATTTTCCAAACCATATGATGGATATGCTTCATGTTTGGAATCATGATAGACACATGTCAACAGTTTCATTCAGCCATATCCCCGCCCCTGCCTTATGATCTCAAGGTCAAGGTCGTAGACTTAGAAATTTTTAATGGTAAAGTTTTTAAGAACTCATTATTCTAAACAATTTGATGGATTGAGATTTAGTTATTTTTCAACAGTTTAATCGGCAATACCCCCAGCTATGCCAGTGACCTTAAGGACACTTTTTTCAGGTGAGTTATGCTGTCTGATAACAGCTGTTGTTGCAGCATATTTTTCTGGGGTTAGGTGGGCCCCTAGGTGGGGGCATCTATGTCTTATTGACACATTTCTAGTTTTCAATCTGTAGCATTAGTACTTATAATTTTGAGCCTGCACAGGATATGTCTCTCTATTTTGAGCCTGCACTGGGTTGTGTCTTATAACACCGGGGTGTGTGTGTGTGTGTGGCGTTATCCAGACTCACAGTTAACAAACCCAGCAAATGACATTATCAAAGCAGTTAGGTACAATTAAACTGTGCCATAAAAATGTATCAGATTTTGTTGATTTTGACGATAATCTGTAAATGTAAATCTGGAAAATCCTTTTCCACAGTATTTTTAATTTGCTGTTGTATCGTTGTTGTGTTATGGCGATAATTGTTTTGCATATTGACTCATTTTTCAAGCAATATTTACAAAAATACAGTGTAGTTTCACTTTACTCTTGTGACTTTCTGCCCTACACAAACTGCGCATGCGCGAAAATAGGACTGCTGTTGCCAGGAAGTGAAAGTGCCTGAAGTTATCTATATTTCATGATTCAATGATTTTGTCTATTATCTTGAATACTATTTGTCAGATGGAGAAATGTCATACCTGGATTATTAGTTCCATGTGACCCGATAATGGACCACACAATATACCTAGGTCAGTGTGACCTATATTTCATGGTTCAGTGATGTTGCCTATAATCTTGAATACTATTTGATGGAGAAGTGTCATACCTGGATTATTTATTCCATGTGACCCCATGATTGACCTCAAAATATATCTAGGTCAGAGTGACCTATATTTCATGGTTCAGTGATTTTGCCTATTACCTTGAGTACTATTTGATGGAGCCGGCCTCGATAGCTCAGTTGGATGCGCATCTGACTGGTGATCAGGAGGATGTGGCTTCAATACCTGCTGGGGTCGGAAACATTCTTTCATAGAGATTGATCATGAAATCTCTGTTATGGTCATTCTCTCCCTACCACTGATTCAAGAAGGGCAGTTTTCAGGTTCTGGCAAAAGAATGTGCACAGTACTGGTTAGCAGGCCCAGGAAAAGTGTGGATAGGTAAACTGACTGGCTCAAAAATGACCTAAAATAGTGTTGACTGGGTGGTTAAACTCCAATACAAACAAATAAAACTATTTGATGCAGAAATGTCATACCTGGATTAATAGTTCCATGTGACCTGATGATTTACCTCAAAGTATATCTAGGTCACTGTAACCTATATTTCATGGTTCAGTGATTTTGCCTATTACCTGGAATACTATTTTGATGGAGAAATGTTATACCTGGGATATGACTTCAATGCAACAAGATGGTTGACCTCAAAATGTATGTAGGTCAGTGTGACCTATATTTCAATGGTTCAGTGACTTTGCCTTATATCTTGAATACAATTTGATGGGGAAACTTCGTATCTGAATAATCAAATCTATGTCACACGATGAATAACATAAAAATATATCTAGGTCAGTGTGACCTATGTTTCATGATTCAGTGATTCTGCCATATATTTTGAATACTATTTCTTGGAGAAACTCCAAACCTGAATTATAAGTTCCATGTGACCAGATGATTGACAGAAAAATATATCTAGGTCAGTGTGACCTATTTTCATGGTTCAATGAGTTTGCATTATAATTCAGACAATATTGGATTCTGAAATGTAATATCTGGAATATATGTTCCATGTGACCTGATGATTGACCTAAAAATATATCTAGGTGAGTGTGACCTATATTTCATGGTTCAGTAGATTTACCTTATATCTTGAAGGTGCGAAACAGGCGAGCTATGCTGTCATGAGACAGCTCTTGTTAAGTTATAACATGAAAATCATCTTATTATACATATAACCCTCTTTATACCAGCATTTTGCGCCATTGGAGAACTTGATTGGGCTACATGGTGCTTCCATGCAAATTAAAGCTGAAACCGCCCAAACTTGAGTACCGGTAAACCTCTTAGAAGATCAAACTATTATCATGCTGTTCACAACAACCCCTATGTTTGGAAACAGTGTAGATCCAGATCAGATGGCTTCTGAAGAAGCCATCTGATCAGGATCTACACTGTTTGACATTAAGTTTATGGCTTTGTAAGAATAAATTACATCAAGTAATCTGATTGGTTCAAAGTCGGAAATGGGTGTGGCTAAACTGAATTTTCAACAAGAGAAGGGCTAAGCCTGCCGAGGAAAAGTGTTATGTGTATGACTGCTCCTTAAATCCTAGTGGTTTCTTTGGGCGGTAGGGCTTGAGAAGTCATTTCATCTCAATGTCAGGTAAAAGTCCTACAAATCAGAAGCAACCTCTACAAAATGACCTAAATAGTGTTGACAGGAATGTTGAACCTTAACTCAAACAAAGAAAGAAACAAGATGGAAGGGATTAATGTGGATATTCAGTAATATGGATTTATTATTACAAGAAACAGTAGAAATTGAGGTGAAAAATCCCTTATTTACCTATAATGCTACTACTTATTGGGATTCTTTTAGCAGCAAATCTTTATATATCATATGACGTCGCGTCTGAGAGTGTAATAACGCCATGTAATATTTTCGATAATCCACGAGTGGATTTAATATGCAAATTAGCTAGATACGTCCCGTAATGTTACATGTACGACGTCCTTAACGACGTCGCGTTTACTAATGGCGGAATATTGACATTTTTGTAAACAATCGTGAATAAAATACGTTTTAAATGTCATATGATAAATAGAATCTTGCATTCGTGCTCATGTATTATTGAATTTATTAAACTCGTTGAGGAAAAGGGATAAAATGCTCGGCAAAGCCTCTCATTTTATCCTTTTTCCTCAGCTCGTTTAAAATTCAATAATACATGACCACTCATGTAAGATCCTCTATAACAGCAATGTGTAAAGGAACAGATACTGTTGCTGTAATGAGAGTCCTTTGTAATAAGACCTCTGTATTTACGGTTCACTTGTGCCTCAGTTAAATAGAGGATTTTATATGAGTGCTCATGTATTATTGAATTTTTAAACGAGTTGAGGAAAAGGGATAAAATGCAAGGCTTTGCCGAGCATTTTATCCCTTTTCCTCAACGAGTTTAATGAATTCAATAATACATGAGCAAGAATGCAAGATTCTATTTATCATATGACATTTAAAATGCATTTTATTCACGATTGTTTACAAAAATGTCAATTTTCCGCCATTGGTAAATGCGACGTCGTTAAGGACGTCTTACATGTAACATTACGGGAAGTATCTAGCTAATTTGCATATTTAATCCACTAGTGGATTATCGAAAATATTACATGACGTTTTTACACTCTCAGACGCGACGTCATATGATAAACAAAGTATTAGCTACAGATCTAGACAAGCTTGCCAAGGTAGATCTGTCAGATGCCTGTCTCTAGTGATCAAGCAGTAGTAGGTGGGTGGGTTCGAGTGAGAGTGCATTACAAAATCTTGGCTATTCAAATGTTTTGAAAATTTCACCGCCAAATATTGAATAAAATCAGACAGAATGACAGATGATATTTTTCATATATCTTCTCAGAACATAGATTGTGGATACTAGTTAGAACTGCCTGGGCAAGGCGGTTTAAGGAGTACCCACAATGTATGTTTTTTAAGCAGAAATTAGAAAAAAATTGTATACTCCTGTAAACCCCAGTTTTGGAGTTTAAAGGGGTAAAATTTATAAACATCTGAACTTCATTAACTCAGATACCTTCGAAACCAAGAAATTTTGTTTGAGACAGGGGTAGTTTGAATTGAGGGTTACTCGTACTGCAATGGACGGGCCTCCGTGGCCTAGTGGTTAAGAGCACTGACTCTTGATCATTAGGTCTCTCACCGCTGTGGTTCGAGCCTCGCTCGGGTCACATGTGAGACGCCAAGTTCTGCAACGGAAGGTCAGGTGGTTTTTCTCCGGGTATTCCGGTTTTCGCCCACCTCTGATTAACGATCGGCTCGATATGAGTGAAATAATCTTGAAAGGGCCGTAAAACCAAAATCAAAAAAAAAAAAAAATCATACTGCAAGGCCATGAGGCATAATGGGGATTACCTTAGGATCTACTTTCAAAATTTTTTATATAATAAATGTATGTTGTGCGTACTCAATAGAATTGCCTCAATGAGGCAATTCTATTGAGTACACGCAACATACCTTTTCAAGATAAAATCAAACAAACATTGATAAAATAACTTAAACTCATGGATATCTGAAACATTCTCTGGGAACTCCACATCGAGTTTGAATTATCCATAGTAAATGAATTATCTGTATTGGAGTTATCGAAGTTTCACTGTAGGTTTGTTTTTGCGATGGAGTGGTTGGGTGTTTGGGTGAGCCTAAAGACTGAAATCTATGGCTTGGTTAGCTTTCGGACTTAACATGATCTGACATACAATGATATATCATCATACCATGATATCTTTATAGCATTACCTTCTACCTTTAAATCGTGGAAGCCTCCATGGTGTAGTGGTTATGCTACTCGCCTTGTAAACCAGGGGTCGCAGGATCGATCCTGGGCTTCTCCAGACTTTCGGATGAATCTTTGAACCGAGGTCCCGTCTTCATATGACCTTAGCTGTTGGTGGGAAGCAAAACTCAAACACTCACTCACTCTACCTTTAAATCCAACTTTGAGCCCTTTGGGTCGGGTCCCTTGGTGGAATCAGCAGTGGCCCTTAGTGGATCTAAAAGTCATTTATTAGGACCAATTATCATATGACATTGCTTATCATATGACATCGAGTCTAAGAATGTAAAAACACCGTTTAATAAATTCTTTAATCCACTAGTAGATTAAATATGCAAATTAGATAGGTCGGCAACATCCTTAACGATGTCACTTTTACAATTGTGAATAAAAAATGTTTCAAATGTCATATGATAATTAGAATCTTGCACTTTGTGCTCATGTATGATTGAATTTATTAAACTCGTTGAGGAAAAAGGAAAATATACTTGGCATAGCCTCGCTTTTTAGCTCACCGTCACATAGTGATAGTGATGAGGTGAGCTTTTGGGATCACTTTTTGTCCGTCGTGCGTCCATGTGTGTGTCCGTCAGTGGGTCCGCCCGTGCATGCGTGCATAAACAATTTCTACGAACGACATCTCCTCCTAAACCACTGATCGGATTTTGACCAAACTTCACAGGAATGATCCTTAGGTGGTCCGCTTTCAAAGTTGTTCAAATGGTTCTTGTCCATTGCACATAGGTCACAGGAGCCAAAAATAGATTTTTTTCACCGAATTCTTAAAAAATCTTCTTCTTTGAAACCACAAGGCCCAGGTCTTTGATATTTGGTATGAAGCTTCATCTAGTGGACCCCTACCAAGATTGTTCATATTATAGTGCTGGGGCCAAAAATGCCCCCGCCCCGGGGCCCTTTGGTTTTACATGGGCTTATATAGGGAAAATCTTTAAAAATCTCCTCTGAAACCACAAAGCCCAGGTCTTTGATATTTGGTATGAAGCTTCATCTAGTGGACCCCTACCAAGATTGTTCAAATTATAGTGCTTGGGCCAAAAATGCCCCCAACCCGGGGCCCTTTGGTTTTACATAGGCTTATATAGGGAAAATCTTTAAAAATCTTCTCTGAAACCCCAAGGCCCACGTCTTTGATATTTGGTATAAAGCTTCATCTTGTGGACCTCTACCAAGATTGTTCAAATTGTAGCCATGGGGCCAAAAATGCCCCCGCCCCGGGGCCCTTTGGTTTTACATAGGCTTATATAGGGAAAATCTGTAAAAATCTTCTTCTCTGAAACCACAAGGCCCAGGTCTTTGATATTTGGTATGAAGCTTCATCTAGTGGACCTCTACCAAGATTGTTCAAATTATAGCCTGGAGACCAAAAATGCCCCCGCCTCGGGGCCCTTGGGTTTTACATAGACTAATTTAGGGAAAAATCTTTAAAAATCTTCTTCTGTGAAACCACAAGGCCTAGGTTTTTGATATTTTTAGCTCACCAGAGCCGAAGGCTCCGGGGGAGCTTATAGGATAGGCAGTTGTCCGGCGTCGTCGTCGTCGTCGTCTGACGTCAACACTTTCAAACATCTTCTTCTCTGAAGCCACTGGACCGATTCAGCCCAAATTTTATCTGTAGCATCCTTGGGCTGGGGGATTGAAAGTTTGTGTTTTTTATGAAAATCGGCCCATTAGTTTGGTTGCTATGGCAACTTAGAGTTTCCATAGACTTATAATGGGGAAAATTGAAAAATGGCATTTACTGCCAAGTCATTGCAGATATTTGGACAAAACTTTTATAGAAATGTTTCTTGAGTAAAATTCTTTCAGCCATATGCTTTTATGCCAACCTGAGGGTCCCCCAGGTTGTGCCGGGGCCATGCCCCACCCCCTCCACTTCATAAAAGGCCATATATCTCAGAAACCATTCAGATCCCGACCCCTAAACCATATATATTCTTGTTCCTATTGATAAGACGCATTTAGTAACACCAACCTTGGGGTCCTCAGGGATGCGCCGAGGTCATGCCCCACCCCCTCCACTTAATAAAAGGCCCAATATCTCGGAAACCATTCAGATCCCCACCCCTAAACCATATATATTCTTGTTCCTTATGATAAGACCCATTCAGTGACATCAACCTGGGAGTCCCCTGGATGCGCCGGGGCCATGTCCCACCCCCTCCATTTCATAAAAGGCCCAATATCTCGTAAACCTTACAGATCCCCGCCCCTAAACCATATATATGCGTGCTTCTTATGATAAGACACATTCATTGACACCAACCTGGGGGTCCTCAGAGATGCGCTGGGGCCTTGCCCCACCCCTCCACTTCACAAAAGGCCATATATCTCAGAAACTGTTCAGATCCCCACCCCTAAACCATATATATTCTTGTTCCTATTGATAAGACGCATTCAGTAACACCAACCTGGGGGTCGTCAGGGATGCGCACAGGTCAGGCCCCACCCCCTCAACTTTATAAAAGGCCCAATATCTCGGAAACCATTCAGATTCCCACCCCTAAACCATATATATTCTTGTTCCTTTTGATAAGACCCATTCAGTGACATCAACCTGGGAGTCCCCTGGATGCACCGGGGCCATGCCCCACCCCCTCCATTTGATAAAAGGTCCAATATCTCGGAAACCTTACAGATCCCCGCCTATAAACCATATATATGCTTGCTTCTTATGATAAGACACATTCATTGACACCAACCTGGGGGTCCTCAGAGATGCGCTGGGGCCTTGCCCCACTCCTCCACTTCAAAAAAGGCCATATATTTCAGAAACTGTTCAGAACCCCACCCCTAAACCATATATATTTTTGTTCATTATGATAAGACGCATTCAGTAACACCAACCTGGGGGTTCCCAGGGATATGCTGGGGCCATGCCCCACCCCCTCCATTTCATAATATCACAATATCTCGGAAACCCTACAGATGGCCACCCCTTAACCATATATAGTCTTGTTCCTTATGATAAGACACATTCATTGACACCAACCTGGGAGTCTCCCTGGGCCTTGCCCCACCCCTCCACTTCACATAAGGCCTTATATCTCAGAGAATGTTCTTAGCCCCACCCTAGACCATATATATTCATCTTTCTTATGATAAGACGCATTCAGTGACACCAGCTTGGGAGTCCCCGGGGCACGCCCAGGCCATGCCACACCGCTTTACTTCATTAAAAGCCATATATATCAGAAATAGTTCAGATCCCCACCCCTAAACCATATACTTGTTCCTTATGATAAGACTCGTTCAATCACACCAACCTGGAGGTCTCTTTGTGCTGAGGCAATGTGCCCCGCCCTTCCATTTCATAAAAGGCTTTATATTTCAGAAACCATTCAAATCCCCACCCCATAATCATATATGTTCTTGTTTCTTATTATTAGCACACCTACTGTAGCGGGGTCCGCAGGGGCCATTCCTATTTCATAAAAGGGCCTCAAATCTCTGAAACCGGTCAGATTCCCAGCACTGAACCATATATATACTTGGTCCTTATGATAAGACACATTTAGGGACAACAGTTTGGGCTTTCCTGGGATCAACAGGGCATGCCCCAACCCCTCAACTGTTAAAGAGGCCTTACAGATCCCCACTGCTAAACCATATATATTTTTGTTTCTTATGATAAGACGCATTTAGTGATACCAACCAGGGCTCCATTGGGTCCATGCCCCATCCCCTCTACTTCATAAAAGGCCTAACTTTTCAGATGCTGAGTCCACATGGGTGCTCATTTGGACATGGGGGTTCATTTGGTGGATTAAAATGATATCATGTTAAAATACATGGCTGCCATTGGGCAGGATGGGCAGTGCCCACCTGAGCTCTGGTGAGCATAGTGGCCCATGGGCCTCTTGTTTTATGAAATTTCATCTAGTGGACCTCCATCAAGATTGTTCAAATTAAAGCCCTGGGGCCAAAAATGGCCCCACCCCGAGACCCTTAGGTTTTACATATACTTATATAGGGAAATCTTTTAAAATCTTCTTTGAAACTGCAAGGCCCATGTCTTTGATATTTGGTATGAAGCTTCATCTAGTGGACCTCTACCAAGATTGTTCAAATTATAGCCCGCCTGCCACAAATGCCCCGGCTCCGGGTCCCTTTGGTTTTACATAGACTTATATAGAGATATTCTTTGAAAATCTTCTTCTCTGAAACCTCAAGGCCCAGGTCTTTGATATTTGGTGTGAAGCTTTAAATTATAGCCATGAGGCCAAAAATGTCCCCCGCCGGCAGGCCATTTGGTTTTACATAGGCTTATGTAGGGAATATCTTTAAAAAAATCTTCTTCTCTGAAACCGCAAGGCCCAGGTCTTTGATATTTGATGTGTAGCTTCATCTAGTGAACCTTTGCCAAGATGGTTCAAATTATAGCCTTTGTTTATATTTGGTATGAAGCGTCACCTTTTTAGACCTCCCTCAACATTATGCACATTATAGCCCTGGGGTCCACTTGTTACTCTATGGATCAGGTGAGCGATCCAGGGCCATCATGGCCCTCTTGTTATCCTTTTTTCTAGACTTGTGTAATAAATTCAATAATACATGAGCTCTCCGGTAAGATTCTCCAATTCTGTAAGTAGAAGGCTTGAATTACTTAGGGGATAACTGTATTCAAAATTGTCATTTGGGGAGGTAAATCATTGGTTTTACGGTCGGAAATTTCGTTTTACGGCGACACGTCAGCGGAGCCGTAAAACGGAATTTGCGACCGTAAAATCAAGGATTTACCTCCCCAAATGACAATTTTCAATATAGTTATCCCCATTCTAATGCACTTATATGGTTGTTTTGTTAAAAATTGTACTATTTTGCACAAAGCGGCAGGCGATGAGAGCTGCGTAAAACCAAATGTCAGCCAATGAAAATCGTCGTTACATGGTAATGTCGGATTTCCGACAGTATATCGTGGAATATACTGTCGCAAATTTTCGACGTTATCCAATCAGACGTCGCGTTACATACCTAAGTGCATTAGAATTAGGTTTGTCTGTACATATGAAGTACAGTGTAATGCTTACATTGAAGTTAGATTTTCTTTTCATTTCAGAGGTAGTGTTGTGGAAGAAAATGTTGTGGTGGGTGGAGGAACCTGTATTGGTGCCAACTCCCTTGTCACCCATTCTGTCATTGGTCAAAACTGCAAAATAGGTAAGTATGCATAAACATCTTTATATCACAGCTCAATGTTAGTTTAAGAAATAACAAGGTTTAAGGATGGATCCCAAAAATCATCACAAAAACACGCCTATATGATTTTGACAACCTTAAACCCCAACTTTTATACAGTAAAACTGGGGTTTACAGGGGTATAGATTATTTTTCTTATTTTTGCTCAAAAACATAGGTACTCGTTAGAACTGCCTCATTGAGGCAGTTCAGGAGACGGTTCTGACAGGTATCCACAATCTATGTTTTGAGCTAAAGTAAGAAAAATATCAGAATATTTACTGGAAAATGTTTTCTCCTTAATTACTTCAATAAATATGTGTCCAACGAGGTGATTCTAACAATATTTCTTTTACTATGAAATACATGTACAGTCAAACCTTGAAAATTCAAAGTGCCAGGGACCGCAGGAAATCCTTTGAATTATCGGTAGTTTGAATTATTGAAATCTGCTGTTTTTGGATATGTTCAGATATTTTTATACGCCCGTTTTGAAAAACGGTTGTATTATGTTATGTGGTCGGCTTCCGTCCGTAAACTTTTCGTTTCCGGATAACTCCTCCTACAGTTTTCATCCGATTAACCTGAAACTTTGCAGATAGTAAGACTTTGAGGTGAGCATGTGCGTCAAGTTTCAAGGTTAACCATACACCAAATATTAATAGAGTTATGCCCTTTTGAAAATTGCGGTAAACATTTTTATTTCGGGATAACTCCTCCTACAGTTGTCATCTGACCAACCTGAAACTTTGTAGATAGCAAGACTATGAGGTGGAGAATTGCGTAAAGTTTTAAGGTTAACAGACTTATGTGTCTTTGATAATTTGGGTAAACATTTTCATTTCCGTACCACTCCTCCCACAGTTTTCATCCAGTTAACCTGAAACTTTGTAAATAGTAAGACTACAAGGTGGAGATGTGCGAAAAGTTTCGAGGTTAATCATACGCCAAATATTTATAGAGTTATGCCCGCTTGAAAATTTTGGTATACATTTTCATTTCCGGATAACTCCTACAATTTTCATCTGATCAACCTGAAACTTTGTAGATAGCAAGACTATGATGTGGAGATATGTGTCAAGTTTCAAGTTTAACCGTACATCAAATATTGATAAACTTATGCCCCTTCGAAAATTTAGTTAAACATTATCATTTCCGTATAACTCCTCCTACAGTTTTCATCTGATTAACCTGAAACTTTGTAGATAGTAAGACTGAGGTGGAGATGTGCTTAAACTTTTGAGGTTAACCATACACCAAATATTAATAACATTATGACCCTTTGAAACTTTTGTTAAATTTTTTTTAAGGATAACATCTGATCAACCAGAAAAATATGCTCATTTTGATAAAAATGGTTGCATTATGTTATGGAGTTGGCGTCCGTCAGAAACGCGTCCGTCCTCCTGTCCGTCCATCTGCCCATAAAGGTTTTCTTTTCGGGATAATGCCTTCTGCAGTCTTCATCCGATCAACCTGAATCTTGGTAGATAGCAGGACTGTGATGTGGAGATGTGTGTAAAGTTTCGAGGTTCATTACTGCTGAATTAAGGTGTGGCAGATTTGGTTATGTAATCATTTTCCATTTATTAAGGCTGAAACTTGTTACACCATTATGGAGCAGTGAATACTGTTTTCAGGTTTCAGTCCACCAAATATGAATTTGCCACGGGCGTATAATGCCCCGCTTGCGGAGCTGTTGTTATTCAGTGTCATTGTATGACCATTATTGCAACTCCATCTTGGCTCTTTGGTGAATTAATGGGAACATCTGCCAAAGCATGAAAGAAAATGAGCTGCCTGAAGGTTGACTTCCTTGGCTTTGACAGGCAATGGAAAGCAGAGCATATGAACTGATAATTTTGTTTACATCCATCTCAATAATAACGAAAATGAAAGTTAAATGTAAAGTACTGAACCATTTAATTGATGAAATATTTGACCCTGTAAAAGGATAGCAGATTTTTCAATCATTGACAGCTAGTGACGATTTGCATTAGTCTGCAATAAACTGGCTGATACAAAGCGAATAGGGCTAACTACACGTTTCTAGTCAATTAAGAAACAGATAAGAAGTGAAGGCAATGATCAGGAATCAATTCAATTAACCCACAGCTCCCATCAGTGACACCAAAGGGAAAGAAACACAAACATGAAATAACTAGACCCTAATGGAAACATCAGTAGCGGAAAGCCAAATGGACAGTAACTGTTACTTTCCCACAAAATAGCAAGTTTGCTATCCAAAACAAAAAGATAAGCAGACAAACCATTACAAAAATGAACCATGACTGAAGAACAGCCTTGGCTTGGAATGGTCAGTGAAAAGAATTTCACTTGGAGAGGGGGAGTTTTATCAGAATTGTTATTTTGCTGTAATGGCCGGTTCGTTGAAACAGCCCAAAAGATACAGAAATGTTCAATAATGCCCCACAATTAAACACTTAAAATCATTAAAGAAAATGATCAGTGCAGACAAACTCAATTAAAGGTACCTATTACTCAACTAAGTATCACTCCAGTGGTGTGACTGTTAATCAGGTGTACTACCTGTAGCCGCTAACCCATGAAATCACTCGGTGGGGGGTGGCGGGGGGGGGGGGGGGGGGGGGGGGGAGTTGTAACAGTTACAGGCATTTATTCTTGATTATTTAGGACTATCATTTCATTACATAATATTATGTAGCCCTCAGAGCTGACTGAAGAGAAGTCCTCTGTCTTCAACAGGTAAGGGGCCGCCTTGGGGAAAATCAATAAATTACTAACTGTTGACTGGTGTACATTATTGATTTTCCTCTTAAGTGCCTCAGTCAGGGGATACAACAAGAGCTACTAATCACCCTATTAAGGGCCGCCTTTGATCTGCTATAGTCAGTATATCACAGGGGGCAATAAAGCAATTATGAACACACGGTGTGTTCTACTGTTAGAGAATAAATGCCTATAAGCTAGCGCAAAGAAGCCATGATCACCATGTATTACCTTGATTAGTGAAGTGGCATTCCAAAGTTAACAGGGGATTTTAATAGGAATTTTATTGATTGGGACCGATGAATCTGTTCGAAAAATCGAAATTTGACAAATCGGTAATAATTTTGCAATAAATAATAGCAAAAAAATGTCGGAACCATCAGTCGTCTTAGAAAAATCCCATAGTTTCGGAAAATTGACGTTCAAATTACAGAGTTTCCACTGTACAATATTGTTGAATACATCCACCAATTCTTGAACAAAGGATTTGTTCCATTGAAATTGTCGTTGAAACGCATTATGCCAGTTTATAGAATAAGGATATAAAGAGTGTTGACTGTAAAGAGGTTGTAAAATACATAACCCTAAACCCCTGTTAAAGATCAAGGGACAGCAATTCCATGAAAATGCTTTTTTTTCTTCCTTGTCAGTAGAGATCTACAGAAAGAATTTTCTCCAAAAGTGCATGTTCTTTCCTTTCATAGTAAATGTTGTAGGCACTCATTCTGCAAACAAAAATGAAACAGGATGTCATAGAATTGGTATATTTATTTTGTCAAAAGGACAAAAAATAATCCATTGTGCTGATTTACTTTAAGATATATCAATCTTTAAAAGCAGTACAGTTAGTACTTTGATCGATTATAGCAGTGCTGTCAGTTCTTTCTTCTTGTATAGCAGTGCTGTCAGAGCTTTGATCTTTTACAGGTAAAAATGTGACTATAAAAGACTCTTACCTGTGGAACGGTGTTGTGGTGGAGGACAACTGTACCATAGAAAGATCCCTCCTATGTGATAATGTGACTGTTCATGGTAATGTTGAAGTGGCCCCATACTGTCTGCTCTCTTGGAATGTAAGTTAACAAAATGAGCTTAGTTACTTGAATTGTTTACTGTTCCAGTATGTACATTGTACAATATCAAATAAGGTAAATTGTTATTTTTGCTGAAAAAAAAGTCAGTAAATATAGTTTTTGCAAAGCATTAAAACTAACCATTATGCAAACACGCCTATACAAATACATTGCCACCTTTATCGCTGAAAAAATGAAAGTTTTATGATGAAAAATTGTGATATTTTTCTTATAACTGCTCAAAATATAGATTGTTGGCACTCGTTAGAACCGCCTCATCGAGGCGGTTCTAACGAGTACCCACAATCTATATTTTAGAGCAGAAATAAGAAAAATAAGGTATACCCCCTGAAACCCCAGTTTTACTATATAAAAGTGGGGTTCTAGGGGGTCAAAATTATATAGGCGTGTTTACGTGATGCCTTTGTTAAGCAAAGACCTGTCACAAACAATTTTGTATTTTGATTTTTCCCTATACAGGTTGGACTTGTTTTGCCATCGCAAGTGAAAATATGTTTTTGGATGTGGAGGACCTTCTCTTTGTTCCAAATAGTTTTGCTGCTGTAACGATCTTGCTTATGTAAAGGATCTCAATTAGAAGTATGATAGGAATTGAAGGACCTGTTCCCCTTAACACATATTGTACCGGAAACCCCAAAACTGGTGATTGACAAACAAAGCAGGCCTAGATCAGACGCCACATTCTGTGTTGTCTGATCAGGGCCTGCACTGTTTGAGAAAAGTTAAGCCATTTTCCTAGTAAATTTTGAAGAAAACACAACCTGACACCCCTTAATTTTGGAATGGATTCCTGCCATATATAAGGAGGAAGATTCCATTTGGTACAAAAAGGGTTAAATACTCCAAGAAAGGAATGTTGTGGTTAACTGTAAGAATCACCCCACTGAGGCGATTCTAACAAATATCTATAACATATACTTATTGACTTTTAATCATTAGGTCTCTCACTGCTGTTGTTCGATTCTGGGTTGGGTCACATGTGAGATGCCAAGATCTACAATGGAAGGTCAGGTGTTTTTTCTGCATAAACTTTGGTTTTCGTCCACCTCTGATTAACAATCGGCTCGATATTAGTGAAATAATCTTGAAAGAACCGTAAAACCAAAACAGGGGGAAAAAAGTCAACAAAAAACATGCTTCTTTGAGTATTCAATTTTCTTAGATACAGTAGAACTTCGATGGCTCGAAGACCGATGGCTTGTTTACCATGGATGTGTCGAACCCATTCTTGAGCCCCTAGCGAAATCCTCTACATAAGAAATAGTGGGGGATAATTAAGGATATTTTAGTCTTTTATCTTGCAAATTTATGCTGTGTGTACTCATTAGAATCGCCTCGATGAGGCGATTCTAATGAGTACACACAGCATACATTTTCATTATAGAACAATGAAAAGATGTCTAAAAGTATCTCGTTATGCCTCCTGACAGTAACCTCAGTGGCTCGAACTACCCCTGTCTCGAACAGATTTTCCAGGTCCCAAAGGTGTTCAAGCCATCAAAGTTCGACTGTATCTCCTTTAATCTTGCTGACATTTTGAGCTAAGATTCTGTTCAATTGCAGTTGTCATTTTAACATGTTTTGTCATTACATGTATATCAAATGTTGGTATCAAGAGGGTTGACTGACTGTGTACCCATTGCAGAGTGAAGACGCAGATCGGACTGCACCTCTGCATCCCTATCCATTGGGGCTTGGAGAAATAGATTGGGCTGCATGGTGCTTCTATGCGGAGCTGAATCTGACCGAATTTGAGTACTGGTAAGCCACTTAGTCTAGGAAATGGGGTGCTCCTTAAAACCTAGCAGTTTCTTTGGGTGTTAAGGCTTGAGATGTCACTTCATCTCAATGTCAGGTAAAAGTCCCACAAAAGTCAGAAGCAACATCTCTGCATAGTGTTGATTGGGACATAAAACCTCAACACAAACAGACTGCACCTCTTTGCAGTGTGATTTTTAGCTCGGCTGTTTTCGAAGAAAACGACAAGGTATTGTCATAGCTCTGGCGTTGGCGTCGTGCAAAAATTTGGACATTTTCGTCTGCGTCGTTGTCATGCAAAAACTTGGACATATTGTAATATCTCTGTCATTACTGAACATATTTACTTGAAATTCGGACTAGTTGTTCATTATGAAAAGGGGCTGCAGCCGAGCATTGGCACCCGCATGCGGTGCTCTTGTTCATCTCTGGTGTATGGATGCCAGTACACCCAGAGTCAGGTAAGGTTATGTTCAGACAGATGTCATGCAGGTTGATTGGGCTAGATCACGGAGGGTAGAACCAAGGAAATATCAGGCTACACCCCTTTTGAGTTCAAAAGATATAGGATGGGGCCGTCATAGAGTCTGAAGTCCGGCCCACTGCCGTGCAACAGTCTAAATGAAATTCTGCCAGACCGTAAAACATGTCCAGCAGGAAATCTCATGGTCCAGTAAAAATTTGCTTCAATGGTGTATTTTAAAATTTTACTCAGTTTAGTCCAGTCATCATTTCCCATCACATTATTGCAACAAGTCTCTGAAATGCATACACAGGCAAAACCTTTAGATAGAGTAAAGAGGGTGAACTGGAATATTTGGTGTAAGATAACAGTAGTTTGAGATAAAAGGTGTTGAAATCTAAGGCACATTATGACATATAGGGAAGCTAAACTGACAGTTTGTACAATTTAGTTTGACTTAAGCAGTAGTTCGAGATATCAGAATTTGTGATATTGAGAATCAGCTGTGTGTAGATATATAGGAAAACAACAATAAATGGTCATTTTTCTGCCATCATGATCCTAAGCGTTGGGACAGATAGGCCTAAGCAAACAGTGCAGACCAGGTCAGACGATCCTTATCAGAGTCTACACTGTTTGCCATTCTGTCTCTACCTTTTCTGGTGAAACAAATTTGTCAAAAATTTAGGATAACTACAGTATGTCCTTAAAGTTTCTGAATTTTTTGGCTTTTCATGACATATTATTTATACATTTTTGTTAACCTTTTTTGTACCAAATGGTATCTCCCACCTTATAAATAGCAGGAGTCAATTTCAAAGTTAAGGGGTGTCAGGTTGTGTTTTCTTCAAAATTTATTTGGACAATGGCTTAACTTTCCGCAAACAGTGTAGGCCCTGATCAGACGCCGCATTCTGCAGCGTCTGATCAGGGCCTACACTGTTTGCCAGGGTACCCGTTTTGGGGTTTTTGGTACAAAATGGGTTAAGATGTGGCACAGTTCCTGTTATATGTTATAAAGAAGTTGTAGTGTACTTTTCATCTTAACCCTTATCCTGCTGAATATATTAATTAAGTCACACCCATTTCAGAGTTCAGCCAATCAAATTACTTAATATAATATATGTGTTCAATTCACAAGCTGCATAACGGTGTAAATCCTGATCAGATGGCTTCCATCTGATCTGGATCTACACTGCTTACAAAGCTAGGGGTTCTCCATAACAAAAAGATAAGAGTTCAAATCTCTTTAGGTGAGTGTAGGACCAGATGCCAAAGTTAAAGAAGGAACAGCTATAGTATCGGAACAACTGGATGACTTTGGAGATGTGGTGGATGCACCTCTTGATGGTATGGTTTCAAACAACAAATCTTGTGCTTGGTCTCGGCTCACATTTTTTTATGGTCACTCATTAATTTTACAAGTAACAGATGATATATCTAACTTTGTTTTAAGAAACTGCTAGTAATACCGGTATTGAAAAGTTTGTTTGTATAGACTGTGTAGCAAAATGACCATATATGGTCATTTTTCTGTACAATCTATACATACAGATTATGTTGAAAATTTTTCTGTTTGATTTATGAACTTTATATAGAAAATTCCTATATTAAGACCACCTTTGGAATGTTCAAAAGTGGTCTTAAAGACCACTTTTGAACAGTCCCAAAAGTGGTCTCTTACTAGAGGACACTGGGTGCAGGAACACAGAAAAAGAAAACCTATAACTCTTAAAAAGGTTTTAATCTAAGAATTAGTCTTAATTTTAGTTGGTCTTAATAGCAGAATTTTACTGTATATTTTTAATTAGGTTCAATAGTGAGCAAGAATTTTTGTTGTTTGCAAAATATATAAATATAGAATAAAATGTATAGATTTTATGGAAAATAATGTATGGATTTTGTAGAAAAATGAATACAAATGGTCATTTTTCTATATGATTTATACATTTTGAATATTTAGCAAATGCAGAGATTCAGAAGCGACCGCAATTTTTTGTTGGTATTAAACAACAGTATACAAGTCTGTTATAATAATACATTTTTTTTGGTTTTACGGCCCTGTCAAGATTATTTCACTCATATCGAGCTGATCGTTAATCAGAGGTAGGCGAAAACCGGAGTACCCGGAGAAAAACCACCTGACCTACCGTTGCAGAACTTGGCGTCTCACATTATAATAATATACCATGTAAAATAAGTTTAGCAACACTTTCCAAAGTTACATCTTTACATGTGCTAGATTTTACCATTTTGTCTGAACCATTCAAAGAAATAGGGCAAACGTTTGGAAATAAGACTCTTTAAACAATTTTCAAATTGGCCAAGCATCATGACCAATACAGAGTTACCTTGTTTTCTGGCACTTGTCATACAAACTTGCTAGCATGAGTGTCTAAAAACATCAAAATCATATTGATTCATTGGTTCTAGAACCAGAATGAAAAAAAGCCGCTGAAAAGTTCAGCCTGACATGAGTCATTTTCCGCTAACTGTTGTCATCAATTTTTTTCTCAATTTTACATTTTTGTCTTTAAATGATATTTCTGGTGAGCATTGATCCAATCCATTATGAATAAATTACAGTATTTCAGTACAAATAACCAAAATGAAAATTGTTCAAACGGTCAAGTTCATTTGGTTGTAAGAGCTAGCAAAACATTTCGAAAATATGCCTATACTAATACATTAAAAATTTTACCCGGGAAAAAAAAAAAATTTCAGATGAAAAATTTCGATATTTTTCTTATTTCTGCTAGAAATATAGATTGTGTGTACTCGTTCGAACCATCAAGGCGGTTCTAACGAGTACCAACAATCTATATTTTAGAGCAGAAATAAGAAAAATAAGGTTTACCCCTGTAAACCCCAGTTTTGCTATATAAAGGTGGGGTTCCAGGGGGTCAAAATTATATAGGTATGTTTTCTTGATGATAGGGACTTTTTTGTTATCTAAATGTCGCAACGTAGATGTATTGCAGTTCTAGCTTTTGCCAATGTGCATTCTAAAATTAACTTTTTAAATCAGCATGCCTGTCAGCTCAAAAGACATTTTTAAAACACTGTAATCATTGCATACACAAGTAAATGTGATATGGGCATCTTGACATCAGTCATAATAGAAATTTCTGCTTGTGTTTGAACAAGTTTTCGTAACAACAGATTTCGAGGGCTGATTGATATGTTGTGAGCCTTGTTTTGAAGGAGGTATGTAGGGTTGTTCTTTTTAAATCCTACTATTCACTGACTATATAGGGCCGTGTACCCAAGAACTAGGCTCATTTGGTCAGTTTATATTGACGAGGCAGCACTCTAAAGTAAACAAGACAAGCAGCTTTTGCCAATCGGACAAAATCGGTGAAAGAGCAGTGATCCAATATTTGCATAAAATGGGTTTAACACCTAAGGATATCCATAATTATATGGTAGCAACACTTGGGAAAGATGCCCCTTCATATGCTACAGTGAAAAGGTGGGTGGCGGAGTTTAAGACAGAGCCATGAGGATGACACCTGTCCTGGAAGGCCGGTCAATGCTGCAACCCCAGAAATGGTCAATAAAGTCCATGAAATTGTTATGACTGACAGACGAGTCACAGAAAGATATATAGCCAGTAGAGTTGGCATTTCACAGGAAAGAGTACATTCCATTCTGACAGAGGATTTTGCAATGAGAAAGCTTTCAGCCTGATATGTACCAATACTTCCGACAGTTGTCTGTTGTCTATTCCTCCATCTGTTTTGTCTGCCATTCCATCAGCATTTGTGTTAACCTTAGCATAAGCTAGGTGTTAAGAAAATCAATCACAGGAACATAGCCTTCATTAGAATATCTTGGTCTATGAAATCTGTTAAATTTTGGGATCCTTGCAATAATGAACAGCATTATAAAGAGGTTTTGTTGTATTATTGAATATTAAGGCCCCCGCCCATCGGGGCTTGAAGATGCTTCCATGCAGAGCTGAAACTGACCCGCACACAAGTACTGGTAAACCGCTTAGAGGATCTAAGCCTGCCCAGGCAAAGCGGTGCGAGTCAGCCAGTCCATGCTTATAAACCCTATGGGTCATTGGGCAGCAGGGATTGAGATGTAATTTCATCTCAATGTCGGGTAAAAGTCCCACAAAATTGGAAGCAACGTCTCCAAAATGACCTTGACAGTGTTGACGGGGATGTTAAACCTCAAATCAAACAAACAAAATTATTGAATATTAAAAGTTACTCTAGTGCTTCTTCTGTTTTAGGTACAGGACCTCCAGACTTAGGTAAACAAAGCAAAGCTTATCCCTATGTAGCCACTGATGACTTTGATGATGTGAAACCAGAGGAACTATACAAATATATGTGGGGTCTACGTTTGGCATCCGCACCAAGTGGAGACAATGTGTCATTACCAGGGGCTAGGGCTGGGGGTTCCATTATCACTCAGTCTGTTCTGCAAGATGATACAAAATGTAGGTAGCAACTTTTTAAAGACTTAATTCAAGAATTCTCTGTTGTCAACAAGTCACTATTGAATTTAGTAGCAGCCCTAGGCCTTTGTTCAAACATTAGTTAACCCTTATCCTGCTGTTCACGACAACACCTACCTTTGCAAACAGTGTAGATCCTGATCAGATGGCTTTTGAAGAAGCCATCTGATCAGGATCTACACTGTTGCACATTCAGTTTATGAATTTGTAGGAATAATTTACATCAAGTAATCTGATTGGTTGAAAGTCAAAAATGGATGTGGCTAACTTAGTTATTCAGCAGGATAAGGGTTAAGCTTAATGGCTACACCTCCAAGGGAGGTTATTTGATTAGGGTTTTTGGTCCCTACCAACTCTACTTGGGTCGTTTTTAACATGTTGCTTCTGAATTTGTGGGACTTGTACCCGACCTCATTATAAAATGACATCTCAAGTCCTACCGCTAATGACAAAGATTTGTTAAAATGATGTTGTATGCTCCTAATGCCAACTTCGGCCATGAGTGTTTTATCAGTACAATAATTCTTGAATTCCATTAGAACAGACAACAATTGTATACTTCAGTTTATTTCATACAAGAACAATATCTGACATCAAGTGAAATTGTAAATTGTAAACAAATTTTTAAAAAAATGGCTTAATCCAAAAGCATGTCAGACCACAATACACAAAACAGAGAAGACTTTGACCTAGGTTGTATTGCTAGTTCACCTGAATGGTAACTGATAAAATGTCATTGATAAAGTGATTTCATATTGGCCCAGTTACAGGTTCTTGACCAGTTTTATTGACTCCCAGCCTTCATCCTTAGGCTAATACAGTCGACCTTGTACCTACAGCCGGACCAGTACGAAATCACTTGATTAATAATATAATTATACCCCCGGCATACGAAGTATGCTATGGGGGTATATAGTTTTCGTCCTGCCGTTCGTCTGTCCGTCCGTGTTTCCGTCCTTCCGTCTGTCCGCACCAACGAAACGACATTTAGGGGGCAAAAAATTTGGACATTTTGACACTTAAGTATATATTCGTAGGTCCAAATTCCGTTATTTGGGTACTTAAGTGGCAAAAATTCGCTCTTAGGTGGCTTGCCGCTTAAGAGAATTTGCCGCTTAAGTAGTCAATATGCCGACGCCTAGCCACTTAAGTATCCGTTCGTGAGAACATCCGTCCGTCCGTCCGTCCGTTAACATTTTGGTTAAAGTTTTGCGTTAAAGTTTCTAAGAGGTTGTATCTTCTGAACCCTTTGATAGAGTTAGTTGATACTTACATTGAAGTTACATACTGGTCTAAAGATTTCATTGATGCATGTCCTACCCCCACAGTGACCTTGAGGTCAAGGTCACAGACTTAGAAATTTTACATCTTGGTTAAAATTTTGCGTTAAAGTTTCTAAGCGGTGATTTGGTTAAAGTTTTATGACAAAGTTTATAGATGCCTGTTACATAATGTTCTAAACTCTAAGACAAATTCAATTGATACTTGCATCAATGTTGCATACCAGTTCAAAGATTTCATTGATACATACCCCACCCTGCTGCTTCAGTAACATTGATGCCCCCAACCCTTCAATAACTTTGATGCTCTCACTCCCTTGGTCCAGTTAGAAAGATTATGTTTGGTTTAGATTTTATAAGCAGATTATAGATTCTTATAGCTTCTTTACTTCTTCACTCATGTTACATACAAGCTCGAAAGATATATCAGAGGGTGGCACTGGCCGGGGGTATACTGTGACCCACTGGTCGCTTTCTCTAGTGTTATTAATCAAGTTATTTCATATTGGCCCAGTTACAGGTCCGAGGTCTGCTAACCGAGGGCCTAAATTACTTGATTAATGACATATTTTATTAATTGACACCATTAAAAAACATGTTTATTGATTTTTTACCTCAGTGTTCAATCGGATGACCTCCAAGAATACAGGATGGTCAATTAATAACAATTAGTATTAATTGACTATTCTGTATTGATTGGAGGTCATGCGTATTAACACCAGGTCAACCAATATTAACTGAGGTAAAAAAAAATAATAATGATGTTTTTATGCCCCCCGCATCGTATATCGTATGATGCAGAGGGCATATAGTTTTTACGTTTTCCGTACGTTCGTCCGTGGGTACCTGCGTCCGAATGTACGAAAGTGTGTACGTAGTATGTAATCCTGTTAGACTCAGGTTAAAGTTTTTGGTCAGGGTAGAACTTGAGCTCATATTTTTCAAAGCATGCAATGGATGTGGTTTATATTTAGTATGATGATAGATATGGGTCCAAAGTTTTATCCAGCAATACCCCCACACCTACACATGGTCTCAAGGTCAAGGTCACGGACTTAGAAATTTTTAATGTTTAACACTCAGGTTAAGGTATTTGAACCACATTGAACTTTAACTTTTATGATTCATTTGGTTCTTATTTGGTTTAGTAATAGATGCAGGTCCAAAGATTTATACAGTTATAACCCCCACCCATGCGTATGACTTCAAGGGCAAGGTCGTAGACATAGAAATTTTCAAAATTAAGTATGTTGATAGCTTATATTTTCCAAACTCTATAATGGATTGCTTCATATTTGGTATGACAATAGTTGCAGGTCCAAAGTTTCATTGAGCCATATCCCCCACTAGCTACCCCCCACCCCTTAACTGAAGGTCAAGGTCACAGACATAGAAATTTTTTGTATTATATTTTTTGAGAACTCATATTTCTTGAACCATGTGATGGATTTGCTACATATTTGGAATGATGATAGATACCGGTACATGTCAAAAGTTACATTCAGCCATAAACCCGCCCCTGCCGCATGACCTTAAGGTGATTGGGGGGTGAGGGGGGGGGGGTGAGGTAGGTCCCTGGGCGGGGGCATTTGTGTTATATTGACACATTTCTAGTTTAATTGTTTCAATTAATAAAATTGTCATTTATCAAGTAATTTCGTATTGACCTAGGTGCAGGTCCTCGGCAAGCTGTATTGGGCCTCGGCCTTAGGGCTTGGGCCAATGCAGCAGTCCTTGGACCTGCACCTGGGCCAAAAGGCTGAGGGCCAATGCAGCTTGCCGAGGACCTGTACCTAGGCCAATACGAAATTACTTGATTAATAACATCAAAGAAATCATTTTTTGAAAGGCTGGCATTGGTAACTCTGTTAGATGCACATGAGACAGCTTACTGCTGTGGTCCTTGGTTCAAAAACCTGTCAGGCTGCCAACATTCTTTCTGACATGGAGATTGATCATGGAATCAATTCTGTATCATTCTCTCCCTTCAGCTGATTCAAGAAGGGCCGTTGTCAGTATCTGGCATAGGAAAATGCACTGTACTGGTTAAGCGCCGATATATAGTCTTGCCCAGGAAAAGTGTGGTAATGTAAATTGACCTAAATAGTGTTGACTAGGCTATTTAACTCCAAACAAACAAACAAACAAACAAAGTATTCCTACCTGACAACGAAATTAAGACCCTTTTGAAAGTGTTGTGCTTGGGTTGGGCTTAGTTCAATGCAAAAGAAACAGAAAGTTATATATAAATATTACATTCCTGAGAGGGTGATAGTGAAAAATGTCACCCCAAGGAATATGAATATCAACTGAGGTGCAGCCAAGGTTGATATTCATATGCCAAAGGGTGACATTTTTCACTGTCACCCTCTCAGGAATGTAATATTTATTTTATTATACCAAACAAAAACTAATGATTAAGGTAAAGGACTTTTTAATGAAAAATACAGGACAGCTCCCATGACTTTTGACATCTTGACATTCCAAATTATCAGATAATGTTGGCTTTTTTACAAATAATATGTTAACAGGTGAAACAGAAATCCAGAAGTTCAAATGTCTATAACTTTTTTATTTTTGTATACAACCCAAAAGCATGGTTATGCATTTTCTTGATTAAATCAAAAGAAATATTTTGGTTTCAAAATTTCTTGACTTTTTTACAATTTTTGGGTTAGACAATTTTTGTCCAGCTTTCATGAAGAGCTGAACCGTAAGCCCACCCAATTCCGCACGTGAAAGTCGAAATTATCACAGTGCGATAGTAAAAATTATCACCCTCAGGCCTATGAGAGTTTTGTATGGGAAAGTTATGTGATAGTATACAAATATTTCATAACTATCAGCCCCGAGGTGCTGTGGAGCACCTGATGAACTATCGCCCAAGGCCGAAGGCCGAGGGCGATAGTTCATCAGGTGCTCCACAGCACCGAGGGGCTGATAGTTTTGACTGTCGCCCTTGGAGGTATGAAATCGTTGTTTTATTACCCAACTCGTATAAAGAGTTATTTTGATCACAATAAGCAATTACTACTTGTCAAGTTGCTAGGTGATCACGTGACCATGAGATAGTTAAAACTATCTGCACCGGGCAATAGTTCAGTGCTCCGTGTGATAGTTCTCTGAAAACCGGTTCAATCCGATTTCATGCGAAAAGGTGTTAGATAGTCGAAAATGCTTAATAACTTCTTATATAGTAGGTTGGGTAATAATAAAAATTATCTCCCTTGTAAATAGTGGAGGATGATATGATCCCTATCATGAGAAAATCTGTTTTAATGGTATTTGAGAACAACAGAAGTGCAGGGGCCAGTTGTTCAAAGCATCATTAGCTTAAAGAGCTTATTAGTGGTCAAATTGTTTATTGTTCTAGCAAGTACAATATTGACAATTTTGGCATTTTTGCTTAAAAAATGTGAGCAGCTTTTGCATTTGCAAAAGTTTTAACGATACATTAGTTTTGAACAACTGGCCCCAGATCAACCTGTGCAATCTGATCATCATCTTTGTGTTCATTGCTGGGATAATGCAATTCATGTAGCTCTAGGTTCAATATCAAAAATGTTAGGGCCAGTTGCTCAAAGCATCATTTGCTTAACAAGCTCGTTAGTGGTGAAACTGTTGTAGCAAGTCCAGTTCCTAATTTAGTAGTATTTTTTTCAGTTTAGCATATTTGTCAAAGTAAATAATTAAAGTTTTAACTATATATTAACTAACAATATTATTAGTTTTGAACAACTGGCCCCAGAAATGCTGCTAGCTAAGAAGGTGGTCTTATGTCTCACCTGATCCAGAACCCCCATTATGATTACACACCTGTGCAGCATAGTGCATTTTTCACATCTCCAAAGTGACTACTTTTCTGATGAAAATCCAAGATATTTTTCTTATTTATACTGCAAGCATAGGTTGTAGGTGCTCGTTAGAACCGCCTCATTGAAGCGATTCTAATGAGTACCCACAACCTATGTCTTGGAGTAGAAATAAGCAAAATAATGTATACCTCCGTAAACCGCAGTTTTCTCTATATAAAATGGATTTTAGTGGGGGTGTTCATTTCACGGACGTGTTCACATGATGCAAAGATGGGTTTTCTCACGACAGGCCTCATCTGTTGTGTATCAATAAAACTTGTAGAATTATTGTAAGTTTATTTCTTGTTGGCAGTGTTTCATTCAGAACTTACGGATACGCTATCGAGAGCAAAGGAAGAAAACATCAGTGCCGAGAACCTCATTCTTGAAATAAATTCTCTTAAGTAAGTTCTATTTTAACCCTTTAAGGGGAATGGGAACACCTGGCAGATTTTTCCGCCATTTTTCAAAGGGAGACAACTTTCGAAACTTCCTGTTCGCTTTTCTATAAGATCTACTCCAGGGAAAAAGGGGTCAACTCTTAAAGGAAAGAATTTTCTCCTGAGAAGCAAATTCTTTCCTTTAAGAGTTGACCCCTATTGACATGGGAGACAAATTTACTTTTGCAGGAGTTGCCTCCCCTTAAGGTGTCCCCATTCCCCTTAAGCACTAATCAAGACTAGAGAATTGCATTTTCAAATTGTTTTTGTTCATTTTTATCGAGAAAAAAAAGCTTGACATTTCAAGTTAATTGTCTGTCCAGATCATTCACATGGAATGTAGAGCTGTATTTTTGTTGTTGTTGTTTGCACTATAATTTTTCATAGCACTAGCATTGTTAATAAACAGCCCACTGTAGGCATCTCCGTTGCCCGTTAGTCGCAAAAGAAATAAAACAACCCTTTTGGTAGTAGGAGGGACTCTTCTGTACAATGCAAAGCATGGTCTTTGTGAATTATCACGCCTTTATAATGCCTTTCTTTTATAATGTCAACGAATATGAACTAAGGCACAGCCTAGATACAGACATGAGCATTGTTATCTTAAGAATAATAAGAAATAAAATAAAAATGCACTGCCTTTTGAGCATACATGCTCATTTGCAACCCTTAAGTAGTACTATTGGTGTAGAACATAAAAAATAGTGCTGGCGTGGTACCTCAGTGGCCAGCTAGTTAGTGCACTAACCTCGCCACAAAGTACACCGTCCTTAGGATCGGGACGTTAACTGGAGCACCCTATCTCCATCCCGTTCCCTGTGCAGGCGAATCCTCTGTTTTATGGCAAAGCAATAGTACAACCACTAAAGTGATTCCATGAATTTTAACATTTTATCCTGTAAAACTGTGTTATACAGGTGATGGAGTAAATAGACATGAGTTCAGTCATATTCCAAATAAATTTTGATGAAAACACAACCTGACACCCCTAAGTTTTGAAATGGACTCCTGCTATATATAAGGAGGAAGATTCCATTTGGTACAAAAAGGTTAAGTAACGACTTCGTCACCTTTCAACAGTCTGGCTCAGAACCCAGTTGGTCAAAGCAAATTGATTTGTGTTTGTTAGTTGATCTACTTTTAACCCCTTTTGTACTAAATGGAATTTTCCACCTTATATATAGCACAAGTCAGTTTCACAACTTTTGGGTGTCATGTTGTTTTTTTTCCTTAAAAATTTATTTGAAAAATGGCTGACATTTCTGCAAACAGTGAAGGTCCTGATCAGATGTTGAGTTTTGCGGCATAGAATGTGGCATCTGATCTGGGCTTGCACTGTTTGTCAATTACCCCTTTTGGGGTTTCCAGTACAAAATTGGTTAAAACTATGATTTCAGCTTGACAACTATGAACATGGCATATACACTGGTCACCAGTATTTTTGATAAAAATGTGAGTAGCTTTTGCAAATGCAAAGAAGTAGCTTTCTCAAATGCAAAAACTACTCACGTTTTTTCAAGTAAAAATATTTGTGAATCAGATACATATTTTTTTTGCAAAAACAACATGTGAGCAAAAAAGCTCCTCAGTGACACAGGTTTGCAAAAAAAAAATTTAGTAATTAGATATTGTTCTCTCTTGACCATTTAACATTTTTGCCACCAACATCACCCTTTTTTTTTCAGACATGCATATAATATCTCCATAAAAGATCTTACTGTGATGTTGTTGAAATCATTACTGGAACAGCCGTTGCTAGGCAACACAGGTTTTACAGCACCTCAGTCGGTGAAAGTCCTCACAGATGTAAGTCAATAGGAAAACATACTCATGTTTGTTAACTGTTTCATCCGTGAGTTTCTGAAGTGGTCTATGCCATATTTTAATTTGGACTCCTCCATTCTTTATATAAATTTGGAGTTTAGTCAGAATCAATATAAAAATCCTAAAATTTCAGGCAGATTTTGAAATAAATTTACAGAAATGTTCCTTGGGTGACCCTCTACCAAAATTGCCTAAATGGTTCTGGTCCAATTAACAAGATGGCCACCAGAGCTAAAAATAGAAGAAAAGGAAAAAAAAAAAACCTTAAAATGCCATCTCCTAGGCCACTGGCCGTATTTCAAAATAATTTCACAGGAGTATTCCAAAATTGCCCAAACCATTCTGCTTGGATGAACAATATGGCCACCAAAGCTACAAATAGAAAATGTTTTATCATCTGTCAACAATTTACTTAAAAGACATCTCTTAAACCGGTGAATCAGTTTTGACATAATTTAACAGGAATATTCCTTGGGTGACCATCTACCAAAATTGTTTCAGTCTGCCAAACAAGATGGCCACCAGAGCTAAAAATAGAAAACTTAAAATGCCATCTCCTCCTAAGCCATTGGCCCAATTAAAAAATAATTTCACAAGAATATTCCTTGGGTGACCCTCTACCAAAATTGTCTAGACTGTTCTGCTCAGATGAACAAGATGGCCACCAGAGCTGATAATACAAAAAATCTTTAAACAACTTCTCGTTTACAAGTTAATGGATTTTGAAATAATTTTACCTGAATATTCCTTGGATGACCCTGTACCAAACTTGCCTAATGGATTCCAGTATGCTGAGCAAGATGGCAACCAGAGCTAAAAATAGAAAAAAATAGAAATCTGTAAAAGTCAATCTCTTCCTTGGCTGCTGGCCCAATATATATGTAATTTCACAGGAATATCCCTTTGTTGACCCTCTACCAAATTTGCCCAAAGTGTTCTGCTCGGATGGACAAGATGGCCACCAGAGCTAAAAATGTAAAACATCGTGTTTGTCAGCTATATACTTAAAGGACATCTACCCATAAACCTGTGAATGAATTTTGAAATAATTTTACAGGAATGTTTCTTGTATGATCAATATTGCCCAACCAGTTCTGCTAGAATGAACAAGATGGCCACCAGAGCTAAAAATAGAAAACATCTTATTGATTGTCAACAATGACTCAACACTATGCTTAAAAGACATCTCCTCCTAAACCGGTGAACGGATTGTGGAACAATTTTACAGGAATATTCCTTGGCCAAGTTGGTTGACCCTCTACCAAAATTGCCCAAACCATTCTGCTTGGGTAGACAAGGTGCCCTCCGGAGCTAAAAAAAGAAAACATCTCATTAGTCAATAATATACTTAAAAGACATCTCCTGGTAAACCGTTGAACTGATTTTGGATTAATTTTACAGAAATGTTCCTTGGGGGCCCCTCTACCACAGTTGCCAGTATGGTTTTGGTCCACTGAACAAAATGGTCGCCAGAGCAAAAAATAGAGAAAAAAATCTTTAAAGCACCATCTCCTCCAAGGTCACTGGCTCAATTTCAAAATGATTTCAGAGGAATATTGCTTTGTTGACTCTACCAAATTTGTTCAAAATGTTCTCTGATAAACAAAATGGCTGCCAGAGCTCAAAATGAAAAAAAAAACAACCTTTAAATGACTTCTCCTCCTTAACCAGTGGAAGGATTTTGAAATAATTTCACAAGAATCTTCCTTACATGACCCTCTGCAAAATTGTTTAAACTGATTTCTCAGATGAACAAAATTGCCAACAGAACTAAAAATAGGAAAATCTTTAAACATCTCATTTAACCATTGGATGGATTTTGAATTAATTTCACAGATATGTGCCTTGGGTCACTGTCCTTTTAAATTGCTCAAATCCCCCACCCCATCTCATATTACCTAACATTTAATTTGTACAATATGGATCAGATGAGTAATTTAGGGCCATTATGGACCTCTTGTTTGTAACATCACATGATCTGCCAGTTTTTCTAACATCACATGATCAGATATCTTGAATTGATGTGTGAAGCCAGTTGCTCTGAAATGTTTCATAGGAGGACAATCATTGGCAAGTTTAAGGGTAATGGGAACACCTGACAGATTTTTCCGCCATTTTTCAAAGGGAGACAACTTTTGGGACTTTCTGTCGCTTTTCTATAAGCCCTGTCCCACTGAAAAAGAGGTCTTCTCTTAACCCATTGTATGTGGGAAACCCCTAAAGCGGTACCTTGGCAAACAGTCAGGCCCAGAACAGACACCACAGAACGCGGCGTCCTGATCAGTGCCTCCACTATTTGCTAACAGAATTTTCTGTCAAAGCGGAAAAATATGCCTACCACCCCTTATATGACAAATGGACTTGTCCAACAAGTAGCAATGGGAAAGTCCATTAGCATACAATGGGTTGAAGGAAAGAATGTGCTCCTTAGGAGCAAATTCTTTTCTTTAAGAGTTGACCCCTGTTGACATGGGAGACAAAAATACTTTTGCAGGAGTTGTCTCCCCTAAAGTTGTTCCAATTCCCATTAATATGCCAGGTCACCGGAAAAGGGTACAGTCAGCCCTCATTAACGATAACTCACCCATGTGACATGCGACATAGTGTTTTTTTTCACATCTCCATAATTGCTAGTTGTCTGATGACAATCTGTGGTATTTTTCTTATTTATACTACAATCATAGGTTGTGGTTGCTCGTTAAAATTGCCTGATTGAGGCAGTGCTAAGGAGTACCCACAACCTTTGTTCTAGTTCTAACGAGCACCCACAACCTATGTCTTGGAGCAGAAATAAGAAAAAAATTGTGGTTTGGTTGTGTGTTAATTTCAAAGACTTGTTCATGTTATGTGTGTATTTTAAGATTTGTTATAACGGCAAAACTAGTTATAAAGCAGTGTCAATGGAATGAATCCTTAGGCCAAGATGAGGAGGAAACAAAAGATGGTGTTATAAAGAGGATCTTAGATGTATTTATAGCACTTTATTATGTAATGAGCAAAGGCTCAAGGGGAATGGGAACACTTGGCAGATTTTTCTGCCATTTTCAAAGGGAGACAACTTTTGGGACTTCCTGTCTGCTTTTCCATAAGCCCTGTCTGACTGAAAAAGGGGTCTACTCTTAAAGGAAAGAATTTGCTCCTTAGCAGCAAGTTCTTTCATTTTAAGAGTTGACCCCTATTGAGATGGGGAAACAAAAATACTTTTGCAGGAGTTGCCTTCCCTGAAGGTGTTCCCATTCCACTTAAGTGAGCAAGCTGATAAGCACATCTTACAAGAGCCTTTGCTGCTCAGAGACATACGGAGGAGGCCTGGAGGAGCCTTAATTTTATTTTTTTTTCTTTACATATGAAGCTGTTGTATGAATGCTTTTATCTTTCTTCAGCATTTACAGAAACACCTGCCATTAGTTCATAACTATGTAAAGAATGCAGAGTCACAGTTTCATTGTCTTCAAGCTATCGAGGTAAGACTTTCGTTTCTCTTTTTTAACCCTTTTTGTACCAAATGGAATCTTCCACTTTATATATAGCATGAGTCCATTTCAAAATATAGGGGTGTCAGGTTGTGGTTTCTTCAAAAACTATTTGGAACATAGCTGAACTTTTTGCAAACATTGTAGGCCCTGATCTGATCTGGGCCTGCACTGTTTGCCAGGATACCCGTTTGGAGTTTCCTGTTCAAAATAGGTTAAGACTTCTTACCTGGAAAACCGTAGAAGGTAAAAGAGACATAGGCATGATAGGGAAACAGTACAGATCCGGATCAGATGTGGCATGATGCAACATCTGATTAAGGTATAAGCCCCCCCCCCCCCCCCCACCCCCTGCACATTAGGGCTTGGAGAAATAGATTGGGCTGCATGGTGCTTCTACACAGGGCTGAAACAGACCTCACATGAGTACTAGTAAACCATTTTAGAAGGTCTAAGCCTGCCTAGGCAAAGTGGTGCAAGTCTGACCATCCCTGCATATAAACCCTATTGGTTTGTTTGGGTGGTAATGCTTGAGATGTCATTTCATCTCGGTGTCAGGTAAGTCCCACAAAATTGGAAGCAACATATCCAAAAATGACCTAAATTGTGTTGAAAGGGGCATAAAACCTCAGTTCAAACAAACAGTTTGCTAACAGAATTTTCCATCAAAAACAGCATGGAAAACACGAAAATTAGACCAGACACCCCTAAAATAACAAATGGACTTGTCCAATATATATATATAACAATGGAAGTGTGCATCAGTATACAATGTGTTAGCCTACTAGTAACAACTATACTCATGTCAAGCTGTGAACTAACCTATTTGCATTTCTCCGCAGCAGGCTTAGACTTTTTGAAGTGCATGTACTTGTTCAGTACAGTGTACATTGTTTCCCAAATGACAACTACCCCTCTTGATTCAATGAAAGGGTGAGAACAACCTGTTGCCATCAACAGTTAAGTACCTTTCTTGAATCTGCTGAAGGAAAAAAGATTCATTTTCAGGGAAGGCAACTCTTTATCATAATATTTTTGGTCCCTCCTCAATAGGGCTCTATTCATAGTTATTACAGGATGGAATTTGCTCCCTTGTAAACGAGATGTCACAGGACTGTGCAGCTTGCCTGTTTTCCTTCATGTCTACCTATTTTTCACATTATCATATGGAAAGTTTTTAAACAGCTCATACATGGAGTACAGTTATAAGATTTATTCAAAATACAGTACAATTCCTTTATTAGGACCACTTTTGGGACTGTTCAAAAGTGGTCTTTTTAAGACCATTTTTGAACATTCCCAAAGGTGGTCTCTGACTAGAGGACACTGTGTGCACAAAACACAAAGAAAGAATAGCTGCAATCAACTAAATACGCTTTTTATAGCAGAATTAGTCTAATTTTAGGTGGATTTAATAGCAGAATTTTACTGAACAAATCAAAGCACCACATGATACCCAGGCACTGTAGGCCAATACAATGCGTTTAAATGTCAAAAACGTTCCAACAAGTAACCACAATCTATATTTTTGAGCTAAAATAATAAAAACAGTATACAGTCCAACCTGTATTAAGCAAGCACCTAAGGGATAATCCAAATGTGCTTGCCTATGATAGGTGCTTGCTTAATACAGGTGAATTTTAATGCGGTTGCCTTTTTGGGAACTAAATTCATGCTTGCTTAAGACAGGTTGCTTACTTAATACAGTTGGCCACTATGACAGGTTTGACTGTATACCCTTTTAAACCCCACTTTTCTCTTCATATCTCTTTATAAAGTGGGGTTTATAGGTGTGCTTATCCCACTGACTCTTTGTTTGCTTTCTTGTCAACCAAGCCACTCTAAACAAGTGGTCTATTTTTAACCCAATTTGTACCGGAAACCCCAAAACGGGTAACCTGGCAAACAGTGCAGGCCCAGATCAGACGCCACACCGTCTGATCAGGGCCTACACTCTTTGCAAAAAGTTCAGCCATTTTCCAAATCAGTTTTGAAGAAACCACAACCTGACACCCCTTGGAGCGCAGTGGTGCAGTGGTAAAGCATCGGCTTAGAGATCGAGAGGTACCAGGTTCGAGCCTCACACGCGTCATGTGTTGTTTCCTTGAGCAAGAGACTTTATCCACATTGCTCAGTACTGGTTTCTACCCAGGAAAAGGGGGCCACATGGAAGATTAGTACTAGTACTAAATGTGTTACCCTCTATAAATAAGGTCGATTATTATTATTATTATTTAATTTTGAAATGAACTCCTGGTATATATGAGGAGGAAGATTCCATTTGGTACAAAAAGGGTTTAAGGATCCTCTGAACAAGGGGCCTTCTTTCGAAAGATAATTTTATTATAATCGTTTTTTCTTTTTCTGGAAGCACATCCCTATTTATAGCGAAAATAACTTGATACAACAGCCTCCTTGATGATTGAGCCACTCCCTTTAATCCTTATCTTGCTGAATATTCATTTAAGCCACACCCATTTCTGTCTATCAACCAATCAACTTACTTGATGTAATTTATTGTTACAAATTCATAAACTGAATGCCAAACATTGTAGATCCTGATCAGATGGCTTCTTCAGACTGTTTGCAAAGATAGGGGTTGTCGTGAACAGCAAGATAAGGGTTAAATAATGATTTTTTTTCTGGCAGGAATTTGGTTGTAGCTGCTCACAGCATATGCCAGTAGTGATGAAACTATTACACTTCCTTTATGATGCTGACATTTTATCCGAGGATGTTATTATACGGTGGTATGAGAGGGAACCAGTCAACAAGGACTCTAGTCAAGCTCATAAAGATATCAGAAAACAGGTGATTTCTTCCCATTACAAAAGCACACTTATACAAATACATTGTAAACTTTACCACCAAAAAAAAACACGATAATTTTAAGATGAAAAATTCTGAATTTTTTCTTATTTCTGCTCAAAATATAGATTCTGGGTACTTGTTAGAACCGCCTCAACGAGTACCCACAATCTATATTTTAGAACAGAAATAAGAAAAATTATGGTTTACCCCAGTAAACCCCAGTTTTACTATATAAAAGTTGGGTTCAAGGGGGTCATAATTACATAGGCACGTTTTCGTGATGTTCCTTTTTCCTTCCTTCCTTGAAAATCAGCAGATTTGTCAAAAGGCTTGGAAAAATCATCATGTATCAGCTTTTGCAAAAGAATAAACCTAGAATAAGTCAAACTCAGTAAATGTTAAAAAAATGTGCATATAACAAGAAGAAATTTAGCAGTAACATATTTTTGCTACAGTCATGATCAGCATTTGCAAAAGTGGCCAAATGGCAGCATATCTGAATGTTCTAAAACATGACGTACATTCTGTGAATATTGAACTGGTGATGATGTTCTCAAAAGTTTGTAGTTAATGCTTTTTAGGGCCACTGTTGCTCAGTGGAGGTGGGCCCAACTAGTGATTAGTTTGTCACAGGTTTGATCAAAGGGAGCATTTCTTTCCAGTAACAGTAGACAGTGATTGGGTCCTCAGGACCCCTATTGTTAAGCAGTGACAAAAAGACTTGCCTGTCCCAATGTTGTACCCATTTCTGTTAAGAAAATGCTATGATTTATCAGTGTTTGAGTTAACCACAGCCCCAGATAGGAGGGGGTATCCACATATTATTTTCCTTATTTCTGCACGAAAACATATGTTGTGTGTACTCATTAGAGGTACCCACAACATACGTTTTCATGCAGAGATAAGAAAAATATCAGTATTTTCCGGAAGAAAAAAGCCCCTTATCTGGAGCTTTGTTAACTAATGTCAGATATATTTGTATATGTTTCAGGTTGCACCCCTGGTTACATGGCTTCAAGAGGCAGATGAAGAATCATCTGATGATTAACTATCCTGGGCCCAGTTGTTTAAAAAATAGAAGTGGAGGCAATGATCAGGAATCGATACAATTACCGGTAACCCACAGCTCCCATCAGAGGCAACAAAGGGAAAGAAACACAAACATGAAACAACAGACCCTAATGGAAACATCATTAGCGGAAAGCCAAAAGGACAGTTACATTCCCACAAAAGGGCCAATAGGCAATCCAAAATAAAATAATATAAGCGACACAAACACCCAAAGACAAACCATAACAAAAATAAACCGCGTCAGAAGAACCGCCTTGGAACAGTCAGCAGAAACGAATTCCACTGGGGGGGGGCTTTAATTGATTTTACATGGCCACAATCCTCTCCCTTACTTCCGTCGCGATTAAGACAAACAATTTATTCAGTCCGCATGAAGGCTTCCTAACTCATCAGTGCAACACCTCCGTGAACACAAAAATCAATCAACCACAGAGATGAAACAGAATGTAGGACGATTTGGCCAGCAGATGATTTGGCCCGGACGATTTGGCCTAGGACAATTCGGCCTAGGACAGTTTGGCCAGCTAAAAATATTTGGTAGGACAATTTGGCCAGATTAATATAATATCTACTTTAAACTGAAAATTTAATGTTTAAGGTTTGTTTTTAATATACAGTAATGTTTGAATATGTGGGAGGAACATTTTAAAGAAGATTTTAAACAATTAGATTTTTTTTGTTGTTGTTTTTAAACTTTTATAACTTTTGGCCTGAGATTTTCTTTATGTGCAAACTAATAAAAATGGTTAACTATAATCCCCCAAACACTAAAAATACAACACAATAAAATAAAAAATATAAATAAAATAAATAAATAAATAAAGGGGGTCTTTCAAGGTATAGGAAATTTGCATTGGTTTCTGCCCACGCTTGGATTTTGATGAAATTATGCACAATAATTGCGATGGGTATATGCATTATAATTACGATGAATTCACTTTTAAATTTCATTTCCGTAGTAAATTTATTACATATTTTATGAAGTCTCTATCACAACAGAGAGTACTCTGATATAAACTTGTCTACAGTATTCAGAGTTTCATATATCTAATGCTGCTATGTTTTATGAATTAAAGTCATAATTGGTGAGTTAGCTGATACTATGAATGACCTCATATGTCTAGTAATAGTGGCTGGGCATTCAGTTTTCTTTGATGGTGTCCCCATATTTCAGCTCTTTTTTTGTATTCATTAAAATTTTATATGCATATTTACCATGTTCCAATTTTTGTCAAGACACCATTTTAGCATAAAAACTACCCACATATCTTAGGAACATGTTGATGAATTTTGATGGAAATTGAGGACCGGTAACATTATGTCTTAACAGACTGAATACTGGTAGTCCTGATTCAGCAAAATGTGAAATTATATGATTATCATGTTTTGGTCATGCTGTTTAATAATACTTTAATATTGCTTTCAATTTGGATAGTATAGCATGGTTTGTGTAAGTAGTTCATAGCATAATTATAAGTATTATTTCAAACAGCCATTTCAGTAAATTTGCCCCCTATGGAACAAACTATTTTGTCTACAGAACTATACCGCAATGGTTTTGATGACAAACGCCATCAAACGCATCGATGTAATCATGTGCACAGTTTTCTTGTCTAATTTGGTAAGGTGCTAAGGTGATGTTTAGATTTAACATTCAAATCAACAACATACCAGTCACTCCAGATGTTGCTTCAGATTTTGTGAGATTTGTTATCCGACTCGAGATAAATGACTCTCAAGTCAAACTGTTGTTTGTTTATTTAACCCTAACTGTCCATTTAAAAAGAAATGTTTACTCTAGGGAAAATTAATAACACTTGAGATTCCTTTTCCTGGACATTAAGTTTTCAGAATTTGTATCTGCAAAGGCACTAGCCAATCTTTTTTTTTATGCCCCCGGAATCTAAGATTCTGGGGGGCATATAGTTTTTGGTCTGTCCGTCTGTTTGTCCGTTTGTCCGTTTGTCTGTTTGTCCGTTTCTCCGTCTGCAAAAACTTTAACATTGGGCATAACTTTTGAATGGTAAGTGATACAGCTTTCATACTTCACATGTGCATTCCTTGTCACAAGACCTTTCAAGAGGTACCATAAATTTTGACCTCGTGACCTTCACCTTGAGATTTGACCTACTTTTGGCCTCATTTTTAAAAACTTTAACATTGGCCATAACTTTTGATTGGTAAGTGATAGAGCTTTCATATTTCACATGTGCATTCCTTGTCACAAGACCTTTCTATTGGTACTATAATTTTTGACCTCATGACCTTGACCTTGGCATATGACCTACTTTTTTAAAAACTTTAACATTGGCCATAACTTTTGATTGGTAAGTGATAGAGCTTTCATATTTCACATGTGCATTCCTTGTCACAAGACCTTTCTATTGGTACTATAATTTTTGACCTCATGACCTTGACCTTGGCATTTGACCTACTTTTTAAAAACTTTAACATTGGCCGTAACGTTTGATTGGTAAATGGTAGAGCTTTCATATTTCACATGTGCATTCCTTGTCACAAGACCTTTCTATTGGTACTATAATTTTTGACCTCATGACCTTGACCTTGGCATTTGACCTACTTTTTAAAAACTTTAACATTGGCCGTAACGTTTGATTGGTAAATGGTAGAGCTTTCATATTTCACATGTGCATTCCTTGTCACAAGACCTTTCTAATAGTACCATAATTTTTGACCTCATGACCTTGACCTTGATGTTTGACCTACTTTTTAAAAACTTTAACATTGGCCATAACTTTTGATTGGTAAATGGTAGGGCTTTCATATTTCACATGTGCATTCCTTGTCACAAGACCTTTCTAGTGGTACTATAATTTTTGACCTTGTGACTTTGACCTTGATGTTTGACCTACTTTTTAAAAACTTTAATATAGTCCATAACTTTTGATTGGTAAGTGATAGAGCTTTCATATTTCACATGTGCATTCCTTGTCACAAGACCTTTCTATTGGTACTATAATTTTTGACCTCATGACCTTGACCTTGGCATTTGACCTACTTTTTAAAAACTTTAACATTGGCCGTAACGTTTGATTGGTAAATGGTAGAGCTTTCATATTTCACATGTGCATTCCTTGTCACAAGACCTTTCTATTGGTACTATAATTTTTGACCTCATGACCTTGACCTTGGCATTTGACCTACTTTTTAAAAACTTTAACATTGGCCGTAACGTTTGATTGGTAAATGGTAGAGCTTTCATATTTCACATGTGCATTCCTTGTCACAAGACCTTTCTAATAGTACCATAATTTTTGACCTCATGACCTTGACCTTGATGTTTGACCTACTTTTTAAAAACTTTAACATTGGCCATAACTTTTGATTGGTAAATGGTAGGGCTTTCATATTTCACATGTACATTCCTTGTCACAAGACCTTTCTAGTGGTACTATAATTTTTGACCTTGTGACTTTGACCTTGATGTTTGACCTACTTTTTAAAAACTTTAATATAGTCCATAACTTTTGATTGGTAAGTGATAGAGCTTTCATATTTCACATGTGTATTCTTTCTCACAAGACCTTTCCAGTGGTACCATAATTTTTTACCTCGTGACCTTGTGGCCTCAACCATGACATAATTTAGTGATGGGGCTTTCATATTGCACAGGCGCTGTCCGGGGGCATCGGTGTTTCACAAACACATCTTGTTTTTTTTTTTTTTTTTTGTATAGCCCATATGAACAAAATCAAACGGCTTCCTAATTTGAATTTACTTTTAGAATTCACATGGTCGTATATTTGTCAGTGTTCCAAAACTTATGTGATCATGATTGTGTTGTCTATATATTTGTCTTTCACTTCATTTACCTATCTCAGCAGTTGTTGCAGTAATTACAAAGCACATTATGTAAGATATCAAGAAGCATTTAAACTGTTGATAATAATTATTCAATCTGTGAGTAGTTATCGCATTACTCATAGGATTTTAAATTATTTTCAGTAAATACATTGTGATGCATTTTTCTGTCCAAACACTGAAATGCTCTTTCTAAGCTGAGAGATACATTGCACAGAAATGTACTGGTAATTATTAATGAACAAAAAACAAGCAAGAACAGTGCTTAAAAAAACAGTGAACTTGCATTCAGCAGAAACATTTAAGAAGTGGTTGAAAGTTTTACAACCAGAACAAAATACTAAAAGCTCGCTTCCAATACATTAACCACTATATTGACAAAGTAAATAGAAAAAAAGGCACTAAAGAAACGTCAACAATTACAATACAAATGCAGAAAAGAGACATATGTATGCATGTGTACTATAAGGAAGGAAACTGTTTCTCTCCCTGTCCAATAGCAAAATTTCTCTACGTCATGGGACAGCTTTGTTTACACCAAATATTCTGCGCCTCATCCACCAATGATATCTTTTGCAACAGAAACTCAATATCAGTAACATTTCGATTTTTGGAAATACTAACAAATAATTACTGTAACTTTTTTGTTAGGATAATAATCCAGCGTTCATAAAGACAGAGTATATCTAAGGCTTAATCTGGCCATGGATTTATATACAGAACTATTTTTACTAGTAACAACAAACCAAGGACCATTGCGTCCTTGCATACCAGCTTGGTATGGAAATGAAAATAATGGATCACCTTGCCTTACACCAATTTGAGTAGCATGACGTATGCAAAGCCATTAAATCAAGTTGCGCATGTTCACAATAATTTTGCTGCTAATAAAAAAGCAATATAATTGTTAAGTCTAACTTATTGATTAGAATACCTTTTGATTTAGTGTTTTACTATCTACTATTTTGGATAGATCATAGTGTATAAATGAAAGGAAAATATCAGAAATTCATGATATTTTAATAGTTTCTAAGCTAGATCAGCTCAATATGTATTCATTTTGATTTGTATAATATCATTTTTATACTGTAAGTGTTACGAATTGCCTTTTTATAAGGTTCTTGGATGATTTCAATGAAATAGTAAATTTTGCAGAAACGACCTACATCCATTAAAGGTGTAAAACTACAATGTTACCGGTTTTGGATTTTCATGAAATTTGGCATAGCTAAAGAGGATACATATGGCAAGTTTTCCTAGCAAAATGAAATCTTGACAAAGACTAGAACATATATATCTTAGGGATTGAATTTTGAAATTTTTTTAAAATTTTAATTAAAAAATGAGATTTTTGATAATTATTTTATCAGAAAATGTAAACTTTAATTAATTCAAAAAGTTTTTTAGTATCAAAGGAATGCCTATGGAGTTCTGCATTCAATCCAGTTCACAGATCTTGAAACTAAATAAAACATAAGATTTAAGACGCACTTATTTAGGGTCGGGTATAAAAGCCAAGGCCGCGCCGGGCCGGGCCGAGCTGCCGAGCCAAAAATTGCCGATCCGAAAATTTTATTTTTCGGAGTTTTAACCGAAAATGAAATGTTAGTGGTAAATTTTGATATGATAATGTTACTTATATCAAATGTGATACTCAGCATAAATTTTGTTCTTTTTGGTGCCCTAATTTTTGTTTTATAGCAAATTTGCAAAATTTTAGGAGTATAAAAGCCAAGGCGATTTTTTTCGTACGTTTTGATCGAATTTGAATGAAATAGACATGAATGTGTGAAAAAATGTACATGACAACCCCAAAAAAGTATTTTCTAAACCTTTTATTGCAAAAATTCCAGTAAATTCCTTTTAGTATTTGTAATAACCGTATTTTTGGTGGATTTATGTAGGCCACGTCGTAATGAACCGCAACGGACGGCAATGTCAAATAAATGATAAGGGCATTTAAATATAATATCTGAATGGGAGGAAATAAAGATAGAGCTTTAAGAAACTCATCATATTTCTTAATCATGTTTTAGACATATTAATTATGTTTTGATACTTACCTATTGTATTATTATTACTTGTTAACATGCATCAGTCAGTAAGTGATTAGTGTATTAATTGACTCATCTAATTGTTTTAATTAGTGAGACCTTGTCAATTAAGTTTCTTAAAGCATTCGATTCTTTAATTTAACTGAACTGCGATCATCATGATACTCGTTAGAACCGCTTCGACAAGGCAGTTCTGATGAGTACCCACAATCTATGTGTTCATAGATTGCATATATAGACGGGCATTACCACCGCCTTGGTGATTGAAAGGGTCGTAAATATAGATTGTGGATACTCGTTAGAACCGCGTCCTCCTGGTCACCAATCAGTAAACAGCTCCTACTGTCAGTAAACAGAACCCTGCATACACACAACTTTGAATCTACGTTGTTTCAACGTTGATTCAAAGTGGAGTGCCTGCTGGGAATATCTATTTACACTTTTTTTTTTTATATATAAAAAGTTTGGTGGACAAGAGTGTTGATTTCCCTTTAACGACGTCGAATCAACGTCATAAAACCCTAAAGTCCTTGAACAACCATATAAACAACGTCGCATATACAAATTTTGTTCACTGGGATAACAGTCTGATGTCACTGAACAGCATGGGTCGTCATTCGGTTCGGATCATTTCGGTCGTTGTGTGCCTTCCCTTTCGGTCCTTTTCGGTCGTTTCCTGTAATAAGGTAATTCTAAAAATAGAAACAAAAATAAAATAAGTAATTCGATCAATTAAGGTGATTCTGGTGAATATATTTAATTTTATCACGAACACATAATAAGTATAATCAATTTCAAATATCATAAGGCCAAAAAGAAGTAATTTAACCAATGAGTTTGAAAGAAATTCGGAATTGTCAATACTTTTTCGCCGCCTTGGCTTTTATACCCCTGAATTTCGGAAAACAGCTATTAAAAGATAAATAAGCCATGTAGATACCTAAAACTCCTTCTAGTAATAACATATCTAATATATAATAATTTAATCCCACATTCACCCAAATATATATCTAACTTGTAACTAGAGATTAAAAATAAAATTTTCGGTAGGCTCGGCGGCTCGGCCCGGCCCGGCGCGGCCTTGGCTTTTATACCCGACCCTTATTTAGAGACAGACACCAGCTCATGGAGGGAGTCAGTTAGAGTGGCCTCCTGAGTCCTAGTTTGATTTATATAATTTATTAAATACAGTTTTATAGGTTGCATATGCTGACTTATTAATATACAAAGTTTAAAGAAAAAACATGCGTGGGCACAAATGAAAGACCCCCTTTAATGGTTTTGTTTAAATTGGCTGGAAAACAATGTCATGTCCAAAATAACTACTTTTCTGGTGAAAATCCGTGATATTTTTTTCTTATTAGGTTCTAACGAATACCCACAACCTATGTCTGGGAGCAGGAATAAGAAAAAATAATGTATACCCTCATAAACCCTAATTTTCTCTATATAAAGTTCATTTCACAGACTTGTTCACGTGATGCCTGCCAGCAGCGGCAGCCTGGTTCAAGAATGTGCACCTCACAGGTTAACCACTTACACTTAGGGAAACTGATCTGCTCAATATGACCTAAATAGTGTTGACTGGGCTCAGATACTATAAATGAGCAAAAAAAATGTAATGATGTGTGATAAAAATATGTTGTCAAATGAAGAAACTGCTCAAACTATGCAATTTCCTCTTATGTCAACATTTGATTTTCACTCATCAAAGCCAAGAAATGACAGATGAAATCCCTGAAAAAAACATGAAATATTTGATGAAAATATGTAGCCAAATGAAAAAAAAAATGCTAATGAAATGAATGATAGAATAAGAATTTGTAAAACCGCTAGGAGATTTCAGTTTTGCCGAATTGTCCTACCTGGTATTTTTGGCTGGCCAAATTGTCCTAGGCCGAATTGTCCTAGGCCAAATCGTCCGCTGGCCAAATTGTCCGCCCACCGATGAAACAATGGTAAAGACTCGACAGCAAGAAACCATTGAAATGCTGGAGCAAAAGAAAACTAACAATTAGACTCTGATTTTAACTGTACTAAAAGGTACAGTATCTAATACCATGGTATTTTTGCAGAAGAAATGTGAGCAGCTTTTGCAAATGCATATGGGACTGTTCGAAAGTGGTCTTTTGAACAGTCCTGAAGGTGGTCTCTTTTTAGGTGACGCTGGGTGTAGAAACACAAAGAATAACTATCTCAAATTTTCGTAATTTTGTCTTAATTTAAGGTGGTCTTAATAGTGGAATTTTACTGAATAAGTATACATGTATTTGCAAATACTAATGACCAAAATTTTAATGATACATTAACTAACAATGTTGTTAGTTTCTGAACAACTGATCCCTTGTTTCTTTAGAAACTGTTATTATTGGGAATGGGTCCTTATAGCCTTGTGGTCAAGGTCCTGTCTTTTACTTGTTAAGTGTCTTACTGCTGCTCTAAGACTTATGCTGTGAGTGCTTGTTAGAACAGCCTCAATGAGGCAGTTCTAACAAGCACCAAAAATCTGTTTGGGATATAAATAAGAAAAATATCACAAATTTTCATCAAAAAAATAACTGTTTGGAGATATGATAAAATATAAGAATCTTATATGGGTGTGAGGGGTGGATAGAAAAATCTGTTCCGAGGGTCACTGTCTGGCATCATGAGGCGTGCCGAGTGATGTCGGACAGTGATCCCGAGGGACAGATTTTTCTATCCGCCCCTCGCACCCATATAGGATTCTTTTTCTTGCACATTTTCCATTTCTTAGCACTGATTGTCAATGCTGCAGTCACTTCGGTTACCAATGTCAGCCATATTGTGATGACACTGCAGGAATGTTTAGTGACATCATGTAACGTGCTGTGACGTCAACCTTAACTACGACACATACGAGGTCATAATCAACCAGTGCATTTATAAAACACGGGATTATATTCGATTTTGGGTCGGAACACCAGGGTCAGAACATAAATTTCTATCCCAGGGTAAAATCACGGATTTCCTTGTCTGGTGTGCAAGAATGCGCTATATCACGTGGCTGCGCTATCATAGTGGGTGATGTTGTATGAAACTTTCGACAGCTGAGTAAAAAGTATCTTACTCATTGTTTACCCTTACTACATAAGTTGTTAGGGGTAAATGAAGATATTAATTGCTCTGGCTTTGCTATCATGAATTAAAATTTCACAAATCACCTACATGTTTATAACAGTGAAACGCTGCAAGAACAGATCATTTGTTTAAAAAAACATCACCTCTTCATAACACTGTTCATTATAACATGGTTTTGGATATACCGTACAAATCCTTAAAATTCGGACACCTTGAGAATTTGTTGTAATTCTCCTAAAATTTTAACAAATTTTTTGCATGATTCAGCAAGGAGTCCAAAAGGTTCAGATGGCTGGCAAACAGTGAAGACCCTGATCAGACTGCTCCTTTAGGAGCAGTCTGATCAGGGTCTGCACTGTTTGCTTAGGCTTGTCTGTCCCATTACTTAGGATCACTATGATAAGATGGTTTTAAGACAGAACTATGAAGATGCAAAGATTATGTAGAGATTTTTTGTTTATCCACTTCTATTTCATCATAGGAACCCAACAATAATTTTACAAAGAGGCTGGAATGTATATGATACATGTGGGCTATTAAAATGTGTTACAGAAATGTTTTTGGTATTTCTTTCATTCACATGTATGATAAAGCCGGCATCCGTAGCTCTGTCGGATGCGCTTCTGACTGTCGATCAGGAGGACGCGGGTTCGATACCTGCCGGGGTTCGGCAACATTATTTTTTCGTGGATATTGATCATGAAATCTTTTCTACCGTCATTCTCTCCCTTCCGCTGATTCAAGAAGGGCAGTTGTCAGTTTCTGGTGAAATAATGTGCACTGTAATGGTTAACCGCTTACATATAAGCTTGCCCAGGAAAAGTGTGGATAGGTAAACTGACCGGCTCAAAAATGACCTAAAATAGTGTTGACTGGGCCTTTAAACTCCAAAGCAAACAAACAAAAATCACATGTTTGATGTGATGGCGGTTAGATCATTTTCGGGCCTGCCTTTCAACTGTTATAAGAAATATTCAAGCTTATGTTTCGACAGTAGATATGAGGGCAAATCAATAAGTAACCATGGTATTTCTTTCATTGCATGTTACATGTATTATGGCTGTTAGATCATTTTCAGGCCTGCCTTTCAACTGTTATAAGAAATATTCAAGCTTATGTTTAGACAGCAGATACGAGGGCAAGTCAATAAGTAACCATGGTATTTCTTTCATTGCATGTTACATGTATAATGGCTGTTAGATCATTTTCAGGCCTGTCTTTCAACTGTTATAAGAAATATTCAAGCTTATGTTTCGACAGTAGATACGAGGGCAAATCAATAAGTAACCATGGTATTTCTTTCATTGCCTTTTACCTGTATAATGGCTGTTAGATCATTTTCGGGCCTGCCTTTCAACTATTATAAGAAATATTCAAGCTTATGTTTCGACAGTAGATACGAGGGCAAATCAATAAGTAACCATAGTATTTCTTTCATTGCCTTTTACCTGTATGATGGCTGTTAGATCATTTTCAGGCCTGCCTTACCAGCCCCGATAGCTCGGTAGAGTGTCTGCACCAGGGAGTGGGAGGTCACGGGTTCGATCCCGGGCCGCGACTTACCAAAGTCATTAAGAATAGTACTAGCTGCTCCTCGCTTGGCACTCAGATTTACGGGGTAGAGCTAGAACTGGTCAACCCAGTGTCAGGATAATGTGACTGGGTGTGGTATCATGTAGTGTGTCTGGGACAAGATACTTCAGTGAGGCAGCACTATAAAAGTGAGCAGTGAGCTCCCTGTCACAACCAGACATTGTCGTGATATGACTGAAAAATTGTTGAAAGCGACGTTAAACCCGAATTCACACATACACAGGCCTGCCTTTCAGCTATTATATCAGAATCAGAATTGTTTACTGGTGACACGTCCTTAGACAATCCTTCACCAGGAATAGGAAAATAGGAAATATTCAAGCTTATGTTTAGACAGTAGATATGAGGGCAAATCAATAAGTAACCAGCCTATCCAACTTCCAATTGACTGAGACAACCAAGATTTTCATGCCTAGTTTCAATACATGTTGTAGGCATGAGGACAAAATTGCACTCTTATTGTATCATTCGCTCATAAGATATTGAATGTCAAACATGGCTAGCGATGCAAAAGCAAGCTTTTGGTCAAAAGTTGAGTACCATGCTGTAATTTGGTACTTGTATTTGAAAGGGAAAACAGTTCTGACAGGACATACATTGAGAGTTGACCAATGTTTATGGGTCTTCTGCACCATCATATGCACAAGGTAAATTCTGCGTTGGGGAATTCAAACACAGTAGAACGTCTTTAGAAGCTGAAACCAGGTCTGGACTCCCATCAGATGCCAACAATGAAGTTGTGTGTAACAAAGTACTGGATCTGGTGTACTCTAATAGGCGAATTAAGGTGGAAGAAATAGAAAATGCATTACACATTTCACATGGTAGCGTTTCAACATTTTTACATTATCGCTTGGGTATGCGCAAGCTACCGGCCCATTGGGTCCCAAAATCCCTTAGCGACGAGCAAATGGCAACCAGAGCATCAGTATGCAGCACATTGTTGAAGCGTTTTATGTCAAAGATTGATGATTTACTTCATGTCTGGGGATTTCAGATGAGTCCTGGGTCCATTACTATAACCCAGAGAATAAAACTCAAAAGTCACCAGTGGGTAGGACTGGGGTCTTCAAGGCCAAAGGAGTTCGAAATGCTGGCTACCAATCAGATGATACATTATTTTCTTCACATTTAGTACTAAACACTAGAATACAGTACCCATGACTCAAAGTATGGTTGGCTTAGTACTCGTATAGCTGATTGCATTGGCTATACGCAGGCAGGTGTAGCTGACTAATGGCTGTAGGATAAGCAAGCATCAGGCCTGTATCGGACGGTCCGTTTAAGTGGACTCACATCTTTGATGACACCCATCACCTTGTTTACCACTAACAACTACACAACAGCCTACACCACAACCACCAACATAGCCATCACAACCACCACCACTGGCCTCTGTCAATGCGGGCCTGGAGAAATCTAGATTAGGCTGCATGATGCTTCCACATAGAGCTGAAACGGACCGCACATGAGTCCTGGTAAACCGCTTAGAAAGTCTAAGCCTCCCCAGTTTAGGTGGTGCGACTTGGACCGGCATGCATATAAACCTTATTGGTTTCTTTGGGCCACAGGGCTTGAGATGTCTTTTCATCTCAGTGTGGAGGTAAATGTCCATCAAAGTAGGAATTTAAGTCTCCAAACTTATCTAGATAGTGTTGATGGGGACGTTAAAAATCTCATTTATATGTGTACAAAGACAAATGAAGGCTTTAACTTCACCAGAGCTGGTGTTAGCTTATGTGGGGCAACCGTGAAAAAGTCTCGCTGCCCTTCATCATAGTGTGGGCTATATTATCTAGCCTTTTGGGATCATTGATTATACTGCGGAAATTCGAAAATATTTGATTGTTACTGATGAGGCCAAATTTGGCAAAACTAGCTAGTTTGTTTGATGTTTGATTTGAGGTTTAATGTCCCCGTCAACACTGTAAAGATCATTTTGGAGACGTTGCTTCCAATTTTGTGGGACTTTTACCCGACATTGAGATGAAATAACATCTCAAGCCCTGTAGCCCAATGAAACCAATAGGGTTTATTAGTATGGACGGTCTGCCTCGCACCGCGGTTCCTGGACAGGCTTAGATCCTCTAAGCTGTTTACCAGTACTAGTGTGTGGGCCGGATTCAGCTCCGCGTGGAAGCATCATGCAGCCCATATATTTCTTCAAGCTCCTATGGGCGGGGGCTTAAAAAAACTAGCTAGTCTGGCCCAGAAAAACTTGTTCACTACAGTTTTCAGTTCTGTCTTGTAGTCCTTGCTTCCAAAAGATCATCACGAAAACACGCCTATATAATTTTGACCCCCTTGAACCCCACTTTTATATTGTAAAACTGGGGTTTTCAGTGGTAAACATTATTTTTCTTATTTCTGCTCTAAAATATAGATTGTGGGTACTCGTTAGAACCGCCTCGATGAGGCGGTTCTAACGAGTACCCACAACCTATATTTTGAGCAGAAATAAGAAAAATATCACATTTTTTCATCGAAAAAATTTTGATTTTTCGGAGGTAAAGTTTACAATGTATGTGTATAGGCATGTTTTTATAATGTTACCCTTTTAACTTCACCACAGCGTTTGTTCAAATGATGTTAAGTCTCCCTTCTCTTCGCCATAGTGTGGGTTATATTTTCTAGGCCTTTGCGATCATTGATTCCCATTATGCAAACAGGCTTATACAAATACATTGCCACCTTTATCGTCGAAAAAAAATGAAAATTTTATGATGAAAAATTGTGATATTTTTCTTATTTCTGCTCCAAACATAGATTGTGGGCACTCGTTAGAACCGCCTCATCGAGGCGGTTCTAACGAGTACCCACAATCTATATTTTAGAGCAGAAATAAGAAAAATAATGTATACCCCCGGAAACCCCAGTTTTACTATATAAAAGTGGGGTTCGAGGGAGTCAAAATTATATAGGCGTGTTTTCATGATGAATGACGACCACAGTTGGTGTTAAAGGAATGTGTGGTGGCTGTAAAAGGTTTCCCTGCTCGTCATCAGAGTGTGGGTTATATTTTCTAGTTCTTTGTGGCAGAAATTTTAAAAATTTAAGGTTCACTGATGAGTCCTAATTTGCTAGCTAGTCTGGCCAAGAAAAAACTTATACGCTCAATGGTTTTCAGTAAAGATCACCCCATTTTAGCTCACCAGAGCCAAAGGCTCATTAGTGAGCTTTTAGTATGGCAAGGGTCCATTGTCAAATGTCTGTCGACATTTTCAAACATCTCATCTGTTTGTTTGAATTGAGGTGTAACATCAACACTATAGGTCATTTTGGAGACGTTGCTTTCAATTTTGTGGGACTTTTACCAGACATTGAGATGACATCTCAGTCCCTGCCGCCCAAACAAACCAAAATGGTTAATATGTATGGATGGTCCGACTTGCACCTCTTTTCCTGGGCAGGCATAGACCCCATAGCTCTATAACAGTACTCATGTGCGGCTGGTAGGTTTCAGCTATGCGTGGAAGCATCATGCAGCCCAATCTATTTCTTCAAACCCCGATGGGCAGGGGCCAAAATTCTCCTCTGAAACCGTTGGGCCGATTGCAGTCAAATTTCATGTGGAGCATCCATGGGATGGGGGAACGAACGTTTGTTCGTGAGGTCCAGGTCCCATTAGTCATGACTAGAATGGTCGCCATGCCCATATAAGGTAGAAAATCTTCAATAAACACCTCCAGCACCAGCGGGATGCATGTCATGAAACTTGGTATGCAGTATTGGGGTCTCGGGGCTCATTATAATTTGTTCAAATGATGACCCTCGGATGACCTTGACCTATTTTACCCCAAGGTCATATTTTCTCACATAGACTTTTGTATGTGAAAAAGTCAAAACTATGTATTTTTCAGGAAACTATTGCAGACTATGATCTGTAAATTGGTAGATGTAGTGAGCTAAATGAGTGGATGAAACAACATTTGTATTCAAGTTCAAGGTCATTCTTTGACCTTTGTTCAAGGTCATTCAGATACGAAAATAAAAGCTGATTTTCCTCAGAAACCACTGGTCCAATTGTAACCAAATATAAAAGGAAAGGAAAATCAATAAATATGAGTTGGGTCACATGCTAATATGGCCACCATGCCCATATAGGATAAAGGCACTTCAAAAACCTTCCCTTGGTATGTAGCACTGGATACTCGGGCTTATCACAGATTGTTAAAATGATGCCCCTCGGATGACCTTTACCTATTTTGCGCCAAGGTCAAATTTGGTCTCTTAGACTTTTGTAATAGGAAAGTTAAAGCCATGTATTTTTCAGAAACTATTGCAGTTTGTGATCTGGAAATTGTTAGATTGCAGTTAGCTAAAGGAGTAAATTAAACTACATGAGTCCCCCCCCACCGCCCATCGAGAAATAGATTGGGCTGCACGATGCTTCCAAGCAGAGCTGATATCGACCGCACATGAGTACTGGTAATCCGCTTAGAACGTCCAGGAAAATTGCAGCGAGTCGTTTCATTGGGCGGCAGGGACTGAGATGTCATTTCATCTCAATGTCAGGTAAACGTCCCACAAAATTGGCAGCAACGTTTCCAAAATGAACTAAATAGTGTTGACGGGGACGTTACACCTCAAATCAAACAAACAAACTACACGAGTATTCGTATTCTAGGTCAAGGTCGTTCTTTGATCTGGCAAAAGTCATTGAGATATGAAAATTAAAACTTATTTTCTACAGGAACAACTTGTAACCTAATTTCATCTGAAAACCTATAGGAACAAGGAAATGAAAATTAATTAATATGAATTTGGTCACATGACCAAAATGGTCACCATGCCCACATAAGGTAGAAAAAATTGTCTCCAAGATCAATAGGGGTCAACTCTTAAAGAAAAGAATTTGCTCCTGAGGAGCAAATTCTTTCCTTTAAGAGTTGACCCCTTTTTCGGTGGGCCTGAGCCTATAGAAAAGTGAACAGGAAGTCCCGAAAGTTGTCTCCCTTTGAAAAATGGCGAAAAAATGTGCCAGGTGTTCCCATTCCCTTTAAGATGTCCTGAAAAACTGCATCTGAAAAGGTGTCTATGTCATCTGCTGCCCTTCTTGATAGCGTTTCAAACATTTTTTTTTTTTTTTTTTTTTTTTGCATATAGCATATAGAAAAATAGTGTGGACTTTAGAAGAGCAGTCTGATCATACTGTTTGCAAAATCACTTCCAAAGCTATTCTATTAACATAATTTCACACCCGGCTGAATGCATGTATTTATCTTCGCCGTCTCCCGAAGATTTTTTTTTTTTTTTGGTTTGGGTTTTACGGCCCTTTCAAGATTATTTCACTCATATCGAGCCGATCGTTAATCATAGGTGGGCGAAAACCGGAGTACCCGGAGAAAAACCACATGACCTTCCGTTGCAGAACTTGGCGTCTCACACGTGACCCGAGCGAGGCTCGAACCCACGGCGGTGAGAGACCTAGTGACTAAGAGTCAGCGCTCTTATCCATTAGGCCACGGAGGCCCGTTGTCTCCCGAAGATGAAGATATTGTTATTCAATACATAGCGGTCGGTAAATGGGTCGCAATTCCCGTGATGCCGAAAAGTCACGAGAAGTTTACGGAAGCCGACGTGTTAGGCGATAGCAGTGAGTAATTTATTCCTTGCATAAAGGTCAGTCTCAGGTCAATTTGTTCGCACTATATAGTAGTCGCAGATAAGATTGATTAGGCGGAGCTATTCAGGTATTGTCAAATGTAATTAATTTCGTTTGAACGAAGTGAATTAGGAATTAATTATTTTCTCTTGGTCGTTTGTAGCATTCGGTAGTATACTTGTCATGGTCAAGTGAAATCAATTGGTATTGGTCATTCTAGCGGTGGATCGATTACTGGCCACATCGTTCGTGTACATGTGGCAACTTTTTTATCATGGCAGAGGGCTCAAATTCCGAAATAAACACTTCTATTAGAGAACTTTTGGTTGAAGTGCGGGACCAAAAAAAGACAATTAATTCAATTCAAGAGGAAGTGCGCGCAAATTCTGCAATTGTTAGCTCTCAAGTGAAAAAACTTAAAACTGACTACGAGTACACGTGGCGTAAAACTGGGAACAGGATTCAGTTTGCATTCAATACCGAAGTTAGGACAGCATCAAGCAATCCCTCTGGGCTCTGGAGAACAACAAGCCAGATTATCTCAGAGAACTCTTAGAGGAAGCAGATAGCAAACTGAAGCAGAGGAATAAACTTTTGAAAATCGCAGACACTTCTGAAGGCGGTTGGGAGACGGTTCGTCAGTATGAGACGAACCCAGTTGCTAGCGATTCCGATGATGAGATTAAAATCATTAAAGCAGAATCTCGCGCTGTGCGTAAAAAGAAGAGTGCCATTAAAGCAAAATACTCTAAGACAGCCACTGCTACTGCTTCCAGTCCTGCTGTTTTTCCTGGGAATAGTGCGTCTTTTGGTGTCTCAAGGGGGTATTCACCTCACAGTGTTCCAGTCTTACCATCCTTTGTGCCCCCTTACTCTCCCAGGCCGCGGCTTTTTCGTGCCTCCCCGGGACCCTCCACGTGGCCAGGATGTTGTTTTGCCTGCGGAGACCCCACACATCTCCGTCGAGAATGTCCCTACTACGCAGCCGGGCTACGTCAACCCAGACCAACCCTGCCGACAACAGCGGTTACCCCAGCAACGGGAAAGTGAAGCATTCATGAAAGATGAGTATTTTTCTTCAAGTACTTCCAGTAATAATATATCAAATAATGAGTTTACTACAGATTATTACGAGTATGAGCAAAATCAAACTAGTATTTTGGTTAAAGGCAGGCTCAAACAAAACATTGATTTTTGGAAGAAAATAGGGGCAAACAGTTACGTTTTAGATATAATAGAATGGTTATACCATTCCCTTCTATACCATGCCACCAAAAATGGTACTAAAATAATAGGTCTGCGCTCTCTAACGCTGATTTTGTTGAAGAGGCCATAAATGATTTATTGAAGAGAGGCCTAGTAGTTAAGTGTGACGTAATACCACATTGCGTTAACCCCCTTTCTGTTTCAGTTCAGTCAATTGGCAAGAAAAGGCTTATTTTAGATCTTAGTTTGGTAAATAAACATATCTGGCAAGTGTCCGTGAAGTATGAAGACTTGAGGGTTGCTCTTTCCTATCTTAATACAAATGATTGGATGATAAAATGGGACATCCATTCAGCCTACCATCACATTCTTTTAAGGGACAGTCAAACTGATTTTATGGGGTTTGCATGGACTTTTCCGGGCGGAAATACTGTTTACATGAAATTTTTAGTTTTAGCTTTTGGGCTTTCTACGGCCCCATATGCTTTTAGTAAAGTTACTAGGCCTTTAGTTGCTAAATGGCGATCTGAAAGCAAGAAAGCGGTTATGTACTTAGATGATGGGTTTGGCTGTAGTGAAAGTAAGGACAGAGCACAAAGTATGGCAAGTTCTATTAAATTTGATTTAATCAATTCAGGGTTTGTTCCTAAAGCCGAAAAATCATGCTGGATACCAGTACAGCGTATTCAGTGGCTGGGCGCTGTGCTTGATTCTGATGCTTTCACTATAGCTATACCAGAGAAAAGAATTCAAGCTCTATTATGTACCATTCAGCAGATAAAGGATGGCCTTCGGGCAAGCAGGCGTGTGCATGTCAGAAAAGTGGCTAGATTGGTCGGGCAGATAGTTTCTATGTCGGTAGTTTTGGGTAATATGTCTCAAATTATGACTAGGTATCTTAGTATGGATATTTTGAAGGCATACTCCTGGAACTCCTACATAAAATTGTCCGCAGAAAGTTTTGAACAACTTTTGTTTTGGCGCAATACTGTTGAGCGTCTTAATGTGCGTCAACTGAAGTCATACAGTGTATGCTCAAAAGTAGTTTACAGTGACGCGAGCCATTCAGGCTACGCAGGTTACGTAGTGCAATCTATTAATGGTATTGCTCAGGGACAGTGGTCAGTGGTAGAAAGTAATCAAAGTTCTACTTGGAGAGAGTTAAAAGCAGTTTACAATGTGTTACTTTCATTAAAGAAGATCCTAGCTTTTAGCAGGATCAAGTGGTTTACTGATAATACATCTGTTTGCAGTATTGTGCAAAAAGGGTCTATGAAGAGGGATTTGCAAGATATCGCAATCGATATATTTACTTTTTGTTCAATTAATTGCATTACGTTAGAAGTAGAATGGCTGCCCCGTGATTTGAATCAATCCGCTGATTATTTTTCAAAAATTGTCGACAGTGATGACTGGGGGTTATCGAATACAGTGTTTGAGCTTCTAACGGACAGGTGGGGACCCTTTGATGTTGATTGGTTTGCGTCGGAACATAATGCAAAAGCTGAAAGATTTTACACCAGATTTTGGTCTCCCAATTGTTTGGGAATCGATGCATTTACTGAAAATTGGGCTAACTGTAATGGTTTGTTCGTCCCACCAATCAATCTTATTTCAAGGGTTCTGATGCATATGTCTATGTGTCGTGCATACGGTGTCTTAGTTTTGCCACTGTGGCGTTCCGCCAGTTTTTGGCCATTGCTGTGTATGGAAGATGGCCATTTCATTCATAATATAACGGACATGATGGATTTACCAACAAATAAATCTAGCTATATTCCATGCAAAAGCGGTAAAGGTATTTTCGGAAATACCGAGTTAAACTTCAGAACGATTGCAGTTCAAATAGATTTTAGATTTTAGAAACTATTATTGTGTGACATGTGCGCAACTATTCAAATGTTATGAGACTTTTAACCCCCCCCCCCCCCCCCCCCACAAAAAAAAAAAAAAAAAAAAAATTAAGTGTCTGTTCGGAACTTAGATGGTGGTGGCTCTTTAGAATTGCCTTGGCGGCGAGGCGGTTCTGGCGAGTACCCGTTGTCTATGGTTTAGGGCGGGGGTGGGAGGGTTAATGTACACACCTTTAAGAACCAGTTTTACAAGGTTAGAGTGGGGTTCAGGAGTGGTTAAAATTGTACAGCCGTGTTTTCGCGATGTATTTTTACAGTGGCACGACTGTTTGTTGACTGTTGGTTACATGTGAAATTCTAGAATTATGGAATAATAATGGGTATTTCCGTTTAACGTAATAGTCGGTAAGCAGGCGTGTAACTGTGGTATAGAGAATGATGCTTATAGGCGATAGCAAGCCTTTAGAAAGTGCTTGGCATGCAGGCCATGAGAATATGCAAGAGTGAAAGAATAGAACTAAAATGTAGGTCCGGTTATTAAAATGCGCATAACTATGGTTTGTTTTAACCGATTTCACACTGGAGACCCTTAAATGGGTACCTTGGCAAACAGTGCAGGCCCAGATGAGACGCCGCAGAAGGCCGCGTCTCATAAGGGCATACACCAGTTGCAGAAAGTTCAGCCATTTTCCAAATCAATTTTGAAGATACCACAACTTGTAACCCCTGTGTGTAGAAATGGACTCCTGCTATATATATGTAGGAAGATTCCATTTGGTACAGAAAGGGTTAATAGGCTTGAACGGTTTTATGATGGTTAACTTTTTGATTATAAATTTATTCCTCGGAAATAGGGGAGCTCCCGAGTGCTGTGGCGGGCAAGGTGTCCCATCTTGCAGAACTTCTTGGTGAATCAAGGGCATTAAATACAGTTTCCAACTATCGCTCAGGCTTTTTGCGGTGGAAAAAATGGGCCTTAAGTAACGGCTTCGATATGCGGGACGTCTTGCCCGCTAAGGCATTTCATGTTGCCCTTTATTTGGCGTCAATTATTCAGCAATCTAATTCTTCCAGCCCCCTTATAAATGCGTTTTATAGTATAAATTGGGTTCATTCATTATACGATAAAAGTTCTCCTACAAATTCTAATTTAGTTAAAAATGTGTTTGAAGCAGGCAAGAGACGTTTAGCTAAGCGAGTTTGTAAAAAAGAACACGTTTCTGTTGAATTGCTTACAAGTATGTTTAAAAGCCTTTATAGTGAAGGAAATGTGTACAATCAAAGAACTATATGTGCCTGCTTGATCAGTTTTGCAGGTTTTTGAGGAGTTCTGAAGTTTTGGCGATTAAACGTTCAGATATTGTTATAGAAAGTACACATATGTCAATTTTCATTGAACATTCTAAGACTGATATTTATCGTGACGGTGCCTGGGTTTTAGTTTCTCGAACAAATACAGAGTTGTGCCCGGTTGTTAATACTGAACGTTATTTAAAATGGTCGAAATTTCCAGATGAATCGGATCAATTCATATTTTGTAATTTATCAAAAAGTAAATATGGATTTATACTACGGCATGATAATAAGGCTTTATCATACACAAGGCTTAGAGAGCGTACTGTTCATAGAAGCATTCAAACCTCACGTGCCGGACATTTCAAAGTACGGACTACATAGTTTGAGGGCAGGAGGGGCTTCGACTGCCGCAAATTGCGGGGTACCAGACCGTATTTACAAACGTCATGGTAGGTGGCGTAGTGAGAACGCTAAAGATGGGTACGTTCGAGATGAATTAAATGAGAGACTTAAAGTTTCCCAAAGTTTGGGTTTATAATAATTAAACACCTTCAGAATCGTATACAGTTTACCCGTTCTTTGTGTCTGGCGATCGATCCATACGCTCCCATGCAAAATGTATTGTTTCGTTGTTATTCCGAATGCTTTAGTTTCCGAGAGAAATGTAATTAATTTCGTTTGAACGAAGTGAATTAGGAATTAATTATTTTCTCTTGGTCGTTTGTAGTATTCGGTAGTATACTTGTCATGGTCAAGTGAAATCAATTGGTATTGGTCATTCTAGCGGTGGATCGATTACTGGCCACATCGTTCGTGTACATGTGGCAACTTTTTTATGTTGCATAGATAATGTTTGAATCATGTTATTGAAAAGTGAGTTTCAAAGACAAAATATTGTCAGTCAAAAGACTGAGAATATATAGGTTCAAAAGTGTGGTCGTATATGTTTTAGATGACGGTTTAAATAAATCTAGCGATCGATCCATACGCTCCCATGCAAAATGTATTGTTTCGTTGTTATTCCGAATGCTTTAGTTTCCGTGAGAATATATATATGTCAAATTCGCCGAGTCCACCAGAAGATTCCGTAGAGTGCCTTTCGCACGCTTTCTACAAGCAGACGAAATGGTCATATACGCCACAGCTATGCTTTTGTTACAGTTGAATTCACACAATCGGGTGACTTTGTTTACCTTTTTGTCAATGGAATATTCCTAAGGTAGGTACAACCGATAGCTCCGCCTAGTCAATCTTATCTGCGACTACTATAATCGTTAATGTTGTCATTCTAGGACCCCGCCCATCGGGGCTTGAAGAAAAAGATGGGATGCAAGATGCTTCCACGCAGAGCTGAAACCGACTACACACATTTCGAAAACACGCCTATACAAATACAGTGTAAATTTTACCGGAAAAAAACATGAACATTTTAAGATGAAAAATTGGAATATTTTTCTTATTTTTGCTCAAAACATTAAAGGTGGGTACTCGTTAGAACCGCCTCATCGAGGCGGTTCTAAAGAGTACCCACAATCTATGTTTTAGAGCAGAAATAAGAAAAATAAGGTTTACCCCTGCAAACTCCAGTTTTACTATATAAAAGTAGGGTTCCAGGGGGTCAAAAATTAAATAGGCGTGTTTTCTTGATGCAGGGGTACTGGTAAACCGCTTAGCCATGACAGCGGTGCGAGTCGTCCATGCTTATAAACCCTATTGGTTTCATTGGGTGTCAGGGCTTGAGATGTCATTTCATCTCAATGTTAGGTAAAAGTCCTACACAATTGGAAGCAACGTCTCCAAAATGACATATACAGTGTTGAAGGGGATGTTAAACCTCAAATCAAAGAAACAAACAATAAGGCGGTTCTCACAAACAGTCATATTGTGCGCACGGTGCATAAATAAAACTATTGTCAATTTTCATTCAACAGAATATATATGACAGTAAAATTTCGCTATTAAGACCACCTAAAATTAGGACTAATTCTGCTATAAATAGCTCATTTTTGAAGGCGTCACTTAATTTTCCTTTCTTATTTCTGCCCAAAGTATCCTCTGGTCTTGGACCACCTTTGGGACTGTTCAAAAGTGGTCTTTAAGTCCTTTTGAACAGTCCCAAAGGTGGTCTTAATGTAGGAATTCTACTGTATATATATACAGTAAAATTTCGCTATTAAGACCACCAAAAATTAAGACTAATTTTGCTTTGAAAAGCTTATTTAGAAGTTCTTTGTGTTTTCTGCATACAGTGTCCTCTGGTCATACACCATCTTTGAGACTTCAGAAGTGGTCTTAAAGACCGCTTTTGAACAGTCCCAAAGGTGGTCTTAATGCAGGACTTTTACTGTATTTCTAAACTCAAGATACACGAGTACTGGTAAACCGCTAAGAGGAACTAAGCCTGCCCAGGCAAAGCGGTGTGAGTCGGTACGTCCATGCTTATAAACCATGTTGGTTTCATTAGGCGTCAGGGCTTGAGATGGCATTTCATCTCAATGTCGGGTAAAAGTCCAACAAAATTGGAAGCAACGTCTCCAAAATGACCTATACAGTGTTGAAGAGGAGGTTAAACCTCAAATCAAACAAACAAACAATGAGGCGGTTCTCACAAACACTCACATTGTACGCACGGTGCTTAAATAAAACTGTTGTCTATTTTCATTCAACAGAATATATATATACAGTAAAATTTCGCTATTAAAACCACCTAAAATTAAGACTAAATCTGATATAAAAAGCTTATTCTGAAGGGCACACTTAATTTTTCTTTGAATGTCATCTGATCAGGGACCACCTTTGGGACTGTTTAAAAGTGGTCTTTAAGACCACTTTTTAACAGTCCCAAATGTAGTCTTAATAAAGGAATTTTACTGCATATACAGTAAAAATTTCGTTATTAAGACCACCTAAAATTAAGACTAATTTTGCGATGAAAAGCTTATTCCGTAGTTCTTTGTGTTTTCTGCATCTGGTCAGAGACCACTTTTGGGACTCTTCAGAAGTGGTCTTAAGACCGCTTTTGAACAGTCCCAAAGGTGGTCCTAATGTAGGAATTAACTCAAGATAGATATCAATCCCGATCTTACCGCATGGTACCGTCAAATACAAATTTTCACGAAAATTGAATATGAAAGAAAAAATCTATAGGGGATTTCCATTAACCAGTTGATCGCCATTTTTTTGTATATAAAATTCACTTCAAATCGGAATTTAATGTGAATATCAGGACATGTTGTAAGTTTAACATTGTGTTTTACTAAATCAACAGTACGGTAACAAGGCATTATTTATCATTCGAAGTGAAATTCGGGTAAGCTGTCGAAACGGTTTCCTTTTACGAATCAAAACCATCTCGGAAATTAAGCAGCATTTTTACCACTCCCGCTGCAAACATAGAATGTGGGTGCTCGTTGCCTCTTGAGGCGATTCTATTGAATAAACATAATCTTTTGTCAGTAAAAACAAAGAAAGCAGTGAATATCCTCGTAAAACTCATTTTTCTGTGCATAAAGTTGGGTATCAATGCGTTCATAACGCGGACCTAGCTGTTAACATGATGCTTCATGTGAAATTTGACTGTATTGTCCGAGTATTATGTTAAAGGGAATTCATACACCTCCAAAAGTATTTTTTCTCCCCAACTCTTAAAGAAAAGACTTTGCTCCTTTTAGAGTTGACCCCTTTTGCCGTGGACAGTTTGTAGAAAAGCGAACAGGAAGTTCCGTTATTTATTTTTTATTTTGTTTTCTTTTTTTCAGAAAATTTGTATTATTTGCCTTATTTATGCAACCATATAGTGTACGTGGGTGCTCGTTAAAACCGCCCCACTGGGGCAGTTCTAGCGAGTGCACTTTCTATCCTTTACAACAAGAGTAGAAAACTAATGTTCACCACTGAAACCCCCATTGTTCTTAGGCATATATAAATTGGGTTTATCAAGGTATTGTTAATGATAGCAGTTTCTTTATTAATATGATGCTTCTGATGTTCCAGCGGACAGGCCCGGCAGCCGGTATGCATCAAAAGTCGAACGTTCCGCGCCAGAAACCATGCGTTATTATAATTCTAGTGAAATTAAGAACAGCGACGTTATACATGTATGATACATTTCTTGGAGAATCGAAAATATATATATAATTATATACTCCGACTATACTTCGATTCCTGTCCTGGCCTTATTGTTAGATCACAGCGACTCAAACGAAAACACGCCTATACAAATACATAGCACATTTATTCGCCGAAAAAAATGAAGATTTTTATGATAAAAAATTGTGATATTTTTCTTATTTCTGCTCAAAATATAGATTGTGGGTACACGTTAGAACCGCCTCACACTGAGGCGGTTCTAACGTGTACCCACAATCTATATTTTGAGCAGAAATAACAAAAATAAGGTTTACCCCTAATAACCCCAGTTTTATTATATAAAAGTGGGGTTCAAGTTTATATAGGCGTGTTCTCGTGGTGCATTTAAAAATTCCGTAGACCAAACCCCAATTAAGATAACACACCCGCGTGACATAGTGCATTCCTTTATATCTCCACAATGACTACTTTTTAGATTAATATTTGTGATACCTTTCTTAATTATATTCCAAACATAGATGTGGTTACTCGTTGAGGCGGTTCTAACGAGTACCCACAACTTATGAGTAGCAGCAGGAATAAGCAAAATAATGTATACCCCTTTAAATATAAACTGAAGTTTAGAGGCGGACTTGTCACCATGTGTCCCGCCATCGGGACTTGCAGAAAGTAGGTCGGATCGCTTCTTAAACCATTGCGGTTTCTTTGGGCGGTAGGGCTTAAAGTGTCATTTCATCTCGATGTGGTTAAAAGTCCCACATAATCGGAAGCGACGTCTCCAAAATGACCTCAACACAAAGGGAGCATGGCGATTCAAGTATCTTGCCTTTGGCGAGACATACTAGTCTGCATTAGACTTGATCACCACGTGAAAACGCCCGTGCGTTTCATGATGACGTTTAACCCTTTTTGTACCAAATGGAATCTTCCTCCTTATATAAAGCAGGAGTCCATTTCAAAATTTAGGGGTGTCAGGTCTTGTTTTCTTCAAAATCTATTTGGAAAATGGCTGAACTTTTAGCAAACAGTGTATGCCCTGATCAGTCGCCGCGTTCTGCGGCGTCTGATCTGGGCCTCCACTGTTTGCCACGGTCCGGTTTAGGGGTTTCCAGTCTGAAATGGGTTAACAAACTGGTCCGATTAACTGGTAACTAGGCATGCCGAATTCTAGAAAGAGTACTGTGGTATTCGAATTCCTTTCAAATGCAGAAACTGACAACTGCTCTCCTTGAATCCGCGGAAGAGAGAGAATGACCGTAGAAAAATTTCATGGTCAATCTCCACGGAATAATGCTGCCGATCCCAGCAGGTATAGAGCGCGCGACCTCCCGATCACCTGTAAAGACGCACGTTGGACTGAGCTACAGAGGCCGGCCTATTTTGTAATGTAACCTGTTATATTATGATCAATGACATGAAAACTCATGATTACAGATTACTTATTAGCCCCCCCCCCCCCCCCCCCCGCCCGTTTGGGCTTGAAGAAATAAATGGGCTGCATGATGCTTCCACGTAGAGCTGAAACCGACCGCACAGGAGTACTGGTAAACCGCTTAGAAATTCTAAGCCTGCCCAGTTAAAGCGGCCTCATGCTTATAAACTCTATTGGTTTCATTGGGCGAAAGGGCTTGAGATGTCATTTCATCTCAATGTCGGGTAAAAGTCCCACAGAATTGTAAGCAGCGTCTCCAAAATACCCTATACAGTGTTGACGGGGACGTTAAACCTCAATTCAAACAAACAGATTACTTGTATGTCAGATTACATACAGCTGTAATCAATTGTTATTACAAGTAATCATGATTTACAGATTACAATTACCACATGTCTGGTTAATATGTCGGTAAAATGAACAGCCCTTTAACCCTGAGATGACATCTCAAGCCTTGTCGCCCAATGAAACCAATAGGGTTTATAAGCATGGACGGGCCGACTCGCACCGCTTTGCCTGGGCAGGCTTAGATCCTCTAAGCGGTTTACCAGTACTCGTGCGCGTGTCGGTTTCAGCTCATGCAGCCCATATATTTTTTCAAGCCCCGATGGGCGGGGGCCGTCGGCCTATATTGTAATGTAACCTGTTATATTATGATCATTGACATGAAAACTCATGATTACAGCTTACTTATATATCAGATTACTTACAGCTGTAATCAATTATTATTACAAGTTATCATCACGAAAACACACTTATATAATTTTGACCCCCCCCCCCCCCATTGAACCCCACTTTTATACAGTAGAACTGGGGTTTACAGGGGTAAACCTTATTTTTATTTTGAGCAGAAATAAGAAAAATATATCACAATTCTTCATCTTAAAATTTTCGTTTTTTCGGCGGTAAAGTTTACAATGCATTTGTATAGGTGTGTTTTCGTAATGCATGATTTACAGATTACAGTTACCACATGTCTGGTTAATATGTCGGTAAAATGAACAGCCTTTAAAGCCCTATTTTACATAGAAAAGTGATAAATATTCCTTATTTTTGCCCAAACAAAAATTAGAGATGAAAAAAAAATTGAGAAGCTTCTGCAAATCGCCTAAAATGGCTCATTTTGACGCATTAAGAACTGATAATGTCCAAACTGTACGAGATCATTAACCGATTGATGCTTATGACCCACAAAGAGGGTTGACGCGTCGTTAAACACTGTATGATGGGTTTGGTCCTGTTTGGTCTAAGGACAGATATAAGTCTAAAGGTTTACATTTAATCAGCAATACCCCCGCCCATATATATGACCTAAAATCAAGGCCATGAACGTTAAAGTTTCCAGTTTAAGTTTCTAAGAGCACATAGTTTCCAAACCATATGGTGGGGTCCATATTTGGTATTATCATTAAGAGAGTCGCATGCAGCAACACCCCCAGCCAAGTCCATGGCCTCAAGTTCGGGACAATGGTCTTTCAAACATTGTGTACAAAAAGGACTGGCTAACACAGTGGGAAATTGTGTCTTTCGCTTCATTCCAGTTCCCCGTTTCAAATTAAGCTCTTAATTAAGTCTATATTGACAAAAGCTTCAGAAGTTATTACTAGTTGTGCTTTAAAATAACCTCTTCACAACTGCAAGCTGCCCAGCTTCAACGTCGATGCAACGTCATGAAGTTGCATCAACGTTGATATGACGTTGTAGGCTACATGTTTGTATACACGATCTGTCGAAGTGCTGGTTCAGAGTGCTGACTCTTGATCATATGATCTCTCACCGATGCGCGTTCAGCTTCGCTTGTGTCACATTCGAGACCAAGTTGTTTCTTTCTTTCTTTATTCCGGTTTCGCCTTACCCCCAGGATGTATATTACATACACTCCAGTTTTAGAAGCCTCCGTGGTGTAGTGGTTATGCTACTCGCCTTGTAAACCAGGGGTCACAGGATCGATTCCGGGCTTCTCCAGACTTTCGAATTAGTCTTTAAATCGAGGTCCCGTCTCCGTATGACCTTAGCTGTTGGTGAGACGTAAAACTGAAACACACACACACACACTCCAGTTTTGCAGTATGAAAGCATACACAATAATCATGTAATTACGGTAGGGTTCTTTAATCTGCACAGGGGGGCCTCCAGTTAACGCCCCGATATAAGGACGATGCACTTTATGACATTCATCCCTGCAAATGATGCCAATATAGCAAATTCGAACACCGAAATTTCATCACCGCTGCCGGGGATCGAACCCTGGACCTCTAGCGTCAGAGGCAAGTGCACTAACCACTGAGCTCTCACGCTTCATAAGTCCTGCAGCGCAAAATTAGGTGGTTTTCTCTAGGTACACCGCTTTCCACACATCTCAGATTACGATCGGTTAATGAGCGATGTGATACATTGTATAATTTTGAAAGAAAAATAAAAAATAAATAATTACGTCGTAAATTATATAATAAAAATCACCATATAAACTTCTTAACCCTGATTATCCGGTATTTTAATTACCGCATAGTACCGTGAAATACGAATTTAATGAAATCGAAACTGAAACAAAAAGAAAAATACACACGGGGTATTTCAAAACAAAAACAATTGGTCGCCATTTTGTTTAACGCTAACTTATGGGATATTATACAGGTTTGTTATTGTATCCATGTAGGTATAATAAAAAAAAGACAAAAAGATGTCGTTAAGTGATATTTACGATAGGACTATCACAGGGTATAGTATTTGTCAATGGAAAAAAAAGCTACAACTTAGTCCTCATGTGTTTATTATAAAATAATGTAAAACATATAAATGAATCGAGAGCTGTTGCATGGCATCGTAGCTCGCCTTCCAGCAGGCACATGACGTAATTGTGACGTCATGACTTTTATGCAACGTCAAAACATCAAATCTAGGTCGGTGCAACGTCGCACCGACGTTGATTTGACGTTGCCCTAACGACCTGTGCCTGCTGGTCTGTTTCGCACCCTGTTACCTTTCCCACGGCCGCCGGGCATATGGCGTCTAACCAAAGTGTGAGTCCATGCTTATAAACCCTTTTGGTTTCATTGGGCGACAGATGTCATTTCAACTCGATGTCGGGTAAAAGTCCCACAAAATGGGAAGCAACGTCTCCGAAATGACCTATACAGTGTTGAAGGGGACGTTAAACCTCAAAGCAAACAAACAAACAATGAGGCGGTGTAACGTAAAAAAAGTGGACCGTGAAAAAATGCGACATTTCCGCCAATGCGCATGCGCGTTGCTAAGTGGGCGTTAACCGATTGTTTAAGGCGGGGCTTACACGATAAACAAATCAATAGTCACATTTTCAATCCTCCTTGAATGAACTATTGCCCAGCCTGCCAAAAACATCGGACCAACGTCGGGTCGACAGCGATACGACGTATCAACGTATCTCAGCCCCATATTGGCCGGCTATTGCATAATAGCTGGGAAGTATACGATATACCATGCAATGAAAGTTTCACCTCTGTGACTGTTACTGACATTTTGCTCTTGAACAGCAGTTGTCAATTTCTGGCGTAAGAATGTGCAGTGTGCTGGTTAACTGCTAACGTATAAGCCTGTCAAGAAAAAGTGTGGATAGGTAAACTGACCGGCTCAAAATGACCTGAATGGTGTTGACTGGGCCTTTAAACTCCACTACAAACAAAGATTTTTTTATTATTATTATTATTATTAAATCTCTACCTCTCCCTCTGTTTAGTTTAGTATTACACTTCTCTGAGTATTTCTCTAATCCATCTGGGAGAGGAATTATGATTTTGTTACCTCGAAAATTGTGTACAGATGCCAAAAAAAAAAAAAAAAAAAAAAAGTATCGATGCATTTTAAAAGTAACATTAACAACGAGAAGGTCCTGCATATGCTGAAGTATAACGAAACATCCTCACCCTGAGTTATGTAGACGAGCTATTGATCAGTACACATGAGAAACCCTAAATGCATCAATCCGTGAAAAAAGTGGACATGCGTGAAAAAAGTGGACATAAAGAAATGCAAAATAAAGGAATGAAAAAAGATGGATGTGCGTGAAAAGGATAATCCCGAAGAAAAATGTACACAAACGTGAAAGAAAAATTGATAAGGCAACAATCCGTGAAAAAAGTGGACATCCGTGAAAAAAGTGGACCTAAAGAAATACAAAGAAAAGGAATGAAAAAGAAGATGTGCGTGAAAAGGGTTCAAAAGGTACCTGTCTGTGAAAGAAGAAGATGTGCGTGATAAGGATACTCACGAAGAAAAATGTACACTGACGTGAAAGAAAAATAAATAAGGCACCACACCGTGAAAAAAGTGGACATAAAGAAAAAAAGAAAAGGAATGAAAAAGAAGATGTGCGTGAAAAGGGTTGAAAAGGTACCTGTCAGTGAAAGAATAAGATGTGCGTGATAAGGATAATCACGAAGATAAATGTACACTGACGTGAAAGAAAAAAAGATAAGGCAACAATCCGTGAAAAAAGTGGACATCCGTGAAAAAAGTGGACATAAAGAAATGCAAAATAAAGGAATGAAAAAAGAAGATGTGCGTGAAAATGGTTGAAAAGGTACCAGTCCGAGAAAGAAGAAGGTGCGCGTGATAAGGATTATCACGAAGAAAAATGTACACTGAGGTGAAAGAAAAACAGATAAGGCAACAATCCGTGAAAAAAGTGGACATGCGTGAAAAAAGTGGACATAAAGAAATGCAAAAAAAAAGGAATGAAAAAAGATGGGTGTGCGTGAAAAGGGTTGAAAAGGTACCAGTCCGTGAAAGCACAAGATGTGCGTGAAAAGGACAATCCAGAAGAAAAATGTACACTGGCGTGAAAGAAAAATAGATAAGCCACCAATCCGTGAAAAAAGTGGACAGCCGTGAAAAAGGCAACAATCCGTGAAAAAAGTGGACATGCGTGAAAAAAGTGGACATAAAGAAATGCAAAATATAGGAATGAAAAAAGAAGATGTGCGTGAAAAGGGTTGAAAAGGTACCAGTCCGAGGAAGAATGAGAGGCGCGTGAATAGGATAATCCCGAAGAAAAATGTACACTGACATGAAAGAAAAGCAGAAAAGGCAACAATCCGTGAAAAAAGTAGACATGCATGAAAAAAGTGGACATAAAGAAATACAAAGAAAAGAAATGAAAAAAGAAGATGTGCGTGAAAAGGGTTGAAAAGGTACCAGTCCGCGAAAGAAGAAGATGTGCGTGAAAAGGATAATCACGCAGATAAATGTACACTGACGTGAAAGAAAATAGATAAGGCAATAATCCGTGAAAAAAGTGGACAGCCGTGAAAAAAGTGGACATAAAGAAATACAATGAAAAGGAATGAAAATAGAAGATGTGCGTGAAAAGGGTTGAAAAGGTACCTGTCCGTGAAAGAAGAAGATGTGCTTGATAAGGATAATCAGTTATTAATCACGAAGAAAAATGTACACCGACGTGAAAGAAAAATAGATAAGGCAACAATCCGTGAAAAAAAGTGGACTCCCGTGAAAAAAAAAAGGAATGAAAAAAGAAAAGGTGCGTGAAAAGGGTTGAAAAGGTACATGTCCGTGAAAGCAGAAGATGTGCTTGAAAAGGATAATCACTAAGAAAACTGTACACTGACGTGAATGAAAAACAAATAAGGCAACAATCCGTGAAAAAAGTGGACATGCGTGAGAAAAGTGGACATAAAGAAATGCAAAGAAAAGGAGTGAGTGAGTTTTAGTTTTACGTCCCACCAGCAGCTAAATAAAGGAATGAAAAAAGATGGGTGTGCGTGAAAAGGGTTGAAAAAGTACCAGTCCGTGAAAGCAGAAGATGTGCGTGAAAAGGATAATCCCAAAGAAAAATGTACACTGACGTGAAAGAAAAATTGATAAGGCACCAATCCGTGCAAAAAAGTGGACATCCGTGTAAAAAGTGGACATAAAGAAATGCAAAATAAAGGAATGAACAAAGAAGATGTGCGTGAAAAGGGTTGAAAAGGTACCAACCTGAGAAAGAAGAAGATGCGCGTGATAAGGATCATCACGAAGAAAAATGTTCACTGACCTGAAAGAAAAATAGATAAGGCAAAATCCGTGAAAAAAGTGGACATCCGTGAAAAAAGTGGACATAAAGAAATACAAAGAAAAGGAGTGAGTGAGTTTTAGTTTCACTTTTCACCAACAGCTAAGGTCATACGGAGACGGGACCTCGGTTTAAAGACTCATCCGAAAGGCAGGAGAAGCCCGGGATCGATCCTACGATCCCTGGTTTACAAGGCGAGTAGCGTAACCACTGCACAACGGAGGCTTGCACAAAGAAAAGGTGAAAGAAAAACAGATAAGGCAACAATCCGTGAAAAAATTGGACATGCGTGAAAAAAGTGGACATAAAGAAATGCAAAATAAAGGAATGAAAAAAGATGGGTGTGCGTGAAAAGGGTTAAAAAGGTACCAGTTCGTGAAAGCAGAAGATGTGCGTGAAAAGGACAATCCAGAAGAAAAATGTACACTGACGTGAAAGAAAAATAGATAAGGCACCAATCCGTGAAAAAAGTGGACAGCCGTGAAAAAAGTGGACATAAATAAATACAAAGAAAAGGAATGAAAAAAGAAGATGTGCGTGAAAAGGGTTGAAAAGGTACCAGTCCGAGGAAGAAGGAGGTGCGCGTGATAAGGATAATCACGAAGAAAAATGAACACTGACGTGGCACTAAAATAGATAAGGCAATAACCCGTGAAAAAAGAGGGCATCCGTGAAAAAGTGGACATAAAGAAATACAAAGAAAAGGAGTGAGTGAGTTTTAGTTTTACGTCCCACCAGCAGCTAAGGTCATACGGAGACGGAACCTCGGTTTAAAGACTCATCCGAAAGGCTGGAGAAGCCCGGGATCGATCATGCGATCCCTGGTTTACAAGGCGAGTAGCGTAACCACTACACCACGGAAGCTTCTTCAAAGAAAAGGAATGAAAAAAAGATGTGCGTGAAAAGGGTTGAAAAGGTACCAGTCCGAGAAATAAGAAGATGCGCGTGATAAGGATAATGACGAAGAAAAATGTACACTGACGTGACAGAAAAATTGATAAGGCAACAATCCGTGAAAAAAAAGGACATCCGTGAAAAACGTGGACATAAAGAAATACAAAGAAAAGGAATGAAAAAAGAAGATGTGCGTGAAAAGGGTTGAAAAGGTACCAGTCCGTGAAAGATGAAGATGTGCGTCATAAGGATAATCACGAAGAAAAATGTACACTGACGTGAAAGAAAAATAGATAAGTCAAAAATCCGTGAAAAAAGTGGACATCCGTGAGAAAAGTGGACATAAAGAAATGCAAAGAAAAGGAGTGAGTGAGTTTTAGTTTTACGTCCCACCAGCAGCTAAATAAAGGAATGAAAAAAGATGGGTGTGCGTGAAAAGGGTTGAAAAGGTACTAGTCCGTGACAGCAGAAGATGTGCATGAAAAGGACAATCCAGAAGAAAAATGTACACTGACGTGAAAGAAAAATAGATAAGACACCAATCCGTGAAAAAAGTGATCAGCCGTGAAAAAAGTGGCCATAAAGTAATACAAAGAAAAGGAATGAAAAAGAAGATGTGAGTGAAACGGGTTGAAAAGGTACCAGTCCGTGAAAGAAGAAGATGTTCGTCATAAGGATAATCACGAAGAAAAATGTACACTGACGTGAAAGAAAAACAGATAAGGCAAAAATCCGTGAAAAAAGTGGACATCCGGGAAAAAGTGGACATAAAGAAATACAAAGAAAAGGAGTGAGTGAGTTTTAGTTTTACGCCCCGCCAGCAGCTAAGGTCATACGGAGACGGGACCTCGGTTTAAAGACTCATCCGAAAGGCTGGAGAAAACCGGGATCGATCCTGCGATCCCTGGTTCACAAGGTGAGTAGCGTAACCACTGCACCACGGAGGGCCGAGACCAGGGTCGATATCAAAACAACCGTGTTATATTCTTTTTATCATATACTTATTCGCGTAAAATATTCTAAGATGAAAGAAACATCAGAATTGAATTGTTACTGGTGACACGTCAAATGACATTCATACACCAGGAAAGACATTCATACACCATACAACATCTCCGTTAAAGCAAGTTTATTTCTTAACTACTTGTTACTAATGATGAACACACTCTGTAGAGGCCCAAATACATACATGTAAATAAAATACAGACTTGCTGTTGAAAAAAAGCTTCATTAACTATATATTGCATGCATAACGAAGAAATGTCACAATTTCTCATTGAATTAAAAATGATCATCACCTCTGACCTAAGATGATTTATTTCCTCTAAGGAAATAAATCCCTGTAGCCGGTCATACTTGTTCAATGCAATCGTTTTATTTAGACGCGGGAAAGTTTAATTCACGTCGACGCGTGTTCTTGACTTGACGTCAATGGCGTCTCAGAAGATGTAAACAATGTACAAAATGTATGACGTTAGAATCGGGGGCAGCGTTGAAATACAGATTACGCGGACATAATCGTTGAATAAGGCGTAAGTTTGGTTATTGTAATCTCGCATTTTCACTGTTTTATCACGATAATTATTTTTGTTTTTCTATTTTTATTCTTCTGTCCCGGCCCTTGTCCCGGCCCTTGTCCCAGCCTTTGTCCCAGCCCTCGAGTCAGCTAGTCTGACTGCGTAGGCGAGATGTCTGTCACTAGCATGGCTGGGATAGGGGGTGCAAAATCTGTTGTCTCAAGGGCAATACAAGAATAAGTATATGATAAGGATATGTACACTGACGTGACAGAAAAATTGATAAGGAAACAATCCGTGAAAAAAGTGGACGTCCGTGAAAAAAGTGGACATAAAGAAATACAAAGAAAAGGAATGAAAAAAAGAAGATGTGCGTGAAAAGGGTTGAAAAGGTACCAGTCCGAGAAAGAAGAAGATGCGCGTGATAAGGATAATCACGAAGAAAAATGTACACTGATGTGAAAGCAAAATATATAAGGCAACAATCCGTGAAAAAAGGGACATCCGTGAAAAAAGTGGACATAAAGAAATACAAAGAAAAGGAGTGAGTGAGTTTTAGTTTTCCGTCCCACCAGCAGCCAATGTCATACGGAGACGGGACCTCGGTTTAAAGACTCATCCGAAAGGCAGGAGAAGCCCGGGATCGATCCTGTGATCCATGGTTTATAAGGCGAGTAGCGTAACCACTGCACCACGGAGGCTTCTACAAAGAAAAGGAATGAAAAAAGGAAGATGTGCGTGAAAAAATAGTTTAAAAGGTACCAGTCCGTGAAAGCAGAAGATGTGCGTGAAAAGGATAATCACCAAGAAAAATGTACACTGACGTGAAAGAAAAACAGATAAGGCAACAATCCGTGAAAAAAGTGGACATGCGTGAAAAAAGTGGACATAAAGAAACGCAAAATAAAGGAATGAAAAAAGATGGATGTGCTTGAAAAGGGTTGAAAAGGTACCAGTCCGTGAAAGCAGAAGATGTGCGTGAAAAGGATAATCCCGAAGAAAAATGTACACTGACGTGAAAGAAAAATAGATAGGGCACCAATCCGTGAAAAAAGTGGACATCCGTGAAAAAAGTGGACATAAAGAAATACAAAGAAAAGGAATGAAAAAAGAAGATGTGCGTGAAAAGGGTTGAAAAGGTACCTGTCCGCGAAAGAAGAAGATGTGCGTGATAAGGAAAATACGAAGACAAATGTACACTGACGTGAAAGAAAAATAGATAAGGCAACAATCCGTGAAAACAGTGGACATCCGTGAAAAAAGTGGATAAAAAATGCAAAATAAAGGAATGAAAAAGGAAGATGTGCGTGATAATGGTTGAAAAGGTACCAGTCAGAGAAAGAAGAAGGTGCGCGTGATAAGGATAATCACGAAGAAAAATGTACACTGACTTGAAAGAAAAATAGATAAGGCAACCATCCGTGCAAAAGTGGACATCCGTGAAAAAAGTGGACATAAAGAATTACAAAGAAAAGGGGTGAGTGAGTTTTAGTTTTACGTCCCACCAACAGCTAAGGTCATATGGAGACGGGACCTCGGTTTAAAGACTCATCCGAAAGGCTGGAGAAGCCCGAGATCGATCCTGCGATCCCTGGTTTACAAGGCGTGTAGCGTAATCACTGCACCATGGAGGCTTCTACAAAGAAAAGGAATGAAAAAGAGAAGATGTGCGTGAAAAGGGTTGAAAAGGTACCAGTCCGCCATGCCCTGTTATGGTGAAAACCTTAAAAAATCTTCAACTCCGGAATCACTTGACTGATTGTCTTGAAACTTGGTTTATAGCATCAGGTGATTGAGTACTACCAAATTTGCACAGGGCTCAGGGGAGCGACCAGGACCTCATTGGGCTCTTGTGTTTTGTTTTGTGTTGTTTTGCTTTGATTTTTCTGCGGCTTTTCCCTCTGTTTCTGTCGAATGAATGTGCAATGTACTGGTCAACCACTGATGTGAATGGCTGCCCAAGGTAAGATAGCCTGCTCGGTGCTGTCTCAATGGTGTTGACAAGGCCGTTAAACTTCACACAAACTACCGAACAAAAACTCCGACCCCGCCCATCAGGGTTGGCAGAATAGATTGGGCTGCATGATGTTTCCATGCAAGGCTGAAACCACTGGTAAGCCGCTTAGAGGGTCTGAGCTTGCACAGGCAAAGTGGTGCGAGTCAAACCATCCGTGCATATTAACCCTACTGGTTTCATTGGGCGGCAGGGCTTGAGATTACATTATATCTCTATGTCGGGTAAAAGTAGCAACGTCCCAAATATGACCTATATAGTGTTGGTGGGGACGTTAAACATCAAACAAACAAACAAACGAACGAACAAAATTACTAGCAGGTATTTGGTTATCCTGCATTCTCATTGCGTTTTGTCAATAATAAAACAGTGTATACTGCCTTTTTGCGGCCTTCATGGTCTAGTGGGTAAAAGCTTTAACTCTTAATCACCTTGCATGTGTGACGCAAAGTAAAGGTCATATATTTTTCAGGTACTCCAGTTGTCGCCCACCGTTAATTAACGCCCACCGTTAATTAACGGTCTGCTCGAATACCAATTGGTCTTAAAACCAGAAAAAATCGCCTGGTTTTACTCATACGTAGTGTATAATGCCTTAGACGAATTGAACATAACAGCGCAGTAAAAGATATGTGGCTCGTACAAACAATATGTGAAGAAACCTTGGCAACAGACTGATTTTAGGCTGTATACAGTGATTCTGAAATGTCTCGAAGAGGGATAGCGGGTTTACCACGGATAATTCGAACTCGTTCTTAGACCCTAGAGAATTAATCCTATAGCTTCCGTTAGGTTGTCCATATATAAAGAATAGTTCATTTTGTCTAAAAAGGTGTGTTGCGTGTAATCACCAGATTCGCCAAAATGAGTACTCACAGCATTCCTTTAACCTTAACCCTTTTTGTAACAAATGATATATTCCTCCTTATATAAAGCAGGAGTCCATTCCAAATTTAAGGGTGACAGGTTGTGTTTGTTTTAGCTTTTTGCAAACAGTGTAGGCCCCGATCAGATGCCGCGTTCAGATCTGGACCTGCACTGTTTGCCAGGTTACCAGTTTTGGGGTTTCTGTTAACTTAGAGAAGACTGCAAAGATATCCTCCTCTCATCACCATTATATCTCAAGACCAGGGCCCCCGCCCATCGGGGCTTCAGGAAATAGATGAGCTGCATGATGTTTCCACGCAGAGCTGAAACAGGCCGCACACAAGTACTGGTAAACCGATTAGAGGTTCTAAGCCTGCCCAGGCAAAGCCATGCGAGTCGGTTTCATTGAACGACAGGGCTTGAGATGTCATTTCATCTCAATGCCGGGTAAAAGTCCCACAAAATTGGAAGCGAAGTCTTCAAAGTGACCTATACAGTGTTGACTGGGACGTTAAACCTCAAATCAAAGAAACAAAGTTATACCTATATTTAAGTTTACATTGACGGACGGCGATTGACGCCGCCATTTTGAAAGTGGCGCTGCAGTGTCAGACGTAACGTCTTTCGCAACGCACTTAAATAATTGTGCCATTTATTTACGTATTCTTGACCTTTAATAGTGGAAAAGAAATTCAAAGTAAAAACAATTATCAACTGTCATTTTGGCATCCAAAAGTCGTGATTTCTAACCCTAAACGACTCGTGTTTGATGGAGGTCTCGTAACCTCACACTGCAATCTACGCTTGCTAGTGCACATCACGACCAGATATTCCTATACTGATATACGACTACTGTCTCTGTTATAGGTGAGGTGAGTGTTTGAGTTTTACGTCCCACCAACAACTAAGGTCATACGGAGACGGGACCTCGGTTTAAAGACCCATCCGAAAGTCTGTCTCTGTTATAGGAGATAAGTAAACTGTGCATCGGTTTAACCCATATACGCCTGCAAGCCTCTGTGGTATAGCACCTTTTCCCGGCCTTGGCGAACATTGGCTAAGGAGCGTCTGATCTAGGTCTGCACTGTTTTCGTAGTGTCCATACATAGAGAGTTTGGTATGATATGAATTAATGGGCATCTGATCTGGGTCTGCAATGTTTCCTAGTGTCCTTTATTTTAGATGTTGGGTTAAATGGGTTAACCGACATCTGAGCCGGGTCTTCGAGGATCTGCGCTGTATCCATTTGGCCTTAAATAGAGGTGATGTGCTAATTTGGTTTAAGATTGAATAAACCAGCTCTAGCGGTGATTTGTTGAGTAATATATCACTGTTTGGAGGTCCGTTGTATGGTAGATCACATCACGAGCACGTAACAATAGAGCTGATAAACACACTGAAAGTCTACTAAAATGCTGTTGTTTCCTTCATATTCTCTCAACATTCCGCCACTGTTTGAAGAAATCCCGCCGACATGTTTGACTGTAACGCATGTGTAACGTACTCAAAAAGACGTTACACGGTCTAACGTCAAGGAAAGGATCGATAACGTCGCAAAACTTCATAAAACGGCGGCTCTTCACGTCACGCTTTTTCGCCTAGTTATTTATCACGCAATATATCACCGGATTTAACCATTGGCTGTATAAGCGACTAGTGATAGATAAGCTCTAGCTGTGATTTGTTGAGTAAAAAATCACAGTTTGGATGTCCGTATCACGAGCGCGTAGCAGGTGTGATTTGTCTACTTACAACTGACCGACAAACTGTGATTTATTACCCAACAAATCATTGGCTAGAGCTGAGTTATTTCGATTCTAGCACGCTGAAACTCTTAGATAATGTTGTTGTTTCCTTCAAATGCTCAAACATTTTTACCATTGTTAAAAGAAATCGACTGTAACACATGCATTTATGTCCTTTTGAAACGTTGTCGGTGCGAGACAGTGATGTTACACCGTCTAACGTCTACGAATATACGTATGGCGTCATAAATTTGCAGCTTTTAATGATTTCACTCGGCCCGCTTTTCCGCACCGTGATTTGTTGCATAATAGACACTGTTCTTTCCCATTGCCAATGTAAAAATACGGGGCATCATCTGGTCTGCACTGTTTGCCTTTGTCATTAAACAGATATGCTGCGCTTAATTGGGTTGAGGAACATCTGAGCTACGTCTGCACTGTTTGCCAATGTCCTAAGAGACACTAAGCTTATATGGGTTGTGTATGTCTTTGAGAATTACGTCCTAACAACAGCTAAGGTCATAATGATACGTGATATCGGTTTAATATCCTCAAGTCTGGAGAAGCCCGAGAAGGAACCAACTAACCCTGGTCAATGATACGAGTAGTATAACCATTTCAAGGCTTAGGCAAACAATGCAGACCGAGATCAGGCATTACTTAACCAGCGTTAGCCTTTCGCTTCTACTTTAGGACTAAGGCAAATGGCACAGACCCAGGTCAGACGCCGCTTTAACGTCGTAAGCTAAGCTTTCTTTCAGGACTGGCAAACAGTGCAAACCCAGGTTAGACGCCGATTAACCCGTATTAGCCTGGCATATCAAATTTAGACCATAGACTAACAGTTCCGATGCCGCAAAATATGTTGTTTGATCGGGTGCTTCACTTTTAAGTCACGATGCTTCCTAGCAGAGCGCAATCCGGCCCACACACTAGTACTGGTAAACCGCTTAGAGGATCTAAGCCTGTCCAGGAACCGCGGTGCGAGGCGGACCGTCCATGCTAATAAACCCTTTTGGTCTCATTGGGCGACATGGCTAGAGATGTCATTTCATCTCAGTGTTGGGTAAAAAACCAACAAAATTGGAAGCAACGTCTCCAAAATTACCTTTACAGTGTTGACGGGGACGATAAACCTCAAATCAACCAACCAACACGAGGTGAAGATTTACGCCCCGCCCATCGGGGCTTGGAGAAATAGATTGGGTTCATCATGCTTGCACGCATAGCTGATACCGACCGCACAGGACTACTGGTAAACCGCTAAGAGGATCTAAGCCTGACTACGCGAAGTGTTGTAAACCGGAACGTCACCTATATATAAACCCTTCTGGCTTGTTCAGGCGGCAGGGCTTGAGATGTCATTTCATATCAATGTTGGGTAAAAGTCCCACGAAACTGAAGCCACCTCTCCAAAATAACCTAAATAGTGTTGATGGGGACGTAAAACACTAATTCAAACAAAGAAAACATGAGGGAAAAAGACGTGTTATGAGCAAGAACCATAACTCCGGGTGTCATGGTATTTTAGTTATCATCCCTGAGAATATAATCTTGGCAACACAATATCTCTAACACCTTTCTTCATGTTGACAAGTCCGTGAAATTAAAACCCTCTAAACCCAACTTTATTTAGAGAAAACTTGGGTTTACAGGGGTTTAAGTTATTTTGCTTTTTTCTGTTCTAAGACATAGGCCATGGGTACTCGTACGAGCACCCGCAACCTATTTTAGGAGTAAAAATAAGACAAATATCACAAATTTGCACGGAAAAAGAAATTGCGAGGTTGTGTCATCGTAATGTGAGAATAATGATGGGTCGTTGTACAGTTGTACAGAAGGTTAAGAAGGCGTGCGTGCGTGCGTGCGTGCGTGTGTGTGTGTGTGTGTGTGTGTGTGAATTCGGGTTTAACGTCGCTTTCAACAAATTTTTCAGTCATATCACGACGGTGTCTGGTTGTGACAGGGAGCTCAATGCTCACGTTTATAGTGCTGCCTCACTGAAGTATCATGTCCCTGACACATGATGCTTCTTCTAATACATGCTGCTAAAGAATACAAAAGAAACTGATGTGAGAATTTTAAGAAGTCATACATTGTTACAGACTTTTAACTGAAAGTGACTTGGTGGTGGTGTCTGTTCCATCTGCAAACGCTGTTACAAGGAGAACTCACCTTAAACCTCGCTAACAGTGCGAATGAGGGGAGGTCACTGCCAGACAACACGATAATTAAGCAAATAGCAATCCGATAAAACGTATCTAAGGTAGGCGGAGCAAATGTGTTGCGCATGCGCAGTGGCGGAAATGTCTCATTTTTTCACGGTCCACTTTTTTTACGTTACAGCGGTTCTCACAAAAACTCATATTGTACGCACGGTGCTAAAATAAAACAATTGTCAATTTTCATTCAACAGAATACAGTTAAATTCCGCTATTAAGACCACCTAAAATTAAGACTAATTCTGCTTTAAAAAGCTTATTTTTGAAGGCTTCACTTAATTTTCCTTTCTGATTTCTGCCCAAAGTGTCCTCTGGTCATGGACCACCTTTGGGACTTTTCAAAAGTGGTCTTTAAGACCACTTTTGAACAGTCCCAAAGGTGGTCTTAATGTAGGAATTCTACTGTATATATATACAGTAAAATTTCGCTATTAAGACCACCTAAAATTAAGACTAATTTTGCGATGAAAAGCTTATTTAGTACGTTCTTTGTGTTTTCTACATACAGGGTCCTCTGGTCAGAGACCACCTTTGGGACTGTTCAGAAGTGGTCTTAAAGACCGCTTTTGAACGGCACCAAAGGTGGTCTTAATGAATGAATTTTACTGTATTTCTAAACTCAAGATAGATATCAACCCCGCAGACTTTCGGATGAGTCTTTAAACCGAGGTCCCGTCTCCGTATGACCTTAGCTGTTGGTGGGACGTAAACCTCGAACACTCACAGATATCAACCCCGATCTTACCGCATGGTACCGTCAAATATAAATTTTCACGAAAATTGAAAATGAAAGAAAAAATCTATAAGCCTATCTAGGGGATTTCCATTAACCAGTTGATCGCCATTTTGTTGTATATAAAATTCACTTCAAATCGGAATTAAATTTGAATATCAGGGCATGTTGTAAGTTTAACATTGTGTTTTTCTAAATCCACAGTACGTTAACAAGGCATTATTTATACTTCGTAGTGAAATTCGGGTAAGCTGTCGAAACGGTTTCCTTTTACTAATCAAAACCATCTCGGAAATTAAGCAGCATTTTTACCACTCCTGATGCAAACATAGAATGTGGGTGCTCGTTGCCTCTTGAGACGATTCTAGCGAATAAACATAATCTTTTGTCAGTAAAAATAAAGAAAGCAGTGAATATCCTCGTAAAACTCATTTTTCTGTGCATAAAGTTGGGTATCAATGCGTTCATAACGCGGACCTAGCTGTGAACATGATGCTTCATGTGAAATTTGACTGTATTGTCTGAGTCTTATGTTAAGGGGAATTCATACACCTCCAAAAGTATTTTTTCTCCCCAACTCTTAAAGAAAAGAATTTGCTCCTTTTAGAGTTGACCCCTTTTGCCGTGGACAGTTTGTAGAAAAGCGAACAGGAAGTTCCGTTATTTATTTTTTATTTTGTTTTCTTTTTTCGGAAAATTTGTATTATTGTCCTTATTTATGCAACCATATAGTGTACGTGGGTGCTCGTTAAAACCGCCTCACTGAGGCAGTTCTAGCGAGTGCACTTTCTGTCCGTTACAACAAGAGTAGAAAACTAATGTTCACCACTGAAAAACCCATTGTTCTTAGGCATATATAAATTGGGTTTATCAAGGTATTGTTAATGATGGCAGTTTCTTTATTAATATGATGCTTCTGATGTTCCAGCGGACAGGCCCGGCAGCCGGTATGCAGCAAAAGTCGTACGTTCCGCGCCAGAAACCATGCGTTATTATAATTCTAGTGAAATTAAGAACAGCGACGCTATACATGTATGATAACACAGCATATATTTATTTCTTGGAGAATCGAAAATAAATATACAATTACTTCGATTATACTTCGATTCCTGTCCTGGCCTAATAGTTAGATCACTGCGACTCAAACTACCCATGCAATAATTCCGTAGACCAAACCCCAATTAAGGTAATGCACCCACGTGACATAGTGCATTCCTTTATATCTCTACAATGACTACTTTTCAGATTAATATTTGTGATACCTTTCTTAATTATATTCCAAACATAGATGTGGGTACTCGTTGAGGCGGTTCTAACGAGTACCCACAACTTATGAGTAGCAGCAGGAATAAGCAAAATAATGTATACCCCTTTAAATATAAACTGAAGTTTAGAGGCGGACTTGTCACCATGTGGCCCGCCATCGGGACTTGCAGAAAGTAGGTCGGATCGCTTCTTAAACCAGAGCGGTTTCTTTGGGCGGTAGGGCTTAAAGTGTCATTTCATCTCGATGTGGGCTAAAAGTCCCACATAATCGGAAGCGACGTCTCCAAAATGACCTCAACACAAAGGAAGCATGACGATTCAAGTATGTTGCTTTTGGTGAGACATACTAGTCTGTATTAGACTTGATCACCACGTGAAAACGCCCGTGCGTTTCATGAATACCCCGGAAGGCACTCAACGTTGAACAAAATTGAAACAACGCGAAAACGTTGAGTCAACGTTTTGTGCCTGCAGGGTGGTCCGATTAACTGGTAACTGGGCATGCCGAATTCTAGAAAGTGTACTGTGGTATTCGAATTCCTTTCAAAAGCAGAAACTGACAACTGCTCTCCTTGATATGTTTAAACAAGATGGTTGTCTTTTCGAATCTGAGTGAATTTTAAGTTTCAAAAAAGAAGATTGGAGTGAAAATAAAGGTCAAATGACATTGGGTACATTTAAATCTATCGTGTTTTTAGCTGTATTTGAAACATCTGAGCGGTCATTGGATAGATCAACGGCGTTTTCGTGATTCTAGTGTTTTCGTATTTTGACAGCTGCTATGAGAGGAATTTCAACATTGATCTAAAGACAATTTCAAGGTATTTAAAGAGACTATTATTATATTTTGAGAAAAGAGGGTAATATATTATTTAGATAACTAGCACAACATATGATTTATAGCTCATAATGCCTGCTGGAAGACAGAAATTTAATTTTTATGCCGTAACAAACGGGAGAGAGATCGGCATTTATACAAATTGGCCTCAGGCAGGTGATGCAGTGTTAGGTTTTGCCAATGCAAAGCACAAGGGCTTTGTGACATTTAGTGCTGCTGTAAATGCAATGGTTAGGGCAGGGTTCTCTGATTTCGCTGTCATTGATGGGCAAAATTCCTATACAAAATCTGAGTATGAACAGAAATGCAATATTGTACCGGGAGGCATAAATGAAAAAGATACGCCACAGGATGAAAGGACATTAGTTGAAGTTGTCTATAAGGAGGATGAATCTGAGCCTACAACCGTATTTATAGATGGTAGCTGCATAAAGAATGGAGCGAACTGTGCTAGAGGTGGATTTGGCATTTACTGGGGGGCTGATCACCCATGGAATGGCAGCTACACTATACCACAGGAGGATGGGCCGACAAATAACAAAGCGGAATTAAGGGCGGCTATTAAAGCCATTGAGGTTGCGCAAGAACACTGTATAGGCAAGTTAATCATCAAATCTGACAGCAAGTATGTTATTTCTGGGGTAACACAGTGGTCTGATACCTGGTGCAAAAATGGTTGGAAGACGTCAAATGGTGAGCCAGTTAAAAATAAAGAAGAATGGGTGCAGTTACTTAAGTTGTTGAATGATTGTAAAATATCAATTACATGGAATCATGTTCCTGGTCATAATGGTGTCACAGGTAATGAGGAAGCTGATAAGTTGGCTGTTATCGGTGCTAATAATAAAGAGAGTGACCAGAAGAAAGAAGATGAAATACTTACTGTTAAAACAGCCTCAGGACCACAGCCCCAAGTTATTATCATATCCAACTCTAAGAAGCCAGACCAAAAGCAGAAAGATACAAATAAAACTGAAGAACAAATCTATTTCACACCTAAGGTAAAATTAGTAAAGGACTGCTCAGACACACCAGTTCCAGGCAGTATTAATGGGTCAAGTATTGACAAAAAGAATGTCCAAGACAGTAGAAAGAAGGATACTAACCAAGTCAAACCACCAATAACAGTGGACAGTGACCAGTTTATACGAATAATGAAGAATATGGAAGCAGTGCTTGAAACTGTATTATATCAAGTAAACCAATCAAGAGAAGACAATCTTAATTTCAAGCAAGATGTTTCAAAGAAGCTGGAAGATATTACCACACAGCAACAAAGCCTTGCAGAATCACTGTCAACAATACCAACAAAAATATCTTCAGAAGTTCATGACTGTATGAGTAAGCTGAAATGTATAAATAACATGCCAGGGAAAGAAACAATAGAAACCGCCAGTACTTTTAAGGACATACAGACTGGACTTCGAAACCTGCAAAAGAATGTCAGTAGTCGTCTAGACACCTTACAGTCAACATTACATAGGGCTGAATCCTCGTGCTCTTTTTTGAAGAAAAATGTTGACGAATCCTCTGTCAAAAATAAGACAGAAAGCGAGAATATCAAAACAATGGGGAGACAACTATATCAAGCTATTACAGAAGTCAGAGACGAAAGCAAGCGTACCAGAGAACATGTGGCGGAAATGGAGAAAAGCGTCAGCACTTTAACAGAAATTGACAAATTTTCTACAGTAAACACCAAACCAAGGAAAAAAGAAGTTAGCATAGAGAAAGATTGTGTCTCTTCTCAACAACAAGATAATATTGAAAGTAAAACTACAGACATGGATGAAGATGCTGAAATAACATATGTAAAGACTGTTGTTGGTAAAACAGAAGACACACAGAAACTTAAAAAGCCATTAAATGAAGCAGAGGCATCTGTCAGCAGCCAAAGCAATACACCAAAAGAGCAGCAGATAAAAGAGGATGGAGGAGGAAGCAGAAAGAGAAAAGTATGTCTGATCGGCGACTCTATTGCGGGTCAAGTGAATGTTGCCATGCTAGGGAAATCTACAAATACATTTGTCAGAAGAATCAGAGCACCAAAAATTAAAGATATAGGAGAACATGCTGAAGAAGTTAAAGATGCCAAGCTCATACTTATCCATACTGGAATAAATAATCTTAGAGATAAAGAAAGTACAGACTCATGTATCAAATCACTAATCGAAGGGATAACTACACTGAGAGAGAAAGCACCAGACGCGAAAATAGCTGTATCCAAACTGACACCGGTAGGCGATAGAGAATTAGATATTGAAAGGACATTTTTAAACGCTGGCTGTGAAAAGAAGTTACGAGAAGTGCAGAATGATATACTCTTCATTGACAATAGCAACTTAGCCGAGCAAGGGAGGCCTATAACACAATTCTACATTCAAGATTTGTTGCACCTATCACATACTGGGGCGATCAGGTTCGGCAACAACTTAAAAAGGACAATAGATGAAGTAATGAGCTACGAAGAATCCAGAGCGAGACCAGTTGCGAGACGAGATGGCTACAGGAGAAGACGTGATGGATACCGGCCAAGAGGTGACTATGGGGCGAGGTCAAATGTTTACCCAGCAAGGTCAAATACTTACGGGTCTAGATCAGATGGAAACAGGGCGAGATCAGATGGGTACAGAGTGGGGGCGAGACCAGATGGCTACAGGGAGAGACCAGATGTCTATGAGACGAGACCAGATGGCTATGGGACGGGACCAGATGGCTATGGGAAGCGACCAGATGACTATGGGACAAGACCAGATGACTATGGGACAAGACCAGGTGGCTGTGGGACGGGACCAGATGACTATGGAGTGAGACCAGATGATTATGGGAAAAGACCAGATGTCTATGGGGCAAGACCAGATGACTGTGTGATGAAATCAGATGACTATGGGGAGAGACAAGATGGGTATTGGGCGATACAAGATGGCTGCAGGGAATTATCAGATGAGTATGCGATGAGACCAGATGGCTATGGCGTGAGAACTGATGGCTATAGCATGAGACCAGACAGTCGCGAGGCGGGGTCGGATGGAGACATAAGATCAGATGCCTACAGGGTGAGATCAAACAGATTTGGGATCAGATCAGATGGTTACGGAACAAGGCCAGATGGTTACAAGACCAGAGAACATACTTATGGGTCGAGACCATATGTTGACAGGGCAAGATCTGATAGCTACAGGGCAAGATCAGGTCACGGGTCAACATCAGGTGGATACGGGACAATGTACGATGAACACAGACCGAGATCAGGTGGATACAGTATGCGGTCAGCTTTACGGAATCCTAACGAGCACAGACCGGACAAGTTTAGGGGGAGATCACGCTGGGACACGAGATACGCTAAAGACAGATATGAAGGAAATTTCAATTCTAGGGACAAATATCAAAGCAGTCGGTTAAATGGTCCTGATTACACATCACGAAGACATAAGGACAGTGACTACTATGAATTCAGGAGATACTAAATCTATGTGAAATATGTGACTGTCGGTGAATCGCAGGGGCTTGGGGTTTTCTTTAGTATGGCCGCAAACAGACTGGAGATATTGTGAGTCGAGCATTTTTCATCAAAGATGCTGGAATTGCACTATTTACTGGCCAGGATGGTGTTTTTTTTTTTTTTTTTTTTTTTTAGGGTGATGGTGGGGGGGGGAGTGGGGTGGGGGGAGGGTGTCATACTGATTGAATTTCTGGCTCCTGTGATATCAACCACAATGTGAGTTTAGTGTCATACAGTTATATTCATTTGTGCCATACAGTTACATTTTATGAACAATACTTAATTACACAAGAGATGCATTGAAAATGTTTGACAAATTGTTGTGTCATATGAGGCTTCAAAGGATTATGGTATTTTTTTTTTTTTTTTTTTTTATGCATTCTCTTGGATTCAAATGAATGATCTTTCTAATCACTCTAATCTTCAAATAGAAACTTATGCACCTAAGTTCTGAATGAAAGGACGGCTTTCAAATATGTTATTTTCCATTTCTTCCTGGAACATAAATGGTCTTGAGCATAAGAGTCATGGGTTAAAATGTAACAAACTGGATGATCCTGAAGTTATAGATTGTCTAAAATCTTCGGATTTAATTGGCCTTTTAGAAACACATGCTGATAAGTCTGTAGATATAAGCCTTCCTGGATATTATGTCTTTCGTAAGGATAGGCCGAAACACCAAAATGCCCGTAAACCTTCTGGTGGAATAGCAGTTCTTTTAAAATCCTCTTTGCGACATATGTTTAAATTTGACCCTGTCTCTGACAGCGATATAATTTGGGTGCGGTTGCTAAAAGAATTCACTTCACTAAAGAATGATCTCTTTTTAGCTTTTGTATATCTACCCCCGTTAAATTCTACTTATGGAAAAGTCAACAGTAAAGACATAATGTCAAAATTACAAAAACAAATAGAATATTTTGCTTGTAAAGGCAAAATAATTATTTCTGGTGACCTAAATGCAAGAATTGGAGACTGTATAGATTTAATACAAAATGAAGTTGACCCATATATACCAGTCCCTCATGATGATACTTTTGATTTGATTTTACCGCGAGTTTCTCATGATATTTCAGTTGTTAACCAAAGTGGCAGATGGCTGATAGAACAGTGTATCGATAATCAGTTATATATTTTGAACGGGCGAACATTAGGCGATTTAACGGGCCAGTTTACTTGCCACACTCCACGTGGTAGTAGTACAGTTGATTACTTTATAGCCAGCAGATCTCTATCAAATTTTATTCAATGCATGAAAGTTCAAGATTTCAATTTCCTTTCTGACCACTGTATGTTGACTGCAAAGTTGATGTTAGGTTCACAATTATGCCAAGAAGAGCATATTTGCCCAGCTGATTATTTGGGGTGCTTAGCACCAGATAGCTTTGTATGGTCAAATCGTTCTAAAGTCCAATTTCAGGATGTATTTTCCTCTCCAACTATTAAACAAAAAATAGACAGTCTTAACATGATCACTGGACAAGCTGATTGTAATGTTGATAGTTTAATTGAGGCTGTAACAGAGGTAATTGTTTCTGCTGGGGACATGACACTTTCAAGAAAAACATATAAAATAAAGAAGAAAAAAACTCACAAATTAAACAAAAAATGGTATGACAAGGATTGCCATTGTTTGCTAAGGGAATTGAAGGCAGCAAAGAATGCATTTAATAGAAACACTGATAATGCTTACTTACGTAACGTGTTTTACAAAAAGTTTAAGGAATATAAAAGATTAACTAAATTTAAAAGAAGAAAGTTTAAACAAAACTTAACGAACATGCTAAATGATGCGATAGAAAAAGATCCTCAAAATGCATGGAAAATAATTGACGAATTGAAAAAAGAGTCATCCCCCACAGACAAAGCAGAGAAAATAAATCACCAGGCATGGTTTGATCATTTTAATAAATTATTAAACACACAGTTCAGTCCAGTTGACAAAAATAGACAGGATTTAGTGAAAAACGAAGTTAATATCTATGAGACGTTAAATCAAAGTAGTAATCTTGATTATACCATGACTGAAAAAGAAGTTATTGCAGCTTCAAAAAGGCTAAAAAATAATAAAGCAAGTGCGTATGATTTGTTAAAAAATGAGATGATAAAATCAGCACTTCCATTTCTTTCCAAGCCAATAACTCAAGCATTTAATATGATTCTAAATACTGGTAAATTTCCCGAGTCTTGGAAAAATGGAATTATTATACCAGTGCACAAAAACGGAAATCAGTTTGACCCTAACAATTACAGGGGTATTACTCTCAGTAGTTGCCTGAGTAAGTTATTCTGTCATGTTCTTAACAACAGAATTAGTTCTGATTTAGAGAACAGAGCTCTCTTAAAACAAGAACAGGCTGGTTTTCGGAAAAACCATCGAACATCTGACCATATATTTGTGCTGAGAACTATAATTGATAAATATGTTTTAAATGTAAAAAATGGTAGTAAGTTATTTGCCTGTTTCATTGACCTGAGAAAGGCATTTGATACTGTATGGCATGATGGATTGTTGCTTAAATTACAGAAAGCTGGGATCTGTGGTAAAATCTACAATGTTATAAAGTCTATGTATAACAGTTCGCATTCAAGGGTTAAATCTAAGCATACAATGTCTGAACATATTGAAATTACTCAGGGCGTCCATCAAGGTAGTGTTCTAAGCCCCTTACTGTTTAACATATTTATAAATGACATAGGTGATGATTTGTTAGACACTGGTGTTCCAACTTTGAATGGTCATAAAATAAGTCACTTGCTTTATGCAGATGATTTATTACTACTTTCAACATCTGAAAATGAATTGCAGTGTAATATAACTAAGATAAATGAATTCTGTAATAAATGGGGTCTTTCTGTAAATGCAGACAAGTCTAAAGTAATGGTATTTTCAAAAAGTGGGCGTATGCCAAAAAATCAATATATATTTACCATTGGGCAGACAATTTTGGAAAATGTGAACCAATATAAATATCTTGGGATCACCATATCTGCTAATGGCAAGTTTTTGGCAGCAGAAAAGAATTTAAGTTTAAAGGCTAGCAAGGCATTGTTTTCGATAAAGCAAGGTATTTTTGACAGTTCTATCAAGCCTTCTGCCGTTCTGCGAATATTTGATTCACTTATTAAACCAATTGCCATTTATAATAGTGAGATTTGGGCAGGGTATAAAACATGTTACCATAAGAAGTCCATTGATGAAATGTTTGAAATGTCGTTTAAAGGTCATAATGATTTTGATAAGATTTCTACACGATTTTCCAAATATGTCTTAGGAGTACATTCAAAAGCTTCCAATTTTGCTGTTTTTAGTGAGCTAGGTCAGTTTCCTTTAGTAATCTCTATTATAACCAGTTGTATTAATTTTTGGCTACATACTTTACAATCAGATACAGAGTCACTTATATCTGCAGCATATTGGGAACAATGTAATAACCCTGAATTGAAAAGCTTGTGGCTGTGTTTTATTAAAACTGTATTAAGTGATTTGGGATTTTCACATGTATGGGATAATCATAGTACATTCAATGTAACTGCTTTACTTGAATGTATAAAAGCCAAGTTGAAGGACAGGTTTATTTCATTTTGGAAGAAAAGTATTAATTCTGAAGTTGGAATGGATAAGTTAAGGACATATAAATTGTTTAAGCAAAAATTTGAATTTGAAAAGTATTTGGATATTCTACCAGACAGAAAACAGCGAAAAGCTTTAACAGCCTTCAGAATAAGTGCACATCATCTAAAAATTGAAAGGGGAAGATATTCAGGGCAAAGACTGGAAGACAGACTATGTAATATTTGTAATATTTTAGATGACGAAATACATTTCTTTTGTGATTGCTCTAAGTATAATGATCTGCGAAATAAAATGTCTCAGCACATGGCAGTTTTAAATAATCATTCATTGCAATCTAAAAAAGAGCATTTCGTCAAACTTATGGCATCTACAGACGATACTATTTTGAAAACAATTGGATTATTTGTAAGTGAATGTAATATATCATAGCATGTCATGGCTCTTATGACTCAAGGCTATTAATATTGTTATTATTTTTTTTTTTTTTTCCTTTTAACTATTATTTATTTATTATTATTATTTTTATTGATTTATGAAATTATTATCATATCATTGAAGAATGCATTATGTCATGTTTGTATTTGCTTGCCTTTAACCCTTATAGGGTATAGTTGTGCAGTAAATAAAATTCTATTCTAATTCTATTCTATTCCTTGAATCCGCGGAAGAGAGAGAATGACCGTAGAAAAGATTCAATGGGAATGGGAACACCTTCGGGGGAGGCAACTCCTGCAAAAATATTTTTGTCTCCCAGACCAATAGGGGTCGACCCTTAAAGGAAAGAATTTGCTAAATTCTTTCCTTTAAGAGGAGACCCATTTTTCGGTGGGTCTGAGCCTATAGAAAAGTGAACAGAAAGTCCGGAAACTTGTCTCCCTTTGAAAAATGGCGGGGAAAATGTGGCAGGTGTTCCCATCCGTGAAAAACTGCATCTGAATAGGTGTATGTTTATGTTATCTGCTGCAGCTTCTGGCAAACGTTTCAAACATTGTTTTGCGTATAGCATATAGAAAAACAGTGAGGACTCTGATCATACTGCACCTAGAAGAGCATTCTGATCGTGCTGTTTGCAAAATCACTTCCAAAGCTACTGGAGTGTATGTAATATACACCTGCCTAGAATGTCCGCGAGGGCGTATGGCAGTACATAGAGAAAGAAAACTAGCAGACGACAATTGTGGTGATTGGCAACCAATGGGATCTTGCTTGTGGTTACTCGTTAATGTGGCGGGTCTAGGCCCCCTCCCGTCGGGGCTTGAAGAAATAGATGGGCTGCATAATGCTTCCACGCAGTTCTGAAACCGACCACACACATTACGAATACACGCCTATACAAAATTTACCGCGAAAAAAAGAAACACGAAAATTTTAAGATGCAAAATTGCAATATTTTTCTTATTTCTGCTCAAAACAAATTATGGGTACTCGTTAGAACCGCCTCATCGAGGCGGTTCTAACGAGTACCCACAATCTATGTTTTATGTTTTATAGCAGAAATAAGAAAAATAAGGTTTACCCCTGCAAACCCCAGTTATACTATGTAAAAGTGGGGTTCCAGGGGTCAAAATTACATGTATAGCGTATATAGGCGTGTTTTCTTGACGCAGGAGTACCGGTAAACCGCTTAGGGGATCTAAGACTGCCCAGGCAAAGCGGTGTGAGTCGAACCGTCCATGCTTATAAACCCTCTTGGTTTCATTGGGCGTCAGGGCTTGAGATGTCATTTCATCTCAATGTTTAGGTAAAAGTCCCATACAATTGGAAGCAACGTCTCCAAAATGACCTATTCAGTGTTGAAGGGGACGTTCAACCTCAAATCAAACGAACAAACAATGAGGCGGTTCTCACAAACACACACATTGTACGCACGGTGCTTAAATAAAAAAATTGTCAATTTTCATTCAACAGAATACAGTTAAATTCCGCTATTAAGACCATCTAAAATTAAGACTAATTCTGCTTTAAAAAGCTTATTTTTGAAGGCTTCACTTAATTTTCCTTTCTGATTTCTGCCCAAAGTGTCCTCTGGTCATGGACCACCTTTGGGACTTTTCAAAAGTGGTCTTTAAGACCACTTTTGAACAGTCCGAAAGGTGGTCTTAATATAGGAATTTTACTGTATATGTATAGAGTAAAATTTCGCTATTAAGACCACCAAAAATTAAGACTAATTTTGCGATTAAAAGCTTATTTAGTATTTCTTTGTGTTTTCTGCATACAGTGTCCTTTGGTCAGAGACCACCATTGGGACTGTTCAGAAGTGGTCTTAAAGACCGCTTTTGAACGGCCCCAAAGGTGGTCTTAATGTAGGATTTTTTTCTGTATTTCTAAACTCAAGAGAGATATCAACCCCGACCTTACCGCAAGGTACCGTCAAATATAAATTTTCACGAAAATTGAATATGAAAGAAAAAATCTATAAGCCTATCTAGGGGATTTCCATTAACCAGTTGATCGCCATTTTGTTGTATATAAAATTCACTTCAAATCGGAATTAAATGTGAATATCAGGACATGTTGTAAGTTTAATATTGTGTTTTACTAAATCCACAGTACGTTAACAAGGCATTATTTATCCTTCGTAGTGAAATTCGGGTAAGATGTCGAAACGGTTTCCTTTTACGAATCAAAACCATCTCGGAAATTAAGCAGCATTTTTACCACTCCCGCTGCAAACATAGATTGTGGGTGCCCGTTGCCTCTTGAGACGATTCTAGCGAATAAACAAAATCTTTTGTCAGTAAAAATAAAGAAAGCAGTGAATATCCTCGTAAAACTCATTTTTCTGTGCATAAAGTTGGGTATCAATGCGTTCATAACGCGGACCTAGCTGTTAACATGATGCTTCATGTGAAATTTGACTGTATTGTCCGAGTCTTATGTTAAGGGGAATTCATACACCTCCAGAAGTATTTTTCTCCCAAGCTCTTAAAGAAAAGAATTTGCTCCTTTAAGAGTTGACCCCTGCCGTAGGACAGAGTTTATAGATTCTAGCGAGTTACCATAATCTTTTTTGGGGTGAATGATGAAAGAGAACAGGAAGTTCCGTTATTTTTTTTTTTTTTTTTTTCAGAAAATGTGTTATATTTTCCTTATTTATGCAACCATACAGTGTGGGTGCTCGTTAAAACCGACTCACTGAGGCAGTTCTAGCGAGTGCACTTTCTGTCCTTTACAACAAGAGTAGAAATCTAATGTTCACCACTGAAAACCCCAATGTTCTTGGGCCTATATAAATTGGGTTTATCAAGGTATTGTTAATGATGGCAGTTTCTTTATTAATATGATGCTTCTGATGTTCCAACGGACAGGCCCGGAAGACGGTATGCACCAAAAGTCGTACGTTCCGCGCCAGAAACCATGCGTTATAATTCTAGTGACATTAAGACATGTAATAATGTATGATAACACAGCATACATTTATTTCATGGATATGTAATTACTCCGATTATACTTCGATTCCTGCCCTGCCCTGGCCTTATAGTTAGATCACAGCGACTCAAACTACCCATGCATTAATTCCGTAGACCAAAATGATGTCCGATTGAACATTCTGATGTCAAAAGAAACTGTTCAAATGAAGCATGGGCGTCCCAATTAAAATAACACACCAAAGTGACATAGTGCATTCTTTTATATCTCCAAAATGACTAATTTTCCGATGAATATTTAATATTGTTCTTATTTATACTCCAAATATAGATGTGGGTGCTAGTTAGAACCGCCTCAATGAGGCGGTTCTAACGAGTACCCTCAACGTATGACTAGGAGTAGGAATAAGCAAAATAGTGTATACCCCTTTAAATCCGGTTTTCATTATATAAACCGAGGATAATCATTTCGAGGACTTGTCAACATGTTGCCCGCCCATCGGGACTTGTAGAAACAGGTCGGACCGCTTCTTAAAGCCTAGCGGTTTCTTTTGGCGGTAGGGCTAAAATGTCATTCCATCTCGATGCCGACTAAGAGCCCCATATAATCGGAAGCAAATTCTCGAAAATGACATCAACTCAAACAAAGGAAGCATGACGGCACAAGTATGTTGCCTTTTTGCGAGCCTTACTCGCCTGGCTTATGTTTAGTCTGCAACAGACTTGGTCACCGATAAACAAAATAGAAGTGAAGGCAATGATCGGGAATCGACACAATTAACCCACGCCTCCCATCAGAGACACCAAAGGACATGGAATAACTAGTGTCAAATGGAAACACCGACAGCGGAAAGCCAAAAGGACAGTCACTTTGCCACAAAATGGCCAATTGGCTATCCAAAACAAAAAGATATAAGCGACACACACACTCATGGACAAACCATAACAAAAATGAACCACGACAGAAGAACCGCCTTGGAATGGTCAGTAAAAAGAATTTCACTGGGGGTGATGGTGGTGGGGGGGATGCGTGCGTGAATACGTTTATATAGAGGAGAGAAATGTTAAATTAAAATGGTGAAGCGGTTCTGACAAGCACACATAATATACTATCGGTGCATAAGTAAAACATTCGGCAGTTTTCATTCTAAACTCTAGAAAGATATTTTTCTACTATCTAAGATCGTACCGCAAAGTATCGTCGAATATAAACATGCGAAAAGGGAAAATCTAAAATGAAAGAAGAAAAAAAAATGAATACCTTGGGGATTTCCTATAACCAGTTAATTGCCATTTTTTATTTTTAAATTCTATCATAGTCAAATCAAATGCCATGTAAGTTTAGCACTGTTTTTACAAAACTCAGTTTGTTAATGCATGTACAATGAGAAGGTTTTTTTTTTATTTTTAACTTTTTTCGTGAAAACAGTCAAAACGAAAATACACCCAAGAGACTAAGAATTTCTTTCCAGAATCAAAACTATTTCTGCTGTTTCCCAGTAAGCATATTTTGTGGAGGCTTCAGGCGGTTCTAGCGGGAAACTTTGAATGAAAATAAGGAAAGTTATGAATATCCTTGTAAACCCCAGTTTTCTCCCGCCATTTTAGCTCACCAGAGCCGAAGGCTCCGGGGCAGCTTATGGGATGGACATTGTCCTTCGTTGGCGTCGTCTGCGTCTGCGTTCGCGTCGTAGTCGTCAACACTTTCAAACGACATCGCCTCTGAAGCCCCGATTCAGCCCAAATTTCATCTGTAGTATCCTTGGGCTGGGGGATTGAAAGTTTATGTGTTTTTGTTTTTATGAAAATCGACTCATAGTTTGGTTGTCACCTTAGAGTTTCCAAAGACTTATAATGGGGAAAATCGAAAAGTGGCATTTAGTGCCAAAGCTATTGCAGATATATGACAAAACTTTAATTCCTGGAGTAAACTTTCCCAGCCAGATGCTTTTATTCCAACATGGAGATTCCATAGGTTGTGTCGGGGCAATGCCCCATCCCCTCCACTTCACAAAACGCCATATAACTCAGAAACAATTCAGATTCCCACCCTCAAACCATATTTATTCGTGTTCCTTATGATAAGACAAACTCAGTGACACCAACCTGGGGGTCCCACGGGATGCGCCGGGGTCATACCAGCCCCTCCATTTCATAAAAGGCCCAATATATCAGAATCCTTACAGATCTCCACCCCTAAACCATATATATTCTTGTTCCTTATGGAGAGACGCATTCATTGACACCAATTTGGGCGTCTCCTGGGGCCTTGCCCCAACCCTCCACTTCACTTCACAACAGGCCATATATCTCCGAAACCATTCAGATCCCCACCCTTAAACCATGTATATTCTTGTTCCTTATGATAATTCAGTGACACCAACATGGGGGTCCCCCAGGTTGCGCCGGGATCATGCCCCACCACCTCTATTTCATAAAAGGCCCAATATCTCGATAACTTACAGATCCCCGCCCCTAACCACAAGAAGGGGCAGTTGTCAGTTTCTGGCGAGAGAATGTGCACTGTACTGGTTAAACTGTTTACGTATGAGCTTGTCCGTGAAAAGTGTGGATAGGCATTCAGATCTCCACCCGTAAACCATGATAAGACGCATTAAGTGACATCAACTTAGGGGTCCCATGGGATGTGCCGGGGCCGTGCCCTACCCCTTCTTTTCATAAAAGGCCCAATGTCTCGGAAACCATACAGATCTCCACTCCTGAATCATATATATTGTTGTTTCTTATGATAAGACACATCAATTGACACCAATCTGGGTCAAGCATGGGCCTTGCCGCACCCCTTCACTTCACAAAAGGCCAAATATCTCAGAAACCGTTCAGAGCCCCAGCCTTAAACCATATATATTCCTTCCTTATGATAAGATGCATTCAAATGACACCAGCTTGGGAGTCCTCCTGGGTGCCCTAGCCAGGCCCCATGCTTTACTCCATTTAAAGCCATATATCTCAGAAATCATTCAGATCCCCACCCCTAAACTATATATATTCTTGTTCCTTATGATTACTCGTTCAATCAGACCAACCTGGGGGTCTCTTTGTGCTGGGGCAATGTGCCCCGCTCATCCACTTCATAAAAGAGAATATATTTCAGAAACCATCCGAATCCCCACCCCATAATCATATATGTTCTTGTTCCTTATCAATAGCACACCAACTTAGGAGTCCGCAGGGGCCATTGCACTCCTCTCCATTTCATAGAAGGGCGTCATATATCAGAAACCATTGAGATTCCCACCCATAAACCATATAGTCCCTTAACACATTAGTCACGTGACTATGACGTAGTTTGTCCACCGTGGGTCAGAGTGGTCAAACTATCCATTTATTGAACCGTGCAGATATATCATTTTCACCATCTTGTTTGGAATTACCTTTTTCAAGCGTTTTGAAACATACGAGACCTGAGATCCATCAGGAAAACATTGTTTTATAAGCATTTCTAGACAACAAATCATTGTGTATAGTTTCTTTGTTACAGCTGTATATTCACAGAACGCATTAAGCAAACACGCCTATACAAATACATTGCCACCTTTATCGCCGAAAATTTTATGATGAAAAATTGTGATATTTTTTAGCTCACCTGGGCCGAAGGCTCCAGCGGAGCTTATAGTATAGTGGGTCCTCCGTCGTCCGCCCGTCGTCCGTCGTCCGTCCACACTTTTGAGCAGCTATATCTCTGCAACCTGCAGGCTGATCCCAATCATATCTCATCTGTAGCATGCCTGTGGTGGGGCATTGATGACATAAACTTTTTTTTCGAAATCGCTAAAAAACTTTGGTTGCTATGGCTATCACAAGGTCCCATAGACTTTCAATGGGAAAATACTTGTCATCACCGTAGCGCCTTCAGTTTTGATCGGATCTTTCTGAGTCTTATATATTAGGTGGCTGGGGATAAAAACTCGGATGAGTTCGAAAACCAGCCAAGTCGGCCCATTTATCATAGAGTTACGTCCCTTTAATTAATGAAAATGCCGATTTTTGACCTTGTCATCACCGTAGCCCCTTCAGTTTTAATCGGATCTTTCTTAAACTTATATGTAAGGTGGCTGGGGATAAAATCTCGAGTGAGTTCGAAAACCGACCCAGTCGGCCCATTTATCATAGAGTAACGTCCCTTTGATTGCTGAAAATGCTGTTTTTTGACCTTGTCATCACCGTAGCCCTTTCAGTTTTGATAGAATCTTGCTGAAACTTACATGTAAAGTGGCTGGGGATAAAAAATCTCGAATGAGTTCGAAAACCAGCCAAGTTGGTCCATTTATCACAGAGTAACGTCCCTTTGATTGCTGAAAATGCTGATTTGTTACCTTGTCATCACCGTAGCTTTTCAGTTTTGATCGGATCCTTCTGAAACTTATATGTAAGGTGGCTGGGGATAAAACCTCGGATGAGTTCAAATACCGGCCAAGGTGGCCTATTTATTCATAGAGTTAGGTCCCTTTGATTGCTAAAAATGTTGATTTTTGACCTTGTCATCACTGTAGCCCCTTCAGTTTTGATCGGATCTTTCTGAAACTTATATGTAATGTGGCTGGGGATAAAACCTCGGATGAGCTCGAAAACCGGCCAAGTCGCCCCATTTACTATATAGTTATGTCCCTTTGATGGCTGAAAATGTCGATTTTTGACCTTGTCATCACCATAGCCCCTTCAGTTTTGATCGAATCTATATGAAACTTATATGTAAGTTGACTTGGGATGAAACCTAGGATGAGTTCGAATACCGGCCAAGTTGGCCAATTTATCATAGATTTACGTCCCTTTGATTGCTGAAAATGCCGATCACCATAGCCCCTTCAGTTTTGATCGGATCTTTCTGAAACTTATATGTAAGGTGGCTGGGGATAATATCTTGGATGAGTTCGAAAACAGGCCAAGTCAGCCCATTTATCGTAGAGTTATGTCCCTTTGATGACTGAAAATGTTGATTTTCGACCTTGTCATCACCGTAGCCCCTTCAGTTTTGATCGGATATTTCTGAAACTTATATGACAGGTGGCTGGGGATGAAACCTCGGATGAGTTCGAAAACTGGCCAAGTCGGCTCTTTTAGAGTAAAATAAAAATCAAAAATGAGTTCCTTTAAGAGCAATGAAAACATTCATAAGAAAGAAGATGGGTCATACTACGCAGTTTCGGCTAACAAAGCCTCATCAGTGACCCTGTAATGATCCGGCAAAGAAAGCCAGAGGAAACACACTGCAATTTTGCGAATTTCGAATAGGCAGTCGATACGAAGACTGATATAAATCAAAATGGGGTCCAAATAATTAAAACCCTGTCTAGAATATTAGTCTCAACCAATAATTTATTTATGATTTCTCAGAATATTCACGCTGATCTCAAAGGACCAAAAGTAAAATATAAACTGCACTATGGTTGTTGTACGGGGAGACGTTTTACGGCCGCCACACGGCACAACACCAGCTGCCGTGAAGGCAAATAAAAATCAAAAATGAGTTCCTTTAAGAGCAATGAAAACATTCATAAGAAAGAAGATGGGTCATACTACGCAGTTTCGGCTAACAAAGCCTCATCAGTGACCCTGTAACATTCCTTTGATTGCTAAAAATGCCAAAATTTGACCTTGTCATCACCATAGCTCCTTCAGTTTTGATCGGATCTTTCTGAAACGTTATGTAAGGGTGGCTGGGAATTAAACCTTGGATGAGTTTGAATACTGGCAAAGTCGGCACATTCGTCATAGAGTTACGTGCCTTTGATTACTTAAAAATGCCTATTTTCAACCTTGTTAGCACTGCTGCCCTTTCAGTTTTGATCGGATCTTCATGAAACTTACAAACAAATAAGTCAGGCAGAAAAGCTCGGAGGAGTTTGAAAACTCGTGAGGTTTGCCTATTTGTCACAGAGTAACATCCCTTTGATTGCAGCAGTTAATTGCTTATTTTTAGCTCACCTGAGCCGAAGGCTCCGGGGGAGCTATTGTGATCACTCACCGTCCGTCGTCGTCGTCGTCGTCTGTATGTCCGTTCACATTTTCCTTTTAACAACATCTCCTCCTAAACCACTGGATGGATTCGAACCAAACTTGGCAGAAATGATCTTTTGGTGGTCCACTCTCAAAGTTGATCAATGAAGAACTCTGGTTGCCATGGCAACAAAAGGGGAAAATAAGAAAAAAAAAATAAAAATCTTCTTGTCTGAAACCAGAAGGCCCATGTCTTTGATATTTGGTATGAAGCTTCCGTTAGTGGACCTCTACAAAGATTGTTCAAATTATTGCCCTGGGGCCAAAAATGGCCCCGCCCCGGGGCCCACTGGTTATACCTAGGCTTATATAGGGAAAACCTTTAAAAAGCTTCTTGTCTGGAACCAGAAGGCCCAGGTCTTTGATATTTGGTATGAAGCTTCATCTAGTGGACCTCTACCAAGATTGATCAAATTATTGCCCTGGGGCCAAAAATGGCCCCGCCCCGGGCCCCACTGGTTTTACATAGTCTTATATAGGGAAAACCTTTAAAAATCTTCTTGTCTGGAACCAGAAGGCCCAGGGCTTTGATATTTGGTGTGAAGCTTCATCTAGTGGACCTGTACCAAGATTGATCAAATTATTGCCCTGGGGCCAAAAATGGCCCCGCCCCGGGGCCCACTGGCTTTACATAGGCTTATATAGGGAAAACCTTTAAAAATCTTCTTGTCTGGAACCAGAAGGCCCAGGTCTTTGATATTTGGTATGAAGCTTCATCTAGTGGACCTCTTCCAAGATTGTTCAAATTATAGCCCGGGGACCAAAAATTGCCCCGCCCCGGGACCCACTGGTTTTACATAGTCTTATATAGGGAAAACCTTAAAAAAACTTCTTGTCTGAAACCAGAAGGCCCAGGTCTTTGATATTTGGTATGAAGCTTCATCTAGTGGACCTCTACCAAGATTGTTCAAACTATTGCCCTGGGGCCAAAAATGGTCCCGCCCATGGGCCCACTGGTTTTACATAGGCTTATATAGGGAAAACCTTTAAAAATCTGCTTGTCTGGAACCAGCAGGCCCAGGTCTTTGATATTTGGTATGAAGCTTCATCTAGTGGACCTCTACCAAGATTATTCAAATTCTTGCCCTGGGTTAAAAATGGCCGCGCCCCGGGACCCACTGGTTTTACATAGGCTTATATAGGGAAAACCTTTAAAAATCTTATTGTCTAAAATCTGAAGGCCCAGCTCCTTGATATTTGGTATAAGGCTACAGCTAGAGGAATTTACCAAGATTGTTCAAATTATAGCCCTGGGGCCAAAAATGGCCCCGCCCCGGGCCCACTGGTTTTACATAGGCTACTAAGGGAAAACCTTTAAAAATCTTCTTGTCTGGAACCAGAAAGCCCAGGTCTTTGATATTTGGTATGAAGCTTCATCTATTGGACCTCTACCAAGATTGTTCAAATTATTGCCCTGGGGTCAAAAATGGCCCCGCCCCGGGGCCCGCTGGTTTTACATAGGCTTATATAGGGAAAACCTTTAAAAATCTTCTTGTCATTAACCAGAAGGCCCAGGTCTTTGATATTTGGTATGAAGCTTCATCTAGTGGACCTCTACCAAGATTGTTCAAATTATTGCCCTGGGGCCAAAAATGGCCCCGCCCCGGGGCCCGCTGGTTTTACATAGGCTTATATAGGGAAAACCTTTAAAACTATTCTTGTCTGGAACCAGAAGGCCCAGGTCTTTGGTATTTGGTATGAAGCTTCATCTAGTGGACCTCTACCAAGATTGTTCAAATTATTGTCCTCGGGCAAAGAATGGCCCCGCCCCGGGGCCTACTGGTTTTACATAGGCTTATATGGGAAAAACCTTTAAAAATCTTCTTGTCTGGAACCAGAAGGCCCAGTTCTTTGATATTTGGTGTGAAGCTTCATCTAGTGGACCTCTACTAAGATTGTTCAAATTATTGCCCTGGGGCCAAAAATGGCCCCGCCCCGGGGCCTATTGGTTTTACATAGGCTTATATAGGGAAAACCTTTAAAAATCTTCTTGTCTGAAACCAGAATGCCCAGGTCTTTGATATTTGGTATGAAGCTTCATCTAGTGGACCTCTACCATGATTGTTCAAGTTATAGCCCTGGGCCAAAATGCCCCCGCACCAGGGCCCCCTGGTTTTACAAAGGCATATATAGGAAAAACCTTTAAAAACTTTTTGTTTGAAACCAGAAGGCCCAGGCCTTTGATGTTTAGTATGAAGCTTCATCTAGTGGACCTCTACCAAGATTGTTCAAATTATGAGCCCTGGGACCAAAAAATGACCCCGCACCAGGGCCCCTTGGTTTTACAAAGGCATTATAAGGAAACCTTTAAAAAAACTTCTTGTCTAAAACCAGAAGGCCCATTGTCTTTGATATTTGGTATGAAGCTTCATCTAGTGGCTCTCTACCATGATTGTTTACCCCATCACGGGGCCAACTGGTCTTACATAGACTTATATAGGGAAACTTTTAGAAATCTTCTTGTCTGAAACAAGAAGGCCCAGGACTTTTGATATTTGTTATTAAGTTTCATTTAGTGGACCTCTACCAAAATTGTTCAAATTATGGACCTGAGGCCAAAAATTGCCCTGCCCCGACATCCACATATAAATCTCTTAGCTCAGGTGAGCGATATAGGACAATCATGATCCTCTTGTTTAACTTGTCATCACCATAGCCCCATCAGTTTATATCGGATCTTCTTAGCAAGTCAGGAATAAAAGCTTGAATGAGTTTGAAAACTGGTGAGATCAGCCTATTTATCATAGAGTTACATTCTACTTGATTTGCAGAAATTGCCTACCCTGTCATCACCATGTCCTTCCATTAATCCTTCAGTAAAGGTTGGCACTTCCTGAAACTTTGAATCTGTCAGCTCAGGTGAGCGATACAGAAGCTCAGCTTGGTCCTCTTGTTCTTACTTCTGCTCAAAATATAGATTGTGGGCACTCATTAAAACCGCCTCATCGAGCGGTTCTAACGAGTGCCCACAATCTATATTTTAAAGCAGAAATAAGAAAAATAAGATATACCCCCCCCCCCAGAAACCCCAGTTTTACTATATAAAAGTGGGGTCCAAGGGGTTCAAAATAATATAGGCGTGTTTTCGTGATGGGAAAATTTAAGGGACAAAATTGTTCATTGCAGCTATACCTCCATTTAAGGCAGTTACTCGCGCAACGCTTTCAAGTGTTGCAGAAAGCAGGAATAAATGTAAAGCAGTTCAAACGCACATTACGCGAGGAGCTGCAACAACGATGCTGAGAAAGGGAGTGCCCCTTTTGAGTATTATGAGAGAGGCATGTTGGTCTCAGAGTAGTTCTTTTCGACGTTACTATGACAAACCTTTGCTTAACAGTTCCAGTTTCCAGCTTGCAATAGTTTAGGTTGTGTTATAATTTGTGAAAATAATATTTGGAACATGAGTTTAATTTTCATGTGGTGGATATTCATAACGACGATACTTTTGTTTTACATTTCTTTGCCTGTGCACATATAGTACTAACATAGAGGAATCCAATGGGCCCCGTCAAGCGACTTTGGTACTTATCGCCTATGCGAGCAGTGAATCAAGAGGATCCTTCAGACAGAAAGCCATATTCCTAGCCCCTCTGAATGGCTGGGCATGCGCAGTTAAAATTTGTCATGTCGGAATGCTCGAAGACACAAATTCTCTTGGCGGGGCTCAAATATCTAAATATTCATCAGTGAGATACTACCGGCCCCGATAGCTTAGTTGGTAGAGTGTCCGCTCCGGGGAACGGGAGGTCACGGGTTCGATCCCGGGCCGCGACATACCAAAGTCGTTAAAAATGGTACAAGCTGCTCCTCGCTTGGCACTCAGATTTACGGGGTAGAGCTAGGACTGGTCGACCCAGTGTCAGGATAATGTGACTGGGTGTGGTATCATGTAATGTGTCTGGGACGTGATACTTCAGTGAGGCAGCACTATAAAAGTGAGCATTGAGCTCCCTGTCGCAACCAAACACCGTCGTGATATGACTGAAAAATTGTTGAAAGCGACGTTAAACCCGAATTCACACACACACACCAGTGAGATACTGAGACGTTGCATCCTTGTTTACGTAAAAATATAGAAATAAATGCTCAGGAAAAGCCACAATCAAAGATTACAGCCTACCAATGGTACCAAGAGGAAGTGTAACTAACAAAGAGGAAAACAAAGAAACCGAATCATAAATAGCATAGCAACCTGCTCCCTCTTCCCCACTATAGGAGATCAAGGTGCAACAGGCACAACTACTGAAAATGAAATAAATGAGCCCCGCCAAGCGAATTTGTGTCTTCGGGCATTCCGTCATGACAAATTTTAACTGCGAATGCCCAGCCATTCAGAGGGGCCAGGGATATGGCTTTGTGTCTGAAGGTTCCTCTTGATTCACTGCTTGTATGAGCGAGCAGCGAAGGTTCTGGCGAGACTGTGCGGATGCGCAGGCTCGCCTGAACATTTGCTGCTCGCATAGGCGATTAGTACATAAATCGCTTGACGGGGCCCATGTAATAATAATAATACACAAACATTAGTTCATACAACATGAAGAGCCACGTCGGAAAATTCGACAAAGCTACATTTAAAATAAACATCATTCGAACCACCAGAATTTTTAGAGATAAAGTAATTTGACATTGAGACCGCAAACCCAGCTGACACGGGCGGGTAAATTGGGCGGGTATGTGAACCCTAAGGTCATTTATGGTATATGAAATCTCAATGAAACTTCAACTAACGTGGAGGCAATGATCAGGAATCGATACAATTAAACCACAGCTCCCATCAGAGACATCAAAGAGAAATAAACGCAAACTTGAAATAACTCTAATGGAATTATCAATACAGGAAAGCCAAAAGGACAGTTACTTTCCAACACAATGGCCAGTTGGCTATCCAAAACAAAAAGATATAAGCGTTACACACATTCAAATACGAACTACAACAAAAATAAACCGCGACAAAAGAACCGCCTTGGAACGGTCAGTGACAAGTATTTTGGGGGGGGGGGGGGGGGGGGCTTAAATCGACTTTGGCAGTGCACTTAAATGTACCTTGGAGTCGGCATTTATTCGTTGATATATCAACTCTAAAGTCCCTATGGGACCCATAAGTGCATTTATCGGGAATGAAATTTAAAAAACTAAATGAGACTTATTATTAGGTTTAGGTTTATTTTTGCTATAGTTTCGTGATTGTGTTTTCTTTCCCTTTGGTGTCTCTGATGGGAGCTGTGGGTTAATTGTATCGATTCCTGATCATTGCCTCCACTTCTATTTTACCCAGTAAGTTGCAGTTTCATTGAGATTTCATATACCATAAATGGCCTTAGGGTTCACATACCCGCCCAATTTACCCATCCGTGTCAGCTGGGTTTGCGGTCTCAATGTCAAATTACTTTATCTCTAAAACATGAAATTTCAGCGTCGCGTGGCTATCGCTCTATTCGAACCGTACGGGCAATTAACCAACTCTTTAGATGTCATGAAAAAACCGCATCTGAAAATAGTGTTTCTTTATGTCATCTGCTGCTTCAGAGGGCAAACTTTTCAAGCATAATATAACACAAAAACTGTGTGGACCCTGATCAAACTACTCCAAGAGGAGCAGATCCGGTCCCACACTGTTTGCGGGGGTGGTAGGGTGAGGCAAAGATGACGTGTATCTTGCGTCACTGGGGCGTCCAACTGATGTTGGCTTACAGTTGGACAATGACTGCTGTCCTTGCAGCAGGTAAGGGTAGAGAGGGAGTGTTGTTATTTCTTCTGTTTCTACACTTCCATTCATTTTCCTTTTTCTCCCCTGTCCCTCACTTTCATCTCTGATCTACTACCACTTCTACATTACGATAACTCACCCGTGCGACATAGTGCATTTTTCACATCTCCAAAATGGCTAATTTTCTGATGAAAATCCTTGATAGTTTTGTTATAAATGTTCAAAACATAGGTTGAGGGTGCTCGTTAGAACCGCCTCAGTGAGGCGGTTCTAACGAGTACCCACAACCTATGTATTGGAGCAGAAATAAGAAAAATAGACTATACCCCCGTAAACCCCAGGTTTTTTTCTATATAAAGTGGGGTGTAGGGGGGGTCTTCATTTCACGGAATTGTTCACGTGATGATCTCTTTTCTTCATTTCACTGGGAGACGACACAAAACGACACACAAGGGTGAAACCCAAAACAATCATCAAATCCACACTTTTTTGCAAAATGACTTTCAAAGTTACCTGCAGACGACAAAGTTGTGAATGGCATCTAATGGTTAAAGAGAGGGGTTAATTCTTATTGTTCTAGAACATATTATCGATTGCAAAAAGATTTAGCAAAACAGGCGTACACCTGTCAATCGATTGGGCTCGCGTAATCACAGGTTGTTTATAAATGCGTCATACTGCTCAAGCATAATAACCAATCAGAACTAGTTTTGTGCAAGAGCGTCACCGATGTTTATCTATAGTCCGTTTCGTTTCACACAAGTTTACATTGACGTTCTCCATAACATCAGCCCTTATTTTGGCGAAATTGGATTTCAACTCCAGCTTGTCGATTGATTGATTGATTTATTGATTGATTGATTGATTTGAGTTTTAACGTCCCTGTCAACACTATTTATGTCATTTGGGGACGTTGCTTCCAATTATGTGAGACTTTTATCAGACACTGAGATGAAATGACAACCCAAGCCCAATGAAGCCAAAGGCTACATGTATTAGACAGCCTGGCCTGGGCAGGCTTAGTCCTTCTAAGCGGTTTACCAGTACTCATGTGTGGCCAGTTTCAGCTCTGCGTGGCAGCATCATACAGCCCATTTTTTCCAAGCCCCGATGGGTGGGGCGGACTGTCGCTTGTTGTCATACGCGAAAGGGAGAATTAGCCGTTGAATTTCTCCGCGGGCAGAAAACTCAATTTGCTTATTGGAGTATACGGTGTTTCATAGGCAAATATTGTTTGATTTGATGTTAATCGTCCCCGTCAACACTATGTAGGTCATTCTGAGACGTTGCTTCCAATTTGTGCGACTTTTACCCGACATATAGATGGAATGACATCTCAAGACCTGGCACCTAATTAAACAAAGTGGGTGTAAACGCTCGTATCACTTTGCCTGGACAGGCTTAGATCCTCTAAGCTGTTCCAGAACTCGTATGCGGTCGGTTTCAGCTCTGCGTGGAAGCATCATGCAGCCCATTTACTTCATTAAGCCCGGTGCCCCCACCCCCCCACCCGCCAATATTGTGGGTGGGGCCAGCAATACAGATGCGGTTTTGGATTTTTTTATCACGAAGCCGTGCATTCATTTGACAATAATGGAAATATTTGTTTAAATCCAGAGGACCTGGTTAGAATAGACAAACTGTGCTATACAACGTTTGTTTTGTCTGTTTTGATATTTACCATCCCCTTCAACATTGTGTAGGTCATTTTGGAGACGTGACTTCCAATGTTGTGGGACTTTTCCAAACCGGACTGATTAAGGTTGTAATGTTGGAGCAAGCAGGAACTGAATACGTGTCCACGCCTGTTTTCGCGCCCACCCTGTGGAATTGGGTTTTCAGTACATCAAAACACTTCTTCACACAAGCGAACTTCGGTAAACAGTTACATCTTCAGACTCTGCTGGATAGCAGCTATAAACAGTGACACTATGCCCAATTGATTAACCGGGCCTTCCTGGCTTGGTGGGTAAGGGCGCCGACTCTTAATCTTTGGGTTTCTAACCGCTGTGATTCGAACCTCACTGGGATCACATGTGAAACGCCAAGTTCTGCAACGGAGGGTCAGGTGTTTTTTTCTCCGAGTACTCCCGTTTTCGCCCGACTCTGATTAAGGACCGCACCGATATGTGAAATGATTTTAAAAGGTCCGTAAAAGCCGAACAAAAATACCCAAGAGGACATGGTTAAAAAAATGAAAAAATGTGACATGCATTTTAGCGGGATTTGGTCCATATAGATATTTTAGCTCTAACGTTCTCATTTAGGCTTCCATCTATTTTGCTTTTCATATTTTTTTTGGTCTAGCAACACATACGAATGCGCATCTGTCGCACTGAATTCGGTAAAGTTACACTCATGATCGAGTAGCCAACACTTAACGGCCGGCTTCGGTAGCTCAGTCGTATGCGCGTCTGACTGGTGATCAGGACGACGCGGGTTCGATACCTGCCGTTGTCGTGGAGATTTATCATGGAATCTTTTCTACGGCAATTCATTCCACTGATTCAAGAACAGCAGTTGTCAGTTTTTGGGGCGAAAAAAGCACTGCACTGGTTAACCGCTTACGTATAATCATGAGTGAGATTATTCCTTTTTGCATCTCTTGTACTTGTATTAAAGAAAGGCCTACCTTGGCAGGAGCTGGCGAGGTGCCCTCCGTTACTATGATATTAATTCTCAGTGAATCAGTGCTCCCACAAGATTTAGTTGCTAGTCTCGTAAATTTGTGATGGTTACGTTCTATGTACTCGTTTTTCCAAATCCAGGAAAGAAACTCGCAGAACCTAAAACTTACTTAAACGAGTTATTTCCTCTTGCAATGAGTTGCGAAATTCAGTATACGTCATACTGTATAAATTCCCACTTGACGCTTCAATTAAGGAGCAACGGGTGTCCTCACTGAACTCCATGTAGACCTCAATGTCAACGAGATCTTCTAGGACCATTTTAGATGCCATCACTGATAGCAGATGCCTAGCGAGTTGTGATTTAAAGAAATATCCCGCGCTTGTGCCCGTGTAGAGGCCCAAAATACACTTTTATATGGGCTCAAGGGGCCGGCGGAGAGATTGAAACACCCGCTTTATGTAAACTAGGCCTGTGATTTGTTAACAAAATGTCAGAAACCAATTTAAGAAACTGACCAGTATTCTGATTAGAGGGTAGTTGCCGACATATGTAAATAAGAACTAAACGTAAGAATTTCAAGTGTTCCGACGTGTTTTGAAGGACCTTTTAACGCTTATCATGATTGATATGCTGTTGCAAGATGAAACGTAGGTCATAAAGATTAGGTATGATCTCGAAATGGTCAATGAAAATGTGTAATTTAACCAAGGCAGCAATTTGCCTTATATTTGCTCCTAACTATAAAAGAATGTGGGAATTCAAGAGAGCCGCCTAGTCTTCGTCTTCCGTGAAATTGTCAGAATGTGAGCGTGAACTAGCTCGCCATACTTCTAGTTAAGATACCTGAAGCATTCAGCTTGCTTTGACCAAACCATGGACTTAGGACTACTTATTGTTTAATCAATCCAGATCGTCAAAATATCGGTGTCTGTGACGGAGAATCTGATTTTTCTCTACGCTCAATGCCATGACAGTAATTTGTCGAACGAAAAGAAAGATAGCGTCTGAGACTACTAATGCTACATGTATCCGTCATACATACTGTCTTCTAAATAACAAAGACAGAAGCCTCCGTGGTGCAGTGGTTAATGGTTATGCTATACTCGCCTTGTAAACCAGGGGTCGCAGGATCGATCCCGGGCTTACCCAGACTTTCGGAACAGTCTTTAAACCAAGGCCTAGTCTCCGTATGACCTTAGCTGTTGATGAGATGTTGAACGCAAACACTCACTCTTTTAGCAAGACACAGAGTGCTCATTCGTTCATTGTCTTGTCTCGACAGAAGACTATGTGGCAAAGCCATCGACTGAGAGAAAGAGAGAGAGAGAGAGAGAGAGAGAGAGAGAGAGAGAGAGAGAGAGAGAGAGAGAGAGAGAGAGAGAGAGAGAGAGAAATTAGAACACTTGCTATGATTTTCAACTTCGGTTTTTATGGCTCTTTCAGCCGGATGCGTGGCAACAGGGTATGTTTTTGTTTGTTTGTTTGATTTTTGGTTTAACGTCCCCGTCAACACAGTAAAGGTCATTTTGGAGACGTTGCTTCCAATTTATGGGACTTTTACCCGACATTGAGATGAAATGACATCTCAAGCCCTGCCGCCCAAAGAAACCAATAGGGTTTACAAGCATGGACATGCCTGGGCATGCTTTAGTCCTCTTAGCGGTTTACCAGTACTTGTGTGCGGGTCGGTTTGCGCTCTGCGTGGAAGCATCATGCAGCCCATATATTTCTTCAAACCCCGATGGGCGGGGGCCAGGCAACAATGTATGACAAAATTAATCTCAAAACTTTTCGGAATGGTACTTAATCAACATGCTGATGAAAAATCAAAGCATTGAATACCGGTGGGTCGATTGTCTCTGAGTGTAGGCTGGGAAAATAGTCCTGGACTAATTTTATTTTTGTATAATCCCTTAAATTTAAGTTTTTAAGCAAAAAGTGTAGACCCTGATCAGACGCTGCGTTTTGCGTCGTCTGATGCTTAATTCCTGTACTGCGAGAAAAGAGTCCAGATCTTGATAAGACGTCGCGTTCTGCGGCGTCTGAGTTGGGTCTACGACATTTGTCAAGCCCGACCCATGGTCCCAGTCCAGATTCTATAGATAACCTGCTGCGCTAAAATTAACGCTACTATTTTCTATAAATAAGTTATATGGGTTTCATGCAAATCAGTGATAGTCACATGAACTTCAGCACTGAAGCGTTTTTAGTGCTTGGTAACTTTGGGTCGATTGTCAAACAATCGACCCATAAAGTTGTTGGTGCTTGAAAGGTCCATGTCTGATTATAGCCTGTGCATAAAGCCGATCTTGTCAGAGCTTTTGATGCTCGTGTATATCAACAGGGAGCTTTTGTGGTTTCTGTCCATGGCGTCAACATTTAGCATTAAAGCTTGCGATGGCTGATAAAACATAAATTGACACATTCATTGCCATTATCACTTTCAGATTTAAAACATATACTTAGGCCCCGACAATCGGGGTGGGAGAATGCGCTAGGATCGTCTTTCTGCAATGCGTAGTAAACCTCGAATCAAACTCTTATTCTCTCTCTCTCTCTCTCTCTCTCTCTCTCTCTCTCTCTCTCTCTCTCATACAAACACGTGCGCGCACGCACGCACGCATACACCGCCCCCGGTCATCGGGGCTTGAAGAAATAGATTTGGCTGCATGATGCTTTCACACAGAGCTGAAAATGACTGCACATGAGTACTGGTAAACCGCTTAGAGGTTCTAAGCCTTCCCAGGAAAATTGATGTGAGTCGGGACCGTCCATGGATAAAAACCCTATTGGTTCATTGAGTGGCAGGGCTTGATATGTCATTTCATCTCAGTCCCACACAAGTGCAAGCAACGTCTCCAAAATGACCTATAGAATGTTGACGGGGATGTTTTGTTTGTTTGGTTTGAGGTTTAACGTCACCGTCGGCACTGTACATGCAGGTAATGCTTTGGAGACATTGATACCAATTTTGTGGGACCATTACCCGACATTGAGATGAAATGACATCTCAAACCCTATCGCCCAATGAAACCAATAGGGTTTGTAATCATGGACTGTCCGACTCGCACCGCTTTGCCTGTGCGGTAGATCCTCTAAGCGGTTTACCAGTATTTATGGACGGTCGGTTTCAGTTCTGCGTGGAAGCATCATGTAGCCTATCTATTTCTTCAAGCCCTGATGGGTGAGGACGGTGGCGTAAAACCTCAAATCAAACAAACACAAACGTATGCACGCATGTTCCTTCGGGCCCCGCCATCGGGGTTAGGAGATCTATCAATCTATCTATCTTCTGATCTATCTATCTTCTGATACTGCGTCGGCGCCGGTCAAATTTGACCATTACCGCAGGTGTATATTACATACACTCTAGGTTTTGGAGGATGAAAGCCTACACAGTAATCATGTAATTACGGTAGGGATCTTTAACCTGCACAGGGGATGGTTCTCCCTGCACAGGGGGCCTCCAGTTAACGTCCCGATCCGAAGGACGGTGCACTTTATGACATTCATCCCTGCAAATGATGCCAACGGAGCGTGTTCGGACACCGAAATTTTATCGCCGTTGCTGGGGATCGAACCCGGGACCTCTAGCATCAGAGGCAAGTGCACTAACCACTGAGCTATCACGCTCCGTTTTTCTATTCAAATATTGATATTCATTCGGAGCCGTTGATCATCAACCGTTCGACGCTTATGGCCCACAAATAGGAAATGCGAAATCAACGTTCGCTACCGTGGAGTTTTTAAAATAGGCTATAATTACGCTCTAACTTTCCATCCGAAAATAACTTGCCTACGTGACAAAAACGACAGATCAAGTGCAGTTTGTGGGTCAGTGCAATTGCTAAATCTTTCTGCAGTCAATAGTATTATATAATCGGCACTTCTATGCGGATCTACCATGTACCCGCAATCTACTTTGGGTGAAAAATAAAATGTCAATTTCCAATATAATTCTAAACCATCCGGATCTTACCGGGGATTTCCAGTAAGCAGTTGATCTCCATTTTGTTGTTTATTAAATTCTATTGAAGTCTATTTAAATGCGTATAGTTTACTATTGCGTTTTTACAAACCCAACAAAGTTGTTAACGCATGTACGTCAACACGTGTCCTAAATTAACGGCACCGGAAACCAAGATCAAAGTTGGGTTAAAGAAAAATTTGGCTTGCGCACTAGTAAACGAATTGGGGGAAATGTGGTGCGAGTCACACCGCTCCTTAATATATAAGTGGAGGTAATAATCAGGAATCGACGCAATTAACCCAGAGCTCCCATCAGAGACACCGACTTGAAAGAAACACAAACACGAAACAACAGACAGTTACTTAACCCGAGTTACCCGAGCGGTTTCTTTGGGCGGTGGGGCTTGAAATGTCAGTTCCTCTCGATCTCGGCTAAAAGTCTCACAAAATCGGATGCAACATCTTCAAAATGACCAAAATAGTGTTGACAGGAATATATGCATTTTGGATGTCCCAAGCTAGAACAACTAAAAAGTACAGAACAACCTAAGTGTTATGTATTTTTTGCATAACACGTGGTTCTGTAAAAACCCACGCAACACCCATCTATCGTAAGGATTGGGATTATGGAAGGTTGTTGGTGGGTTTCGGGTGTAATCCGACTGCAACATGTCACGTATATATTATATTATCATAGCTTTTAAAGTAACATGTCTGTGTAATATTTTGGTAATTTGCATTAACACGGCTATGTTTCCATGTCTTAATAGTCAAAGTTATTTTAAAAATCGAGCCATCACGTGCACAAGTCCGTGAAATGAACACCCCCTTACACCCCACTGTATATAGAGAAAACTGGGGTTTACGGGGGTAAACAATATTTTTCTTATTTCTGCTCCAAGACATAGGTTGTGGGTACTCGTTAGAACCGCCTCAATGAGGCGGTTCTAACGAGTACCCACAACATATGTTTGCAGTATAAATAAGAAAAATATCACAGATTTTCTTCAGAAAAGTAGCCATTTTGGAGATGTACAATTGCACTATATCGCACGGGTGTGTTATCGTAATGCATTTCTCTTACCGCGGTGCAGTGTACAATCACTACCTTAGCCTCCCTACAGTCGGCACATGGCCATTGAACTTGTTGGAGAACCATTTTACGTAACGAAATCGTTTCTATGTACAAATGTACTCTTCTTTAATAAGTAGTGTTATAGCGTTTCTAGGCCCCCGCCCATCGGGGCTTGAAGAAAAAGATGGGCTGCATGATGCTTCCAAGCAGAGCTGAAACCGACCCACACACGTGTTCTGGTAAACCGCTTAGAGGATCTAAGCCTGCCCAGGCAAAGTGGTGCGAGTCGGACCGCCCAGCTTATATAGCATATTGGTTGCATTGGGCGGCAGGGCTTGAGGTGTCATTTCACCTCAGTGTCGGACAAAAGTCACACAAAATTGGAAGCAACGTCTCCGAAATTACCTTTACAGTGTTGACGAGGACGTTAAACCTGAATTCTAACACAGCGCGCCTATATAGGCAATGGAAAATAACTGTGTTTTATTCTGCAACAAATCTCAGCTCGGAAGAGCGTGACGAGTGACGTCATTAAAATTCCCAATTTATGACGTCACTAGTCGATTTCCTTGACGTTAGACGGTGTAACGTCATTTTCTCGCATCGAAAACGTAAGAAAAGGATGTGTTTCAGTCGATAATTTTAGCGGGATTTCTTCTAACAATGGCGAAAGGTTGTGAGATTTTGAAGGAAACAACAACATTATTGCCGATTTTCAGCGTGTTAGAATCGAAATAGATCAGCTCTTGTCTGTGATTTGTTGAGTAATAAATCACAGTTTGTCGGTCAGTTGTAAGTAGACAAATCACGCGCGCTACGCGCTTGTGATTTGTCTACTTTACAACTGACCTCCAAACTGTGATTTATTACTCAACAAATCACAGCTAGAGCTGATCTATTTCTTAAATCGAACAAACAAACAAACAAACAATAGCGTTATCAAGACTGACCCCTCCCGAGTTTGCGATAACAAATACATGTAAATGTTAACAAACATCCATATCATAAATCTAGAAAGAGTACGTTTATCAGCTCGTTAGGACAAGGTTTTTTATCGATTAATATGATAGCATACATTCTATTTTGTATAACTATACGTTATGCAGTTTAATGTACATATTGGGTGGGGAATTGAGTCTGCATGCAGATGTGTAAGGATATTTATACCCCCACAAACGAAGTTTGAAGGGGGTATATAGGAGTCAGCTTGTCGTCTGTCGTCGGTCCGTTACAAAAAACTTTAACAATGCTCATAACTTCCTTATTCTTTGACCGATTTCTTTAATATTCACACACCACACACCTTGCCACTAGTACTTAAGATTGATATACACAAACCTGACCTTGACCTTTACGTTGACCTTCCTCAAGGTCAAATACTTGTAAAAATTTGTCGTCTGTCGTCGGTCCGTTACAAAAAACTTTAACATTGCTCACAACTTCCTTATTCTTTGACCGATTTCTTTAATATTCACACACCACACACCTTGCCACTAGTACTTAAGATTGATATACACAAACCTGACCTTGACCTTTACGTTGACCTTCCTCAAGGTCAAATACTTTTAAAAATTTGTCGGTAGCGGGGGTATAATTGGCGCCCGTTAGGCGGCAGCTCTAGTTGTTTGTTTGTTTGTATTGAGGTTAACGGCCCAGTCAACACTATTTAGGTCATTTTTGAGACGGGCATTTGACTTTTTCTGGGCAAGCCTATACGAAGTGGTTAATCAGTACAGTGCACATTCTTTTGCCAGAAATTGACAACTGCCCTTCTTGAATCTGCAGAAAGGAGAGAATGACCGTAGAGAGGATTTCATGATCAATCTCCACGAAGATACGATGAACCATTGAGTTGTTCTGATTACGCTAATACACTGCTCAAAACACTGCTCAAAACAATTAAAGGAGCAAACTTTTAAGCCTGTATAACATCACGGCTTGGCAATTTTCAAACTCAAGGAAAGGCACTATTTTAAAGTAATATGTCTTAACAATGTTCATGCAAACGTCAAGAAGCAAGGTTCACGTGCAAAGCAAGAATATGAGCTACATTATGGATACCACTATAAAACGGCTGAAATTCGGAATGGGGCGATCTGTTCGAAATTTGAATTTGGGTCAGAAACATGTCAATCCTTCGGTTATACGTTATTTTGGGCTTCATGGTGACTTCGTATGGTGTTAGGCGGTTCTTGGAAGAAGTTGAGGTTGCTCAAGCTGTCGCTTTGCTTGAAAGTGGTTCACCCAAAGGATTGTTGCTGAACGCTTTGATTTATCCAGAAGTGTTGTTGCCAGGCTATGGAGACGCTACCAGGAGATGGCCAAGTTTACTAGACGAGTAGGGCAAGGCCGACACCGCATGACGTCACAAAGGGAAGATCAGTATCTTCGAAATCTAGCGCTACGAAATCGGCAGTACGTGACCAGAAGGCTACAAATCGATTTCTAGCATGCAATTGGTCAAAGGATATCCGATCAAATAATACGTAACAGGTTACATGAATGTGACCTGAGGACCAGTCGTCCGGCAAGAGGGCCTATTCTCACCAGGCAATATCGTGCACGGCGATATGAGTTTGCCCAAGAACATCAGAACTGGCGATTGCAAGACTGGCGTAAAGTTCCGTTCACGGATGAAAGCAGATTTCACCTGAGTGCATGTGATTGACGTGTTCGAGTCTGGAGACGACCCGGAGAACGATACGAGGACTCCAACATTGTGGAAACGGGCAGATGTGGAGTGGGGTCAGTGAGTGATGGTATTGGGTGGAATTTCCTATGAAGGCCGAATGGACTTGTACGTGATAAACTGAGGTTCATTGATTGCATTACAGTATCGAGATGAAATTCTAGATCCTATTGTGAGGCATTTCGCTGGGGCAATCGGTAACAATTTCAATCTGATGCAGGATGCGCGCCCCCATACTGCTAGAGTGTGCATGGATTACCTTAATCGGGAGACTATTGAAGTAATGGGCTGGCCGGCACGTTCTCCTGACTTAAACCAAAAAAAGACATATTTTACAGACGTATCACACAGGGCGATCATCCACCAATGACTATTCAAGAACTCACAAACATCCTTAGACATGAGTGGGAAACACTAGCTTTACAAACTTTCAAATTTGGGTCGTAGCATGCCTCGGCGATGCCAGGAGTGTTGTGCTGTGATCGAGGTGGTCATACACTTTACTGACATTTGCGCGTGTCTATGACATATGAAACAAGAGGCACAATGTGCCTAACCGCTCACCTAAGGAAATGTGTTATAAAACCTGTTGTCTCATGGTTTCAGAGCCGAAGATTTTTTTGAAGTTATTCAAATTATAATTCGGTGGGAGATAATGAGCTAATAGGTGTGACCAATTCGGATGCCATAGGCATGGCTGGCAGGATTTATGTTGGTGACCAATTGATGTTGCAACAATACTAAATACCTAATCTCAGGACCATACAGAATCTTGATTTTTTCATATTAGTCTACAGGAGCTAATGAGTGAGTGCGTTTTATTTTTACGTTCCACCAACAGCTAAGGTGATACGGAGACAGAACCTAGGTTAAAAGACTCATCTGGAAGTCTGGAGAAACCCAGGATCTATCCTGCAATCCCTGATTTATCGGGCGTGTAGCATAACCAATACACCACAGAGGCCTCTACAGGAGCTAATGAGCCCAATGGCGTAGGCAATATGGACCCTAGGGGCATGGTTGGTATGATTACATACTAAATATCTTAGCTCAAGGCCTTATGGTTTCGGAGAAGATTTTTAAAGTTTTATTTTATTATGATATGCCAAGTGGGAGCTAATGAGCCCTGGGGCGTGGCCAACTTGGAGCCCAGGGGCATGATTGGTAGGATTCATATGGGTGACCACTTAGCATTGTTGCATATGAAATATCCAAGCTCAGAGCCTTATGGTTTCAGACAAGAATTTTGAAGTCTTTTCCATTACATGTTCATGGGAGCTAATGAACCCTGAAGCATGGCTATTTTGGACCCCAGCGGCATGATTGGCAGGATTTATGTTGGTGAGCATTTGACGTTGCTACATACTAAATATCTAAGTTTTTTCTATTTTTAAGTCTATGGGAGCTAATGAGCCCTGGGGCGCAGAAACTTTTGACCCCAGCGGCATGGTTGGAAGGATTTATGTAGGTGCCCATTTCACATGGCTACATAGTAAATATCTAACCAATGGACTTTATGGTTTCAGAGAAGAATTTTTAAGCTTTTTTTTCCATTATAAATCTATGAGAGCTAAGGAGCCCCTGGGCGTGGCCAGTTTGGACCCCAAGGGGCATGACTGGCAGGATTTGTGTAAGGGACCACTTGGTGTGGCTACATCCTAAATGTCTAAGCTCTGGGCCTTGTGGATTCTGAGAAGAAGATTTTTAAAGTGTTTTCCATTGTAAGTCAATGAGAGCTTTAGAGCCCCGGGGCGTGGCCAATTCTGACCCCAGGGGCATGATTGGCAGGATTTATGTAGGTGGCCATTTTACATTGCTACGTATTTAATATCTTAGCTATGGGCTTAATGGTTTCGGAGAAGAAGATTTTTGAAGCTATTTGTCCATACGTCTATGGAAGCTAAGGACCACCAGGGCTTGGCCAATTTGGAATCCAGGGGCATGATTGGCAGGATTGATTTTGGGGAAATCTTGACGTTGCTACACACTAAATATCTAAGCTTTAGGCCTTGTGGATTCAGAGAAGAAGATTGTTAAAAAATTTTCCATTGTAAGTCTATGGGAGCTTATGGGCCCCAGGGCGTGGCCAATTCTGACCACAGGGGCGTGATTGGCACGATTTGTGTAGTTGACCATTTTGTGTTGCTTCATACTAAATGTCTTAGCTATGGGCTTTATGGTTTCGGAGAAGAAGATTTTTGAAGCTTTTTTTTCCATTATAAGCTTATTGAAGGTAAGCAGCCCCAGGGCGTGGCCAATTTGGAACCCAGGGCCATGATTTGCAGGATTTTTGTAGGGGACCACTTGACGTGCTACATACTAAATGTCTAAGCTCTGGGCCTTGTGGGTCAGAGAAGAAGATTTTTGAAGTTTTTCCCATTGTAAGTCTATGAGAGCTTCGGCCCCAGGGCGTGGCCAATTCCGACCTCAGGGGCATGATTGGCAGGATTTATGTAGGTGACCCATATTACGTTGCTACATACTAAATATCTTAGCTATGGGCTTTATGGTTTCGGAGAAGAAGATTTTTTAACCTTATTTTCCCCATTTTAAGTTTATGGAAGCTAACGAGCCCCGAGGCGTGGCCAATTTGGTACCCAGGGGCATAATTGGCAGGATTTATATAGGGGACCACTTGGCGTTGCTACATACTAAATATCTAAGCTCTGGGCCTTGTGGTTTCAGAGAAGAAGATTTTTTTAAGTTTTTCCCATTATAGTCTATGGGAGCTATAATGTGCCATGGCAACAAGAGTTTGCATCTGATCTGCCCCAAAACATTATGCATCCTTTCCCCCTACCTGGTAATGCTTCACATGAAATTTAATCATCATTGGCCAACTTGCTTGAAAGATATATTTATTTGAAAATGTGAACGGACGACGGAGCATTGGCATACTAATACCTCACATGAGCCTTTGGCTCAGGTGAGCTAATAATCTGACGTAAGGATGGCGATTTCTCAAACATTAATGCAGGTTACAGGCCGTGATTTGTGAACTGGTTGCCAATATTTGCCATTTACATGTTGCAGATAAAGTTATTCATCTTTATGATTCGTTGTTTCACCATCAATATCCAACATCTTTATACTATGAGGAAATATGTGTTTGCTCGTTTAACTGTTTTTATCAGCGTATGATGATCAATTTCTAAACCTGAAGTAGTGTTTGCAGGTTTGTAAAATGTGCAACCCGCGTATTAAAGAACTCAGTTACTTTATTATCATCATGTTCTCCATGATTCTTGCCAACATCCTGCTTTTTTGTTTTTAGCTCACCTGTCACGTAGTGACAATGTGAGCTTTCGTGATCACATTTCGTCCGTGCGTGCGTCCGTAAACAATTTCAAATACGTATATCTCTAATACCCCATGGCCAATATTGATCAAGTTTCATCTGAAGCATCATCTGCTAGGGAGGAAGGCTGCATAAGGTTTTTGGGCTGATCAGATTGGAATTCTGGTTGCCATGACAACTTATAGGTCCCATAGACTTATAATGGGAACAATTTTAAAAATCTTCTTCTCAGAAACCACAAGGTCCAGAGCTTAGATAATTAGCTTATAACAATGTAAAGTGGTCACCTACATAAATCCTGCCAATCATGCCCCTGGGGTCCAAATTGGCCACACCCCGGGACCCCTTAGCTCCCATAGATTCATAATGAAAAAAAAAAGCTTCAAAAATCTTCTTCTCTGAAACCATAGGGCCCAGAGCTTAGATATTTAGCATGTAGCAATGGCAAGTGGCCGACTACATGATTCCTGCCAATCATGCCCCTGGGGTCCAAACGGGCAACGCCCCGGGGCCCCTTAGCTCCCATAGACTCATGGAAAAAGCTTCAAACATCTTCTCTGAAACCACAGGGCCCAGAGCTTAGATCTTTAGCATGTAGCAACGGCAAGTGGTCGCCTACATAAATCCTTTCACGTAGACCCAAGGTGAGCTTTTGTGATCACATTTTGCCCGTCGTCCGTCGTGCGTGCGTCCGTGCATGCGTCCGTGCATGCGTCCGTAAATAATTTCAAATATGTATATTATCTCTAATACCCCATGGCCAATCTTGATCAAATTTCATGTGAAGCAACATCAGGTAGGGGGCAAGACTGCATAAAATTTTTGGGCTGATCAGATTGGAATTCTGGTTGCCATGGCAACATGTAGCTCCCATAGACTTGTAATGGGAACATTTTTAAAAATCTTCTTCTCTGAAACCACAGGGCCTAGAGCTAAGATAATTAGCTTGTAACAGTGTCAAGTGGTCACCTCATAAATCCTGCCAATCATGCCCCTGGGGTCCAAATTGACCACACCCCGGGGCCCCTTAGCTCCCATAGATTCATAATGGAAAGAAAAGCTTCAAAAATCTTCTTCTCTAAAACCATAGGGCCCAGAGCTTAGATATTTAGCATGAAGCAAGGGCAAGTGGCCACCTACATAATTCCTGCCAATCATGCCCCTGGGGTCCAAACGGGCCACGCCCCGGGGCGCCTTCGCTCCCATAGACTCATAATGGAAAAAAGCTTAAAAATCTTCTTCTATGAAACCATAGGACCCAGAGCTTAGATATTTAGCATGTAGCAACGGCAAGTGGTCACCTACATAAATCCTGCCAACCATGCCCCTGGGGTCCAAATGGGCCACGCCCCGGGGCCCTTGGCTCCCAAAGTCTCATTATCGAAAAAAACTTCAAAAATCTTCTTCTCTGAAACAACAGGGCCCAGAGCTTAGATATTTAGCATGTAGCAACGGCAAGTGAGCACCTGCATAAATCCTGCCCATCAAGCCCCTGGGGTCCAAATGGGCCACGTCCCGGGGCTCATTAGCTCCCATAGACTCAAAATGGAAAAAAAGCTTCAAAAACTTTCTTCTCTGAAACCACAGGGCCCAGAACTTAGATAATTAGCTTGTAACAATGGCACGTGGTGACCTACATAAATCCTGCCAATCATACCCCTGGGGTCCAAATAGGCCACGCCCCGGGGCCCCTTAGCTCCCATAGACTCATAATGGAAAAAGGCTTCAAAAATCTTCTTCTCTGAAACCACAGGGCCCAGAGCTTAGATATTTAACATGTAGCAACGGCAAGTGAGCACCTACATAAATCCTGCCAATCATGCACCTGGGGTCCAAATGAGCCATGCCCCGGGCCCCCCTTAGCTCCCATAGACTCATAATGGAAAAAAAGCTTCAAAATCTCCTTCAGAAACCACAGGGCCCAGAGCTGAGATCTTTAGCATGTAGCAATGGCAAGTGGTCACCTACATAAATCCTGCCAATCATGCCCCTGGGGTCCAAATGGGCCACGTCCTGGGACCCCCTTAAGTCCCATAAACTCATAATGGAGAAAAGCTTCAAAAATGTTCTTCTCTGAAACTGTGAAGCACAGAGCTTAGATATTTAGTATCGAGCAACATAAAATAGTCACCTACATAAATCCTGCTAACCCTGCCCCTGGGATCCAAATGGGCCTCACCCCGGGGCCCCTTATCTCCTTTAGACTAAGGGAAAAAGCTTAAAAAATCTTCTTCTCCGAAGCCATAAGGCCCAGAGCTGAGATATTCAGTGTAGCAATGTCAAGTGGTCTCCTACACTAATACTTTTCTGGTACACAGGTGAGCGATATATGGCCATTGGGCCCTCTTGTTTGTTTTGTTTCCCATCACCTTCATCATAAAAAAACTGTATTGAGAAACCAATTGAGTATTTTTGCCGTTATACTCTTTGATGTCTTGATTGATTTGCTTGATGATGATAGATCTTTTTTATCATAAAACAAAATTGAAGGGTTTTATATTCTGTTGCATCTATTTCATATGTTTTGAAAACGCTGCATAATGGTTAAAAACAAATTTTAATTCTGAAACAGATCTAGAGTTATTCTTTCTTTAAGAGAGAACTCGTTTCAGTTCATCTATAACATTTCTCTGTAGCGCCGCATAATTTCTGCCTGTCGTTGTTTCTGTTTCATAGTACGACGCTTTTTGCACAGAATCTCTGATGTAGTCGATTGAATATTTTTCAACTAGATTAGATTTCGGTTGTAATGCATTGAAGATAACCTATTTTTTGCCCAGATTTGACAGTCTTTATTTTCCAGTTCTGTGGTGTACATTGCTTCCAAAGGATAACTGGGACCCTTAAATCGATTTTACATGGCCACAATCCTCGCCCCTACTTCCGTCGCGATTAACACCAATAATTTGTTCAGTCCGCACGAAGGCCTCCTAAATCATGAGCGCAACATCCCAATGAACACAAAAATCAAACAACCACAGAGATGTAACAACGGTGAGGACTCGACAGCAAGAAACCACTGAAATGAAGGAGCAAAAGAAAACCAATAGTTAGACTAGGAGGTATACATTATTTTTTTACATAGCTTGTGGCGGCTCCCGCCCATCGGGGCTTGAAGAAATAGACTGGCTGCATGATGCTTCCACGCAGAGCTGAAACCGACCCGCACACGAGTACTGGTAAACCGCTAAGAGGGTCTTAGCCTGCCCAGGCAAAGCGGTGCGAGTCGGCCCGTCCATGCATATAAACCCTATTGGTTTCATTTGGGGCGGCAGAGCTTGGGATGTCATTTCATCTCAATGTCGGGTAAAATTCCCAGAAAATTGGAAGCAACTACTCGAAAATGACCTGAAATCAGGTGAGCGATATAGGGCCATTGGGCCCTCTTTTGTTTTCCATCACCTTCATCATAAAAAAACTGTATTGAGAAACCAATTGAGTATTTTTGCCGTTATACTCTTTGATGTCTTGATTGATTTGCTTGATGATGATATATCTTTTTTATCATAAAACAAAATTGAAGGGTTTTAAAGGGAAGTTTAACCTCAAATCAAACAAATACGTAGGTTGTGGGTACTCCTTAGAACCGCCTGTAACGAGCACCCACATCCTATGTTTGCAGTATAAACAAGAAAAAATATCACGGAGTTTCATCAGAAATGTAGAAATTTTTGAAATGTCCAAAATGAACCATGTCGCATTGGTGTGTTTTCGTAATGTATGAATTGAAGTAAAAGGGCACGACCATTCAAACTTTACAGCTGTTTTGCCCATCGTAGTGATGAAGCCACGCACGTTTGGTAAGAATCCATCTAGTTAAGGAGATACAGAGGCTCAAATTACCACCGCCGATGCATATGCTGTACCAAAAAAAAAAGCTAGCCAGAAAGGTTTTAACATTTGCGGTAAAATAAAAACAATGAATGTGACATTATTTCAAGAACAGTACTTGTAAAGTGGAAAAGCACTCGACGCTGATTCTTTCTTTTTTTAGCTCACCTGTCACGTAGTGACGAGTTGAGCTTTTGGGATCACTTTTTGTCCGTCGTCCGTCGTGCGTCCGTGCGTGCGTGCGTCCGTGCGTCCGTAAACAATTTCTAATAAGTATATCTCTAATACCCCATGGCCAATCTTGATCAGATTTCATGTGAAGCATCATCAGGTAGGGGGAAAGGCTGCATAAGGTTTTTGGACTGATCAGATTGGAATTCTGGTTGCCATGGCAACATATAGCTTCCATAGACTTATAAAGGGAAACATTTTAAAAATCTTCTTCTCTGAAACCACAGGGCCCAGAGCTTAGATATTTAGCATGTAATAAGGGCAAGTGGTCAACTACATAATTCCTGCCAATCATGCCCCTGGGTGCCAAATGGGCCACGCCCCGGGGCCCCTTCGCTCCCATAGACTTATAATGGAAAAAAAGCTTCAAAAATCTTCTTCTCTGAAATCACAGGGCCCAGAGCTTTGATATTTAGTATGTAGCAAGGACAAGTGGTCAACTACATAATTCCTGCCAATCATGCCCCTGGGTGCCAAATGGGCCACGCCCCGGGGCCCCTTCGCTCCCATAGACTCATAATGGAAAAAAGCTTCAAAAATCTTCTTCTCTGAAACCACAGCGCCCAGAGCTTAGATATTTAGCATGTAGCAACGGCAAGTGGTCAACTACATTATTCCTGCCAATCATGCCCCTGGGTGCCAAATGGGCCACGCCCCGTGGCCCCTTCCCTCCCATAGACTCATAATGGAAAAAGCTTAAAAAATCTTCTTCTCTGAAACCACAGGGCCCAGAGCTTAGACATTTAGCATGTAGCAACGGCAAGTGGTCACCTACATAATTCCTGCCAATCATGCCCGCGGGTTTCAAATGGGCCACGCCCCGGGGTCCCTTCGCTCCCATAGACTCATAATGGAAAAAAGCTTCAAAAATCTTCTACGCTGAAACCACAGGGCCCAGAGCTTAGATATTTAGCATGTAACAACGGCAAGTGGTCACCTACATAATTCCTACCAATCATGCCCCTGGGTGCCAAATGGGCCACGCCCCGGGGCCCCTTCGCTCCCATAGACTCATAATGGAAAAAAGCTTCAAAAATCTTCTTCTCTGAAACCACAGGGCCCAGAGCTTAGATATTTAGCATGTAGCAAGGACAAGTGGTCACCTACATAATTCCTGCCAATCATGCCCGCAGGTTCCAAATGGGCCATGTCCCGGGGCCCCTTCACTCCCATAGACTCATAATGGAAACAAGCTTCAAAAATTTTCTTTCTGAAACCACAGGACCCGGAGCTTAGGTATTTAGTATGAAGCAACGGCAAGTGGTCACCTACATAATTCCTGCCAATCATGCCCCTGGGGTCCAAATTGGCCACACCCAGGGCCCCTTAGCTCCCATAGACTCATAATGGAAAAAAAAGCTTCAAAAATCTTCTTCTCTGAAACCACAAGGCCCAGAGCTTAGATAATTATCATGTAGCAACGGCCAGTGGTCACCTACATAATTCCTGACAGTCATGCCCCTGGGGTCCAATGGGCCACGCCCCGAGGCCCCTTCGCTCCCATAGACTCATAATGGAAAATAAAAACTTCAAAAATCTTCTTCTCTGAAAACCACATGACCCAGAGCTTAGATATTTAGCATGTAGCAACGGCAAGTGGTCACCTACAAAATTCCTGCCAATCATGCCCCTTGGGTCCAAATGGGCCACGCCCCGGAGCCCCTTAGCTCCTATAGACTCATAATGGAAAAAGCTCCAAAAAGCTTCTTCTCTGAAACCACAGGGCCCAGAGCTGAGGTATTAAGCATGTAGTAACGGCAAGTGGTCACCTACATAAATCCTGCCAATCATGCCCCTGGGGTCCAAATTGGCCACGCCCCGGGGCCCCTTAGTTCCCATAGACTCATAATGGAAAAAAAATGCTTCAAAAATCTTCTTCTCTGAAACCACAGGGCCCAGAGCTTAGATATTTAGCATGTAGCAATGGCAATTGGTCATCTACATAATTCCTGCCAATCGTGCCCCTGTGTTCCAAATGGGCCACGCCCCGGGGCCCCTTTGCTCCCATAGACTCATAATGGAATAAAGCTTCAAAATCTTCTTCTCTGAAACCACAGGGCCCAGAGCTTAGATATTTAGCATGTAGCAATGGCAAGTGGTTGCCTACATTATTCCTGCCAATCCTGCCCCTGGGGTCCAAACGGGCCACATCCGGGGCCCCTTAGCTCCTATAGACTCATAATGGTAAAAAGCCTTCAAAAATCTTCTTCTCTGAAACCACAGGGGCCAGAGCTTAGATATTTAGCACGTAGCAATGGCAAGTGGTCACCTACATAGATCCTGCTAATAATGCCCCTGGGGTCCAAATGGGCCACGCCCCGGGGCCCCTAAGCTCCCATAGACTCATATTGGAAACAAGCTTCAAAAATCTTCTTCTCTGAAACCACAGGACCCAGAGCTTAGATATTTAGCATGTGGCAATGACAAGTGGTCACCTACATAAATTCTGCCAATCAAGCCCCTGGGGTCCAAATGGGCCTCACCCTGGGACCCCCTTAGCTCCCATAGACTCATAATGGAAAAAAGCTTCAAAAATCTTCTTCTCTGAAACCACAGGGCCCAGAGCTTAGATATTTAGCATGTAGCAACAGCAAGAGGTCACCTACATATTTCCTGATAATCATGCCCCTAGGGTCCAAATGGGCCACGCCCCGGGGCCCCTTAGCTCCCAAAAACTCATAATGGAAAAAAGCTTCAAAAATCTTCTCAGAAACTGTGAAGCACAGAACTTAGATATTTAGTATCTAGCAAAATAAAATAGCCAGCTACATAAATCCAGCTAACCCTGCCCCTGGGGTCAAAATTGGCCACGCCCGAGCTTATCAGCTCCAATAGACTTATAATGGAAAAAATCTTCTTCTATGAAACCATAAGGCCCAGAGCTTAGATTTTTAGTATGTAGCAACGTCAGGTGGCCACCTACACAAATCCTGTCAGTTATGCCCCTGGGATCCAAATTGGCCACCCCCAGGGCTCTTTAGCTTCCATAGACTTACAATTGGAAAAACTTCAAAAATCTTCTTCTCTGAAACCACAGGGCCATTATAAAGAAAAAAAACACACACACACACACAAAAAAACAAACTTAAAATGGGGAAAAAGATCTTCAAAAATCTTCTTCTCTGAAACCATAAGCCCCAGAGCTTAGGTATTTAGCATGTAGCAATTTCGAGTGGTCAACCCCCCTGGGGTTCAAATTGGCCAGATCCTGTGGCCCCTTAACTCCAACAAACTTATAAGGGAAAAAAGCTTCAAACATCTTCTTTGAAATCCTGGAGGTACAGACCTTGGATATTTAGTATATAGCAACAAAAAATGGTCGCCTACATAAATCCTGCCAACCATGCCCTTTTGGGTCAAAATTGGCCAAGCCCCAGGGCTCATTAGCTCCTATAGACTTTTACTGAAAAAAAAAAATTCAAAAAATCTTCTTCTCTAAACCATAAGGCATAGATTTTGTTTGATTTGAGGTTTTACATCCCCGTCAACACTGTATAGGTCATTTTGGAGATGTCTATTCCAATTTTGTGGGACTTTTAGCCGACATTGAGATGAAATTACATCTCAAGCCCTGTCGTCCAATGAAACCAATAGGGTTTATAAGCATGGACACCGCTTTGCCTGAGCTTTGATATTTAGTATGTAGTAATGTCAAGTGGTCTCCTACACTAATGATTTTCTGGTACACAGGTGAGCGATATAGGGCCATTGGGCCCTCTTGTCTGGGATTTCTGCCCTTGTCAAGTGTCTGCAGACTAGTTTGTTTGAACATGTATGTCTGTACTATTTAGGACAGCTTGATGAACTAAACGCAGAGCTGTACAGTATACTAAAAATGCATATTGTGACTATGGGTCACTACTACTGCCACTTAGGCTCTTAAGTTATCTGCCCTTGATGTACCTGGTAAATATTTTTGCCTCTAATTTCTGTATACATTGTCATAGCTTTTGTCGATACTGGCTTTCCCATTTCAGATTTCTTAGGTTATCTAATCTGGACACATCTGAAAACGGCATCATTTAGGTCTTCAGAGGTTGGATATCATGCAATGTTGGTGTTATTTTCATTGGGTTTATGGTTTGTCAATGAACCCAACCTTACTTAGCACAGTAGTTTTACATTGATGATGTCTACGTGACTATCACTGACTGATTTACGAGTACTAAATCCAAATGGGCCCCCGTCAAGCGATTTTGGTACTTATCGCCTATGCGAGCAGCGAACGTTCAGGCGAGCCTGCGCATCCGCCAGAACCTTCGCTGCTCGCTCATACAAGCAGTGAATCAAGAGGAACCTTCAGACAAAAAGCCATATCCCTGGTCCCTCTGAATGGCTGGGCATGCGCAGTTAAACCTTGTCATGACGGAATGCTCGAAGACCCAAATTCGCTTGGCGGGGCTAAAATAACGTTTATTTATAGTGAGAGGTATGGTCGATGTGAAATTATGAAGGTGCTGTGTAGCTTTCAGTGCTGGGCTGGGTCGGTCTACTGTTTAGTCTTCAGTACGGCAATGGTCTGTTGTGTTTGCAGAAGGGGTGTGTTTTGGGCTGTTTTTAACTCACCAGAGCCGAAAGCTCCGAGTGGTGTGTGTGTGTGTGTGGGGGGGGGGGGGGGAGCTTATTAGATAAGCAGTTGCCCGTCATCAGTCGTATTCGTCCGTCGTCGTCCATCAGCAATTTTAAACAACATCTCCTCTGATGCCACTGGGCGGATTAAGCAAAAATTTTATCTGTAGCATCCTCGGGCTGTGGGATTGAAAGATGTTTTTTTTAATGAAACTCGAAAGCAAAACTTAAAAAGTAGAAAAAAATAAATAAAAATCAACTCTTCAAAAACCATATGATCTATGAGGCCTAAGACTTTATGGAAATATTCACCATATTTGCCTTTAAAGGTTTTATGTTGTTTTTTTTTGTTTTTTTTTTTCCATGAAATTCGGCTCTTTAGTTTGGTTGCTATGGCGATTGAGAGTTTCCATTGACTTACATTGGGGGAAAATTGACAAATGGCACTTTGCAGATATTTTGGCAAAACATTCATAGAAATATTTTTAAGCAATCATCTATCTGCCTTTTGATATTAGGCTGCTCACTTTAATTGGTTGCCATGGAAACCAAAATGCGCCCCGACCGTAGAAAAAAACACTATAAATTATCTCAAAAACCATATTCTCCCCGAGGCTTTATGAAAATATTCACCATTTTTGCCTGAACAGGTTTTATTTTATTTTTTTTTAAAGGAATTTCGGCTCTTTAGATTGGTTGCTATGGCAGCTTAGTGTTTCCATAGATGTATAATTGTGAAAATTGAAAAATGATATAAACTACCAAGACTTTACAGATATTTTGACAAAACTAACATATGAATGTTCCTTAAGCAATCTACTATCTGCCATATGATTTAGGCCTACTGCTCATTTACTGGTTGTCATGGAAACCAAAATGAAATAATAGAAAAATACTTAAAGACTCATCGCTTCAGAAACAATATGTTCTATGAGGCTGAGACTTTATGGTAATTTACAGGTTTTGTGATTTTTTCTTATTTATTTATTTATTTATGAAATTCGGCTCTTTAGTTTGGTTGCTATTGACTTATAATGGGGACAATTGAAAAATTGCTTTTACTGCCACACCTTTGCAGATATTTTTACAAAACTTTGATAGAAACATTGTTTAGCGATAATCTATCTGCCGTATGATTTTACTTATCAATTTAGGTCATCTGCTCACTTTTATTGGTTGCCATGGAAACCAAAGTGCCCCCCCCCCACAAAAAAAAACAACAACAAGAGTTGTCAGAAGACAACAAAGCTCGCCTTTGGGGGCCTAAGATGGATGAGGGCAAGTTATCAAAAAAACATTTCTTCTGTAAAACAGCCCAATAGACTGCAGCAAATGAAAGAGAATCAAAATGTACCCCTAATCATCCTGTTTTAAGCCTTTCCACTGCAAAAAAAAAAAAAAAAAAAAAAAAAAAAAAATGAAAAAGAAATCTATATTTGATAAAAAAAATTCTACAAACTACCAAGTAATAACAAGGCATCACAGACGATACAAATCCCCTCAAGCAAGACAAATTAAAAAAGCCTAGCCTAGCATTTGTGTAAAATTTCAATATATCCATCAATAAATGTAGGTACTTAAGAGTGATGACAAAGTTTTTCTAAAAATAGCCACAGTGACCTTGACTTTGAGCCCCAGACCCTGAAAGTTGAACTTCATACCCAACATTTGTATGAAGTTATCTTAAAATCCATCAATAAATCTGGACACTAGAGCAATGATCAAGTTTTTCTGAAAAATAGCCACAGTAACCTTGACCTTCAGCCCCTGACCCGGAAAGTCAAAGTCACTCAAGATATCATCATACCATTCATTTGTGTCAATTTATATTAAACTCCATCAATAAATGAAGGTGCAAGAGCGATGACAAAGTTTTTCTTAAAATAGCCACAGTGACCTTGACCTTCAGCCCCAGACCCTGAAAGTCGAACTCGCTCAAGATATCATCATTGCCAACATTTTTGTGAAGTTTTATTAAAATCCATCCATAAATGTAGGCACTAGAGCGATCACAAATTTTTTTCTAAAAATAGCCACAGTGACCTTGACCTTCAGCCCCGGCACCTGAAAGTCGAACTTGCTAGAGATATCATCATACCCAACATTTGTGTGAAGTTATATTAAAATCCATCAATAAATTAAGGTGCAAGAACGATGACAATGTTTTTTCTAAAAATAGCCACAGTGACCTTGACCCCGTGACCATGAAAGTAGTGACCTTGACCTTAGGCCCCGGACCCTGAAAGTCAAAGTCACTCGAGATAACATTATACCCAACATTTGGGTGAAGTTATATTAACATCCATCAATAAATGAAGGCGCTAGAGCAATGACAATGTTTTTCTAAAAATAGCCACAGTGACTTGACCTTGAGCCCCAGACCCCGCTATTTTTTTTAAAGAAAAAAAAGAAAAAAGAAAAGAAGAAAAAAAAAAACGTTCCTCCCCCGGGATTTGAACTCACGCAGCTTGCAGGTAAACTTTAACACAGAGAAGTAAGGGAGGTAATACAGAGGAAAATATTAACTTCTCAAAAAGTCCAATTTAAGCCAAAAAACCTGTAAAATGAAGTACAATGATAATGTTAAATATTGTTTTTTTAGCAATTATTAATTATATATTCAAAATAAAGTTGTAAAACATCACATATAAGAGCTTGCAGGTAAACTTTAACCGAATGTGGACGCCGACGCCGACGCTGACGCTGACGCTGACGCCGGACGCCCGGGGGTATGGCAATAGCTCCCCCTTACTTTGGTAAGGCGAGCTAAAAAAATTGAATTAAAAAACAAAAACAAACAAAAAAAAAACAAAAAACACTACAAATCATCTTCTCAAAAACCATATTCTCTATGAGGCTGAGACTTTATGGAAATATTCACCATATTTCCCTGAACAAGTTTTGTGCTTTTTTTTAAATGAAATGAGCTATGGTAACTTAGAGTTTCTTTGGACTTGTTATGAGGAGAATTGAACATTTACTGTCAAGCATTAGCAGATATTTTGGTAAATTATTCATAGAAATATTCTTTAAGCAATCCTCATTCTGCTATATGATTTAATGCCTACTGCTCCTTTTTTATTGATTGCCATTGGAAACCAAAATAAAATAAAATAAAATAAAGAAAACCTTGTGGTTCTTTGGTTTGGTTGCTACGGAAAGCTAAGTTTCCATAGACTTATAATGGGGAAATTTGAAAAATAACATTTACACCTTTCAAGATATTTTATATATTGTCAGAGAAATGTTCCTTAAACAACGTTCTACCTGCCAGATTATTTTAGGCTCATTGGTTACCACAGATGGGCAGTTGTCAATTGTCGTCTGTTGTCTTGCAACACTAGACTCAAGCGACATCAGACCTCTGAAGCCACTAGAATGATTGCGTCCAAATTTTATCTGTAGCGTCCTTGGACACAGGACTTTTATGGTTTATTAGAATACATGTCTGCCAGTGGGCAGTGCCCGAAACCCCTCCACAACGTGAGCATAGTGGCCCATGGGCCTCTTGTTTTGTAGGCTATGCTGTCTTTATACTTTTTCTAAGGAGACGGTTTGATATGGACGGGTGCTTGAGGACACGGCCGTTGACGCATTGGCTGTTGTTAGTTACTTTCGAGGGCAATCTTACTCACTATATACTGATAAGCCGCTTCGACGGTCTAAGTCTGTCCAGGAACAGTAATTGGTTACTTACCTACCCGACGTGACCTTAGATATTGTGTAAACACACACACACACACACACACACACACACACACACACACACACACACACACACACACACACACATATGGTTGCGTTTGCCAGATAGTGTAGACCTAGATAAGACGCCACACTAGCAGTGTCTGATCTGGGTCTACACTATTTGCTTAAAGTACAGAAAATTAAGGTTTAAGTCCCCGATCAGAACAAAATTCCTAGCCTTCACGCAGAGAAAGCTGTAATTGCGGTGGTTAGAAAATCTACATGTGTAAACAAACACTCAACTTTCTTACATGCTTTTCAATGAAATATAGAGATTTCTTAGTGAAATTGAAATTGATATTGTCACTGTTTCAAACAGTGAAATTACAATTTTTATTTTCATTATCATTATACTTTCTGTTTGTTAGCTGTCAATTAGATAAACGTTATAAATGGGTGTCAGAAATTACGTGACACACGTTTTCACGTCATTCGGACGTTGATGACGTAACTTTCAGCACATATATAACGTAAATAATGCACGCGACGTCAGACAAGCTTAGCAACTAAGAATATTATTTAAATACAAATTTCAAGAGAACCATTTAATGAAGTTAAATTCCAAGCTGTTTTCCAGGTGCAAACTTTCAGTTTACACCTAATAATATACCCAGTTAACACACCGAACACCTCTAAATCGACACGAAAGCGCCCTGGAAAAATAATTGTTATCTGTGACGATGATTGACACTTTGAAATTGCGTTACAAGTTACAATTTAAAGCATGAAAGAAACGGAAAATTTGATTTTTTCCGTGTAAGATCAATTTTTATTTTATGATTTTTTTGGGGTGTTCATTCGGTGAAATAAAAATCGATCTTACATTGAAAAAATTAAATATCCATTATCTGTTAAAATTTATCCAAAGCATTAAAAACAAGGCACCGTACTATTAACCCTTATCCCGCTGAACACGACAGCCCCTACCTTTGCAAACAGTGTAGATCCAGAACAGAATTCTAAATAGGATCTACAATGTTTGACATTCACTTTATGGATTTGCAAGAATGAATGACATCAATTATTTGTTTGGTTTAATTTGAGGTTTAACGTCCCCGTCAACACTGTAAAGGTCATGTTGGAGACATTGCTTCCAATTTTGGGGGACTTTTACCCGACATTGAGATGAAATGACATCTCAAGCCCTGTCGCCCAATGAAACCAATAGGGTTTATGAGCATGGACGGTCCGCCTCGCACCGCGGTTCCTGGACAGGCTTAGATCCTCTAAGCGGTTTACCAGTACTAGTGTGCGGGCCTGATTCAGCTCTGCTGTGGAAGCATCATGCAGCCCATATATTTCTTCAAGCCCCTATGGGCGGGGGCCTCTAACACCAATTAATCTGATCGGTCTGATGAGGGGGTGGCTTATTAATTAGTCAGCGGGATAATAGTTAATATTTCTAACAGTTTCACTGATCGATATTTTATCTACAATCGGTCAGCATAAACTTATTATTGACCACAAAATGTGAACCAATGAACGATAAAATATTCTTATATTAAGACCACCTTTTGGAACTGTTTCAAACCATCTTTGTTCAAGTGTTCAGAGCGTTCAAAAGTGATCTTCAAGAGTCTGTTCAAAACCACCTTTGTAACTGTTCAAAAGCGGTCTTTAATACCACTTTTGAACAGACACAAAGGTGGCCTCCGACCACTGGACCTTGTCTGCAAACATGTGAAGAAAGAATACCTGCAACGAAATAAGCTTTTAAAGCAGAATTCGACGACATTTTAGGTGGTTTTAATAGCGGTATTTTGTTGTACTATAATTGCGGATAGCTTTGTGAAATGGGTAGTTAGCGTCTTACAAATAATAGCAGCGTAGGCTTCATTGCCTTCACTTCTACTTTTCATTGCCTTCACTTCTACTTTTCATTGCCTTCACTTCTACTTTTCAGATTATTCAAGAACTACAAAAGACGCAAGCAAACATGCGTTTGCGGTATTAACGATTAAACTGTAGGATGGAAGAAGTCAGAAACTGGTTGAGAGGGCTTGGTTTGGAGCAGTATGCCCCAAGATTTGAGGAAGAAGGATGGGATACTTTGGAGATCCTACAACATATGACACCTGGCGATGCTGAAGGTGTTATAAATAAACCCGGACACAGAAAAAAGTTTGAAATTGGTTTAAAATCAAAGCACCCAACTGGAGAAGTTCCTAAAATATCGGCCCGTGGAGAAAAAAACTTGGAGCCTGATAATAATGCGAAACAAGACTCACAGTTGCGCATTTCTTACCAGAAAATGATTGAGGCTAGAGAGCCACAAGAGGAAAAATCTATGGCAGTTCACGAAACAAAATCATTTCAAAAGGGAACGGACGGTCTGATGGCAAATACGTCAACTATTAAAGGCGGTGATGAAATAAAAATAGACAGCGAACATAAGGTGGTGTTTGATGACCTAGGTGGTCAAACTGCAAAACAGAATGTCCTTGACGCCGACGAAACAAGTACTCGAGACCACCAAGTAGGCTATAGTCAATTTAATTCTGACAATCAGGGATCAGTATCTAATGCAAATAACCAGAAAGGGATACAATATGCCAAAACATACGATTCAGTATCAGTTGCTGAAGATGTAGCGAGTACCAGAACAAATACCATTCTTGCTATTCAACAGCGCGCAAATCCTGATAAACCTATGGTCGCAGAAGCAGATGATCTAAAGAATGATGAAGTTAGCAGCCATATCGATCATACGATTCACAATTATGGCGGAGTAATAGAAGCGGTATGTGTTAAAGGCGTAAGAGATAAACTCTTTAAAACAGATACGCAAAGGAATTCTCCAGCAATTTTGCCTAGATACAAGGAATTAGTTCCAAGAAGTGGAAGAAGAACATGCCAGGAAGCAGTGTCCAATGGATTCTTAGCAATTAAAGATCGCATCGAAGGGTAAGCCTGATAGCTTCATGAGGATTAACCATGTTCGTCATGAAATAGTTTTAATATTTAAAGTACAAAACTTATCAAACTTGTCCGAAAACGAATTTGCCCAAATTGTGGAGCCCTGACATTTTGCAACATGCAGTGTACCGTCAAACACACGAGCCTTCGGCAAGTTCAATAATTTTCGTCTGACATCTCCACCGGTGTAAGATGTTGATATTATGTAACGATAATTACAAAACGGATGTCATTGGGTTCATTTAGAATCATTTTGAAAATAGAGTTCTGCTTAAAGGCATTTATTCTTGATTATTGAGGACTATTATTTCATTACATACTATTATGTAGCCCTCATTGCTGACTGAAGAGACGTCCTCTGTCTTCAACAGGTAAGGGGCCTCCTTGGGGAAAATCAATAGTTTACTAACTGTTGACTGTAGTGAACATTATTGATTTTCCCCTTATGTACCTAAGTCAGGGGATTCAACAAAAGCTACTAATCACCCTATTAGGGGCCGCCTTTGATCTGCTAAAGATAGTATACCACAGGGGACAATAAAAAAATTATGAACACACGGTGTGTTTTACTGTTTCAGAATAAATGCCTTTAAGCCGGTGCTAGAGGGCGTGGCCGGTGTTGCACATTTCAGTACTGGTCATGAACAGACTCAATAAAACCCGAGTCTGCTATTTTCGTTTCTTTGGTGTATTCTTTGCTTCCAAAGGATCTAACTTTTCAGAACTTATTTATCTTCACTGCAGCTGGTGCTGTGCCGTGTGGCGGCCGTAAAAAGTCTCCCCGTACATCCATCATAGTGCAGATTATATTTTCTGGTCCTTTGAGATCATTGGGTTTATTTAGAATCATTTTGAAAATAGAGTTCTGCTTAAGCCGGTGCTAGAGGGCGTGGCCGGTGTTGCACATTTCAGTACTGGTCATGAACAGACTCAATAAAACCGAGTCTGCTATTTTCGTTTCTTTGGTGTATTCTTTGCTTCCAAAGGATCTAACTATTCAGAACTTATTTATTGCTGAAGAAGTTTAAACGAATTTCAGTAGAAACTTCACGGTATGACGGACGGCGATGTGGCGTAAAGCATAAAATAACATATCATAACATGTCCTTTATTTATCTTAGAGCATACAATTTAGATAATACATGAGGATTATCTCAATATTCATTGACGACAGCGAAGGTACTCAAACACTTAGAACAACGAGCTATGTTATTACGCTTTATGTAGCGTTATAAGTAGTTGTGTCTTTCATAATAGAATAATTTCTACCTGCAGCGTTAGATACATAACGGCTTTTATCCCCGTACATGTATGTATTTTAAATTGATGCGGTTTCCTCTTCGTTTCGTGGCGTTGAGTTCTGATAACGCCGGTCATCCGGGGCACGAGACACTGACCTTCGTAGAGGTCTACACTTAGAGTAGGTCTTTCGCTATGGCTAATCACTGAATAAAATCACCAGATATTGATTTTCCGTCGGTCTCATTCCTCGTTCCTGAGGGCCCCGGTAAGGCATTTTGCACATCTTTTCTGTCGAGCTCTAGCGTATTTGGCCTTATAGCCGATAAAGGTGTGCTAGATTGTTGGGACTGTTACGACTGATTCATTTCTACCGACTGAGAACTCTCAAGAGGCTCCGACTGTGTGACCACAGACTGTCTGCGTGGTCATGTTTAAAAGATTGTTGGCTAGGGTGCGCTGCATCGATTCTACTATCCCAAAGCGTATAGTCCCATTCAGAAAACATATCTTCTACAACTCGGCCGTCCATGATATTTTTCGAAGGGTATGCTATGGTTGTTTGAGATGATGGAAATTTCTGTCTTATCTGTTTTAAATTTGGCCATATCACCTTCCTCGCCCTTGTGATGTCAGTGGGGAGATCCCTATCAACTCTAAATGTATTAACTTTCGCCATTATTGTTTCTTTGTGTCTAAACTCTATACTTGATGAAGGCTACAGTAATGGGGCGTGTTGCCTTTCTCCTGTCACACCTGCCCAAACGATGCGCCCTCTATATCCAGATATCGTCTGCACAATCAAGGCCCAGTTCATCAACATGTAAAACACACGAGCTAGACAGTTTGTATTTCTCCGTTCAGTAAAACCATGTATTAATTGACTATCCTGTATTGATCGGAGTCGAAGATGAGGCTTTGACTGATTCAGACATATTTTTCTTGCAAAAGAGTGTGGTAAAAAGTAACAAGGATAGCTCCATGTGTATTTACGTTCAGTCAGCCCAGTAGTTTCAGAGGCTGCAAAACTAAAATAACTAAATCCGTAGTATTCAGGACAAAGGTCTACAAATGACCTTAACCTTTGGTATTTATAAAAATTCATTCACCTGATTGCACAATTCTACTTTCATGTCATAGGCTACGATAGAGTAAGAAAAGTCATTGTTTTGCCTTTTTCATTCTTATGAATGTTTTCATTGCTCTTAAAGGAACTCTTTTTTGATTTTTATTATATGTGTCCTTGCCAGTATGAATTTGACGAAATGTCTTAGAATGGCAGTACTTTGAAATCCTATGAGCACGAGGCCGCATATAGTCAGTAAGGGGCACAGCCACAATGCCTTTGACTATTCCAATGAACGCCTTTCTTCAAGGGATTACCAGTCCCACTGGTGCAACAGTGAAAAGACGTTAGCTGTTCTGGTATAGTCATTTATGATCCAAAGAGCTGCACGTCTTTGGACTATTTCAACCTTATGGGTGTTCATTTTTGTTTGGGGATCCCATATGACTGAAGCATACACCAGCTGGGAACGCACAAGAGTAATCGTGTAATCATGTAATTACGGTAGGGATCTTTCAACCTGCACACGGGATGTTTCTTCCAGCAGGGGTGGGGTATGGGGCGCCAGATAACGTCCCGATCCGAAGGCATTCATCCTTGCAAATTATGCCAATGGAGCATGTTCGGACACCGCAATTTTATTAACGCTGCCGGGAATCGAACAGGGGGCATGTAGCATCATACAGTGTCATAGGCAAGTGTACTAACCACTGAGCTACGACGCTTGTTTTCACATTTGTAAAAATGTTGACTGGCTTGCTTGGAATAAGTTGACCTGCAAGAGAAAGCAGATGTATCTGTTCTACTGCTTTTCGTTTCCTGGCTGTCATAGTACAAGATTGCTAGTTTTGTTTATATATGAAACTGGAATAAACTTTTGGAACCTTGGGCTATTATACAAGTTTCCATACGGCCCCCGCCCATCGGGGCTTGAAGAAATAGCTGGGCTGCATGATGCTTCCACGCAGAGCTGAAACCGACCCGCACACGAGTACTGGTAAACCGCTCAGAGGATCACCGCCTGCCCAGGCAATGCGGTGCGAGTCAGCCCGTCCATGTTTATAAACAATATTTGTTTCATTGGACGGGCAGGACTTGAGATGTCATTTCATCTCAATGTCGGGTAAAAGTCCCACAAAATTGGAAGCAACGTGTCTCCAAAGTGACTTTTACAGTGTTGACGGGGACGTTGAACCTCACATCAAACAAAACAAGTTTCCATATTTGCTGGCACACTAATACAACACACTCATGAACAGCTTTGTTATTTGACTTTGCAATCCAATGACTACACAAATTAATAAGTGCTAAGTATTTTGTAAAAACTAATATTTGTGCTATAGGACGGTCCATCGAATTACACCATATAAACTTTACAGCTGCTGCTTGGGCTACGATGTTTTTTTTTTTAATCTTTTATTCCCTAGCAATGTGTGTGAAAGAATATATTATGCAATCGAATCTGTTTAATTGTTTCCTCTCTCCAAACCTTTCACACACGAACATCGAATCAATAGCAGGCGTTACCGGAAAATGAAACGGCACGACGGACCTAAGTCGCTGCCTCTCGATAGGAGAAAGAAATGTGTATCAATAAGACTTCTACAGCATAGAATGGTCAACTCAAAGGTGTTTTAGCGCATATTTCTTTTGGCGCTCGCAACAAATGGCCAAGCGTAAGCTATTTGAAGTCTCAATCCCTGTTTTGTCTGGTGTACCTCAAGGGTAGGTACTTGGATCGTTCCTTTACTGGTGTTCATTAATGATCTCCGTGATTCTATCAAGTCTTCTGTCCGTTGTTGCTGATGACTGCGTCCTGTATATTCTTATCACTGTCTCATTCTACAAGATAACCTTGATAGGCTTGCAAATGAATGACACAAAATGCACCGTTCTTCGGACCGGGTCGTTAACTGGAGGCCCCCGATTCAGGAAGAAATATCCCCTGTGTCGGTAAAAGATCCCTACCGTAATTACATGATTATTGTCTAGGCTTTCACCCTGCAAATCTTGATTGTTTATAATGTACACCTGCCGAAAATGTCCTTGATGGCATAGGCAGTATACTAAGAAAGAAAGAAAGAACTTAAGAAAGAAAATGAAGTTCAATGTGGCTGAATATCCAACGAGGTTGTCACGACACATCTAAAACCACTCATTTCACTATCAAACGCAAGGCCATATTAAATCCGCCAATATTTTGGCATCACCATTGGTGACAATCTTGATTGTTGTTTCCTTGATCTTCGCAACCTGTTGAATCTGAAATAACAATGGGATGCCAAACTGCCAATACATACCTTAGCTGAGGGAGAACCAGTGTTTCGTATACATTATCCTTTGTCTGCCTTGATGCAAAAGCCACATTAAGTCTAAGAAATATTAATTTCCTATTTGTTTTGAATGTGATGCTAACCCCGACTCAATGGACACACAAGTGGACGCATTTATTCTGAACTTTGAGAAGGCTTTTGACACCACCCCCTCATGGACACCTGGAATCCAAATTATTTGCCTTCAGCATTAGGGGGAAGACTCTCAAGTAGATGAATTCGTTTCTTTGCAATAGAAAGCAGCGAGTTGTTGCTAATGGTGAATGTTCAGAGTGGGCGCCAGTTTTGTCTGGGGTCCCACAAGGGACTGTTCTTGGTCCACTGTTATTCTCCCTGCACGTCAGTGATATTTCTACTGACATTGACTATTTCTACTGACATTGACTCAGAAATAAGACGACTGTTTGCTACCGGGAAATTAGAGATATAGAGGACTCAGTGAAACTTCAGGATGATATAGACAGACTAGGACTTTGGGCACGAAAATGGGCCACGCCATTTTAGCCCGAAACAATTAACTATGAAGAGAACCAATAAAACTGAGGCTGAAACGGCGCTCCAGAATACGGATTCCATTACATACCTTGGTCTGACAATCCCACACGATATCAGATTGAACATTATGATTAGCAGCATGTATACCAAGGCATATAGAACGCTTAATGTCTTAGACAAAATCTTCATCACTCTCCTCAATATGTAAAAGAGACCTGTTCGCCAGATCTTGAAAAATGGTAGTCGTATCTGTGACCCAATGCAGAAATTGAAACAGTTCAAAATAGAGTTACTAGGTAACAAGCAATCACTGCTTTGAAACTGAGAGCCTGGTATGACTCGAAAATCAAGATGGGTTCTCAAAACAAGGAGAACAAACTGTTATACAAATGTCTAAGGGATACTTCCAGCAATCCGGCAGATAACATTGTTCTCCCAGCTAGGCGCTGTAGAAATCACCATTCACTGGCGTTTCATACCCCTACTGCCTGAACTGACATTTTCAAAGAATCTTTCATACCTCAGACCATTAGAGATTGGAATTCCCTTCCCGCTTCAATCCTTTCCACAGCTGAACAGCTGAAGGTGTTGATGATTGTATAGCTAAGTTTATCTCTTTGGTGAAAGATTGTGACCAACTTCCCATATCACATGTCCTGGTGTATGAATGTTGGTGATGGCGGACAATTTAGCATCTGTGACATGCTTAACGAATTGGAGAGGCCATCCCTGGAGGCCTATCGGGAACAGCTGTCCTGAAACATCCTTTAAAACATAATGACTGAAACATTGTCTCAATCTGTTTAAGATACCTGAGCCTGTTCTATTTGTTTATGCTAAGGTTTTGCGTCCCCATCAACGCTATTAAGGTCATTTTGAAGCCGTTCCTTCCGTTTTTGTGAGAGTTTTACTCGACATTTAGATGAAATAACGTCTCAAGCCATATCGCCAAAAGAATCTGCCATGACTTTGCCGCTGTAGTGTAAAAGATGCATCAGAAGTAAACAACACTCTGTTCTTTAGGCGCTCGTACGTGAACCAACCAGTCCTCCATAGGAGTGTCATAAAGAAGGTTTCCCACCAGAATTGTTCTTCCTTGTGATTACCTTCATTCTTTGGCAGATCGGTAGACGCCAAGACTGCAAAAGAGTTAAAAGACCGTATGATGTAGATTTGTGAAAGCATACCTCTGCTAGATAATTATTTATTAGAAATAGTTTTAAGGATTCGTCCAATGATTTTAAATTAAAAAAAAAATCTAAATGTAGCCGCCCACTTAACCGAGGAAATGGTCAAAGACCGACTCAGGATACAACAGGTTAGGCAAACAAACGAACCTTACCGACTAACCTATAATGCACATATATGAAAAAAAAAAAAAAAAAAAACAAGTCTTTCGAACGTGTATGTAAAAACATGTTTCTAATAAAACAGCGTATCTGTATCCTGACAGTTTCTCCATCATCATCTGAAAAAAAATAATATATATATATATATATAGATTATATATATATATATATAGATAGATAGATAGATAGATAGATAGATAGATAGATGTGTGTGTGTGTGTGTGTGTGTGCGCGCGCGTGTGTGTGTGTGTGTGTATCAGATTTCGAAATTCGCAAAATTGCAGTACATTTCCTCTGGCTTTCGTTGCCGGATCATTACAGGGTCACTGATGAGGCTTTATTAGCCGAAACTACGTAGTATGACCCATCTTCTTTCTTATGAATGTTTTCATTGCTCTTAAAGGAACTCATTTTAGATTTTTATTTGCCTTCACTGCAGCTGGTGTTGTGCCGTGTGGCGGCCGTAAAACGTCTCCCCGTACATCAACCATAGTGCAGTTTATATTTTACTTTTGGTCCTTTGAGATCAGCGTAAATATTCTGAGAAATCAGAAATAAATTATTGGTTTAGACTCATATTCTAGACAGGTTTTTAATTATTTGGACCCCATTTTGATTTATATCAGTCCTTGAATCGACTCCATATTCGAAATTCGCAAAATTGCAGTACATTTCCTCTGGCTTTCGTTGCCGGATCATTACAGGGTCACTGATGAGGCTTTATTAGCCGAAACTACGTAGTATGACCCATCTTCTTTCTTATGAATGTTTTCATTGCTCTTAAAGGAACTCATTTTAGATTTTTATTAATCGCATGTAAGAGACATCATTCATCATTCCAGGCTATAAGGACCTTTATTTGAGATTTTTTCCTCAAGTCTTTCTTTCTCTCTCTCTCTATATATATATACTGCAACACCCACTCAGGGGGATCACGTGCAGGTGTACATTCGTATTTACATACATATTTAGGTTTGCAGAATGAAAGCCTACACAGTAATCGTGTAATTACGGTAGGGATTTTTTTACCTGCACATGGGATGGTTCTCCCTGCACAGGGGGCCTCCAGTTTTTTGTTTCATTTTGTTTGTTTGATTTGAGGTTTAACGCCACCGTCAACACTGTAGAGGTCTTTTTTGGAGACATTGCTTCAAATTGTGTGGGACTTTTACCCGGCATTGAGATGAAAAGACTCTCTAGCCCTGTCGCCCAATGAAACCAATAGGGTTTATAAGCATTGACGGTCCAACTCGCATCGCTTTACCTGGGCAGGCGTAAAAAGTCTCCCTGCCATACATCATAGTGTAGTTTTTATTTTCTTGTCCTTTTGGATCATTGATTCCATTCTGGAATTTTGAAAATATTTGAGGGTCACTGATGAGGCCTTATTGGCCAAAACTAGCTAGTCTGGCCGAGAAAAAAATGTACACTTCATATTTTTAGTTCTGTGGTGTATTCCTAGCTTCCAAGAGATAACCCTTTCATAGAACATATTTAGATCCTCTGAGCGGTCTACCAGTACTCGTGTGCAGTCAGTTTCAGCTCTGCGTGGAAGCATCATGCAGCCCATTTATTTCTTCAAGCCCCAATGGGCGAGGGCCAGGTGGGGGGGGGGGGGGCTCCAGTTAACGCCCAGGCCCGAAGGATGGTGCACTTTGTGGCATTCTGGGTTAGTCGACTCAATATATTTATGTAACTTTGCAAGACAAAAGAACTGAAAACTGTGAAGTGTACATGTTTTTCTGGGTCAGACTACTTAAACATGACCAACCGCTTCCGTGGCACCCAAACAGAGCCAATGTTTGCTCCACGTGCGTTACGCAGTTGTAACCTGGTAACGTCTACAGTTTTAACCATCGTCGTGTCTACAGAACCGCCGCTTGGTGGCTGCAGACAAGCCTAAACTACTTAGAAAGAGAATAAATGATTGGCCGAGCTTAACAAAGCCAATGACTACATGAGGTTAAAAAATAACAGGTTTTCAGCAGCAACAGATATGCAAGAGACGTAGCAAGGAAACAACCTTTTGCCGACTGGATTATTCCGGGTTTCTTCGCTATTTCTTCGCGAAATTCCGATCGTATATCCGGCCGCCCGTGGGCATTCTCAAATCGGGTACCAACCCCGATCTAAAAGTCACTTAACTGACTCAAGATACGGATAGCAACCCGTCATGTAAAGGAATATAAGAATCGTATATGGGTGTTAGGGTGGATGGAAAAATCTGTCCCGAGGGACACTGTCCGGCATCACGAGGCTTACCTCACACCCATATAGGATTCTTTTTCTTGCATATGTAATACTATATCATGTCCTTCGCGTTGTGTAATAAGGAGAAAGTCAACACTCGTATAGTGACTAAGTTTTAATGTCTACAGCAAACGACTACCCAGGTTCGAAATACGTTTCCATAATTTCTTAGTTACTTAACCAAAACCAATAACCAAAAGCCCCCGAAAGCAATAACCAAAAGCCCCAACCCAAGGAGCGCAGTGCTCTTTTATATCCTAAGGTCATGTGACCGTATTATGCTAATTCAAAGATATAGTTTCCATAGTGATTTCGCTTATGCTAAATATACTTTCTACATTACAACTGTGTAATTACCTTATTAGCCCATGACATATATTTAGCTAGCTATTTCTTGGAAATAGTACATGTGTTACTAATAATAATCCTGTAGAACATTTTACGTTATAGCATTAGATTCGGGATTCCAAAATATAATAAGAACTTATTTACAAAAAAAAGTGCCTTATTAAAATTTACTTAAAATCAAACCAATAGTGATATAAATTCCTTCCTAACCCAAGATTTTAAGGGATTTTTATTCTTAAGTTTTCCAAATGCCCAATTATATTTGCTTCACATAACCCTGATACTACACATATATAGTAGCATGTATAATTCATATACATTATAAAGCACTAACTGAGTCTTTCTATTTAGTTTTCCCTTTTAAAGTTCAGTGCTCTTCTCTATCATAGTTATTTATTTCATTTCTAAGAATCACAGGTGTCTCTGTCTGATAACAGTTCCCAACAATATGTTTATCATGATACCATTTTCGTTTAATCAAAATATTCTACCCTCATTACTAAACTCAATTAAAGATTAAGTTTTGCTCAAGTGTATTCCAGGTAAATACTCTAAACATTTTTAACACAGCTTGATCGAACGACAACTAAATTTCCGGTAAAAGATTAGAGTATAACTTAAATCTAAAGAGTAAAATCAGTTTGCAAGTTTTGTGCTATAGCACTAGTTTTGTTGTTCATCTCGCTCTTCTGTCTTTGTAGCATGGCATGTACTCTTGGGCGGTTTCCTATGCCAGGTGCATGCCGTCGATTATCACACCTCCCATGAACGGAACCACGTCATCGGGTTCCATACCCGACGGGATAACCGTAAAATCGAACCCCTCTCCTGTGTCCTCCCCAATGCTCGTTTGTACAACTGCAATTCTCATTCAATGGCAGTATAAAATGCCTCGTCCCTTACTTTAGGCTTAAGCCCAGGTAAGTCACTGGTGGTCTGGACCCCAACATGTACCTTGGCTGTAGGATAGGTAACTCCCCCTTCAGCCTGACTGTTTTCTTTCCTGGAGTTCTGGTGGACATGCCGTGGCGTCCCAACATTGGCCACCGTTGAAACCGCACTTTGGTAGGCAAGTTCCGGCCCATATGTACTTGGGTGTAAAAGTCCCACCAGTCCCCTGATCATCACATTAACAACTAAGTGCAGACATGCGCTGAGGTCTCCCATCTTCTATATCCACGACCACAATTCAAATGAAATGATAAGATGTTTATGTCACGTTGGTCTGTATAAAATAAATAAAAATCCTCTGTTTTCAACTCAATAAATATAACAAATATACTCCAGCAGGATCGTTTGATGTTAACTGTCCGATGCACAAAAATAGTTTGGCTAATCTGTTTGGTTTGTAACTTTGGTCTCCAGTTTCACAATAGCTAATTACCAGGAAGAAAGTCTTGGGCTTATCTTATTTTTAGCTCACCTGTCACGTAGTGACAAGGTGAGCTTTTGTGATCACTTTTTGTCCGTCGTGCGTGCGTGCGTGCGTACGTCCGTGCGTGCGTCCGTCCGTGCGTGCGTCCGTAAACAATTTCAAATAAGTATATCTCTAATACCCCATGGTCAATCTTGATCAAATTTCATGAGAAGCATCATCAGATAGGGGGAAATGCTGCATAAGGTTTTTGGGCTGATCAGATTGTAAGTCTGGTTGCCATGGCAACATATAGCTCCCATAGACTTACAATGGGAAAAAATTAAAATATCTTCTTCTCTGAAACCACAGGGCCCAGAGCTTAGATATTTAGCATGTAGCAATGACAAGTGGTCACCTACATAATTCCTGCCAATCATGCCCCTGGGGTCCAAATTGGCCACGCCCCGGGGCCCCTTCGCTCCCATAGACTCAAAATGGAACAAAAAGCTTCAAAAATCTTCTTCTCGGAAACCACAGAGCCCAGAGCTTAGATATTTAGCATGTAGCAATGGCAAGTGGTCACCTACATAATTCCTGCCAATCATGCCCCTGGGGTCCAAACAGGCCACGCCCCGGGGCCCTAAAGCTCCTATAGACTCATAATGGAAAAAAGCTTCAAAAATCTCCTTCTCTGAAACCACAGGGCCCAGAGCTTAGATATTTGGCATGTAGCAACGGCAAGTGTTTACCTGCATAATTCCTGCCAATTATTGCCCCGGGGTCCCAATTGGCCACATCCCGGGGCCCCTTCGCTCCCATAGACTCCTAATGGAGCAAAAAGCTTCAAAAATCTTCTTCTCGGAAACCACAGAGCCCAGAGCTTAGATATTTAGCATGTAGCAATGGCAAGTGGTCACCTACATAATTCCTGCCAATCATGCCCCTGGGGTCCAAACAGGCCACGCCCCGGGGCCCTTAAACTCCTATAGACTCATAATGGAAAAAAGCTTCAAAAATCTTCTTCTCTGAAACCACAGGGCCCAGAGCTGAGATATTTGGCATGTAGCAACGGCAAGTGGTCACCTACATAATTCCTGCCAATCATGCCCCCGTGATCAAAATTGGCCACACCCCAGGGCCCCTTAGCTCCCATAGACTCATAATGGAAAAAAAGCTTCAAGAATCTTCTCCTCTGAAACCACAGGGCCCAGAGCTTAGATATTTAGCATGTAGCAACTGTCAGTGGTCACCTACATAATTCCTGCCAATCATGCCCCTGGGTTACAAATGGGGGACGCCCCGGGGCCCCTTCGCTCCCATAGACTCGTAATGGAACAAAAAGCTTCAACAATCTTCTTCTCAGAAACCACAGGGCCCAGAGCTTAGATATTTAGCATGTAGCAACGGCAAGTGGTCACCTACATAATTCCTGCCAATCATGCCCCTGGGGTCCAAACGGGCCACGCCCCGGGGCCCTTTAACTCCTATAGACTCATAATGGAAAAAAACTTCAAAAATCTTCTTCTCTGAAACCACAGGGCCCAGAGCTGAGCTATTTGGCATGTAGCAACGGCAAGTGTTTACCTGCATAATTCCTGCCAATCATTGCCCCGGGGTCCAAATTGGCCACACCCCGGGGCCCCTTAGCTCCCATAGACTCATAATGGAAAAAAGCTTCAAGAATCTTCTTCTCTGAAACCACTGGGCCCAGAGCTTAGATATTTAGCATGTAGCAACGGCAAGTGGTCACCTACAAAATTCCTGCTAATCATGCCCCTGGGTTCCAAATGGGCGACGCCCCGGGGCCCCTTCGCTCCCATAGACTCCTAATGGAACAAAAAGCTTCAAAAATCTTCTTCTCGGAAACCACAGGGCCAGAGCTTAGATATTTAGCATGTAGCAAAGGCAAGTGGTCACCTACATAATTCCTGCCAATCATGCCCCTGGGGTCCAAACGGGCCACGCCCCGGGGCCCTTTAACTCCTATTGACACATAATGGAAAAAAAGCTTCAAAAATCTTCTTCTCTGAAACCACAGGGCCCAGAGCTGAGGTATTTGGCATGTAGCAATGGCAAGTGGTCACCTACTTAAATCCTGCCAATCATGCCCTAGGGTCCAAATGGGCCACACCCCGGGGCCCCTTATCTCCCATAGACTCATAATGGAAAAAAAACCCTTCAAAAATCTTCTTCTCTGAAACCACAGGGCCCAGAGTTTAGATATTTAGCATGTAGCAACGACAATATGTCAACTACATAATTCCTGCCAATCATGCCCCTGGGTTCCAAATGGGCCACGCGCCGGGGCCCCTTTGCTCCCATAGAGTCATTATGGAAAAAAGCTTAAAAAATCTTCTTCTCTGAAACCACAGCGCCCAGAGCTTAGATATTTAGCACGTAGCAATGGCAAGTGGTCACCTACATAATTCCTGCCAATCATGCCCCTGGGGTCCAAAAGGGCCCTGCCCCGGGGCCCCTTAGCTCCTATAGACTCATAATGGAAATAAAAGCTTCAAAATTCTTCTTCTCTGAAACCACAGGGTCCAGAGCTTAGAAATCTAGCATGTAGCAATGACAAGTGGTCACCTACATAAATCCTGCCAATCATGCCCGTGGGGTCCAAATGGGCCACGTCCCGGGGCCCTTAAGCTCCTATAGACTTATAATTGAAAAAAGCTTCAACAATCTTCTCTGAAACCACAGGGCCCAGAGCTTAGATATTTAGCATGTAGCAATGACAAGTGGTCACCTACATAAATCCTGCCAATCATGCCCCTGGGGTCCAAATGGGCCACACCCTGGGACCCCCTGACCGGCCCCGATAGCTCAGTTGGTAGAGTGTCCGCTCCGGGGAACGGGAGGTCTGGGGTTCGACCCCGGGCCGCGACATACCAAAGTCGTTAAAAATGGTTCTAGCTGCTCCTCGCTTGGAACGCAGATTTACGGGGTAGAGCTAGGACTGGTCGATCCAGTGTCAGGATAATGTGACTGGGCGTGGTATCATGTAATGTGTCTGGGACATGATACTTCAGTGAGGCAGCACTATAAACGTGAGCATTGAGCTCCCTGTCGCAACCAGACACCGTCTTTTTATGACTGAAAAATTGTTGAAAGCGACGTTAAACCCGAATTCACACACACACCTGGGACCCCCTTAGCTCCCATAGACTCATAATGGAAAAAAAAACTTCAAAAATCTTCTTCTCTGAAACGACAGCGCCAAGAGCTTAGATATTTAGCATGTAGCAACGGCAAGTGGTCACCTTCATATTTCCTGCTAATCATGCCCCTTGGGTCCAAATGGGCCAAGCCCCGGGCCCCATAGCTCCCATAGACTCATAATAGAAAAAAGCTTCAAAAATCTTCTTCTCAGAAACTGTGAACCACAGAACTTAGATATTTAATATCTAGCAACATAAAATAGCCAGCTACATAAATCCTGCTAACCCTGCCTCTAGGGTCAAAATCGGCCTCGCCGAGCTCATCACCTCCAATAGACTTATAATGGAAAAAAAATAAAAAATCTTCTTCTATGAAATCATAAGGCCAGAGCTTAGATTTTTAGTATGTAGCAACGTCAAGTGGCCACCTACATAAATCCTGCCAGTTATGCCCCTGGGATCCAAATTGGTCCCACCCCAGGGCTCTTTAGCTTCCATAGACTAACATTTGGAGAAACTTCAAAAATCTTCTTCTCTGAAACCACAGGGCCCTTATAATGAAAAAAAGAAAAAGCAACTTAAAATCGGGATAAAAATCTTCAAAAATCTTCTTCACTGAAACCATAAGTCCCAGAGCTTAGGTATTTAGCATGTAGCAATGTCAAGTGGTCGCCTGCATGAATCCTGCCAATCATGCCCCTGGGGTCCAAATCCTGTGGCCCCTCAACTCCAACAAACTTATAAGGGAAAAAGCTTCAAACATCTTCTTTGAAACCATGAAGTACAGACCTTAGATATTTAGTATATAGCAACACAAAATGGTTGCCTACATAAATCCTGCCAACCGTGCCCTTTGGGGCAAGATTGGCCAAGCCTGTACACATTTCCCTTTGTCATGGCTGATAATATCTTTATCATTAGCTGTATTTTTAGCCCGAGTACGTAGACCCACCACGACCTTCAGATGGCCTTGTCACATTCGTGGCTCAGCACATACTGGATTCTCTTGATCATTGATACATGAACAACACGAGGCTCGACAATATACTGCATGCAAGTTACATGCATTTCTATTTCGAATCATGTGCCTTTTCTCTGGCTACATCTATATACACTTAAAATAGAAGTCAAATTGTACACCCAATCGTTTCTTACACCTTAAAATGCACTGACGTCACAAAAAGTCAAAACCAAACCAACACACAAAGTTTCATAGATCTAATCGAAGCAAACACAACAAAATGAGGAAGTGGAAAGCTATACCACTCTTATAATTCATTATATTTTTATTTGCATATATTTTAGTTTCCCAGCCTCTTTTTCCTTAAACCAGCAATATTTTTTATTGCATAAATTCGAAACCTTTTGTTTCCTTATCAGCAAATCCACATTTGCACCCAGACACAACATAGACAACAAAAAGACAACTCCATTAACCTCATGGCATGACGCCAACCAACGGTACAAAGTATACGAGTGCAGAGAAAATGTATCTCTCTGAAGTGAAACTGACACCCCGACATATGAAATGCCGCCATCAATATACAAGCCTTTCTGCATTCCCTCTTTTATCACAGTCTAACAATATCCCAGCTATACAGAGGTACATTTTGACTTGCACCAAACCAGAATAAGGGACTTTAATCTAAACCATCACATGTAGGACAAGACACGAAAAAATGCACAACAAAATACTGATGCCGGAAAATAACAACCGGAAGTTTCAAACTCTGACATATTTTTTGTCATCACCAGTCTCATACAACAAAACCCTATTAAAACTATGTTTATAAAACTTCCATACAACATAAACTCATTTCAATATGCTTAAACCTAGTTTCAAGACACCATTAACCTCTATCCAATAACTGTTTCCATGGATACCAATATACATCACCAAAACTTCAGATAACCAAGTTCAAAATAGACATCGTAAACAGCCAAACCCAAGATAACCTTGTTTCAGGACAACCTTGTCTCAGTACAATCATCATAAATCAGTGCCAACATAGAAACCCAGACAACTAAATGCTTTCCCAGTTCCATAGAATCTATGCAAATCGTACTGTCTGCAATATTCCATTGGCAACTACCCAAACGTGAACGCCAAGTTATAAATATAGCTCTAGAAGCCTTCCAATATTTATTCACCTATGTAAAAAGAAAAGTTAGAATTTAACCCCATGTACATAATGGATACATGCGACAACAACTGACCATACTGTTAAGCCTGATTTTGTCATGTAAATATGTGAAAGTACATACCAGTATGATCCTTGCCTTGAATGATCGGCGTTACGTAGTTTGTTGAAAGATTCTGGCATCCATATGCACATGTCATAAAATGCCATTGTTATTGTCCACAAATAAATTCCAAAAGGTGAATAATCTGGTCAACGGGCACCAAAAAGAATTCCTGTAATACTATATCATGTCCTTCGCGTTGTGTAATAAGAAGAAAGTCAACACTCGTATAGTGACTAAGTTTTAATGTCTACAGTAAACAACTACCCAGGTTCGAAATACGTTTCCATAATTTCTTAGTTACTTAACCAAAACCAATAACCAAAAGCCCCCAAAAGCAATAACCAAAAGCCCCAACCCAAGGAGCGCAGTGCTCTCTTATATCCTAAGGTCAAGTGACCTTATTATGCTAATTCAAAGATATAGTTTCCATAGTGATTTCGCTTATGCTAAATATACTTTCTACATTACAACTGTGTAATTACCTTATTAGCCCATGACATATATTTAGCTAGCTAGTTCTTGGAAATAAGACATGTCTTACTAATAATAATCCTGTAGAACATTTTACGTCATAGCATTAGATTCGGGATTCCAAAATATAATAAGAACTTATTTACAAAAAGGTGCCTTATTAAAAATTACTTAATATCAAACCAATAGTGTTATACATACCTTCCATTTCTTAGCGCGGATTTTTTAATGCCGCAGTCCCTTCGAGTACCGACGTCCGCCATATTGTGATGGCACTGCAGGAATGTCTAGTTACGTCACGTAACGTGCTGTGACGTCAACCTTAACGACGGCACATAAGAGGTCGTAATCAACCAGTGCATTTATCAAACACGCGATTATAGTCGATTTTGTGTCGGAACACCAGGGTCAGAACATAAATTTCTATCCCAGGGTAAAATTACGGATTTACTTGTCTGGTGTGCAAGAAAAATATAGCTACAAACCCTGTCCTATACAGAAAAGGCTACATTTACTGCGTACCAATTCGACCTTGCTTTTTTCAGTTATGGATAACGTACATAACGTCCACAACGTACGGACAATACAATGTGCATTAAAATAAAAAAAAATCATCAGCCGGTGTTCTGCTCCATCTTGGAACTACCGGTAGTTTTTATTTAACTACTGTATGTATTGAACTTAACAGTATGTTGGGCATCCGCAATTCCGTATACAGTACATGGCAATTGTAAAAGGAATGGCGCGGGTAATGTGCAAGATATGCCCATAACACTGCTATCATTGGGTGTTTTGGCGTATATGTATACCTGCCATTATCAAGAAAAACAACAAAAATACTGAGTGACACACATTGTTGTGTCTTTATTTGCAACTGACGAAGAGAAGCTTACTTCTCGGAAACACGATCTTGCTTAATCAAGCTATTGTCTGCTGGAGTAAGGATGTATACGAACCAAAAGCGTTATAAACGTTCGCTCAGTACGAAAGAAGTATATATCCTCAAGTTAAGTGCGAAACCATAGCACAAATTAAACACAAAAATGTTGCCATAAAATAAGTGAATATTCTGGGCTACACTGAAGGTATTCATTTGTATGCTAATCTTCTAAGCATATGAGCATGCAACAATCTGAATACAGAGTAACGCGCAGAAAAACACTCGGGGTGAGAATATTCGGGTCTACATCACTAACTGGGCGTGTGAGTAGCCTGGGGCAAAGTTGGACCGCTTCTACGTTCAGAGACCTACACACCCCACTTAAAAAGTCATCGAATTAACACCAGGTCAACCAATATTAACCGGAGGTCAATGATATTAGGCTGAGGTCAGAAATAAATAATTATGTTTTTAATTGTGTCAAGTAATAAAATTTCGTATTGGCCCAATTACAGGCCTGAGGTCTGCTGTATTGGCCCGAGGCCTAATCCTTTCGTCTTGGGCCGATACAACAGACCTCGGACCTGTAACTGGGCCAATACGAAATTACTTGATTTATAACATTATATTATTATAAAATTATTCTGCACCAGTAACCATGTGTAATAACACGCGTTACCATGCAGTTTTTTTTATACTGCAATCAGCCTTTCTAGTAACCTTATAAAGCTGCTCGAATTTCTGCACGCTATAATCGGTAGTTGCCTTCTACTGACCTAAAATACGTCTATGATCGGGCCTTCTTTTCAGTTACCCAATTTGCAGGTGTAAACAATAAAATGCAACCCATGACCAAACTGCAAGTTTTAATTTTTGCTATATTTGTTTTAAGTAATTTTTCAGAAATTAAAGCTAGATTTTACCTTCATGGAATTTCATGGTTTGAGTGGTCGGTTAGAATAATTGCGCACTGCTAGTAAACCTCGAAAATCATTTCTGAAGCTAAGATTTAACTGTATATTTGCAGATTTTCATACAAACTGTTAAGCACCGAGAAACATTTAATAATTTGGAGCAACCACCTTGTTTCTGAAGTCTCTGTCAGAAACGTTGCACTCTCAGATGTCACGTTATGCTACGTGTACGCGCCATGGCACTGAATATCGTTTGATATGCCACACTGACCAGTCTTGTTTTATTTATTTTTCTAATTTTTTGCAAAGCTCCTTGCTTTTTGGGTTGCGGTAGAACTAAATACATTAAAAGTCTCGTTAGTAAAAATATAATCTGTTCGCTGCGAAAGTTTTGTAGGGGCTCGCTAAAGTTCGCCCTTCATCACGAAAACACGCCTATATAATTTTGACTTCCTAAAACCCCTCTTTCGTGTTGAAAAGTGGGGTTTACAGGGGTAAACCTTATTTTTCTTATTTCTGTTCTAAAATATAGACTGTGGGTACTCGTTGAGGCGGTTCTAACAAGTACTTACAATCTATATTTTGAGCATAAATAAGAAAAAATATCACAATTTTTCATCTTAAAATTTTCGCTTTTCGGCGGTAAAGTTAACAATGTATTTGTATAGGCGTGTTTTCGTAATGTATAAAAATTGCTAAGGCTCAATGATAATAATGAGCCCCGCCAAGCAAATTTGTGTCTTCGAGCATTCCGTCTTGACAAATTTTAACTGCGCATGCCCAGCCATTCAGAGGGGCCAGGGATATGGCTTTCTGTCTGAAGGTTCCTCTTGATTAACTGCTTGTATGAGCGAGCAGCGAAGGTTCAGGCGAGACTGCGCTGATGCGCATGCTCGCCTGAACCTTCGCTGCTCGCATAGGCGATAAGTACCAAAGTCGCTTAACGGGGCCAACTTATTTTAATTGACTATCCTGTGTTGAGAGGATGGCATTCATATTAACACCAGGTCAACCAATATTACCTGGAGGTCAAATGATATTAGGCTGAAGACCCTTATCTTCGTATAGACTCTGTGAAATTTCCGGAACCTGTAGAAAGAAATTTGCTCATAAGCTAAAAATAATATGGTCTGAAAACTTCTGGATTATTCAGTGACCTCTGTTCTTGTAAACATAATATTTACCAACTCGGGCGCGTTTTAAGATCATTCCTTTACAACATGGAAAATGAGTAAACAAAATTTTTCATTCGCTGAATGTGGGATATAACACCATCTTTTATGCATGTATCGACAGGTCACATCGGGATGTTTTAGAGCAGTCATCAGATGCATCATCCAGCGACTCCAATGACGAAGATAACCCTGCAGTTGTTAAAGTAGAAGATATTGGAATGGAAAACGAGGTGATGATAAGTAGGTAGATTTTCTTTGTGACTTTCTCTGGTTACAAAGGGCAGTTAGTTTCTGGTATCAGAATGTACTTTGTACTACTCAGGAAAAGTGTGGCTGGATAAACGACCGGCTCAGTTCGAAAAGAATAGTTAAACTTCAACCATACAATCATCAAAAACCTATGTGGAATCATATATTAGGGTAAAATTCCAAATTCCTCAGTCCTCTGATCTTGGAATTGGGCGTTGGTTCAGGGTCGAGAATTAGGTCATGCGCAGATAAAAGTTTTACAAGAAAGCTTTTAAAAAATATGTCTCAGCAAGTTATCACCATAACCATTTTCGATATAGAATTGATCATTAAATAAAACACATGCAAACACACTTTTCCCTGCCACAGATCCCCATCGCCAGGCATGGTGTTAAGCGAACTTAGTGGTCATAATTTTAGGTGCCTTGTAGTTTAAAAGTATTTTAGCTTCTTGAGCCAAATGCTCCTGGGGAGCTCATAGGATGATGAACCACGAGATGACGTCTACCGTCCGTCAGTCATTTTCAAACGGCCTTTCCTTTTCTTCGCTGGATCTATTCAAGGCAAATGTGGTACCTTCATTGTATGAAGAAAACATTTGTTTGCATGACCAGCAGGGCTGCCCCGGTAAATCCTTAAGATATTGTCCAGAACCGATGGACCGATTCCCTTGAGGACTCTGGCCCATTATTAAGTGAAAACAATGCATTTTTTTATAATTATTGGAGCTAGTGATTTCAAAGTTGGTGGAAGCCTTTAATTAAATTATAAAATGAAGCCACATTAGCTTCAAAGGTCAGGTCAGTCCTTGATCTTGGCCTTAGGTCATTGTGATCACTAAATTAAAATGTATTTTTTTCTTTGGAACCAGAGTCAGTTTAGGTCAAACCTCATAACAACCAGCCTCTGAGGGAACAAGAAGTGAAAATAGAGTTTCATTAGCCTGGTCACGTGACAATGATGGCCACCACGCCCATATATGGTAAAGGCCTTATAGAGTCGTCTTCGCCAGAACCGAGGGTAAATTCGCTTGTTGAGAGGCTTCGAAGACGGGCTCATTAAAACTTGCAAAAATGATAACTTGGACTGACCAATCTTGACATTTTTATGTCTCCGGTAACGAAAGCAGATACATATTGTTTTTGCCTTATCTGTTTGTTGGTTTGTTGGTTTGTTAGTTGGTTGAACAACATTAACATTGGCCATGACGTTTGAACGTTTGATATAGCGCCTCCATGTTTGGACTGTAGGTTCCTTGAGACAAGGGCTTCCCACTCATACAACAAATTGACCTTTGTCTTTGACCTTGTCTTGTGAGCTACAATGAAGAAAGTATTAACGTCGGTTTTACCTTTTGAACCGTTTTATTTTGCATGTATGTTTTTGTAACAATGGCTTCTAACCCATACAAACAATTGAACCTGTGACCTTGATCTGTGACCTATTTTAAAGAAAAAATAACATTGCTCATAACTTTTAAAACGTTTCAGATAGAGCCTCTATAGATGGCATGTAGATTCGTTGTTACAAAGGCTTTCGTCTCATACAAAAATTTACCTTTGATCTTGACCTTGACATATGACCTACTTTAAAGAAAAAAAAACATTGAAGATAACTTTCGAACCGTTCCAATAAGAGTCTCCATATTTGGCATGTAGGTTCCTTGTGACAAGGGCTTCTCATGCCATACAAAAATGATCTTTGACATTGACCTCTAACATACTTTATCAAAACTTTTGAACCATGTGTGATAGAGGCTTCATATTTGGCATGTAGGTCCTTTGTGACAAGGGCTTCTCACCCATAAAATAATTGACCTATATCCCTGACCTTGACCTACTTTATCATAACGTTTGAACAGTTTGAGATAGAGCTTTCAAATTTGACATGTAGGTTCCTTGTGATGGGCTTCCCACTCATATAAAAATGATCCGTGACCTTGACCTGTGACCTACGTTATCATACCTTTTGAAACCTTTGAGATTAAGTCTGAAACCAGTCTGAAATCATTGAAGCTTTTTGCTCCACTTCTAGATACTTTGACGATTTTTTAAATATTGATAATACCTATTTCGATGGTTTGATCAGTCAAATGTACCCCCCCCCCCCCTAGAACTTCAGTTAAATAAAGCAAATTCTTCGGATAACGATGCCCTGTTTTTGAATTTACATCTATCTATTGTAGATGGTTTTGTTTCTTGCAAAATGTATGATAAACTCGCTATGGCGTTTATATTTCGCAATCAATTCAATTTGCCAGAGTGTGTAGCCATGTAAATGACTACATGACTACAACACTCGTAATAAATTGTTAACGGCTGAACTTCTTAATCAGGGTTATCGGTACCATAAACTATGTAAAGCCTTGTCAAAATTTTATAGACGCCATTCTGATTTAATTTCAAATTTCAATCAAATCTCTTCTGCAACAAGGTCTATCGGAACCCGAACCCGAATTTTATGGTGACTTAGTATATAAATTCAGAAAAATATATAATCGCAATGACTTCAGCACCCAATTTCGTAAAATCATCTTCGATATAAAAAGATTGGGTACAACATGGATATTATACGACAGACTGCATGCATGGTAGTTAACCCAATCACGGTTGACAACTTTGCTTCCCTCTTTGATTGCACGCCGGTGGGTCACGCCTCAGAATCTATGACGGTTCCAGCGTAAAGGCTTATGTTGGTTGGTACCTGAAGCTCTGTCTCTGGTCGGGCCAATCGAAGTCTAACTGTTGCTTTTGCTCAAGCATTTCAGTGGTTTCTTGCTGTCGAGTCCTCACCTTTGTTTCATCTCTGTGGTTGTTTGATGTTTGTGTTCACGGAGATATTGCAGTGATGAGTTAGGAGGACTTCGTGCGGACTCAACACATTATTTGTGTTAATCGCGACGGAAATAAGGGCGAGGATTGTGGCCACGTAAATTCGATTTAAGCCCCCTAGTGGAATTCGATTCCGCCGACCGTTCCAAGGCGGTTCTTCTGTCGCGGTTTATTTTGTTATGGTTTGTCTTTGGGGTTTTGTGTCGCTTATGTTATTTTATTTTGGATAGTCTATTGGCCATTTTGTGGGAAAGTAACTGTCCTTTTGGCTTTCCGCTATTGATGTTTCCATTAGGGTCTGTTGTTCCATGTTCGTGTTTCTTTCCCATTGGTGTCTCTGATGGGAGCCGTGCGTTAATTGTATCGATTCCTGATCATTGCCTCCACTTCTATTTTATTAAACACTCGTAATAAATTGTAAACGGCTTAACTCCTTAATCACGGTTATCGGTACCATAAACTACGCAAAGCCTTTTCAAAATTTTATAGACGTCATTCTGCATTCAAAATTCAATATGGGACTTTAATTTCTTCTGCAACAAGGTCTATCAGAACCCGAATTTTATGGTGACTTAGTATATACATTCAGACGGATATATAACAGCAATGACTTCAGCACCCAATTTCGTAAAATCATTCTTCGATATACAAATATTGGGTACAACATAAATGTAATACGACAGACTGCATGCATGGTAGTTAACCCAATCACGGTTGACAACTTTGCTTCCCTATGACGCTTCCAGTGTATGTCTCTGGCGGGCCCATCGGAGTCTACTTTCGGGTTTCTTTTGCTCCAGCATTTCAGTGGTTTCTTGCTGTCGAGTCCTCACCGTTGTTTCATCTCTGTGGTTGTTTGATTTTTGTATTCCAGGAGATGAGTTAGGACGCCTTCATGCAGACTGAACAAATTATTTGTCTTAATCGCGACGGAAGTTAGGGCGAGGATTGTGGCCCGTAAAATCGATTTAAGTCCCCCAGTGGAATTCGTTTCCGCTGACCGTTCCAGGGCGGTTCTACTGTCGCGATTTTTTTTGTTATGGTTTGTCTTTGGGTGTTTGTGTCGCTTATATATTTTTATTCTGGATAGCCTATTGGCCATTTTGTGGGAAAGTAACTGTCCTTTTGGCTTTTCCGCTATTGATGTTTCCATTTGGGTATGTTGGTTCGTGTTTGTGTTTCTTTCATTTTGGTGTCTCTGATGGGAACTGTGGGTTAATCGTATCGATTCCTGATCATTGCCTCCACTTCTATTTTTCATATTTGGCCGTAGGTTCCTTTTGACAAAAAAAATGTTCCTCGCCCTGGAGACATGTTCGTGTTTCACAAGTAAGTCTTGTTTATGGTAAGGTCAAAGTAGAAGTAAAACAAAGATCAGGAATCGATAAAATTAACTTACTCCGCCCATCAAAGACACCAAAGGGAAAGAAACACAAACATGAAGCGACCAGACCGTAATGGAAACCTAAACAAAGGAAGGCCATAAGGACAGTTACTTTCCCACAAAATGGCCAAATGGCCATCCAAAATAAAGAGACACAAGTGATATACAAGTAACAAACAACAACATAAATAAACCGCAAGAGATGAACCGCCTTGGAACGGTCAGTGGAACGAATTCCACTGGGTGGGGGGGGGGGGGGGGGTTAAATCGATTTTACATGGCCATAATCCTCGCCCTTCCCTCTGTCGCGGTATACACTAATTTTGTTTAGTCCGCATGAAGGCTTCCTAACTCATCAGTGTAACATCTTCGAGAACATACAAATAAAAAAACTACAGATATGAAACAAGGTTGAGGACTTGACAGCATACAACAACAGAATTGCTGGAGCAAAAGAAAACCAACAGTTAGACTCCGAGCGGCCCGACCAAAGACAAGTTTGGTCACGTGGAATATTTTGTTTGAAAAAGTGTAACCAATGAATTTTTGGCTCACCTGTGCCGAAGGCTACTTTGGAGCTTTCTTTATGGCGGGTCGTCCGTCGTCCGCCCGTCCGTCTGTCGTCTGATCGTCAGCACATTTGACCAGTTACTTCTCTACAGCAGGCAGAATAATCTCAATCATTTTAGCTCACCAGAGCCGAAGGCTCCGATTGTATATATATATATATATATATATATATATGTGTGTGTGTGTGTGTGTGTGTGTGTGTGTGTGTGTGTGTGTGTGTGTGTGTGTGTGAATTCGGGTTTAACGTCGCTTTCAACAATTTTTCAGACATATCACGACGGTGTCTGGTTGCGACAGGGAGCTCAATGCTCACTTTTATAGTGCTGCCTCACTGAAGTATCATGTCCCAGACACATTACATGATACCACACCCAGTCACATTATCCTGACACTGGGTCGACCAGTTCTAGCTCTACCCCGTAAATCTGAGTGCCAAGCGAGGAGCAGCTAGTACCATTCTTAACGACTTTGGTATGTCGCGGCCCGGGATCGAACCCGTGACCTCCCGTTCCCCGGAGTGGACACTCTACCAACTGAGCTATCGGGGTCGGTTTATAGGATAGGCAGTTGTCCGTCGTCGTCGTCATCGTTTGTCGTATGTCGTATGTTTGGCGTCAACATTTTTAAGCATCTCCTCTGAAGCCAATGGACCGATTGAGTCCAAATTTTATCCGTAGCACCATTGGGCGGGGGGGGGATTGAAAGTTTGTGTTTTTATGAAAACGGCTGTTTAGTTTGGTTGCAATGGCAACTTAGATTTTCCATAGACTTATTATTGGGAAAATTGAAAAATCGCAATTACTGCCAAGTCATTGCCGACATTTTGACAAAACTTTTATAGAAATGTTTCTTGAGTAAACTTCTCTCAGCCATATGCTTTTATGCCAACCTGAGGGTCCCCCAGGTTGTGCCGGGGCCATGCCCCACCCCAACCACTTCATAAAAGGCCATATATCTCAGAAACCATTCAGATCCCGACACCTAAATTATATATATTCTTGTTCCTTTTGATAAGACGCATTCAGTGACACCAGCCTGGGGGTCCTCCAGGATGCACCGAGGCCATGCCCCATCCCTTCCACTTCATAAAAGGTCCAATATCTCGGAAACCATTCAGATCCCCACCCCTGAACCAAATATACTCTTGTTCCTTATAATGAGACCCATACAGTGACATCAACCTTGGTGTCCCCCGGGATGTGCAGGGGCCATGTCCCACCCTATCCATTTCATAAAAGGCCAAATATCTCGGAAAACTTACAGATCCCCACCCCTAAACCATGAATATTCTTGCTCCTTATGATAAGATACATCCATTGACACCAAATTGAGGGTTATCGGGGTGCGCCGGGTACTTGCCCCACCATCCACTTCAAAAACGGCCATATATATCAGAAACTGTTCAGATCTCCACCCCCTAAACTAGATATATTCTTGTTCATTATGATATTCAGAGACACCAACCTTGGTGTCCCCAGGGATGTGCTGCCCCACCCCCGCCATTCCATAATATCACAATATCTCGGAAACCTTACAGATCGCCAGCCCTAAACCATATGTATTTTTGTTCCTTATGATAAGACACATTCATTGACACCAACCTGCGGGTCTCCCGGGGCCCCACCCCTCCACTTCACAAAAGAAACTGTTCTGAGCCCCACCCCAACTATATATATTCATCTTACTTATGATAAGATGCATTCAGTGACACCAACTTGGGAGTCCCCCGAGCATGCCCGGGCCATGCCCCACCGCTTGACTTCATTAAAAGCCATATATCTCAGAAATCGTTCAGATCCCCACCCCTAAACCATATACATTCTTGTTCCTTATGATAAGACTAGTTCAGTCACACCTACTTGGGAGTCTCTTCGTGCTGAGGCAATGTGCCCCGTCCTTCCACTTCATAAAAGGCCATATACATGTACTCGTAGATAAATGTTTTCCACTGTAGCTAATTACAACGCTCTAGTTAAATAGCTAAAAGGGTTCTGCCAGAGCTAAATGAGCAAGAAGGTTTCCAGAGTTAAAGGAAGGATTAAATTTGTAAGTGTTATTATGTTTGATACTGCACTGCAACTGATGGCGAGGATTAACATTTCATAAACCCCGGTGTTGGAGCCCACCAGTCGTTTTACTACTAACCGTCCCCAGGCGGTCATTCTTTTGCAGTGTCTTATTTGTTAATTGAGTTTGTGCCATTCGTTCTGGTTTCGTCTGTTTTGTATGTGCCTCCATTTCGCTTACTTTCTTTATGTGACTTAAGATGGCTGCGCTCTTTGATTGTGGCCTTTACTGAGTGACTTTTCTTCCCGGTTCGAATATTCATACCACCTCATTTAGGTGGTTCTATTTTCTAGCCTGAGATACATGCTAAGGAGCATAATATATAATAATAAGAACCATTTTCTCTGGCTGGAATGGGATTAGATGGATACTCATTGCATTGACGTGTTAACGTTTCAGGAAATTCTGGGTGTTCTATTCAAACAGCAACAATAGTGAAGGATTCAGCGAATGTAACAATCGCACACAAGGCTGAAGTATATCACGTCCACCAACCCGAAATGAAAGAAAGGGGGCACAACTTCAAAGGTATGTTAGAAGGAATATATGTCATGCATATGCCAGCCATTTTACACAAATAAACTGACTGTCCGGGAAATCATGTTTGCATTCCACAAACTTCAAATATGGCGTCTACTCTTAAAGGACAAAATGCGTCTCAGAAAAAGTGCTCTCCTTTGAAGGTTGTCCCTATTAACAGAGTACACGAAATAAACATGGACTCGTTTCGTTGATGTTTGCTATTATACACTTATTAATAATATCCCAGAGTCTGAGAGTATGAGGTGGCAGGTTTGCCCCGGAAAATGAGATATAATTCAAGTATTTTAGGTCAGGTACGCATCAAATTTGCCTCCTTTGATACATTACTAAGAGTTGAAAATCAGCTGGATGGACATTTGTTATTTTGTAATTAATAATACTTTCCGCCGTATATGCAGGAGTCCATTTCAGAATGCTGGGCTTTAGTGCAGACCCAGAGCAGACGGTGCAGAGCACTATGTCCACCTTAGTTCTTCACTGATATTGCTTTCAAGCGAATCATTTGTCTAATAGGGTTGAAATATTAAGCATATTTTACTGGTCGGGCCTTAGATTCTTTGACAGCTCCAGCCTGAAAACTTACTTTTGGTAATGTCGGTTGGTGTCTGATTCTCTGTATCTCGTCGAGCCCTTCGGAGTCTAACTGTTGTTTTAACTCACCTGTCACGTAGTGACGAGGTGAGCATTTGGGATCACTTTTCGCCCGCCGTGCGTCCGTAAAATGTCTTCTGACATCTCCTAAACTACTGATCGGAATTTGACCAAACTTTACAGGAAAGATCCTTAGGTGGTCCCCTTTCAAAGTTGTTCAAATGGTTCCGGTCCGCTGCTAATATGGGTCACAGGCTGCAAAAATAGATTTTTTTGCTGATTGAAAAAAAAATCTTCTTCTCTGAAACCCCAAGGCCCAGGTCTTTGATATTTTGTATGAAGCTTCATCTAGTGAACCTCTACCAAGATTGTTCAAATTGTAGCCCTGGGGCCAAACAATGGCACCGCTCCAGGACCCACCGGTTTTACATAGATTATAAGGAAAACCTTTAAAAATCTTCTCGTGTGAAACCAGCAGGTATTTGATATTTGGTTTGAAGTTGTATCTAATGTACCTCTACCAAGTTTGTTCAAATAGGGCTGGGGCCAAAAGTGCCCCCCCCCCCCCCTGCGCCAGAGCCCACCGGTTTTAAATATACTTATATAGGGAGAACCACCGTTTGAAACTGGAAGGCCCAGGTCTTTGATGTTTGGTATGAAGCTTCATCTAGCAGATCTCTACTAAGATTGTTTAAATTATAGCACTGGGCGTATAATGCCTCCGTACCGGGGCCCACCGGTTTTACATAGACTAAGTAATGTATATAAATTCAGGAAATTATATACTCGCAATAAATTCAGCACACGATTTCGTAAAATCATTCTTCGATATAAAACGATTGCGTACAACATAAATTTTATTCGACAGACAGCATGCATGGTCGTTAACCCAATCACGGTAAACAATTTTGCCACCCTCTTTAATTGCACGCCGGTGGGTCAGGCCTCAGGTTCTATGACGATTCCAGCGTAAAGGCTTACTTAGAATTAGAATTTAATTCTCGGTAATGTTTGTTGGTGCCCGATGTTATGTCTCTGGTCGGACTCATCGTAGTCTAACTGTTGGTTTTCTTTTGCTCTAGCATTTTAGTGGTTTCTTGCTGTCGAGTCCTCACCGTTGTTTCATCTCTGTGGTTGTTTGAATTATTGTGTTCACGGAGATGTTGCACTGATGAGTTATGGGGCCTACATGCGGACTGAACAAATTATTTGTCTAAATCGCGAGAGAAGTAAGGGCGAGGACTGTAGCCACGTAAAATCGATTTGAGCCCCACCCCCTGCCTAAGTGGAATTCATTTAACTGACCGTTCCAAGGCGGTTCATCTGTCGCGGTTTATTTTTGTTACGGCTTGCCTTTGAGTGTTTGTATCGCTTATACTATTTTGTTTTGGATAGCCAATTGGTCATTTTGTAGGAAAGTGGCTGTCCTTTTGACTTTCCGCTGTTGGTGTTTCGATTTGGGTCTGGTTGTTTCATGTGTGTGTTTCTTTCCCTTTGGTGTCTCCGATGGGTGCTGTGGGTTCATTGTATCGATTCCTGGTCATTGCCTTCACTTCTTTTTTTATATAGTGAAAAATTTTACAAACCTTCTCCTCTGAAATTAGAAGGCCCAGGTCTTTGATATTTGTTATGAAGCTTCAACTTTAGGACCTCTAACAATAGTGTTCAAATTGTAGCCATTGTGCCGAAAATGGCCCGTCCCGGGGACCACCGGCTTTACATATACTTATATAGGGAAAACCATTAAAATCTTCTTTTGTGAAACCAGAAGGCCAAGGTCATACATCCAAAAGTGCTTAACATAAAATTCATGCTAACAGTACACAGACACATGTATAAGCTACAATTGGAACGATAAAGCATTAAAATAGTATTCTGCTGCTTGGTTTGATAATATCAACTTGTTTTTTGTGTTAAGTGTGCAAGCAAAACAGTTTTTCAATTAAAACTAAATACCATGAAACATTTACCTTTAGCATGCTGAGATTTATTTAATGCTCCTTCTTCAGACAGGTACTCTTATTTCGACAGTTACAATTTCCTTATACCCAAACCGATTCTGCTCATACTTTGACATACTGTAGGCAAGACATCTTCCGCCATTTCTACGGGCAGTATTTAGGATCAAGTGACTTCACGGGATCTGTCTGGTAACCGCTTAAGACACTTAGAAAAGAACTACAAGATAAAAGCGCTCAGGGTTTGCTTTGTAGTATAAAAACAACAGCTTGTGTAGCTTCCTATATTACGTTTACATACTTATCACCAGTAGTTGATAATATGTGTTGGGACTAGTATGTACAAGATTGTGATGAAACACGTAAGGGGGAGATGTTGAAATAGGCATCTGAAAATGATCAATTTTTAACTTCATTTCGGGGTGTAAAATCCAACAGCCTGATAGAAGGGTAAAACCTTTACCCTTGTAAGAAAGGCGCATTCCTGTGTGAAACAACCTCATCTGATGGAGTGTACTTGCTTTCTTATGAGCGTGATGAGTTGCTCAAGTTGGACAAACCCCTTGGGCGAATAAATGCGCCTAAAGCACGCTGAAGGTCAAAATTAAGGCATAAATCCACTCTATGTTTAAAGTTCAGCTATACTCTGAAACTAACACGGATTCATTAATGTCATTACTATCCATACCTTTGCATAAATAAGTGTTTTTTAGTGACCTTTGAAAGCAAAGAGTGTACTACATTCTCGAAACGCGAGTGGAATAGTGTTCCACAGTTTTGGAGCAATTATCGCAGTACGACACAGTGCATTTCATTGGGCGACAGGGATTGAGATGTCATTTCATCTCAATGTCGGGTAAAAGTCCCACAAAATTGGAAGCAACGTCTCCAAAATGACCTTTACAGTGTTGACGGGGACGTTAAACCTCAAATCAAACAAACAAACGACACAGTGCGTCTTCTTGCCTCTTTAAGAGTAAGAGAGCTATTTTGTGACATCATTTCTCTACGTGGCTTGTACACATGTAGCAACTCGTTGATATGTACTGGGGATTGGTCATGCAGTGCTTTTACGTATGAGTAAGAGTTTTATACTGGACTCTATATTGTACAGGTAACCAATGAAGTTCTTTCAGTATAGAGGTTATATGACAGTTGCCAGATGTCCTGGTTACAACACGGGCAAGTGTGTTTTGAACATTCTGTAATTTGTTTAAGATGGTTTTTTGGTACACCACTCCACAATGCATTGCAAAAATCTAATCTTGATGTTACAGGAGAATTCACAAGAGATTTGATTGCGTCCGTAGTTAAGTATTGTCTACTCCTTGTCATTCCTGGAATCAAGCCAAGCACCCAGATTTCTGACACAAGATGAATGCCTAATATTTGTGTCACGAACAGCCACGGAGATGCCGTTAACCAAGTCCGCATTACGTTCAGATGGGAACACAATAACTTCTGCGTTTTGTTTCAATATGTTGCCCTGCATTCAAGATAGAATTCCTTAAGAAATGTAGAAGCCTTCGTGGTGCAGTGGTCACGCTACTCGCCTTGTAAACCAGGGATCGCAGGATCGATCCCGGGCTTCTCCAGACTGTCGGATGAGTCTTTAAAACCGAGGTCCCGTCTCCGTATGACCTTGGCTGTTGGTGGGACGTAAAACTCAAACACTCACTCACTCAGTCCTTAAGAAATGCTTCAATCCGACGGATTGCCTCAGCTCTTTAAACCTGATCCGTCGGTTTGTAAGACAGTTACAACTATGAATTATCTACATAAAAAGGATACTCCGGTCCATGCTTTTTACAGATAGCAGCGACTGTTGTGTACATGGTATAGCATTTTGGTCACAGCAAAGATACTTTGGTTTGTTAAAAGTCATTTGAGCAGGTTCTGATTGTGACAGTTTGATAGCTACCCATTAAGGCATAATGACATCCACTCCAGTGGTTTGCCTGCTATACCGAACATATGCTCAAGGCGATGTAACAAGGTCTTTAAACGCTGCAGACAGATCCAATATCACCAGACCAGGTACTTTGTTTTGATCTAGATGTCTGAACCTTCAACAGTGCTGTTTCAGTTGAATGCAACCAACTGATGTTGTTCGTGTAAGTTACTTGATATCAAATGTTTTTCGATACGAGTACTGACCACCTTCTCAAGAACCTTTGATACAAAGGGCAAACTTGATACAGATCTGTATTTTTCAACATATTTTGATTCATACGTGTGTTTTCAACAGAGGTCTTATAAACGAGCTTTTGCATGAGGCGGTTACGTATCCAGTTTCCAAAGAAATGTTAACGATCTTTGTCACCAGTGGAGAAAGCACCGGTAAACAGGATTTCAACAACCATGTTGAAAGGGGGTCTAGTTCATAAGATTTATCAGAGGAACTTTTAATTACTTTCTGTATCTCTTCCTCTGAAGCTGGAGTACATTTCACAACACATGTGTCAAAAGGTACGTGGGCAAGTCAATAAGTAACCAGCCTATCCTATTTCCAACTGACCGAGACAACCAAGATTTCCATGCCTTGTTTTCATACATATTTTAGGCATGAGGGCAACATTGCACCCTTATCATGTCATTCACTCATAAGATATTGAACGTCAAACATGTCTAGCGATGCAAAAGCAGGCTTTCGTCAAAAGTTTAGTACCGTGCTGTAATTCGTTGCTTCCCAGCAGGCACTCAACGTTGAACTAACGTTGAAACAACGTTGAAAACGTTGTTTCAACGTTAGTTCAACGTTGAGTCACTGTTTTGTGCTTGCAAGGTGTATCTGAAAGAGAAAACAGGTCAGGAAATACATTGAGGCTTGACTAATGTATGGGTCTTCTGCACCATTGTATGCACAAGTTAAATTCTGGGTTGAGGAATTCAAACGCGGTAGTACGTCTTTCGAAGACGAAACCAGGTCTGGATGCCCATCATATGCCACCGATGAAGAAACGTGTAACAAAGTACGGGATCTGGTGTACTCTGATAGGGGAATTAAGGTGGAAGAAATAATGACTGCAGTACACATTTCTCATGGTAGAATTTCAACAATTTTACATGATCGCTTGGGTGCGCGCAAGCTAACAGCCTGTTGGTTCTCAAAGTCCCTTAGCAACGAGCAAATGGTAACCAGAGCATCAGTATGCAGCACATTGTTGAAGCGGTTTAGGTCAAAGGAAGATGATTTTCTTTCACCTCTGGTGACTGTAGATGAGACATGGGTCCATTATTATGATCCAGAGAATAAAACTCATGGTACTTAGTTTTAAAGTCGCCAGTGGGTAGGTCCGGAGCCTCCGAGGCCAAAGAAATGCAAAACCCAACCCTCTGCTGGCAAGATGTTGGCCACTGTATTTTGGGGCGCACAAGACGTTATTATGTTGGACTTTCATTAATTGCACGCCGATGGGTCAGGCCTCCGATTCTATGACAGTTCCAGCGTAGAGGCTAACTGAGAATTAGTATATCATTTTATGTAATGTTTGTTGGTGTCTGATGCTCTGTCTCTGGTCGGGCCCTTCGGAGTCTTAACTGCTGGTTTTCTTTTGCTCCATCATTTCAGTGGTTTCTTGGTGTCGAGTCCACACTGTTGTTTCATCTCTGACATTGTTTGATTTATGTGTTCTTGTTGATGATGCACTGGCGAGTTATGGGGCCTTCATGCGGACTGCACAAATTGTTTTTCTAAATCGTGATGGAGGTGGGGGCGGGTATTGCGGCCGCTTAGGATTGATTTCGGCCCCCAGTGAAATTCTTTTTGCTGGCCGTTCCTCCTGGTTTGTTTTTGTTGTGGTTTATCTTGGAGTGTGGGAATCGCTCATATCTTTTTATTCCACGACCAAATAGGTTCGGTGGATATAGCGATCAGCCTGGCGTCCGTTCGTCGGTCCGTCCGTCCGTCCATCCATCCATCCATCCGTAGACGCAACCTTGTGGCCATAATTCCTGTACCCTTTGAGATTCATTGATGGTTCTTGGCACAATTGTTCACAAGGCTGAGACGGCGTGTCATGCCCCAGAACCAGAACTCTGGATGCCATACTTTTTTAGTTATCTCCCTTTTAAATAAAATAGAATGGCCACTTTGTAATGACCATAACTCCAATACCCTTTTAGATATATTGATGGTACCGGGCACAGTTGTTCACAAGGCTGAAACGGCGTGTCATGCACAAGAAAAACAACTTGGTTGCCATGGTTTTTTAGTTATCTCCCCTGCCAATAAAATAGAGTGACTACCTTGTGATGACCATAACTCCAATACCCTTTAAGATATACTGATGGTACCTGGGACAGTTGTTTACCAGGCCGAGACGGTGTGTCATGCACAAGAACCACAACTCTGGGAGCCAGGGTTTTTAGTTATCTCCCCTTCCTCCAATAAAATAGAATCACTAACTTGTGATGGCCACATCTCCAATATTCTTTGAGATATATTGATGGTGCTTGGTACAGTTCCACATGAGGTTAAACAGGTGTGTCATGTGCAAGAACCACGACTCTGGGTGCCCTTTTTTATACCCCCGGCGTATGCCATGGGGGTATATAGTTTTTGTCTTTTCCGTCTGTCTGTCTGTCCGTAAACAATTATTTTGTGTCAAAGATATCTCAGGAACTGCTTCACATAGAAACTTGAAATTTTGCACACATGATCAGTATGACTACTTGTATTGTGGGAAAGAAAATAAGGGCCAAGGGGTCAGGCCTTTTGGAGTTATTTCCCTTTGTAGTTCGGCACTGGCCGGGGGTATACGTGCCCCACTGGGCACTTTTGTCTAGTTAATTATCTGCCCTGACAATATCACCTTGTGATCGCCATAACTCTAATACCCTTTGAGATATATTAATGGTACAAAGGCACAATTGTATAAAATGTTGAGACGGCGTTTCATGCCTAAGAATCAAAACTCTGGGTGCTATGGTATTTGAGTTATCTCCCCTTCCAATATAACTGTATGACCACCTTGTGATCACCGCACCTCCAATACCCTTTAGACATATTGGCAGTACTTGATGCAGATGTACATGAAGTTAAGTAGGTGTGTCATGCTCAAGAATTACAACTCATGGTGCTCTGGGGTTTGCGTTATCTCCCCTGACAATAAAACCTTGTGATGGCCATAACTCCAACACCCTTTGTGATATATTGAAGGAACTTGGCGCAAGTGTTTACAATGTACAGAAGGGGTGTCATGTGCAGGAACTACAACTGTTGGTGCTGTGGTATATGAATTATCTACCCTTCCAATATAACAGTATGACCAGCTTGTGGTCACCATATCTCCAACACCCTTTGAGACATATTGATGGTACTTCGTACAGAAATACATGAGCTTAAGCAGCCATATCATGTGCAAGAACCACAACTCTGAGTGCCCTGGTTTTTTAGTTAACTTCCTTGACAGTATAATCTTGTGATGGCCATAACTCCAATACTTTAGTGATATATTGCTGGTTTAATTCTTGGTGCACTTTCTATTGGTGAACAATCTTCTGAAGGCCATATTGACTTTTTGTCGGGGGATTTGCCATCTCTTCGGATGGCTATTTTTGTTTTGGATAGCCATTTCACCTTTGGTTTTCCGCTGTTTATGTTTCCATTAGGGTCTAGTTATTTCATGTTTGTGTTTCGTTCCCTTTGGTGTCTCTGTTGGGAGCTGTGGGTTAATTGTATCAATTCCTGATCATTGCCTTCACTTCTGTTTTCTAGTATTATGCATGTTCGACCTTGTGAGAACTGCGATCCTTGAAAAACGTCGAGTAAACTTTCCGAAGGGATTCTGCTCCATCAAGACAAAGCACTTGCATAATTGCAATGGATGCTGTTGAGCGGAATTGGTACGAGCTAATACCGCATCCGGCCAATTTTCCGGAATTAGCTCCTAGTGACTATTTCCTATTCCCAAACTTGAAAAAGGATATCCGTGGACGTCATTTCCTTTCCAACGAAGACGTCGTGGCGGCTGTTGAGGAGTGGGTCTGAGACAAGGGCCCTGGATTCTTCAGTTCTGGGCTAACGGCACTGGAACAACGTTGATCGAAGTGTGTCATTCTAGAGGGCAATGTCATCGAAAAAGAAGAGATCGATCTCAACCAGAAATAAGTTAGACTGGTTTTTTATTGACTCGCCCTCGTAGATTATCTGTATCGAAATTGAATGTTGCCAGACCAGAAAGCATCGGGGGAGGTTGATGTGAGCGTAAGCCAGCATGCTTGCCCTCAGGTGGGTGTACTGGGGCTGGGATATATCATAGTATTAATGCGTAACTATACCAAATTTAGTGACACAGAGGCCTTTCTGATATTTTATCTTCATCAGTGTGTCTAAACCCCAATGTTATGAAACCGAAACGGATGATGGACAAGACCCGGCAAACACAGCACATCCCCCTCCGAGCACACACCCACCGACGTGGCCCATGAGACAGGTCAACTGGAGGCATCAGGCAAGAGACGCCCACTCGTGGACTTGTAGGCGTGACGATATGACCCAGGGGGTGTTTTATTGGTGCCCCAACCAGGGTGACGCCCTGGCATGTGTCGCGGACCAGGAAGATGAGCTCTCCCGGGTCGGCCACAAGGCTCCTGGTTAGCCTTTCCTGGTGACGAAGCAGGTCTTGTCTTTACCGTTGGGCAACAAGATCTCATCCTGATTCGCGAAGGCGATGATCGCCCCCTGACTTATAGAGACTTCAGCAGTCCAGACTCTGTTAGGAGTGCAAAGAGGTGTGTCGGGCCCAACTGCCGCTTGAGGCATCTGTGAAATACTTCCCAAACCAGGCCGGTATGGCGGGTTGGCATTCATGGACCTCGGGGAAGCCTGCGCCAATGTCTTCGGGGGAAGCGCCGCTTATGGCTACACGGTCGGACGTCCGAATCTTTGGAAACAGGGCTTGGCTTCACCCTTGCCATGAAAGGATACCGGGTAGCAGGTATTCATGTCGATGCTGATATCTTCCCTCGTGCCACAGTCCATCGAGGTCAAAAGTCAACCATGGCCATGCTCCATGCGAGCCTTCTGAATGTTCGGGAGGAGGCTGGCTGGGGTTGGCTTCCAGCCGTTCTTTTCCTTCGCCATGATGCTTGGGGCGTGGTTCTCGCCAAAAGCTCTGCCATCTTGTTCGGGGTGGACTAACCATGTGTCTTTTGTGGGCCTCTTGTGTCCTGTAGACTCGGCCGTCCTGGAGCACGAACTGGTCGACTGTGAGCTTCCTGCCTTCGCCCCCGCCTAACAACAACACCGCTAACGGTTCGCTGCGGGTAGCTTCTCGGATGGCGTCCCAGACGTCGCCTTCGTAGATATAGACATCTCCGGTTTTGGGTAAGTGGAGGTGTACTGACCAGGCGCGGTTGTTGTGGCAGATGAGGTCTACAGTTTTCCATCCACTGTGCTGGTATTTTCCGATGTTGTATGTTTTCACCAGCAATATCCCTCAGGATGGTTGCATCTCCATCCTTCAGTGGAGCCAGTTTGACAGGATCTGGATTCCTGATGGGGTAGAGTTCGTTGGCAACTGCGGTGATATGATATGCTTTCTGTTAGAACCTCCTATCGATTCCAGTCAATACTGGCCTCTCGGGTCTTTCGCTCCTCACGGACTTGGTCAAACTTGTCTTCGAGGACCAATTCACTTTCTGCATATCCCCACAAGAACTTCAGTTTCAGAATGAACTCACACTCTGGAAGACTTACAAGCAGCATAGCCAATCTCTCGTCTATCATGCGGTAAGGGACCTGGTCATCCAGGTCGGTGAATGGTGTCTGTGGTCGAAGTGCCCGTGGGGGCGTCTTTCCTCGTCTTCTGGAATGGGCTCATCGAGGATGAACCTTAGCTCGTACTCCGCGAGCATCTCATCGATCAGGTCGTCCGCGGTTGCCACATGGTCGGTTTGGTTAAACATAAATGTTATAAGACAGCATGGTAGTTAATCCAATCACGGTTGACAACTTTGCTTCCCTCTTTAATTGCACGCCGATGGGTCAGGCCTCAGATTCTATGACGCTTCAAGCGTAAAGGCTTGCGTTGGATGGTACCTGATGCACTGTCTCTGGTCGGACCCATCGGAGTCTAACTGTTCGTTTTCTTTTGCTCCAGCATTTCAGTGATTTCTTGCTGTCGCATCCGCATCGTTGTTATATCTCTGTGGTTGTTTGATTTTTGTGTTCACGGAGATGTTGCACTGATGAGTTAGGAGGTCTTCATGCGGACTGAACAAATTATTTGTCTTAATCGCGACGGAAGTAAGGGCGAGGATTGTGGTAACGTAAAATCGATACAAGCCCCAACCCCGCCCCCACCCCGCCGACCCGCGGAATTCGTTTCCGCTGACCGTTCCAATGCGGTTCTTCTGTCGCGGCTTACTTTTATAATGGTTTGTCTTTGGGTGTTTGTATCACTTATATTTTTCTTTATTTTGGATAGCCTATTGGCCATTTTGTGGGAAAGTAACTGTCCTTTTGGCTTTCCGTTATAGATGTCTCCATTAGGGTCTGTTGTTTCATGGTTGTGTTTCTTTCCCTTTGGTGTCTCTGGTGGGAGCTGTGAGTTAATTGTATCGATTCCTGACCATTGCCGCCACTGCTATTTTTGTATATTTTTATTTATCTATTATTGGATTTTTATGTCCCTGCCATTTTTAATTGGGGCGGGGAATGTAGTATCACCGCTGTCCGCACGTACGGCCGTACGTCCCGTACGAAATGGTTTCCATGCGATATCTTTAAAAAAATTGATGGCTTGGATTCAAATTTCATACACAGGCTTGGGGTGTGGGTTAAATGATTCCTAATCATTGCCTCCACTTCTATTATATTACCAAGTTTGATTTCAGGTAACATTTGCTAATTAGTATGTGAGTTAAGACCCTTTTTTAACTTAATTTTTACATCAGAAATGGTTTCCTTGCGATATCTTTTGAAAACCTTGATGGATTGGATTCATATTTTAAACAAAGGTATAAAATCATAAACTATAGGTTAAGTTCGATTTCGTGAAAAAATTGCCAATTATTATGAGAGTTATGGCCCTTTTTCAACTTAATTTTTACTTGAAAAATGGTTTCATTGCGATATCTTTTGAAAACCTTGCTGGATTTGATTCAAATTTCATACACATGTATTTTATCATTAAGTGCAAGCCAAACATGCAATTAGATTCGGGTAAGATCCGCAAATTATTATGAGAGTTGTGACCCTTTTCAACTTAATATTCTTCATGAAAAAAAAAATGGTTTCCGTTCGATATCTTTCGAAAACCTTGATGCATTGGATTCATATTTCGTACACAGGCATATAATCATATAATACAGGTCAAGTTTGATTTAAGGTAAAATCCGCCAAGTATTGTTATGGTCCTTTTTCAACTTCATTTTTATACGAAAAAATAAAAAAATACATGCGATATCATTTGAAAACGTGGGTTGATAAGATTCATATTTTATACAATGGTATACTATCAACAAATACAGGTTAAGTTTGATATTTGATAAAATCCACCAGTTATTCTGGGAGTTATGGCCTTTTTTCAACTTCGTTTTTATTACAATTGCAAGTAGTTTGTGTTTGATATTTTTGAAATCATTATTAGATACTTTGTTTACACTGAATTTACACTAAATTCATTTTTATATAATCAAGAAACTTAGATCAAGTTTGATTTTACTTACAATATTCCGATTATTTTGACATGTATGGCCCTTTTTCAACTCCATCGTTTTGCAAAGTGCTTGTTTCCGGGTGACGCTGACCCCTGGGCAGGGGCATTCGTATCATACTGACACTATCCTAGTCTGTATAGATTTTTTCTTTCGGAATAATAATTTGAAAATCGCTTAATGTATCCACATGAAACTGCACAATGTGAAAAGGGCACTGATCAGAAGTGCTGTTCACAAGGGCCATAACTCTATCTGCAATATGAGCCTTGTTGGCAGAAAGTAGCTAGGCTGACCCAGCAACACGTGTACACTATAACTTTCAATTCTACGGTGTATTCATTGCTTTCAAAGGATAGCCCTTTTATAAACATATTTACTTGATTTACCGGAGTCTAACTGTTGGTTTTCTTTTGCTTTAGCAATTCTGTTGTTGTATGCTGTCATGTCCTCAACCTTGTTTCATCTCTGTAGTTTTTATGTCTCCCCCGAAAATTTTTTTTTCGTAGAGACATATTGTTTTTCCCCCGGGCGTCTGTCTGTCCGTCTGTCCGTCTGTCACACATTCGTGTCCGCTCTGTAACTTGAAAACCGTTAGAGCTATCTTCACGAAACATCGTATAAATATTAATCAGCATTAGACGACGTGCAGTGCGCAAGAACTATAACTCTCGCATTTATACTTTTTGAATTATTTCCCTTGGAAGTTTGTTGGTATGTATATATGTATGGGCAAATTGTGTCCGGTCAATAACTTTCTTATTTCTTGATTGATTTTAAAATTACTCGGCAGAAATATTAACAACCATAAGACGATGTGTGGTGCGCATGAGGCAGGTCGGTACCTCAAAGGTCAAGGTCATACTTAGAGGTCAAAGGTCAAAAAAGGGGCCTTTTTTCGTATTTGGTCAATAACTTTTTATTTTGAGATGGATTTTAAAATTACTTGGCATAATTATTAACAACCATAAGACGATGTGTGGTGCGCATGAGGCAGGTCGGTTCCTCAAAGGTCAAGGTCATACTTAGAGGTCAAAGGTAAAAAAGGGGCCTTTTTTCGTATTTGGTCAATAACTTTCTAATTTTGAGATGGATTTTAAAATTACTTGGCATAATTATTAACAATCATGAGACGATGTGTGGTGCACATGAGGCAGGTCGGTACTTCAAAGGTCAAGGTCATACTTAGAGGTCAAAGGTCAAAAAGTGGGCCTTTTTCGTATTTGGTCAATAACTTTCTTATTTTGAGATGGATTTTGAAATCACATGGCAGAAATGTGAAACAATATAAGGCGATGTGTTGCGCGCATGACCCAGGTTGGTACCTCAAAGGTCAAGGTCATGCTTAGAGGTCAAAGGTAAATAAAGGGGCCTTTTTTCAGGTTTTGTCAATAACTTGCCTATTTTAAATAGAATTTGAAGTTACTTGGCAAACATGTTAACTATCATGGGACGATGTGTTGCATGCATGATTCAGTTTGGTACCTAAAATGTCAAGGTCATACATAGAGGTTAAAGGTAAAAAAGGGGCCTTTTTTCGTGTTTGGTCAATAACTTTCTTATTTTTAGATGGATTTTGAAATTGCTAGGCAGAAATGTTAACCACCATGAGATGAAGTGTTGCACGCATGACCCAGTTTAATACCTGAAAGGTCAAGGTCATACATAGAGGTTAAAGGTAAAAAAGGGCCTTTTTTGTGTTCTGTCAATAACTTTCTTATTATGCCCCCAACTTTGAAAAAGTTGGAGGGGCATATTGGTTCTGGTTCGTTTGTCCGTTCGTCCGTCCATTACGCTTTTGATGCATAGCATAACTAAAGAACCGTGTATGCTAATGTTTTGAAATTTCATATATGGATTCCTCATGGAAAATTACCTGACGCGTATTTTTTTTCTCGTCCGGATTATGCCCCCTTCAAGAGTTATTGCCCTTTGATTTTTTTTAATAAAATCTTGTCAGCAAGATATCTCAAAAACTATTGGAGCTAGAGCCTTGAAAGTTGGTGAATATATTGATGGTGATGAGTAGATGAAAAATACTTTGTGAGTTATGGCCCTTTGTCATTTTAGTAATGTGTGCCCATTGCAATGTATGCTAAAAGTGATGCATAGCATAACTTTAGAAGCGTGTATGCTAGGGTTTTGAAATTTCATATATGGATTCCTCATTGAAAATTAGCTGACGCGTATTTTTTTCTCGTCCGGAATATGCCCCTTTCAAGAGTTATTGCCCTTTGAATTTTTTTAATAAAATCTTGTCAGCAAGATATCTCAAAAACTATTGGAGCTAAAGCCTTGAAAGTTGGTGAATAGATTGTTGGTGATAAGTAGATGAACTGATTAACTTATGTCAAAATTCCGAAAAATACTTTGTGAGTTATGGCCCTTTGTCATTTTGGTAATTTGTGCCCATTGTAATGTATGCTAAAAGTGATGCATAGCATAACTTTAGAACCGTGTATGCTATAGTTTTGAAATTTCATATATGCATTTCTGATGGAAAATAAGCTGACGCTTATTTTTTTCTCGTCAGGATAATGCCCTTTCAAGAGTTATTGCCCTTTGAAATTTTTTTGATAAAATCTTGTCAGCAAGATATCTCAAAATCAATTGGAGCTAGAGGCTTGAAAGTTGGTGAATATATTGGTGGTGATGAGTAGATGAACTGATAAACTTTTGACAAAATTCCAAAAAATACTTTGTGAGTTATGGCCCTTTGTCATTTTGGTAATTTGTGCCCATTGTAATGTATGCTAAAAGTGAATCATGGCATAACTTTAGAACCGTGAATGCTAGGGTTTTGAAATTTCATATATGGGTTCCTCATGAAATATTAGCTGACGCGTATTTTTTTTTCTCGTCCGGATTATGCCCCTTTCAAGAGTTATTGCCCTTTGAATTTTTTTTAATAAAATCTTGTCAGCAAAATATCTCAAACACTATTGGAGCTGGAGCCTTGAAAGTTGTTGAGTATATTGGTGGTGATAAGTATATGAACTGATTAACTTTTAACAAAATTCCGAAAAATACTTTGCGAGTTATGGCCCTTTGTCATTTTGGTAATTTGTGCCCATTGTAATGAATGCTAAAAGTGATGCATAACATAACTTTAGAACTGTGTATGCTATGGTTTTGAAATTTCATATATGCATTCCTCATGGAAAATAAGCTGACGCATATTTTTTTTCTCATCCGGATTATGCCCCTTTCAAGAGTTATTGCCCTTTGAATTTTTTTTAATAAAATCTATTCAGCAATATATCTCAAAAACTATTGGAGCTAGAGGCTTGAAAGTTGGACCATGAGTCATGTGCAAGACCAAGGTCCATACCTCCAATGTCAAGGTCATACCTAGAGGTCAAAGGTTAAAAAAGGACAGTCAGTAACTTCCTTATTCTTTGATGGATTATGAGTGAGTGTGAGTGTTTCAGTTTTTACGTCCCACCAACAGCTAAGGTCATACGGAGACGGGACCTCGGTTTAAAGACGATGGATTATGAAATTACTTGGCAGAAATGTTAACCATCATGAGACGATGTGTTGTACCGCAAAGGTCAAGGCCATACTTAGAGGTCAAAGGTAAAAAAGTGCTTTTTTTGTTTACGGCCAATAACTTTTTTATTTTTCTATGAACATTTTTAAAGTTACTATGCAGAAATGTTCATCTTCATTAGATGATGTGTTGCACACAAGACCCAGCTCAATACCTCCAATGTCAAGGTTATACTTAGCAGTCAAAAACGGGGGAGACATCTGTGTTTTTATAGAAAAACAAATTCTAGTTTGATTTCTATGTTCTCGGAGATGTTACACTGATGAGTTAGGAAACCTTCATGCGGACTAAACAAAATTAGTGTATACCGCGACAGAGGTAAGGGCGAGGAGTATGGCCATGTAAAATCGATTTAAGCCCCCCCCCCCCCTCCAGTGGAATTCTTTCCACTGACCGTTCCAAGGCGGTTCTTCTGTGGCGGTTTATTTATGTTATTGTTTGTTACTTACTGTGTGTATCACTTTAGTCTTTTTGTTTTCGATGGCCATTTGGCCATTTTGTTGGAAAGTAACTGTCCTTTTGGCCTTCCTTTGTATAGGTTTCCATTATGGTCTGGTCGCTTCATGTTTGTGTTTCTTTCCCTTTGGTGTCTTTGATGGGTGGAGTAAGTTAATTGTATCGATTCCTGAGGCCAGTTGTTCAAAGCATCGTTAGCTTAACGAGCTCGTTAGTGGTCATATTGTTAACTCTTCTAGCAAGTATAATATCGTAAATTTTGGAATTTTTGCTGAAAAAATGTGAGCAGCTTTTGCGTCTGCAAAAGCTGCTCACATTTTTTTCAGCAAAAAAATCAGCATATTTGCCATATTTAATGATCAAAGTTTTAACTATACGTTAACTAACGACATCGTTAGTTTTGAACAACTGGCCCCAGATCTTTGTTTTACTTCTACTTTGTATTTTTGTGCAGAAGTTTGTCCGGATAATAAATCAAAATCCGCTTGAGGTATCCGAATGAATATCGAACACTGTAAAGGGCATTCCTCAGAAGTGCATCGCACAAAGGCAGTAACACTATCTGAAATGTAAGCGGAATATTGATTTGTTTTGTTTGTTTGATTTGAGGTTTAACGTTCTCGTCAACACTGTAAAGGTCATTTTCGAGACGTTGCTTCCAATTTTGTGGGACCGAAATGAGATGGAATGACATCTCAAGCACTGTCGTCCAATGAAACCAATAGGGTTTATAAGCATGAACGGTCCAACTCGCACCGCTTTACCTAGGCAGGCTTAGATCCTCTGAGAGTTTTACCAGTACTCGTGTGCGGTCGGATTCAGCTCTGCGTGGAAGCATCATGCAGCCTATTTATTTCTTCAAGCCCCAATGGGCGGGGGCCGCGGAATATTGAACTTTGTTTAGAATTTTATGTGGATAATAACTGTATGATAACTTATTATTACGTTAACAGGTGTGTGTAATGAACACCCTTCCAACACACATAGCTAAAAGTCACATGTTCGATCCCCGTTTCAGTAAAATGCCCTAAAGTGGCATCGTTTTAAAACTTACGTATATGTAAGTCAGGGATAAAAGCTCGGATTTCACTGACCATTCCAAGGCGGTTCTTCAGTCGCGGTTTATTCTTGTAATGGTTTGTCTTTAAGCGTGTGCATCGCTTATATTTTTATCCCCCGACCGAATAGGTTCGGGGGATATAGCGATCAGCTTGGCGTCCGTCCGTCCGTCCGTCCGTCTGTCCGTCCGTCCGTCCGTCCGTCCGTCCGTCCGTAGACGCAACCTTGTGATGGCCATAACTCCTTTACCCTTTGAGATTCATTGATGGTTCTTGGCACAATTGTTCACAAGGCCGAGACGGTGTGTCATGCGCAAGAACCAGAACTCTGGATGTCATACTTTTTTAGTTATCTCCCCTTTTAATAAAATAGAATGACTACTTTGTGATGGCCATAACTCCAATACCCTTTGAGATATATTGATGGTACCTGGCACAGTTGTTCACAAGGCTGAGACGGCGTGTCATGCACAAGAACCACAACTCTGGTTGCCACGGTTTTGGAGTTATCTCCCCTTCCAATAAAATAGAGTGACAACCTTGTGATGGCCATAACTCCTATACCCTTTGAGATTCATTGATGGTTCTTGGCACAATTGTTCACAAGGCTGAGACGGCGTGTCATGCTCAAGAACCAGAACTCTGGATGCCATACTTTTTTAGTTATCTCCCCTTTTAATAAAATAGAATGACTACTTTGTGATGGCCATAACTCCAATACCCTTTGAGATATATTGATAGTACCTGGCACAGTTGTTCACAAGGCTGAGACGGCGTGTCATGCACAAGAACCACAACTCTGGTTGCCATGGTTTTGGAGTTATCTCCCCTTCCAATAAAATAGAGTGACAACCTTGTGATGGCCATAATTCCAATACCCTTTAAGAGATATTGATGATACCTGGCACAGTTGTTCACAAGGCCGAGACAGTGTGTCATGCACAAGAACCACAACTCTGGGTGCCGTGTTTTTTTAGTTATCTCCCCTTCCAATAATATAGAATCAATACCTTGTGATGGCCACATCTCCAACACTCTTTGAGATATATTGATGATACTTGGTACAGTTGTACATGAGGTTAAGCAGGTGTGTCACGTGCAAGAACCACAACTCTGGATGCCCTGGTTTTTTAATTATCTCCCCTGACAATATAACCTTGTGATGGCCATAACTCAAATACCCTTTGAGATATATTGATGGTACTTGGCACAATTGTATACAACGTTGAGACGGCGCTTCATGCCTAAGAACCACAACGCTGGGTGCTATGATATTTGAGTTATCTCCCCTTCCAATATAACAGTATGACAACCTTGTGACCACCGTACCTCCAATACCCTTTGAGACATATTGGTGGTACTTGATGCAGATGTACATGAGGTTAAGCAGGTGTGTCATGCTCAAGAATTACAACTCTTGGTGCTCTGGTTGTTTAGTTATCTCCCCTGGCAATATAACCTAGTGATGGCCATAACTCCAACTCCCTTTGAGATATATTGAAGGAACTTGGCACAATTGTATACAAGGTACAGAAGGGATGTCATGTGCAAGAACCACAACTGTTGTTGCTGTGGTATTTGAGTTATCTACCCTTCCAATATAACAGTATGACCAGCTTGTGATCACTATATCTCCAGTACCTTTTGAGACATATTGATGGTACTTTGTGCAGAAATACATGAGCTTAAGCAGGCATGTCATGCGCAAGAACCACATTTCTGAGTGCCCTGGTTTTTTAGTTATCTCCCCTGACAGTATAATCTTGCGATGGCCATAACTGCAATACTTTTGTGATATGTGGTTTAATTCTGGTGCACTTTCTATTGGTGAAAAATCTTCTGAAGGCCATATTGGCTTTTGGTCGGGGGATTTGCCATTTCTTCCGATGGCTATTTTTTGTTTTGGATGGCCAATTGGCCATTGTTTGGGAAAGTAATTGTCCTTTTGGCTTTTCGCTATTGATGTTTCCATTAGGTTCTAGTTATTTCATACTTGTGTTTCTTTCCCTTTGGTGTCTCTGTTGGGAGGTGTGGGTTAATTGTATCGATTCCTGATCATTGCCTTCAATTCGTTTTGGCAGTCAGATCCTGTGACAGTTCTAGATGACATTGTCTTAAGTGTAGCCTTTTCAGTTTGGATCGGATCGTTTTCAAACTTACATATAAGTATGTCAGGGACAAAAGCTCGGAAGAATTAAATTACTGGCGAGGTCGGCCAATTAATCATAGATTTGTGTCCCCTTCTTTGCTGAAAATACCAATTTTGACCTGGCCATCATAGAAGCCCCTTCAGTTTTGGTCGGATCTTCTTTAAACTTACACTTAATTAAGTCAGGCACAAATATTAAAACCCCTGGAAGGAGGCCTACGAAACGTTTGCAGCATTTGTATTTCAACATTGAATGGTTCGAATTGCGTCTTCTTTGCCGTGTCAGATAAGTTTTGCAAAAGTTTTGGGTTGTAGAAAATGCCAACATGCAGCATTAGAAACAGGTCAAAACAGATATATCTGACTACCTTCCTCCCGGAAGAAATTAAATTAAAAATCGACCGGTTGCCTTCTCGTGTCATCACCTATCATTTCTAATGCAGAAATGAAAGTTGTTGAGAACAGCGTTGCCCGAGATTTCAAAATATGTTTACAAAAAAAGAAGTAGAGACAATGATCAGGAATCGATACAATCAACCCAGAGCTCCCATCAGAGACACCAAAGGGAAAGAAATACAAACATGAAACAACATACCCCAATGGAAACATCAATAGCGGAAAGCCAAAAGGACAGTTACTCTCCCACAAAGTGGCCAATAGGCTATCCAAAATAAAATTATATAAGCGACACAAATACACAAAAATAAACAATAACAGAAATAAACTGCGACAGAAGAACCGCCTTGGAACGGTCAGCTGAAACGAATTCCACTGGCGTGGGGGGTGGGGGGGGGGCTTAAATCGATTTTACGCGGCCACAATCCTCGCACTTACTTCCGTCGTGATTTAGACAAATAATTTGTGCAGTCCGCATGAAGGCCTCTAACTCATCAGAGCAACATCTCCGTGAACACAAATAATCAAACAACCAGAGAGATGAAACAACGGTGAGGACTCGACAGCAAGAAACCACTGAAATGCTGGAGCAAAAGCTAACCAACAGTTAAACTCCGATGGGCCCGATTAGAGACAGAAAATCAGGCACCAACCAACATTACCTTGAATTAGATCTCTCTAATTCTCAATAAGCCTTTACGCTGGAACCGTTATAGAATCTGAGGCCTGAGCCACCGGCGTGCAATTAAAGAGGGAAGCAAAGTTGTCAACCGTGATTGGGTTAACTACCATGCATGCAGTCTATCGTATAATATCCATGTTGTACCCAATCTTTTTATACCGAAGAATGATTTTACGAAATTGGGTGCTGAAGTCATTACCATTATATATTTTTCTGAATGTATATACTAAGTCACCATAAAATTCGGGTTCCGATAGACCTTGTTGCAGAAGAGATTTAAGTCCAATATTGAATTTTGAAATTAAATCAGAATGACGTCTATAAAATTTTGAAAAGGCTTTGCGTAGTTTATGGTACCGATAACCCTGATTAAGAAGTTTGGCCGTTAACAATTTATTACGAGTGTTGATGTCAATTATATGACTACACACTCTGGCAAATCGATTTAACTGCGAAATATAAACGCCATAGGATAGCGCACGAGGAACATCACCGTCCAAAAAAGGAAAATTTACAATCTCAAAATCAAAATCATCGCGTTTATCGTAAATTTTGCACGAAACAAACCCATCTACAATAGAAAGATGCAAATCCAAAAACGGAGCCTCGGTATCAGAAGAATTTGCTTTATTTATCTGAAGTTCTGGGGGTAAATTTGACTGATCAAACCATCGAAATAGGTATTATCAATATTTAATAAATCATCCAAATATCTAGAAGTAGAGCTAAAAGCTTCAATGATTTCAGGCTGGTTATCAGCAGAAAGGGACATCATGAAGTCTCTCTCATAACAAAAAAAAAAAAAGATCAGCCACAAGTGGTGCGCAATTAGTACCCATCGGAATACCCAAAACTTGTCTAAATAACTTAGAACCAAATCTTATGTAAATATTGTCAAGTAGAAAATTGAGAGCTTCACACACTTTCTAACATGACCATAAAATATATTTTTTATGCTCTTCAGAAGTGGAAAAAGCATTTCTTACATTACATGCAAGATAGAGGGAGTCTTCCCTATGAAATGCCCATTCAATTAAATCATTAATTTTTTCTTTAAAAGATTATGAGGAGAAATTAAATTAAAAGTCGACTAAAACAATAAATCGGGAACACGAACCTATTTGTTGATAGTTGTGATGTCACGCAAGTCATGGTCGGCAGTTCCCGCCGCCTGCCCTTTACGAGCTTACAAGACGTGAAAAATAAGCATCAAAATTAGGGGGCTCCCTCCTGATAAGGGAGGTATCACCTGTATGTGCTGTCGAGCAGCGATCCAGGGCCATCATGGCCCTCTTATATTATTTTTTATAGTCAATTGGCCATTTTGTGGGAAAGTAACTGTTCTTTTGGCTTTACGCTATTGAAGATTCCATTAGAGTCTGTTGTTTCATGTTTGTGTTTCTTTTTTCCTTCCTTTTGGTGTCTCTGATGGGAGCTGTGGGTTAACTGTATCGATTCCTGATCAGTGTCTTAACTTCTATTTCGTTTCGAGATAATGGTCCACCAAATATTCCTTCTACAATTTAGATCCTGAAGCTAAAACTTGATATATAGTTAGATCATGCTATGGAGCAGTGCATGTTATTTCAAGGTTGCAGCCCTCCAAATATTAACTTGTCACGGGCGTATAATGTTCCGCTTGCGGAGCACTTGTTGTTTCAGGCCGGGAATGTGTGGCGGCTGTAAAAAGTCTTCCTGCCCTACATCATAGTGTGGTTTATATTTTCTTGTCTTTTGGGATCATTGGTCCCATTGATGAATTTTAAAAATATTTGAGGGTCACTGATGGGGCCTAATTGGCCGAAACTAGCTAGTCTGGCCCAGAAAACATATACACTCCATATTTCCAGTTCTGTAGTGTACTCCTTGCTTCCAAAGGATAACCCTTTCTAGAAAATATTTCATAAAAGTTAAGAATATTGTTTGTCTTTATGATATCTTTGACTTGGTGGAATGTCGAGTCAAAAACAAGGGCACATTAGTCAAAATGCGTTTAAAACTTTTTCACTCTATAAAGCTCCAGGTTTTGCTTCTATCTTCATGGAACTATACAAGAATTGTCATCTAGATAGTATTTTGACCAAGTTTGAATATGGGTCATTATAAAGAGACCACAGTTTTATGATACTATGCATGAAAATATACAACATTATTTGTCTTAATAATATGAAGATCAAGTTTGAATAAGGGCGACTAGGTTATATTGCTTTGAAATCATGTACACCTTCTAGAGGCCACAGGTCTGCATTAATCTTCATGAACCTATACCAGAATGTTTGTCTTGATAATTTCGTGATAAAATTTGAATATTGGTTATGTTGGATCAAAAATAGGTTGCTAACTCAGATTGCGTTAAATAGAAGTGGAGGCAATGATCATGAATCGATACAATCAAGCTCCACAGCTCCCATCAGAGACATCAAATGGAAAGAAACAAAAACATGAAACAACGGACCTAATGGAAACATCAATAGCGGAAAGCCAAAGCCTAGTTCACCCCTTAAAGACGAGTTTTGTTTCAGTCATTATACCACTATGCAAGAAAGGTCATGCAGATGATAATAATTTGACCAAGTTTGAATATAAGTCATGTCAAATCGATTATTACGTCATTAGGTCAGATTGCATTAAAACCTTGTTCTCCCTCTGAAGACTATAGTTTTGCTTCAATCTTAAGAAAGCTATACAAGACAATTTGTGTTAATGATATATAGATCGAAGTCGAATATGGGTCGTGCTGGATGGAAAACAAGGTGTTACGAGCCAGGCGTAGCAGAAAGAAAAAGCAAACAAGCCTTTTGGAAAAATTTAACAAAATTTATTTACAAGTTAACTTTAACCTGCAGAAGTAAGAAAATTAAATGTACTTAGCTCTGAATGAAATATCCTGAATGAATCTATTTTCCTTGATCCCACAGAATTCACAGTCCAAAATGAAAAGTAATATCCTTTCACAATCCAACACAGAATTTAGAAATAACTTTCCTTATAAGCCCAAACATCAAACTCCAAAGTCTCCCTCAATGAGAAAAATCAAGCTCTTTTATAGACCCTAAGATTTCTCTAGAACATTCCAGAGGGCTGTGGAATAAGATGATATAATTTTCTAAAAATAATGCAAACCTGAACTTTCTGGAAGGTTCCAAAGTACTTTTCCTTGTAAACATGTTGTTTACAAATAGAAATTAATCTGTGACTCAGTTTTCTAGAATCTTCTATAAGAAGATTAACAAGATATTTATAGCACTATTAGGTCAACAGTGGGGTGAAAGTGGGAATCAGAAAAAATAAATTCTTATGCATAACACTCCCCCTCTTCGAGGAAAAGAAAGATTTATGTAATAAAGCTTTCTTTTGCTTTAAGAATAATAAAATATTGAGCATAGCATATAAAATTACATGTATCTACAATCCACTTTAGTAGGAAAGAAAAACACAACTCCTGACACCGCTCAGGCTCTTGAAAGGGCATCAGGGATAATGTTATCTCTCCCTCTGATATGTCTTATGTCTAAATTATACTCTTGTAGCATAAGACTCCACCTGAGCAACCGCTGATTTTTGTTTTTCATTTTATGTATGAAAGTCAGTGGATTGTGATCACTGAAAACAACAATCGGTGCAGTAGTAGGGGTAAGATAAACTTCGAAATGTTGCAGAGCAAGAATCAGAGACAAGCACTCTTTCTCTATGGTAGAGTAATTTCTCTGATGCTTATTAAACTTTTTGGAAAAGTAGCAAACTGGATGATCCACACCATTTCCATCTTCCTGCAACAAAACACTACCTGCACCTACGTCACTAGCATCTACAGCTAGCTTAAACTCCTTTTCAAAGTTTGGTGCTAAGAGAACTGGTTCACTCTTGAGTATGGCTTTAAGTTTATCAAAAGCATTTTGGCATATTGCATTCCAATGGAATTTTGTTCTTTTGCTGAGCAAATTTGTCAAAGGCTCAGCAATGACAGAGAAATTATTACAGAACTTCCTGTAATAACCAGCCATACCAAGAAATCGCATCAGCTGTCTTTTGCACGTGGGTACGGGAAAATTTGAGATGGCCTCAACTTTAGCATCAATGGGCTTCACATGACCTTGACCTACAACATGACCTAGAAATGTCAAACTTGCATGGCAGAATTCACTTTTAGCAAGATTGATTGTCAATTTGGCATTACTCAGTCTATCAAAGAATGCTCGAATAGTCCCAAGATGTTGATTCCACTGGTCGTTGTATATGATAGCATCATCGATATAAGCACTGCAGCCTTCCAGCCCCGCAATTACCATGTTTATTAAGCGCTGAAATGTTGCCGGAGAGTTTTTCGTTCCAAATGGCATGACTTTATAGTTAAATAATCCGTCTGGTGTTGTGAATGCCAAAACCTCCTTTGCTCTATCTGTGAGTGGAATTTGCCAAAATCCTTTCAGAAGGTCGAATTTCGTTATGTATTTGGCATTCCCGATGTTATCAATGCAGTCATCCATTCTTGGAATAGGAAAGCTATCTGTTTTACTTAAGGAATTAACTTTCCTAAAATCTGTACACATACGATATGTCCCATCAGGTTTTGGTACAAGAATACAAGGAGAACTCCACTCACTTTGGCTTGGTTCAATAAAGTCATTGTCTAATAGATACTGAACTTCTTCTTTAAGATATTTTTGTTTTACAGGATTCATCCTGTATGGGTGTTGTTTTACAGGTTTAGACCCATTTATGTCCACATCGTGAAATATTTTGTCTGTCCGTGTTGGAATGTCAGGAAATAAGTGTTCATATTCAAAAATCAGCTGTTTCAGTTCATTCCGCTGATTTGGCTCTAGATGTGACAGTTTCTGGTCAAGATTCCGTAGAATGTCAGAATTCTGAAGTTTTGATGATGTGGGATCCGACTTCACTGAATTAATATCCTCACAGTCATTGTCACATGAATTAAGTGGAACAGAGCTATCTAGATTGACTGATGTTAAAGATGTATTGTCCCTATCTATGTATTCCTTAAGCATGTTAATATGACATAGCTGCTTTAGCTTGCGCCTCCCAGGAGTGTTTATTATGTAATTTACGTCACTGATCTTTTTGTCTACAGTGTATGGACCATAATACCTGGCCTGCAATGATTTTCCTGGACTAGGCAAAAGAGCTAGTACCTTATCACCTGGTTTAAAATTCCTTTGTTTTGTCCCTATGTCATATAGCTGTTTCATTTTCCTTTGGGCTGACTGAAGATTGGTCCGAGCAGCCTCACAAGCTTTTGAAAGTCTAGTTTTGAAATCAGACACATACTGAAGTAAATTCAGGGAGGTGTCATCATTGGAGAGAAATTTCTCTTTGAGAAGTTTCAAAGGACCACGAACAGTATGGCCAAATACTAATTCAAATGGACTGAAGCCAAGAGATTCTTGCACAGATTCTCTAACAGCAAATAAAAGGAGATGGATGCCTTCATCCCAATCCTTCTCTGTGTCAAAACAATATGATCTTATCATGTTTTTCAATGTTTGATGGAATCTTTCAAGGGCACCTTGACTTTCAGGATGATAGGCCGATGACTTATACTGTACAATGCCAAGTTCATGCATTACTTGTTGAAATATTCCAGACATAAAATTTGAGCCTTGGTCTGACTGAATAGATTTGGGAAGACCAACAAATGTGAAAAACTTCACTAAGGCCTTGACGATTGTCTTAGTTTTGATATTTCTTAAAGGAATGGCTTCAGGAAAACGTGTGCAAGCACACATAATAGTCAAAAGATATTCACAGCCGGACTTAGTTCTGGGCAAGGGACCCACACAGTCTATAATTATTCGACTGAAAGGTTCATCAAAAGCAGGTATAGGCTGCAAGTGAGCCTTAGGTATAGTCTGATTGGGTTTTCCTACCACTTGACATGTATGACAGGACCTACAATGCTGAGAAACATCTGATTTTAACCCAGGCCAGTAAAAATGATTAAGAATCTTGTGATAGGTTTTATTTACACCTAAATGTCCTGACATGGGAGTTTCATGTGCCAAGTTTAATATTTCAGGACGGTAAATCCGTGGAACCACTATCTGATGGTTGACAGTCCACTCGTCTTCTGCTGAGACGTCTGGTGGACGCCATTTTCTCATAAGAATGTCATTTTTGACATAATAACCGACTGGGACCTGAGATACTTCCTGCTCATCTAAAGCCCTTTCAAATAAAGGCGAAATTTCAGGATCCTTGTGCTGTTCTATAGCTAGTTGAGACCCGGACATTTTATCTTGGCCTAGATCGACAGATGAGTTATTCTCATGAAAATCTGTCTGCTTATCAGGCAGGCTTGAAGACAGAGACCTTGTTATCTCGTCATTAAAAGACTGACCCAAAAAGGTATCAGTAAAATCAAAATCCTGTTTCCCATCAGTTTGCTTGGCCTTACGTGCCATAGCCCTTGTGACTGCACAAGACGGATAAAGATCAGGAATTTCCTGCTCAATGGGATCAGGCGGTTGGTCTATGCAAGGATTAGTAGTCAAAAGTGGGTTTACCACAACCTTATCTCCAGCTAAGTCATTGCCTAGCAACAAATGAACACCTTTAAAAGGTAAAGAAGGTCTAATGCCAACAGCCACTGAACCGGATACCAAGTCTGATGACAAATAAACGTTATGAAGCGGAACATTAACAAATCCACATTCCACACCCTGAATAAGGACACTTTGGCCCATAGAAGTCTTCTCAGAAAAAGGCAGAGTATCTGCTAGAATAAGAGATTGAGAAGCTCCGGTATCTCGTAAGATTTTGATAGGGGTAGGATGGGCATAACTGTCACCATTTAGTGACACAAAACCATCTGATAAGAATGGTTCATAACACTCCATAACTGTATCAGTCTCAGATAATTTGATATCAGAAAGAGTTTCCTCCCTTACACAAGACTGTGGTTTTGGCCTTATAGAAGTCAAGCCTGTAGGCTTAAGTTCCTCTTGTCTTTCTCTTTCTTTTCTTCGCTTTAATTTTAAACATTCAGAGATCAAATGACCTGTATTTTTACAATAATAACAAACTACTTGAGATTGAGATAAGGGATTCTGGTCTTTGTTTTCACCAGAAGGTTTTGAAAAATTCTGGCTTCTGTTTTCACCAGAAGGTTTGGAAGGATTCTGGCTTTTATTTTCACCAGAAAGTTTGGGCATAGTACTAGATGTATGGCTATAACTACCAGAAGGATTACTGGGATAGAATCTTGGACCTGTCTGTGGATTATAAGGTTTTCGAGGATAAGGCCTGTTCACAAATGAGACTTTATGAGTCAAAGCATAATCATCTGCCAAACGAGAAGCTTCCTCCAAAGTTTCAACCTGTCTCTCATCGAGAAAAGATTTAATGTCTGAATTTATGCACCGTTTGAACTCTTCAACAAGGACAAGCTGTCTAAGTTTGTCATGATCAGAGCCTACTTTTTTAGAAGAACACCACCTATCAAATAACTGTTCTTTGGTTCGAGCAAATTCTATATGGGTCTGGGAAATTTCTTTTTTACAATTCCTAAATTTTTGCCTGTAAGCTTCGGGGACCAACTCATATGCCTTAAGAATAAGCTCCTTAACCAAATCATAGTCTGAGCTTTGCTCGACAGTCAGCTGAGTGTAAATGTCTCGAGCCTTTCCGACAACAACGCTTTGCAAAAGTAAGGTCCAATGCTCTTTTGGCCATTTTAAATTTTCTGCAACTTTTTCAAAATGCAAAAAATACTTATCTACCTCTTTTTCCTGAAATGGCGGAACTAATCTTATGTGCTTTGTGGCATCAAAGTAACTGCCAGAGTCAAAAACAGGGGTATGTTTCAACCTATCCTGACCCTGGAGTTCCATTTCCTTCAGCCTTAATTGAAATTGCCTTTCCCTCTCTTTTTCTTCAATACTATATCTCATTTTTTCCTTTTCTAACTCAATCCGTTCCTCCATTTCTCTTTGTTTTTCTTCCTGCTCTAATTTTTCTTTTCGAATTCGTTCTTCCATTTCTAATCTTTCCATCTGCATTTGTCTCTGCATTTCCCTTTCTTTTTCTTCCTTTTCCATTTTTTCTTTCTGTATGCGTTCTTCCATCTCTAATCTTAATTTTTCTAATTCAATTTGCCTTCCAATTTCAATTTGTCTCATTTGCAATTCAGTATGTGAAACCATAATGAGAGACAAAGCAGATGGATCGAAAAGTTCTTCATCAACAAAAAACTGTACCAAAATATTCTTAATTTCATGTTTTTTCATGCTTGTTTTGACAGCAGTGACCCCATAATGGGAAGCAATTTCTAGCAAATCTGTCCTTTTGGCCAGATTAAACAACTCCTGAGTAGGCTGAGCCAAAAAGCTTCTCAAATCAAACGACATGTTTGCTTTTTGTTTGTATTATAAAGTAAGTATGGTAATTCAGATTAAGGTTAATTTGACAAAGTTTTTTTTTTTTTTTTTTTTTTTTTTTTGAAATGACAAGCTCAACCAAAATTTCACATGAAATGACAAGTACTATTTCACCTGAAATGACAATTCACATGAAATGACAATCCCCTATATGCCTATAGGGAAATACCAATTCTGTGAAGCAACTGCCAAGTCTATTTGATAAGAAATGACAATTACCTGCCGTCACATGAAATGTCGGTTTTAAAATGCTCAAATGGTTTTATCCCGGACGAGCCCCCAATTTCTGTTACGAGCCAGGCGTAGCAGAAAGAAAAAGCAAACAAGCCTTTTGGAAAAATTTAACAAAATTTATTTACAAGTTAACTTTAACCTGCAGAAGTAAGAAAATTAAATGTACTTAGCTCTGAATGAAATATCCTGAATGAATCTATTTTCCTTGATCCCACAGAATTCACAGTCCAAAATGAAAAGTAATATCCTTTCACAATCCAACACAGAATTTAGAAATAACTTTCCTTATAAGCCCAAACATCAAACTCCAAAGTCTCCCTCAATGAGAAAAATCAAGCTCTTTTATAGACCCTAAGATTTCTCTAGAACATTCCAGAGGGCTGTGGAATAAGATGATATAATTTTCTAAAAATAATGCAAACCTGAACTTTCTGGAAGGTTCCAAAGTACTTTTCCTTGTAAACATGTTGTTTACAAATAGAAATTAATCTGTGACTCAGTTTTCTAGAATCTTCTATAAGAAGATTAACAAGATATTTATAGCACTATTAGGTCAACAGTGGGGTGAAAGTGGGAATCAGAAAAAATAAATTCTTATGCATAACACAAGGTCACTAGGTAAAATTGCTTTGAAGCCATGTTTGACAGCTAGAGGCCACAGTTATGCTTCAATCTTCATGAAACTTAAGCAGAATCATAACGATTACACATCCATGCGACATAATGCATTTTATATCTTCAAAATGGCTACTTTTCTGATGGAAATCCGCCATATTTTTCTTATTTATACTGCAAACATAGGATATGGGTGTTCGTTAGAACTGCCTCGTTCCAACGAGTACCAACAACCTATGCATTGGAGCAGAAATAAGAAAATAATGTATACCCGTAAACCTACGTCATCTCTTTATAAAGTGGGGTATAGTGGGTTTTCATTTCACGGACTTGTACACGTGATGGTTTGTCTTGACGATATCGTGATTTAGTTTAGAATATGGATCCTATCAGATCAAAAACTAGGTCACTGGGTCAAAACGCTTTAGAACCTTGTCCAACCTCTAGATGTCACAGTTTTGCTTCAGTCCTCATGAAACTATATCGGAATGAATGTTTTAATGATATCTTGGTGAAGTTCAAACATGGGTAATGTCGGATCAAAAACTAGAATGCTAGGTCAAATTCCTTTAAACCTTGTTCACCTGTTAGAGGCCATAGTTTTGTTTGACTCTTAAAGGAACTGAATCAAAATGTTTTTTCTTGATGACATCGTGGTCGGGTTGAATATGGGATATGTCAGGTGAAAAAAATAGGTCACTAGGTCAAATTTCTTGAAGCGCTTTGTCACCCTCTAGAAGCCACCCTTTTGCATCAATCTTTATGAAACTTTCCCATAATGTTGGTCTTTATGCTATTACATTGAAGTTTAATTATGGGTTATTCAGAATCAACAGCTACGCCACAAGGAAAAGAATAACAATGGTGACTGAAGAGAGGTGATCACGCATCACGGGTGACCGACAGTTTCACTGCAGTTGTGTTGGACTTTGAATCTGTTGTTTGCTCATGTGAGCGAGATAGAACCGTCTTGCACCTCTTCCTATATCGAAGAATGATTCTACGAACCTAGGTACTGAAGTCATTGCAACCATATATTTTCTAAAATAATTTACTAGGTCACCGTAGAATTTGTGTTCGGATTTGCCTTGTTGCAGAAGAGATTTATGAAAAACATTGAATCTTGAAACTAAATTGAAATGGCGTCTCTTAAACTTACGAAAGGCTTTACGAAGCTTATGATGCCGAAACCATGGTTAAGTAGTTTAGCAGTTAATAATTTATGAGAATTGAAGTAAGCTACATTACTAGACACTCTGGCAAACCTAATAAATGGGTATATATAAACATCGTAGGACGCAACACTAGGAACATCGCTGCCCAGAAAAGGAAAGCCCACAATCTCAAAATCAAATTCATCGCTTTTATCAATTATATTGCATGAAACAAAATCATCAAAAATAGATAAATGTAAATCCAAAACGGGACATCGTTATATATAAGTAAAGTTCTCAAGGGTAAACTTGACTTATCATCTCATCGAAGTAGGTATTTTCAATATTAAATAAATCATCAAAATATCTAGACGAGTTAAAATCCTCAATAACTTCAGTTTGTTTGTCAACTCAAATGGACTTCATGAGGTCTTTTTATAACGGAATAGGAACACACTAGCTGCAATGTGTGCACAACCGTACCCATCGGAATTTCCACAATTTTTCTAAACAACTTAGTACCATTTTTTGTTTAAAATATCAAGTAGAAAGGTGAATGCTTCACTTTCTGATCATTGTCTCCACTTCTACTATGACCATAATGTGTAGATTGTATGCTTGTCAGAAGTAAAAAAGCATTTCTCATATTACATGCAAGCTAGAGGGAATCTTCTCTATGGAATGTCTATTCCATTAAATCATTAATCTTGTTATAAGATTATGCGGTTTTGTAAACATCACACGAAGAGAGGCTAAATGCACGGATATGTGTTGCTTTAGTTTATCGGAAACCAAAGTCGAATTTTTAAAGACAAAATAGAGTTCTTCCTAATATTTCATTGACTTGAAAATCAAATACCGCTTAAGCCGGCGCTAGGGTGCGTATACAACCTTGCAAACTACATTACTGTGTATGATGAGACTCAATAAAACCGAGTCTCCTAGTTTCGTTCTTTTATGTGTTCTTTTTTCCAAAAGCAACCTTTTAGCTTTTTGTTTTACCTCACTGCAGCTGAGTGTCGTGTTGCGGCTGTAAAAAGTATCCGTGCTTCATCATAGTGCAGATTATATTTTCTTCTCCTTTGGGATCATTGAGCCCATTATGGTAACATTAAAAATCGTATACCGTTCAAGCAGGCGCTAGGGGGCGTATACAGCCTTCTAAACTACATTGCTGTGTATGAAGAGACTCAGTAAAACCGGGTCTCTGATTTTCATTCTTTCATATGTTCTTTGTTTCCAAAGGCAGCCTTATAGCTTTTTATTTCTCGCAATGTTTAATCACTTTCTTTTTGATGGCAGTAAGACATGAAGTTGATACTGAAGTAAGTTTAGTTGTGGTACAAGAACTTGAATTTGCAATAAACCGTGCGTTGTTTAGTCTTTTGTGAAGATAAGGAAACCAAAATAGCGAAAAAGCCTATGTTGGCCTTCTTTAACATATACAGCAAACTTGGTGGCTGAAAGAAATATATGACCATTAACGACAGACCTCTCTTCAGTCATAAGCTGTTGGTCAATGGGCATTGATACCACCAAGTGCTTGCTGAAGAGTTGTTAAATATTGGAGCCGTAACATTGATAAATCTGTATCTACATCGCGGCATCGGTGTCTCAAGGATAGACTCAAGTTAACTGCGATTCGACAGACAAACCATTCCTTCAAAATAAAGACTGTCAATATTCGAAAGGTCTATCTATTATCTAGACGTTGAATTAGACTCGTCCGTGTGGTCTAAAAGTCGTATATATGTCTTGCTCTTGAGTTATATGCGGCCGTGAAAACATCCGTACAGCAACGGACCACAAAGAATGAACATCACAAGACCATCGCCTCAGAACGGTCAGTTTTTTAGCTCACCTGAGCACGAAGTGCTCAAGGTGAGCTTTTGGGATCAGTCTTTGTCCGTCGTCCGTCGTCCGTCGTCCGTGCGTGCGTGCGTCCGTCCGTCGTCAACTTTTGCTTTAAACAACTTCTTCTCCAAAACTGCTGGACAGATTTTGATCTAATTTCACAGGAATGCTCCTTGGGTGATCCTCTACCAAAATTGCTCAAACTGTTCCGCTCGGGTGAACAAGATGGCCGCCAGAGCTAAAAATAGAAAATTCTTTAAACGACTTCTCCTGCTTAACAAGTGGATGGATTTTGAAATTGTTTCACAGGAATGTTCCTTGGATGACCCTCTACCAAAATTGCTCAAACCGTTCAGCTCTAGTGAACAAAATGGCCGCCAGAGCTAAAAATAGAAAAACCTTTAAACAACTTCTTCTCCTTAACCAGTGGATGGATTTTGAAATTATTGCACAGGAAGGTTTCTTGAGTGCCCCTCTACTAAAATTGCTCAAACCATTCCGCTCGGGTGAACAAAATGGCCACCAGAGCTAAAAATAGAATAACCTTTAAACAACTTCTTCTCCTTAACCAGTGGATGGATTTTGAAATTATTGCACAGGAAGGTTTCTTGAGTGCCCCTCTACTAAAATTGCTCAAACCATTCCGCTCGGGTGAACAAAATGGCCACCAGAGCTAAAAATAGAATAACCTTTAAACGCACTTTTCTCCTTAACCAGTGGATGGATTTCGAAATTACTTGACAGGAATGTTCCTTGGGTGACCCTCTACCAAAATTGCTCAAACTGTTCCGCTCGGGTGAACAAAATGGCCACCAGAGCTAAAAATAGAAAAAGCTTTAAACGACTTTTTCTCCTTAACTAGTGGATGGATTTTGAAATTACTTCACAGGAATGTTCCTTCGGTGACCCTCTACCAAAATTGCCCAAACCCTTCCGCTCGGGTGAACAAAATGGCCGCCAGAGCTAAAAATAGAAAAAGCTTTAAACGACTTTTTCTCCTTAACCAGTTGATGGATTTTAAAATTATTTCACTGGAAGGTTCCTTGGGGGATCCTCTACCAAAATTGCTCAAACAGTTTCAGCTCGGGTGAACAAAATGGCCACCAGAGCTAAAAATAGAAAAACCTTTAAACACCTTCTACTCCTTAAACAGTGGATGGATTTTGAAATTATTTCACAGGAATGTTCCTTTGGTAAACCTCTACAAAAATTGCTCATACTGTTCCCCTCGGATGAACAAAATGGCCGCCAGAGCTAAAAAAAGAAAAACCTTTAAACCACTTCTTCTCCATAACCATTGGATGGAGTGAGTGAGTGAGTTTTAGTTTTACGTCCCACCAACAGCTAAGGTCATACGGAGACGGGACCTCGGTTTAAAGACTCATCCGAAAGTCTGGAGAAGCCCGGGATCGATCCTGCGATCCCTGGTTTACAAGGCGAGTAGCGTAACCACTGCACCACGGAGGCTTCTACCATTGGATGGATTTTGAAATTATTTCACAGGAATGTTTGTTTGGTGACCCTCTACCAAAATTGCTCATACTGTTCCGCTTGGGTGAACAAAATGGCCACCAGAGCTTAAAATAGGAAAACCTTTAAACGACTTCTTCTCCTTTACCAGCGGATGGATTTTGAAATCACTTAATAGGAATATTCCTTGGGTGGCCCTCCACCAAAATTACTCAAACTGTTCAGCTCGGGTTAACAAAATGGCCGCCAGAGCTAAAAATAGAATAACATTTAAACGCACTTTTCTCCTTAACCAGTGGATGGATTTTGAAATTATTTCACCAGAATGTTCCTTGGGTGACCCTTTACCAAAATTGCTCAAACTGTTCCGCTCAGGTCAACAAAATGGCCGCCAGAGCTAAAAATAGAAAAACCTTTAAATGACTTCTCCTTAACAAGTGGATGGATTTTGAAATTATTTCACAGGAATGTTCCTTCGGTGACCCTTTACCACAATTGCTCAAACCGTTCCGCTCGGTTGAATAAAATGGCCACCAGAGCTAAAAATAGAAAAAAACTTTAAATGACTTCTTCTCCTTAACCCGTGGATGGATTTTGAAATAACTTCACAGGAATGTTCCTTGGGCGACCCTCTACAAAAAGTGCTCAAACCATTCTGCTCTGGTGAACAAGCTGGCTGCCAGAGCTAAAAATAGAAAAACCTTTAAACGACTTCTTCTCCTTAACCAGTGGATGGATTTTGAAATTACTTGACAGGAATGTTCCTTGGGTGACCCTCCACCAAAATTGCTCAAACTATGCCGCATGGTGAACAAAACCTTTAAACAACTTCTTCTCCTTAACCAGTGGATTGATTATGAAATTATTTGACAGGAATGAGGTTTGAGGTTTTTAGCTGTGTTGGCCATCATGCTCATTTAAGCAAAATATTTTTAGCAATTTTGTTAGAGGGTCACTCATGGAACATTCCTATAAAATTGCTTCCTTTTAGAGACAGATGTCTTTTGAAAGTTTTGGCCCCCACCCACCTTGGCTGCAAGGTGCTTCTACAGGAGTATTGGTAAACCACTTTGAAGGTTTTAGCCTGTCTAGGCAAAGTGGTGCAAGTGGAACCATTAATACATTTAAACCCCATTGGTTTCATTGGGTGGCAGGGCTTCAGATGTCATTTCATCAAAAATGACTTCTACTTCTCAAAATGACTTCTACTCCTAAACAGGCAGACTGATTTTGAATTAATTTCACAGAAATGGCCTTTGGGTCCAACCAAAATTGCTCAAACCCTTCACTCCACCATATATTACCCACAATTCCGATTGTACAATAGGATCAGGTGAGCGATCCAGGGCCATCATGGCCCTCTTGTTTTTCTTTTAGGCTTTGGTTTAATGGCCCTTCCAAGATTATTTCACTCATATCGAGCCGTTCGTTAATCAGAAGTGGGCGAAAACCGGATTACCCGGAGAAAACCCCCCTGACCTCCCGTTGCAGAACTTGGCATCTCACATGTGACCCGAGCGAGGCTCGAACCCATAGCGGTGAGAGATCTAATGTTTAAGATGTTCTATAAAAGGGTTATCCTTTGGAAGCAAGGAATACACCACAAAACTGGCAAATATGAAGTGTTCTTGTTTTCTGGGCCAGACTAGCTAGTTTCGGCCAATTAGGCCTCATCAGTGACCCTCAATTTTTTCAAAATTCCGCAATGGAATCAATGATCCCAAAGGACAAGGAAATATATACTACACTATGATGTAGGGCAGGGAGACTTTTTAAGGCCGCCACACATTCCCGCACATCAGCTGTAGTGACGTAAATATGTTCTATAAAAGGGTTATCCTTTGGAAGCAAGGAATACACCACAAAACAGGAAAATATGAAGTGTACTTGTTTTCTTGGCCAGACTAGCTAGTTTCGGCCAATTAGGCCTCATCAGTGATCCTCAAAATATTTTCAAAATTCCGCAATGGAATCAATGATCCCAAAGGACAAGAAAATACAAACTACACTATGATGTAGGGCAGGGAGACTTTTTACGGCCGCCATACATTCCCACACATCAGCTGTAGTGACGTTAAATATGTTCTATAAAAGGGTTATCCTTTGGAAGAAAGGAATACACCACAAAACAGGAAAATATGAAGTGTACTTGTTTTCTTGGCCAGACTAGCTAGTTTCGGCCAATTAGGCCTCATCAGTGATCCTCAAAATATTTTCAAAATTCCGCAATGGAATCAATGATCCCAAAGGACAAGAAAATACAAACTACACTATGATGTAGGGCAGGGAGACTTTTTACGGCCGCCATACATTCCCACACATCAGCTGTAGTGACGTTAAATATGTTCTATAAAAGGGTTATCCTTTGGAAGAAAGGAATACACCACAAAACAGGAAAATATGAAGTGTACTTGTTTTGTGGGCCAGACTAGTGTCAGTGCTCTTATCCACTAGGCCACGGAAGCCCGTTACGGTCAGTAGTGATAACCTATGGAGGCTTTAAATCTCTTTTAAGTTGCGATCATTTTATTTATTTTTACAGATCAGATATCAAACGTTGTGAAAAGCTATAAAAAGAAAGACCACTTGTTCGTCGAAACAAAGGCATTCCATGAAGTTGAGGAAATTATAGATGATAGTTATTGGGCAATGATTACTGGGAAGCCTGGGGATGGAAAGACAACGATGGCAGCTCATTTGCTTTTAAAGTATGTAGAAAAAGGATTCGAACCTGTTATCATAACAAATGCTCAGGACTGGAAGGACATGGTTAGAGGAGACGTTGGTGAAAACAATAACAATAAACAGTTTGTAATTATTGATGATATGTTTGGAAGTATGAGTGTTGATGATAGAAAAGTGAACGAATGGGTATCAATGATAAATATCATGGAAAGAGTAGTCAAAGAGAGAAAAGGGCAACTTATTGTTGTTTGCACCAGTAGATCATATGTTTATAAAGATGTGAAATGCAGAATAGAGAAATTTGTCTGCTTTCAAAATACGTCATATGTTGACTTGACACAGGAAAAACACGCGCTAACGACAGAAGAGAAATATCAAATCTGGGACAATTATACAAAAGAATATAATATATCTAGTGTTTTGCCAATGTGCGTATACAACCCGGTTATATTGCCTCATGGGTATCCGCATTGTGTCGAGTTATTCTGTTCAAATAAGTTTTTGAGGAAAGACGGTGTAGCCTTCTTTGAAAATCCAATGAAGTTTGTGTGTAGAGAAATACAAAATTTCAAAGAGAATGACAAAATAAAATACTGTTTGCTGCTGCTTATTTTATTCAACAAAAACAACCTCAAAGAAAGTTACCTTGAGGAAATCTGCTTATCAGATCCTCCGAAAGATGTTATTAAACTTTTTAAAGCAGCAGGTTTATCATCGGACCATGCGCAGTCAGAATTGAAAAAAGCTTTAAATAGTTTGACAAATTCGTATATCTGTGAAGATGGGGATAACACGTACCGCTTTTCACATGAATCTATCAGAGAAAATGTTGCATTTATCTACATAAAGGACAACCCTTTACATGCAATAGATGACATAAATTTTAAATATCTAGTAGATCACACAAGGTTGCCTGGCCATAAAACTGAAGAGCAGGAAAATATCTTTGTGCTGCCGTTATTTTGTACCAGTGCTCTTATCGAGAGAACATTGAAAGAAATTAAAAATGGTCATGCAATATTGGTATGTCAGCATCAAGCATGGGAGAATCAGTCGTTTGTTAGAAAGTGGATTGGTCATGTTTTCAGGCAACAATCTAAACCCAAGGCAAACGATGTTCAAGCAGTGTTTTGCACAACCAACACACACATAATTAAGTATACAAAAGTGAAGTTCAATTTTGTAGAATCACTCATATTTTGCAACCGCAAACAGGCTGTTATCGAGCTTTTGGAAAATGCATATTCTAAAGACCAATGGAGAACAGGAGAATTAAATATAGGAATCTCGCGCGCTCTGATGTGTTCCTGCTTTCTCTTACCATCAGAAGATTTAATCACACGACTATTGCAATCGGGAGCTGATGTGAACTTTACAATGTCAGCGGAAGATATCGACGGTTACAATTTATTTATTAGACCCACGATCAGACCAGAATATGTTTCGGAAGTATGGAACCCTTTGCTGTGTTCTGTCATCACTGCAAACGAAACCATTGTACAAATTTTTCTAAGTCATGGTGGAAGGTTGTTCATAGACGGAGAACCAGTGTCACTTTTTGCAGCTGTTCAAATGCGTTTTCCGCATATTGTGGAAAAGCTGTTAGAAACAAAGTTGTCTTTGTCTCAAAGCAGCCGAGGTCCGGTAATGTTCGGTCAATACCCGTTTTCAAGTGAGGACCACCATGTGACATTAGCTGTGTGGAATTGCCGATTTGCTAGACATGTGCTACAACTGAACTCAGTTTGTCTTCTGACACTTGTTCATGTAGCCACAGACATTGATACATTGAACATTCTTATTAAAAAGGGTGTAAGAATAAATGAAGATGTACTTGTCTCAGGCACACGTTTGCCACATTGCATTTACAGAATCATCACAGGCTCGGGCATAGGAACGTTTCGAGCTCTTCTTCAGGCCGGAATGGAAGTGACAGGAACATGGATTGGAAAAAGCTTTTTGCATCACTTGGTAGAAAATATATTTCTATCGCCATTTTCTATGTTTAGAGATGTCGGCCCAGTTACAATATTTTGCGATTCCACAACAGTTCACTCCGTAGGAGCATCGCTAAATAGTTTGGTGACGAAGTTTTCTCGTACTAGTAACATAAACCAAACGGACAGGAACGGCTGCAGTGTACTCCATGCCTTTTTTGAGCTATGGCGTCTTGAGTATTTTATTTTACCTGCCATACTTCGGACGTTTTTCACAGAACTGATCAGCGGAGGGGCAGACGTCAATTTAAAAGATGCAAAGGGAATCACGCCAGCAATGTTGGCCCTGGCAAACTGCAATGATATGAATATCATTATGACTTGTGTTGAAAACCGTACGGTGAAACTGGTAGATTCTTCCGGAAGAGGCTATTTTCATTTCCTAGCTCTGTCTAATTTACACGAAAACTGTCTGAGGGAGGTTGTAACTTCGTTGCTTCAGAGTGGTGAAAATATAAATATTCTGGATATTAATGGAAATATACCTGCATTTGGTTGCAGTTATCAATCACTTTTGATTTTCTATCAGGCTCGAGCTCGTATTGATGCAATCAACAGTTTTGGACAAAATATTCTTTTTTTTATTTTACAAAGAAACATTGACAATGAAACGTTGAAAATATTCGAAATGATGAAATCGTTTTTCTCAAATCTCTGTGTCAGTGACAGTTCTGGTAAGACACTTATGCATTATTTAATGACTGCCGAGGTAGATGACTATTACAGCTTTCAGATGTTGTTTGATCTTCTACTGCAAATGGGATGCAGTCTGAACAGAGCTGACAAAACTGGAGTGACACCCTTAATGCTGGCAGCTGAAAACGCCACTTCAAACGAAAAAGACTTTGCCTCTTTTCTTGATCTAGACTATGACATTTCAAGCACAGATTCGTGCAATTTGTCTGTACTGCATTACCTAGTTAAGGGCAAGAAACAGCACTTTACAAAAGTAACTATACTACAACAACTTCTGAGCCATTCAGCTGATCTGCTTTCAATTGGTAGAGACATTCTTTTATTTGCAGTAAGTGAAACATCGTGTTCTTTTCGTATAATTCAGGCGTTGCTCAATTACAGAGAGAATGTTCATTCTGATGATACAAGTTGGGTCGTAAGGCTGCTGATGTCAAACAGAGAACATGCTCAAAAGTTAGAGTATTTGACAGCTTTAATAATGTCTAAGAATACGCAAATTTCGGTCAGGGATATTCTCCTCAGTACTGTGTTACCTAGACACATGAAGACAGATATGACAGCAAAGTTGTTAGACAACGGGTTAATCAAAGCAGCAGAATTGATTTTGAAACATGATGACATAACTGAAGTTATAAAAGGGCTCAATGACGACATAACCTTAAACCTGTTCAAACAGATGGTAGGTAGTCCCGTGTTGAAATTGTTTTTGTCTGATAAAAGACTGCATTTGACGCTGTGTAAAGAGAGCTTCTCAAAATCGCTGCAATTCTTAATCAAACTTGGCATTTACATGAATGGAGAAGATTTTGAAAGAACCACTCTTTTAAATGAAATGGTGGCTCGGATTATTGTTGATGGGGATTTAGCGGATATTCTATCCATGCTGATGGAAAGAGACATTGACATTTCAAGGACAGACAAAGATATGGTAACACCTCTTCATGTTGCCTGTAGAACGTTTCCTCTGAAACCAATATCCACGTGTATGCTAATGGACAATATGGATACAGTGAATCAATTTGATTGCAATGGAATGACAGCTCTACAATATCTGTGTTCAAATGAAATGAAAAGAGGCACAGACACGTCACACAAATTTGATTTTGTTGTTTATTTAGCATTCTGTTTAGTTTGTAAGGGAGCTGATGTTGATAGCCAGAATTCAAAAGGACAGACTCCACTTATGGCTGCTATTTATAACAAGCCGTTGAACGATAATTTGCTAATATTACTCATTGAAAACTCAAAATCTATCAACAGTCGGGATGACAGGGGCAATACTGCGCTCCATCATCTTTTAATAACACCAGTGAGAGACGATATAAAATCTTCGTTGATAAAGCTCATGTTACAAAGAGGTGCAGATGTTACAATGACAAACAAAGACGGACAATCATGTTTGGATATAATGCGAAACCCAATTGATCACACACTTGTGGGACTCCATGTCTTTTCAGAATTTGCGTCATTAAACACGCTTTGTTATGAAAGCGACGTTCTAGATATTATTTTTAACCACTTGGCCTTAACGGATGAAAATACGGAATCTCTGAGGAAATTGAAATATGTAATACAGAAAGCAGGAATTGACGTCAACACTGTATATCACTTAAATGCAGGTACTATGATAATGGTAGCGTGTGAAAATTTGCTCAAAGATACAATCCGACTATTTGTTTCACTGAAGGCTGACTTAAACATTAGAGATATGATAGGCTGTACTTGTCTGACAAGGTTCTTGTATTCAAGACAGCTTAAATACATGTCTGTACTGTATTGCTGTTATGTTGGGGGTGATATATACAAAGAAAGTGCTTTACAATTGACCAGCTTCTTTTGGAATGCGATGGATACTTCACAGTTTTTTCAAATTGTTGCTGGCGTTGAAGTGAGATATTCAGTAGATAGGGCAGGCTGCTACACGCTAGTAGAGGATGTCAATAATAAAGCGCTGGAGGCATTGCAGACTGTGTTGTTGGGCTATGTGAACCCAAACCTGTCTGATATTTGCGGTAAAACTCCTCTTCACCATTTCGTTATGTCACCGTTGGCAGACATATTCATTTGCCCAGCAATTCAGATGTTGATTGGAAAGGGTGCAGATGTGAATATGAAAGATAATGAAGGTATGACGCCGCTAATGGCCTGTTTGCAATTTCCTGGATATAAAGCTCGACGACTGAAAATTTTGATTGATGCTGGTGCAAAAATAAAAGACGTTGATAATTTTGGATGCGATGTGATCGAGTATGGAAAAATGGCATTTGGAATAAAATGGAACATTAATCAGAAACATTAAGGTTGATGCGATGTATTTGTGTTTGGATTGTGAAAACCATAAACACGGGTATGTGCGCAGTCTTCCGTTTTTGTTTTGTTTTGTTTTGGGGTATGTCGCGGTCACTGTGGAGCCGCGAAAAGTAGAAGTCGCCAAATATTTTACCATCTATATTCAGTTTTTATTAGTACATTTACATCGACAAACACCTGCATAAGTAATGGTATCGGCCTCTTCTGCGCTTGAGTTTTTGATCATTTGACGACTAAGACCGGGTGGTAAGTAATCCCAATTATACTATTTGCCTATTTACTTGATAAGATAATTAAATGGATTACGGTGTCAGTGATAATATAACGCCCAGGACAAACTGTGCTGATAATTGTCATTTCATCATAGCCATATCAACAGAAGTAAAAAAAAAACATTTGGAAAGGTTGGTTATTGTTAAGATTAAAATAAATTGTGTTGCCTGTAAAAACATTTAATACCTAATACCGTTTCTTATTATACATTGTATATGTCGTTTGTTATCATTAGGAATAGGAGTGATTATGATTCCATTACGACAACACATCCGTGCATAGTGCATTTTTCATATCTCCAAAATGGTTATTTTCCTGATGAAAATCCGTGATATTTTTCTTACTTATACTGCAAACATAGGTTGCCGGTGCTCGTTAGAACCTCCTCATTCTAACGAGTACCCACAGCCTATGTTTTGGAGCAGAAATAAGAAAACTAATGTATACCCCTGTACACCCCAGTTTTCTCTATATAGAGTGGGATGTACGGGAGTGTCCATTTCACCGTTTTGTTCACATGATGATACTTATCGGCGATAAAGAAACTTTTATTTTCATACGGGTTACCGCGGTACAACGAACGCGACTTGGTAGAACCATCGCTACTGAAATTGATGACGTCACAACTGTATTTTTGGTATTTTAGTCAAACTCCTTATCTTCTAAGGCAGTTATTTCGCATAGCTGCCGAAGTATGGCATTACCTTTTACAGATTCTATTGCAGAAAATTCTGTTCATGACAAACGACAATAAAACATGTTTGCTTTCGTCTTGCATGTTTTTTCCAACCTCAGCGTATTTCGATCAATATTTTCTGACCGAAAAACAATTTTTATGAACATGATTTTAGTCTCCTTGCCCTACATCATAGTGTAGTTTGTATTTTCTTGTCCTTTGGGATCATTGATTCCATTGTTGAATTTTGAAAATATTTGAGGGTCACTGATGAGGCCTAGCTAGTCTGGCCCAGAAAACATGCACACGCCATATTTTTTTTTCAATTCTGTGGTGTATTCCTTGCTTCCAAAGGATACCCCTTTTATAGAAACATACTTAACGTCACTACAGTTGGTGTCTGGGAAAGTGTGGCGGCCGTAAATATCTCCCTGCCATACGAATACATCATAGTATAGTAGATATTTTCTTCTCGTTTGGGATCATTGTGGAATTTTGAAAATATTTTAGGGTCACTGAGGTGGCCTAATTGGCCGAAACTAGCTTGTCTGGTCCAGAAAACGTGCATACTCCATATTTTTCAATTCTGTGGTATATGCCTTGCTTACAAAGGATAACACTTTCATAGAACATATTTAATATGTATATGTTATTTGCTTGAGCCCCAGTGTCAATGTCCACTTTCCACTGAGTCCGAGGATAGTTAAAATAGAAGTGAAGGCAATGATCTGGATACGATACAATTAACCCACAGCTCCCGTCAGAAACACTAAATGGAAAGAAGCACAAACATAAAACAACAGACCCTATTGGTAACATCAACAGCGGAAAGACAAAAAGACAGTACTTTCCCACAAAATGGCCAATCGGCTATCCAAAACAAAATAATAAAAGCGATACAAACACTCAAAGACAAACCATAACAAAAATAAACCGCGACAGAAGAACCGCATTGGAACGGTCAATGAAACGAATTCCACTGGGGGGCTTAAATCGATTTTACGTGGCCACAATCCTCGCCCTTCCGTCGCCGTCGCGAATTAGGCAAATAATTTGTTCAGTCAGCATGATTGTCTCCTAGCTCATCAGTGCAAAAGCTTGATTTTTTTAGGTTACAACTTATCGCGGGCTGTGATACCCAATAAGGCGGATAGCCTGCACAATTTGAGTACACCAAACACACATGTTATAATTCTCATGAAATTAGACAAGTCTTTAATCCGCCTGCGAAGTCACGATACCTGTTGCTATTGCGAAGTCACGCTACTTAATGGTTTTTGCTCACTTGGGCCGAAGGCTCCAGGGGAGCTTATAGTAAAGTGGGTCGTCCGTCCGGCGTCCGTGGTCCGTCGTCCGTCCGTCCGTCCACACCTTTGACCAGAAATATCTCTGCAACCTGCAGGCTGATCTCAGCCATTTCTCATCTGTAGCATGCCTCTGGTGCGGCATTGATGTCATAAGCTCTTTTTTCGAAATCGATCGAAAACTTTGGTTGCTATGGCAAACACAAAGTCCCATAGACGTACAATGGGAATGGGAAACTGCTTGTCATCACCGTACAGCCTTCAGTTTTGATCGGATCTTTCTGAAACTAATATGTATGGTGGCTTGGGTTAAAAACTCGGATGAGATCGAAAACCGGCCAAGACGGCCCATTTATCACTGAGTTGCGTCCGTTTTATTGCTGATAATGACGATTTTTGACTTTGTCATCACCGTAGCCCCTTTGGTTTAGACCGGAGCTTTCTGAAACTTATATGTAAGGTGTCTGGGGATAAAACCTAGGATGCGTTCCAAAACCGACCAAGTCAGCCCATTTATCATAGAGTTACGTCCGTTTGATTGCTGAAAATGCCGATTTTTAGCTCACTGTCACGTAGTGACGAGGTGAGCTTTTGGGATCACTTTTTGTCCGTCGTCCGTCGTACGTGCGTCCGTGCGTGCGTGCGTAAACAATTTCTTAAAACGAAAAATTATTGCCTTTGTTGATATTTGGTATGAAGCTTCACCTTTTTAGACCTCTCTTAACATTATTCACATTATAACCCTAGGGTCAATAATGGCCCTCCCCGGGGCCCACTTGTTATTCTATGGATCAGGTGAGCGATCCAGGGCCATCATGGCCCTCTTGTTGACCTTGTCATCACCGTAGCCCCTTCAGTTTTGATCCGATCTTTCTGAAACTCATACGTACGGTGGCTGGGGATAAAAACTCAGACGAGTTTGTAAGCCGGCCAAGTTGGCTTATTTATCATAGAGTTACGTCCCTTTGATTCCTGAAAATGCCGATTTTTGACCTTTCTGAAGCTAATATAAAAGGTGGCTGGGGATAAAAACTCGGATGAGTTCGAAAACCGGTCACTTCGGCCACTATATGATAGAGTTACGTCCCTTTGTCGATTTTTGGCCTTGTCTTCACCGTAGCTCCTTCAGATTTGATCGGATCTTTCTGAAACTTATATGTAAGGTGGCTGGGGATACAAACTCGGATGAGATCGAAAACCGTCCAAGTTGGCCCAGCAATTGTAGAGTTACGTCCCTTTGATTGCTTAAAATACCGTAGCTGTTCAGTTGTGGTCGGATCTTTCTGAAACATATATGTAGGACTCAGATCGAGGGCCGGTCCCAGATCGTGGGCCGATTTCCAAATCGTGGGCCGATTGTATAGCACATCGAGTGCCGATATTGTTTTCCACAAATCGTGGGCCGATTTCTATCTTCTTTGTATAAAGCTTACGTTTTCCACTAACGTTACGCTTGAATATGACGTCACAAAACGTTAATTTCAATACAAATGAACACAATGGAACCCGGCGTCACAGGGATTCAGCTGAAAAATAAAAGATGGAAGGCTTAGTAAAATTGATCCCAATACTGTTAGATGGATGTTGAGGCTTCATAGCTCAACCTACCACAGAAGGCCTGACACAATCTACGAAGCAGAAGTGAAGGCAATGGTCAGGAATCGATACAATTAACCAACAGCTCCCATCAGAGATACCACGGGAAAGAAACACAAACATGAAACAACTAGACCCTAATTGAAACATCACTAGCGGAAAGCCCATAGGACAGTTACTTCCCCACATAATGGCAAATGGCTATCCAAAGCAAAATAATATAAGCGATACACACATTCAAAGATAAGTCATAACAAAAATAAACCGATCCAAGAAACCGCCATGGAACGGTCAGTGATATGAATTCCACCGGGTGTGTGTGTGGAAGGGGGGGGGGTCGATCTTACGTGGCCACAATCCTCGCCCTTACTTCCATCGCGATTTAGACAAATACTTTGTTCAGTCCGCATGAAGGGCATTCTAACTCATCAGGGCAACACCGCCGTGAACACAAAAATTAATCAACCACAGAGATGAAACAACGGCGAGGACTCGACAACAAGAAAACACTGAAATGCAGGAGCAAAAGTAAACCAACAGCTCGACTCCGATGGGCCTAACCAGAGATAGAGCATCAGGCACCAACCAACATTACATAAAATTAGTATCTGTCTAATTCTCAGTAAGCCTTTACGCTGGAACCGTCATTGAATCTGAGGCCTGACCCACCAACGTATTATTTAAGAGGGAAGCAAAGTTGTCAACCGTGATTAGGTTAACTACCATGCATGCAGTCTGTCTTAAAGCCTTGTGTAGAACAAGTCTTGAGTAGAACTTGGGTGAATTAGTCTTGAAAGGGCCGTAAAACCAAAGTCATGTGCGGTCGGTTTCGAATCTCCGTGACTCTACATCGAGCCATCATGCAGCCCAACCTATTTATCAACGTACCGACTGACACGACCGGTAAACAGAAAAAAACGGCGAGTTGTCAACACTGCTGTGATACGATAAACAGCTCAGCATGTGAATCGGCCCTCGTTGTGGAATAGCATTGTCATAATCGGCCCCCGTTATGAAATCGGCCCACGATTTGGAAATCGGCCCACGATCAGGGACCAACCCACGATCTGAGTCCTACATATATGTAAGATGGCTTGGGATTAAAAACTCGGATGAGTTCGAAAGCCGGCAAAGAAGGCCCATTTATCGAGTTACGTCCGTTTGATTGCTGAAAATGCCGATTTTTTAACTTGTCATCACCGTAGCCATTCAGTTTTGACGGATCTTTCTGAAACATATATGTAAGGTGGTTGGGGATAAAAACTCGGATGAGTTCAAAAACCGGCCAATTCGGCCCGTTTATCATATTTTTACTTCCCTTTGATGGCTAAGGAGGCTGGGGATAAAAACTCGGATGAGTTCGAAAACCGGACAAATTGGCCCATTTATCATAGAGTTACGTCCCTTTGATTGCTGAAAATGCCGATTTTTGACATTTTCATTAACGTTGCCCCTTTAGTTTTGAACGGATCTTTCTGAAACTTATACGTGAGGTAGCTAGTGATAAAAACTCGAATGAGTTCGAAAACCAGCCAAGTCGACCCATTGATCATAGAGTTACGTCCCTTTGATTGCTGAAAATGCCGATTTTGACCTTGTCATCACCATGGCCCCTTCAGTTTTGATCGGATCTTTCTGAAACGTATCTGTAAGTTGGCTGGGGATAAAAAGTCGGACGAATTCGAAAACAGGCCAAGGTGGCTTATTTATTATAGAGTTACGTCACTTTGATTGCTGAAAATGCCGATTTCTTACCGTTTCATCACCATTGCACCTTCATGTTTGATCGGATCTTTCTGAAACTTATATGTGAGGTGGCTAGGGGTAAAAACTCGAATGTGTTCGAAAACCAGCCAAGTCGACCTATTTATTATAGAGTTAAGTCCCTTTCATTGCTGAAAATGCCGATTTTTGACATTATCATCAACATGGCCCTTTCAGTTTTGATCGGATCTTTCTGAAACGTATATGTAAGGTGGCTGTGGATAAAAACTCGGGCGAATTCGAAAACCGGCCATGTTGGTTTATTTATCATAGAGTTACGTCCCTTTGAGTGCTGAAAATGCCGATTCGTGACCTTGTCATCACTGTGGCCCCTTCAGTCCTGATTGGATCTTCCTGAAACTTGAGTGCAAGTAAGTCCGGTTTAAAAGCTCGGATGAGTTCGAAAATTGACGAGATTGGCTTATCGATTGTAGATTTACGTCCCCTTTGCTGCTGAAAATGCCTATTTGTGACCTTGGCATCACCATAGCCCCCTTCAGTTTTCATGGCATCGTCTTGAAACTTATATGTAAGTAAGTAAGGGATAAAACCTCGGCTGAGTTAAAAAAAATGGTTCGACTAGGGATGGGGTCGATTACTGATGGAGTTATGTCCCCTCCTTTGCTGGCTGAAAATGTTTATTTTTACCTTGTCATCACCGTAACACCATCAGTTTTGATCGGATTTTCTTGAAACTTACAAACAAGTAAGTCAGGCATAACAGCTGGGATGAGTTAAAAAAAACTGTCAAGGTTTGTTCGTCTATTGTAGAGTTACGTCCCCTTTACTGCTGAAAATGCCTATTTTTGTCCTTGTCATCACCATAGTCCCTTCAGTTTTCATCGGATCTTGTTGTAACTTACATGTTAGTAAGTAAGGGATAAAACCTCGGCTGAGTTAAAAAAACTGGTGCGGTCGGCCAATATTTCGGAGAGTTATGTCCCCTTGATTATAGAAAATGCCTAGTTTTACCTTATCATCACCGTAGCCCCTTCAGTTTTGATTAGATCTTCCTGAAACTTACATACAAATAAGTTGGGGTTCTATTAAGAACTTTAATACTATGTTGCCTTCGGTATTGGTTAGACCCTTAAATTTGTCTTCTGTAACTTCAGTTAATCTCAATGGAGCAGGCAATACCAATGTTTTTTGGAGTAGTCTTCGTATAAGACTATCTCCTCTCAAATCGCCCATCCTTCGAAAATATACTAATCCGTGGAAAAGAAGTGGAATGTATCCTAGTATTTCAAAGTGCAATGCCAATAGGTGCAGATGTTGTTCGCATTTAAGCACTGAATCTACCGTTACTTCATCTGTAAACGGTAGACGCTTCTCTGTAGTTAACATGTCTGATTTGACATGACAGTCTACAGATTTAATTTATCTAATTACTTGACGTGCTGCAAACTGTAATATGCAGTACGTCGGTCAAACTAACCGCATGCTTAAAACTAGATTGAACGAGCATTATCGTAGAATGAGTAAGCCTAAGAAAACTGACACTTTCTTGTACAGTCACTTTCGACGTACAGGTCATTCTGTAAATAACATTGTTATACAACCAGTGGAAAAACTTTATACGATGCAAATTCTACATCTAGATTCAAAATAATCAAAAGACATGAAGCTGAACTGAAATGGATTAAATTTTTACAGACCCCTTTTCCACTGGGATTTAATGACAACATTTATCATGAGGGTAATATTTCCAGAATGCCGGACTTTGATATTTTCTCACTCCTGGATTGTCGAAAACGCAGAACTAGATCTCACGGCACCAGGAAAAATGGTAACTTTAAACGTAAATTACGTGCGTTTAAACGAAACAATACTAGACTGAAGTGACTGTCAATTATATTATTAAATCATGGACGCCACTCTATGCTTTCATTTTTAAGTTCATTACCCGTTTCTGTTTTACGTCTTCTGGACACCGAGGCGAATAAATTCTACGATAGTTCTCATCAGTTATATGATGCAGCTCTCTTAACTAGAGGCTATACTCAGCATACTCTCCGTCCTTACATTGATTCTGAAATTAATCATAAACGCCATTTCTTCAAAATATCCTAAATTAATAAGGGTATGGATTTTATAGATTTGCCCAGTATCTTCCGTGAGAGATCGGTGCTTTCTTCCATTCCTGCTTATTTTCAAAATACTGAAACACCTATAATTTGCTATAAATATAACAAACCTGTTAGATCTATCATTTTTAATTTCAATAAACTTGTTTCAGATCTTGATATTGATACTAATACTCCTGATTCATGTGATTGTAAAAACTCAAAGTATTGCTATCCTGCTGCTGGTCATGTAATTACTGGCAATTTGAAAATTATTCCTGATTCTAGGGTAAGGAATATAATTTCTAAAGGACCGAAATATAGGTTTCCTTCTAAAAGTGATTTCATTAAATGAAGAGATGAAATCGCTGCTTCCTTTAATGAATTCGGTAATCGATGGTGTAAGCGAGAGTATGTTGAGCATAAAGCCCTTAAGGACTGGAAACTTAGCATTTTAAAACTAGTGAATAAACGCATTTCTTTCTATTCTCAAAATACGAACTTATTACCTCCTAAGCCCAAGACGTCTATACGTCATCTTAAACTAGGTATTCAAGAATTTCATAAGAAGTTTGTTTTGGCCCCTGCAGACAAGGCCGCTAACAACGTCGTCGTTGTGTGACGGCTCCACTATGTTAACACGCTTAAGCAGGAGCTTGGTGGTACTAAGGCCTATGAACTTTAGCCTTTAGCTGAAGAGAGAGCTATAGTAGATAAACATGTTTGTCTTTCAGCCACCAAGTTTGCTGTGTGTGTTAACGAAGGCCAAGACAAGCTTCCTACGCTATACTGGTTACCAAAACTTCATAAAAGACCTTACAAAGCACGGTTTATTGCAAATTCTAGCTCTTGCACTACCACTGAACTTTCTAAATTATTAACTTCCTGTCTTACTGCTATTAAAACGCGTGTAATTAAATATTGTGATAAAGTCTTTGAAAGATTAGGAAGAAATCTGTTTTGGTCTATAAAAAATTCGAATGAGGTCTAAAAAATAAATTGAAATCCAGACATTTTCGTGCTTCTAGTCTGTCTACTTGCGATTTTTCCACTCTTTACACTACACTTCCTCATAATCTTATAAAAGAAAAGCTTAATGATTTAATTGAATGGGCTTTTCACAGAGAAGATTCTCTCTATCTTGCATGTAATGTCAGAAATGCATTTTTCACTTCTAAAGAGCATAAGAATTATACACTTTGGTCATGTCAGAAAGTGTGTGATAGTGTGTGATGCCCTCACCTTTCTACTTGACAATATTTATATTAGATTCCGTACTAAGTTATTTAGACAAATTGTGGGTATTCCGATGGGTACTAATTGCGCACCTCTTGTGGCTGATCTGTTCTTGTATTGTTATGAAAGAGACTTCATTTTGTCGCTTTCCATTGATAACCAATCTGAAATTATTGAAGCTTTTAGCTCAACTTCTAGATATTTAGATGATTTATTAAATATTGATAATACCTATTTTGATGGTTTGATCAGTCAGATTTACCCCCCAGAACTTTAGTTAAATAAAGCAAATTCTTCTGATACCGAGGCCCCATTTTTAGATTTACATCTATCTATTGTAGATGGATTTGTTTCGTGCAAAATTTATGATAAACGCGATGACTTTGATTTTGAGATTGTAAATTTTCCTTTTTTGGATGGTGATGTTCCTCGTGTGCCATCCTATGGCGTTTATATTTCGCAATTAATTCGATTTGCTAGATTGTGTAGTCATGTAACTGACTTCAACACTCGTAATAAATTATTTACGGCTAAACTCCTTAATCAGGGTTATCGGTACCATAACTACGCAAAGCCTTTTCAAAATTTTATAGACGCCATTCTGATTTAATTTCAAAATTCAATATTGGACTTAAATATCTTCTGCAACAAGGTCTATCGGAACCCGAATTTTATGGTGACTTAGTATATAAATTCAGAAAAATATATAACCGCAATGACTTCAGCACCCAATTTCGTAAAATCATTCTTCGATATAAAAAGATTGGGTACAACATGGATATTATACGACAGACTGCATGCATGGTAGTTAATCCAATCACGGTTGGCAACTTTGCTTCCCTCTTTAATTGCACGCCGGTGGGTCAGACCTCAGATTCTATGACGGCTCCAACGTAAAGGCTTATTGAGAATTAGAGAGATCTAATTCAAGGTAATGTTGGTTGGTGCCTGATGCTCTGTCTCAGGTCGGGCCCATCGGAGTCTAACTGTTGGTTTTCTTTTGCTCCAGCATTTCAGTGGTTTCTTGCTGTCGAGTCCTCAACGTTGTCTCACCTCTGTGGTTCCTTTATTTTTGTGTTCACGGAGATGTTGCACTGATGAGTTAGGAGGCCTTCATGCGGACTGAACAAATTATTTGTCTAAATCGCGACGGAAGTAAGGGCGAGGATTGTGGCCACGTAAAATCGATTAAAGCCCCCCCCCCCCCCCCCCCGGTGGAAATCTTCCACTGACCGTTCCAAGGCGGCTCTTCTGTGGCGATTTATTTATGTTGTTGTTTGTTACTTACTGTGTGTATCACTTTTGTCTTTTTATTTTGGATGGCCATTTTGTGGGAAAGTAATTGTCCTTATGGCCTTCCTTTGTTTATGTTTCCATTATGGTCTTGTCGCTTAATGTTTGTATTTCTTTCCCTCTGGTGTCTTTTAATGGTGGAGTAAGTTAATTGTATCAATTCCTGATCTTTGTTTTACTTCTACTTTAAAAGCTTGGAAAATTTTGAACATCAGTGATGTCGGTCGATTAGTCATGGAGATATGTCCACTACTTTGCTAAATACTCAGTTTTGGCCCCTTCAGTTTTGATCGGATCTACTTGAAACTTACCAGAAAGTAAGTCAGGGATAAAAGCTTTGATGAGTTCGCATCAAATTACGTCCCCTTTACTGCATAGAATGCCTATTTTTGACCTTGGCATCACCATAGCCCCCTTCAGTTTTCATGGGATCGTCTTGAAACTTATATGTAAGTAAGTAATGGATAAAACCTCGGCTGGGTTAAAAAAATGGTGAGGTCAGCCTATAATTCAGAGATTTTTATCCTCCTCGATTACATAAAATGCCTATTTTTTACTTTGTCATCACCGTAGCTGTTTTAATTTTATTGGATCGTCGTGAAACTTACATGTTAGTTGGGATAAAATGGATGAGTTTGTGGACCGATGAAGTCAGCCTATTTATTTATCTGTTTATTATAGAGTTACATCCCTTGGATTGCAGAAAATGTCCCTTTTTGGCCATAACTCCTTCAGTTTTCATCGGATCTTCTTGAAATTTATATGTTAGTAAGTTAGGGATAAAAGCTCAGACAAGTTTTAAAACTAGCAATCCCAGTGAATTAATTATAGAGTTATGTCCCCTGCGTGGCTGAAAATGCTTATTTTCGACCTTGTCATCACTGCTGCCCCTTCAGTTTTGATCGGATCTTCATGAAACTTATAAACAAGTAAGTCAGGCAGAAAAGCTCGGATGAGTTTGAAAATTGGTGAGGTTTGCCTATTTATCATATCGTTACATCCCTTTGATGGCAGCAATTAATTGCTTATTTGTTACCTGCCCCTCAGTTTATATCGGATCTTCTTGAAAGTTACATGTAAGCAAGTCAGGGATAAAAGCTTAAGTGAGTTTGAAAACCGGTGAGGTCAGCCGATTTATCATAGAGTTACATTCTTCTTTATTGCAGAAAATGCTTACCGTGTCACCTTGTCCTCTCGTAAATCCTTCAGTAAAGGTTGGGACTTCCTGAAACTTTGAATCTGTTAGCTCAGGTGAGCGATATAGGACCATCTTGGTCCTCGTGTTTTTCTTCTTCCTTTGTCTTCCCGGTAGCGATAGCGGGGACATTTTGTTATTGCCCTGTCTGTTTGCTGTTTTGTTGGTTTGTCCGTTGATTTGTTGGACAACTTATACATCTGCCATGACTTTTGAACCAATTAGATAGAGCCTTGAGTTTTGGCAGAGGCTTCCGACAAATACAAATATTTGACCTATGACCCTGACCTTTGACATACTTTAAAGAATAAAAATATACACTGGTCTTACATGGACTTATTGTGGAAACCTTTAAAAATCTTCTTGTCTGAAACCAGAAGGCCCCTATCTTTGATATTTGGTATGAAGCTTCATCTAGTAGATCCCTACCAAGATTGTTCATATTAAAGCCCCGGTGCCGGCTGGCTTTACATTGACGTATAAAGGGAAACCCTTTAAAAATCTTATTGATTGAAACCAGAAGGCCACGGTCTTTAATGTTTGCTTCATCTAGCGGACCACTACCTCGATTGTTCAAATCATAGTCCTGGGGCTAAAATTGGCCCCGCACCGAACCCAACTGGTTTTGCATAGACCTATATAGGAAAAACCTTTACAAATCTTCCTATCTGCAATCAGAAGGATTTGGTATGAAGCTTCATCTAGTAGATTTCTACCCAGATTGTTCAAATTGATGCCCTGGGTCCATTATTGGACCCGCCCCCGGGGGCCACCGGTTTTACATACACTTATATTGGGAAATCCTGTGAAAATCTTCTTGTCTAAAACCAGTCTTTGATATTCGGTATGAAGCTTCTAGTATGCCTTTGCTAGGATTGTTCATATTAAAGCATCGGGGCCAAAACTTGCCCCGCCCATGGGCACACTGGTTTTGCAAAGACTTATTTAGCGAAACTCAATTAATATCGTTTCATTCGAATCCAAAAGGCCCAGGTCTTTGATGTTTGGTATGAATCTTTATCTAACGGATCTCTACGAAGATTATAGTCATGTGTTCAAAAATGGGCATCCCCCCGGGACCCACTGTTTTTTCTTTGACTTATATAGGGAATACCTTATAAAATCTTCTTGTCTGAAACCAGAAGCCCATTTCTTTGATATCTTATATGAAGCTTCATCTGCTGGACCTCTACTAAATTGGTTCAAATTTTAGCCCCGGGGCCAAAGGACTTTTAAAATATTCTTATGTGAAATCACATGGCCCAGGTCTCTGATTTTCAAGCAAATCAGACTTCTTGGTTCTTCTGTCGCGGTTTATTTTTGTCATGGTCTGTCTTTGGGCTTTTGTGTCGCTGATATTATTTTTATTTTATTTTGGATAGCCTATTGGCCATTTTGTGGGAAAGTAACTGTCCTTTTGCTTTCCGCTATTGATGTTCTTTCCATTAGGGTCTGTTGTTTCGTGTTTGTGTTTTTTTTCCCTTTGGTGTCACTAATGGAAGCTGTGGATTAATTGTATCGATTCCTGATCATTGCCTCTACTTCTATTTCCTATGGTGTTGGGCTGAAAGTGAATCTTCTTGGGGCTATTTTTAGAAAAAAAAAACATTGTTGTAGCCTCTACATTTATTAATAGATTTAAATGTAACTACACACAAATGTTGGCTATAATAATATCTCCAGCAAATTAGACTTTTATGGTCACGGGTGCAGTGGCCATTACTCTATCGCCTACATTTTTGAACGGATTTTTATGTAACTTTACACAAATGCGGGGTAGCAAGTTTGACAGAAATACCGTTATCAGTCGCTCATGCAATCTCAGGAACCTGGGTTCAAGGTCAAGGTCACTGTTTCTATTTTTAGAAGAAGAAAACTTTGGCATATCGCTGTAGGGCCTACATTTATTGATGGATATTAATATATCTTCAAATGAATGTAGGGTATGATAATACTTGATGCAGGTTCGACTGTTTGGGTCCTGTGCTCACTGTGGCTGTTTTTAGAAAACCTTTTCATGGCTCTAGCTACATATAGCACCTAGATTGATGTATCTTCACCCAATTGTTAGGTATGGTAATAGTCTCCAGCAAGATAAGCATTCAGGGTTCTGGGTTGAAGGTAAAGGCCACTGCAGCTATTTTAAGAATAAAAAAAAAAAAAAACCGTGTTGTGGCTTACGGATCGATTTTGCTCAAATTAACATGATAGCCACCAGAGCTAAAAGTCCCTTAATTGATCTAGTCATAAACAGCTAGACTGATTTTAATAGAATTTTCCAGAAATGTTCATTTGGTCACTTCCAATCAAAATTGCTCAGACTCTCCACTGCATCTTACTATATTACCTACCATTCTATCCGTACAGTATGGATCAGGTGAGCGATCCGGGGCCATCATGGCCCTCTTGTTTTATACCCCGCCACACGATAGTGGCGGGATATTATGTTATACCCTCCGGTGTCCGTCCGTATGTCTGTCCGTCCGTCCGTCCGCACTTGGTTTCCGATCGATAACTTGAGTATTTTTTCACGGATTTTTTTTCAAATTTTGCATACATATTGGTATCGGGGATGAGTGGTTGGGGATTGTTAATGGGCAAAATCCGTTAATTTTAATTTTGAGTTATTGCCCTTTTCAGTATCTGAAAAATGGTTTTTGGCCTCTAATTCCCTTACTATATGGAATATCTGGATGAAACTTCACAGATATATAGAGGACTAAACGGTTCATATTGTGGCCAAGGACTGCTACTCTGGCCGTTCCAGTTCTTGAGTTATCTGCCCTTGACGTATTTAAAAAATGCATTTTAGACTGTAGTTCGTTTATCATTTACAATATCTTGCTGAAACTTCATAGATATGTAGTAGATGAATTGTTATATACTGTGGCAAAGGAACATGACTCCGGCTTTCCCAGCGATTGAGTTATCTGCCTTTGAAATAGCTGAAAAATGGTTTTTGGCCTCTAATTCCCTTACTATATGGAATATCTCGATGAAACTTCACAGATATATACTGGACTAAATGGTTCATATCGCGGCCAAGGACCGCTACTCTGGCTATACCAGTTCTTGAGTTATCTGCCCTTGAAATATTTAAAATGCATTTTAGACTGTAGTTCCTTTATTATTTACAATATCTTCCTGAAACTTCATAGATATGTAGTAGATTAAATGTTACATACTGTGGCAAAGGAACATGACTCTGGCTTTCCCAGCAATTGAGTTATCTGCCCTTGAAATATATAAAAAAAGGGATTTTATCCTATTGTTCATTTATTATTTGAAATATATGGATAAAACTTCTACACCCTCTGCTGTCTGTCTGTCTTTCTGTCCATCCATTTGTATGTCTGTCCATCTGTCTGTCTGTCCCTTTTCAGTATCTGAAAAATAGTTTTTGGCCTCTAGTTTCCTTACTATATGAAATATTTGGATTACACTTTACAGATATATAGAGGACTAAAGGGTACATATTGTGACCAAGGACCATATAGAGGAGTAAAGGGTACATATTGTGGCCAAGGACCACTTCTCTGGCTGTTCCAGTTCTTTAGTTATTTGCCCTTGATGTATTAAAAATCGATTTTAGACTCTAGTTCCTTTATTATTTGCAATATCTTGCTGAAATTTCATAGATGTACAGCAGACTAAATATTACATATTGTGGCAAAGGTACATGACTCTGGCTGTCCCTGCCCTTGATAAGTCTGAAAAATGGAATTTGTGTCTGTTGGTCAGTGCATACAAAACGGAATTTGTATCTGTTGGTCAATGCATACTTAATGGAAATCAATCCAGCCATCTGTGTTTTATTTCCAGTCAATAATTTGAACATTCTTTGCTGAAGCTGCTGCTATCTAATAGTGAAAAAGGTGAGATAGTACATCTACCCATGCTAGAATTAATTTGTGGATTTTGTCCCTGTGAGAATGCCAAAAGATCACCCACAAACATCTTAATTTATGATTGGTTGCCATTTATTCTTAATCCTTTTGATTGAAGCCTAATCAACCTTACCCTTGGATTGTGCAGTAAAAGCCTAACGAAATAGATGCCTAAAATAAAGGCCCTTCTAAGTGGTTAACCAGTACTTAGTGCACATACTTCATGCCTGCCCTTCTTGAATCAGCGGAAGGAGCACAATGACCGTAGAAATTACTTCATGATCAGTTTTCACGAAAGAATATAGTCAGACAGGCAGTACATCGAAAAACATGAAATTCTAACATGTACCACATAAAGATACATGCTCCACAGCCATTTTAGGTAAATACTTGCCTCCATAATTTTCTAATAATGTCAACTTATTGAGTTGCCTTCCCATCAAATGTCTGAAAAATGGATTTTTACATATGCTTCCTACATCTTCTAACAACTTCATCCATTCACATTAAGACATTACACTTGCGGATCATATCTCTGCTATCCCCTTTCTAGTTATTTAGCCTTGATATATTTTCAAATAAGTTACAGTGGCGGGGTATTATGCAGTGTCTGCGGTGCTTTTATTTTTTATTCCAAACGATCCATTCAACTGTCACCCACTTTAACTTCCTTTCTGATTCTCATTATTATGGTTTCTGAACTTTTGCATGGCATTGTATCTGAATGTACACTGCACAGCTCGAACTGCGAAGTACTAACTTGCTACTGGTGACACGTCAAATAACATTTAATCAAGTTAATAGTAAGTCCCTAGCTATCACAAAAGAGGGACACTTAGCTACACTATTCTCTGCAACGTCAGCTACGGTAATTGTCAAATTTGGAAGGGTATTCCAATCATTTATGTTTCGGGGTAAAAGAATCCTTTGCAAAGGTCAGATTTTGCTATGGGGTTCTGGAAAACCAGTGACTGATAATTTCTGCAGTGACTAATTAGGGGAATAAGGACATCTGTTGCAATGCTAGCGGCACACTTCAGACCTTTGTATAATAGTATAACGGCCCCCGCCCATCGGGCTTGAAGAAATATATGGGCTACATGATGCTTCCACGCAGAGCTGAAGCCCACCGCACACGAGTACTGGTAAACCGCTTAGAGGCTCTAAGCCTGCCCAGGCAAAGCGGTGCAAGTCGGACCGTCCATGCTTATAAACCCTATTGGTTTAATTGGGCTACAGTGCTTGAGATGTCATTTCATCTCAGTGTCGGGTAAAAGTCCCGAAAATATTGGAAGCAGTGTCTCTAAAATGACCTATTCAGTGTTGACGGGGACGTTAATTCTCAAATCAAACAAAACAATAGAATAATTTATTTTCTATAAAAGGGTTATCCTTTGGAAGCAAGGAATACACTACAGAACACGAAAATATGAAGTGTGCATGTTTTCTGGGCCAGACTAGCTAGTTTCGACCAATAAGGCCTTATCAGTGATCCTCAAGTATTTTCAAAATTCAAAAATGGAATCTTTGATCCCAAAGAACAACAAAACATAAACTAGACTATGATGTAGGGCAGGGAGACTTTTATTGACGGCCGACACACGTTCCCAGACACCAGCTGTAGTGACGTTATATAAAAGAATTATCCTTTGAACGCAAGGAATACACTAAAGAACTGGAAAATATGAAGTGTGAATGTTTTATAGGTCTGACTAGCTAGTTTTGGCCAATAAGGTCTTATCAGTGACCCTCAAGTATTTTCAAAATTCCACAATGGAATCAATGATCCTAAAGGACAAGAACACATAAACTACACTATGATGTAGGGCAGGGAGACATTTTACGGCCGCCACACATTCCCAGACACCAGCTGTAGTGACGTTAAATATGTTCTATAAAGGAGTTATCCTTCCGAAGCAAGGAATACACTACAAAACTGGAAAGTATGAAGTGTGCATGTTTTCTGGGCCAGACTAGCTAGTTTCGGCCAATTAGGCCTCATCAGTGACCCTGAAGTATTTTCAAAATTCAACAATGGAATCAGTGATCCCAAAGGACAGGAAAATATAAACTACACTATGATGTAGGGCAGGGAGACTTTTTACGTCCGCCACACATTCCAAGACACCAGCTGTAGTGACTTTAAACATTTTATATGAAAGTGTTATCCATTGGAAGCAAGGAATACATTAAAAAACTGGAAAATATGAATGCATGTTGAGAAATTTAACTTAATGAATCCACATTTTTGTGAATGATTCTCCTTTAAGTGTAAGTAGTCTCAGTTTTATTGGTTCATCTCCTAGTTATCTGATAGGTATAAAACTGTACTTAATACGTTGAAATCGCGTACACTATTTTTTCCCAAGCATCCTAATCTGTGCTATCATTCTGGAATTTCAATGCGTCATCTGAATTTCTTATTTCATCGTAGTCACAGTCATCTGAGCTTTTTTATGATCTTTAAAATGGGTAATACAATGGAAGCAAGGACCTTGACCTAGAACTAAAGAATGGCACGTTCAAGTTTATTATGAACCAGACTTGATCGTTTCTGCCAGTTAGGCTGAATTCATTAAAGACAATTTTTTGATTACATAACATCCTAATGACCGTTTATTAAAGAATCCAGCATTGAGATAAAATACACTTGGGGTATTCAGGCTGTCATACAGGTAGGGGACCAAGAGAGGGTAATAAATTTCCTAGGGATATGACTTTGACAAATGACATCTATTCATTTACACCTAAGTCCTTATTTTGATTTCCATGGAAGAAACAACAGCACTTTTTTCCGATTTTATATTTAGTAGACATTATTTATAATTATTACAGAAAATGAAAATTCAAATATATTGGTAAATTTTTTTCCACCAAAAAAAAAATTTTTCAGATAAAATCCTGATAACTTTATTATTTCTGCTTTAAACATATAGTGTGGGTACCCATTAGAACCACCTTGGCGAAGCGGTTCAGACGAGTACCTACAATTTGTTTTTACAGTATAACTGCTCGTTAGAACTGCTTCCATGAGGCGGTTCTAAAGAGTACACACAATATATGTTTTCGAGGAAAAGGAACATCCCCTAAACCTCACTTTCTATAGAGAAATGGGGGTTTAAGGGGGTATACATTATTTTCCTGATTTCTGCTCCAAGTCATAGGTTGCGGGTGTTCGTTAGAATTGTCTCATTGAGTCATAGGTTGTGGGTACTCATTTGAACCGCCTCAATGAGGTGGCTCTAACGAGCACCCACAACCTATGTTTGCAATATAAATAAGAAAAATAAATTTAATTGTGGTTGTTATTTTAGTTTTAAACTTGAAAAGGTGAAAAATAAAATCTTAAAAAAATATTTTTTTTTTCTCTTTTCTGATATGATTGTGCCTAAAACAAAGAACATTTTATAGTTCCATCTTGACTGAAACTATAAAATGCTAATGTATCAGTGTTTTTCTTTACTTTATTTAAAAATAAAAAAGAAGTGATATGTCGTTGGAAACACTCTCAGTAAATTATACTATCACTCAAGTACCCTTATGGAGCCCCCTATTAAACAAGAAATCTGCTCATAATCACCTCATAATCACTTAGATAAGAAAAGCCTTTGATGTGCACTATGGTCCGAAGGAATGGTTTATTGGAGATCATTAGACAGGCCACCCCTTTTATATAAGAAAAAAATGTGTCTTTAATGACCCTCGTTTTCTTAAAATTCAGTAGCGGAATCAATGATCCCAAAGGACTAGAAAATATAACTCGCCCTATGATAAAGGGTGTGGAGACATTCCTACGGCCGCCTCACATTCCCTTAACAGCAGCTGTGGTGAAGTTAAATGTTCTATTAAACGGGTAATCCCTTGGGAGTAGGGACCTTAGCACAGACCTGAAAACGAAACAATGGAGTACAAGTTTTTAATTGGCCAGACTAGATAGTTTGGTCCATTTAGGCCTCATCAGTGACACTCGATTTATTAAAAGTCCTTAGTGGAATCACAATCCCAAAGGACTAGAGAAGTTTAACCAACATTATGATGAAGGACAGGAAGACTTTTTAAGGCCGCCACACATTCCCTAAACAAAAGGTGTGGTGAAGATATATGTTCTATAAAATGGGTAATCCTTGGAAATAAGGACCTTACCACAAATTATTTATGGGCAAAACTAGCTACTTTCGGCCAATAAAGCTTCATCTGGGCCCTTCATTTCTTAACATTCAGTAGTGTAATCACTGTTTCCAACGGAGGAGCCGACGTAAGTGGAAATGCCCTTAATGTACAAGAAGGACAACAATGCCCAATAAGGACAAATTGCTAGACAACAGATAAAACTGGAGCCTACTTCGAAGTTTCATTATTATTATTATTATTATTATTATTATATTGGCACACAAATCGATGTTGTCAAAAAAGAAATGAAGCTTTATTAGCTCGCCTTAAGAAAGTAAGGGGGAGCTATTGGTATACCCCCGGCGTCCGGTGTCGGCGTCCGCATTGGGTTAAAATTTACCTGCAAGCTCTTATTGTGATGTTTCACAAATTTATTTTCAAATAAAATAAACGATAGGTAATAATCCATATTTTACATAAGCTTTTTTACTCCATTTCCCAGGTTCTTTGGCTTAAATTGGACTTTTTGATAAGTTAATATTTTCCTCTGTATTACCTCCCTAATTTCCCTGTGTTAATGTTTAACCTGCAAACTCTTAGGTGCACTGGATAAGGCTTTGGACTCTGGATAAAAAGTCCCTGATTTCAAATCCCGTTGGAGGAATGTTTTTTGTTTGTTTTCTTTTCTTTTTCTTTTTTTCATTTTAGCGGGTCTGGGGCTCAAGGTCAAGGTCACTATGGGTATTTTTAGAAATACAGTTTCATCGCTCTAGCGCCTTCATTTATTGATGGATTCACAAATGTTGGGCATGATGATATCTCGAGTGACTTTGACATTCAGGGTCCGGGGCTCAAGGTCAATGTCACTACTTTCAGGGTCACGGGGTCAAGGTCACCGTGGTTATTTCTAGTAAAACATTGTCGTTGTCTTCTTGCGTCTTCATTTATTGGTGGATTTTTATATAACTTCATACAAATGTTGTGTATGCTGATATCTCTAGCAAATTTTACTTTCACGTTCCGGGGCTGAAGGCAAAGGTCACTGTGGCTATTTTTAGGAAAAAAAAAAACATTGTCATCACTATTGCGCCTTCGTTTATCGATGAATTTTAATATAACTTCACACAAATGTTTGGTATGATGATATCTCAAGTGACTTTGACTTTGAGTTTCCGGGGCTGAAGGTCAAGGTCACTGACGCTATTTTTAGAAAAACGTTGTGATCGCTCTAGTGCCTACATTTATGGATGGATTTTAATTTTACTTCAATTGAATGTTTGGTTTGATGATATCTCGAGCGAGCTCGACTTTCAGGGTCCGGGGCTGAAGGTCAAGGTAACTGTGGCTATTTTTAGAAAAACTTTGCCATCGCTCTTGCGCCTTCATTTACTGATGGATTTTAGTATAACTTCACACAAATGTTGGGTATGATGATATCTTGTGTGACTTTGACTTACAGGGTCATTGCTCTAATGTCCACATTTATAGATGGATTTAAAGAATACTTCATACAAATGTTGGGTATGATGATATCTGGAGTGAGCTCAACTTTCAGGGTCTGTAGTTAAGGCCAATGAGGCTATTTTTAGAAAAGAACATTATCATCGCTCTAGTGCCTACATTTATAGATGGATTTTAATATAACTTCACACAAATGTTGGGTAAGATGATATCTCGAGCAAGTTCGACTTTCAGGTTCCGGGGCTGAAGGCCAAGGTCACTGAGAAAAAAAAGTGATTGCTCTTGTGCTTCTTGAAAAAAGATAAACAAACTATACCAATTTATTATATATGTGGTAACAGAAAAGCCTACAAGTTTGCGAACTAATTGTAGTTCGCGCAACCTAGACCTTTTCCTGAAAAACATAACCGACTCTAATATATGCCTTTGTGGTAGCATCGAAAAGGCGCAACACTTTTTCTTTCATTGTAGATTCTTTCAGGAACTTCGCGACATACTTGTAAATGCTGTATTAATGCATCATACACCTACACTCAATCTTTTATTATATGGTAAAATAGAAGTGAAGGCACAATGATCAGGAATCGATATAATGAATCCACAGGTCCCATCAGAGACACCTAATGGAAACATCAATAGCGGAAAGCAAAAAAGACAGTCCCTTTCCCTAAAAAAAGCCAATTGGCTATCCAAAACAAAATAATATAAGTGATACACACACTCAAAGACAAACCATAACAAAAATAAACCGCGACAGAAAAACCTCCTTGGAACGGTCAGTGAAACCAATTCCACTGGGGTGGCGGGGGTGCTTTAATCGATTTCACGTGGCCACAATCCTCGCCCTTACTTCCGTCGCGATTTAGACAAATAATTTGTTCAGTTCATATGAAGGCCTCCTAACTCATCAGTGCTACATCTCCGTGAACACAAAAACCAAACACCGACAAGGATGAAACAACGGTGAGGACTGGACAGCAACATACCACTGAAATGCTGGAACAAAAGAAAACAAACAGTTAGACCCCGATGGGCCTGACCAGAGACAGAGCATCAGGCACCAAACAACATAAAATTATATTACCTCTAATTCTTAGTAAGCCTTTACGCTGCGACCGCCATAGACTATGAGGCCTAACCAACCGGCGTGCAATTAAAGAGGGAACAAAGTTGACAACCGTGATTGTGTTAACTACTATGCATGCAGACTGTCTTGTTTGTTTGTTTGTTTGTATTGGAGTTTAACGGCCCAGCCATTACTATTTTAGGCCTTTTTTGAGCTGGTCAGTTTACCTATCCACACTTTTCCTGGGTAGGCTTATACGTAAGCGGTTAACCAGTACTGTACACATTCTTTCGTCCGAAACTGACAACTGCCCTTCTTGAATCAGCGGAAGGGAGAGAATGACCGCAGAAAAGATTTCACGATCAATCTCCACGAAATAATGTTGCCGACCCCGGCAGATATCGAACCTGCAATCTGCCGTATAACATTTATGTTGTACGGCCCAATCTTTTTATATCGAAGAATGTTTTTACGAAATTGGGTGCTGAAGTCATTGCGATTATATTTTTTTTTCTGAATTTATACATTAAGTCGCCATAAAATTCGGGTTCCAATACTCCTTGTTGCAGAAGAGGTTTAAGTCCAACATTGAACATGACGTCTATAAAATTTTAAAAAGGCTTTGCGTAGTTTATGATATCGCTAACCATGATTATGAAGTTTAGCAGTTAACAATTTATTACGAGTGTTGAAGTCATCTACATGAGTAGACACTTTGTCAAATCGAATAAATTGCGAAATATAAACGCCATAGAATGCCACCATCCAAGTAAGGAAAATTTACCATTTTAAAATCAAAATCATCGCGTTTATCATATATTTTGCAAGAAATGAACCCATCTACAATAGGTAGATGTAAATCCAAAAACGGGGCGTCGGTATCAGAAGATGTTGCTTTATTTAACTGAAGTTATGGGGTGGGGGTAAATTTGACTGATCAAACCATCGAAATAGGTATTGTCAATATTTAATAAATCATCCAAATATCTAGAAGTCGAGCTACAGGCTTCAATGATTTCAGATTGGTTTTCAACGGAAAGGGACATCATGAAGTCTCTCTCATAACAAAACAAGAACAGATCATCCACCAAGGGTGCGCAAATAGTACCCATCGGAGTACCCACATCTTGTCTAAATTACTAAGGACCAAATCTTATGCAAATATTGTCAAGTAGAAAGATAAGAGCTTCACACACTTTCTGACATGACCATTAAGTATAATTTTATGATCTTCAGACGTGAAAAAGCATTTCTTACATTACCTGCAAGATTGAGGTAGTCATTTCCATGAAGTTTGAATGAAATTGGCCCATGTGTACAGGAGTTGTAGGGTCAAGTTTTTTTCTGTTTTTAGCTGTGAAGGCCATCTTATTCATCAGAGCAGAACAGTTTTAGCTATTTGGGTAGGGAGTCACCTAGGCAACATTCATGTGGAGTTTAAATCAAATTGGCCCAAGGGTTTAGGAGGATTTTGCTTTTGAAGAAAATTCACCACGTTTTTTTTTCAATTTTTAGTTCTGGTGGCCATTTTGTTCATCGGAGCAGAACCAATTTAGCTATTTTGGTAGAGGGTCACCTAAGCAACATTCCTATGAAGTTTGAATGAGATTAGCCCAAGGTTACAGGACGACTTGTCGTTTAAAGATTTATTTTTTATATTTTTTGATACGGCTCTCGTTTCTTTCTTCGTATAGTATATGCATGCAGGTTTCCCTCTTCTAACACGAACATGATCCTGAGCTACATGTATATCGGTTAACCTCATACTAATATCAATGACCAACGATCAATATTGAAGTTCTTGAGCTTGATTGGCTTGGAAGCCGTATTAACCTGAGGTAAAATCCGTATTAACCCGAGGTGACAGCCATTGTAACCCGAGGTGAAATGCATATTAACCTGAGTAACCTGTGGTAAAATCCGTATTAACCCGAGATGAAATCCATAGTAACCTGAGGTGAAATCGTATACCGGTGAAATCATCAGATGGAATGCTTATGATTGTAATTAATAAAATTGTCATTAATCAAGTATTTTCGTTCTGCAACGGAATGTCAGGTGGTTTTTCTCCGGGTACTCCGGTAATCGCCCACGTCTGATTAACGATCGGCTCGATATGAGTGAAATAATCTTGAAAGGGCCGTAAAACTAAAAACTAAAAAAAAAAAAAAACAAGTAATTTCGTATTAGCCCAGTTATAGGTCCTCGATCAGCTGTATTGGTACTCGGCATTCGGCCTCGGGCCAATGCAACTGACCTCGGACATGTAACTGGGCCAATACGAATTAACCTGTCAGTGATTAATAACATAATATTAATAATTGATTATCCTGTATTGATCGGAGGTCATCCGTATTAACACCAGGTCAACCAATATTAAGTGAGGTCAAGTGAGGTAAAAAAACAACAACAATAATCATGATTTTTTTAATGTGTCAATTAATAAAATTGTCATTGATCTGATCAAGTAATTTCACTTTGACCAAGGTACAGGTCCTTGGTCAGTTGCATTAGCCCTCGGCCTCGGGCCAATGCAGCAGACCTCGAAACTGTACCTGGGTAATTAGAAATTACTTGATTAATAACATTATATTATTAGTTGGGTATCCTGTATTGATCGGAGGTCATCCGTATTAACACCAGGTCGAGGTCAAGTGATCCCCTTGGACCCCAGTTTTATACAGGAAAAGTGGGGTTTACAGGGGTAAATCTTATTTTTCTTATTTCTGCTCTAAAATATGGATTGTGGGTACTAATTAGAACCGCCTTAATGAGACGGTTCTACGGTTGTAACAAGTACCCACAAACTATATTTTGAGCAGAAATAAGAAAAATATCACAATTTTTCATCTTAAAATTTTCGTGTTTTTTTTTCAGGGGTAAAATTTACAATATATTTGTATAGGCGAGTTTTCCTGATGTACTTCATAACGAGCACTCTCAGTCTATGTTTGAAGTAGAAATTCGAAATGTATTTTGTTTTCGAAAGAAAAATGTAAATCATGTAAACAAGTCCGTGAGATGGACACCCCTCCTGTCCCCACTTTATACAGAGAAAAGTGGGGTTTATCGCGGTACGTGTGAGTTCCCTTAAACATGTACTTTGACAAAGACATAGATTATTGGAAGTCGTAAGGACCGCCTCAGTGGGGCGGTTCTATCGAGTCCCACAATCTATTATTGGTACAGAAATGAGAACAGAATCACGATATTCAACTGAAAAATTTAATTCTAGACCAATGGAAGCTACTTTTATATCATACGGACATTACGATAACTCACCCGTTTGACATAGTGAATTTTCTATCTCCAAAATGGGCAATTTTCTGATGAAAATTCTTGATAGTTTTGTTATAAATGTTCAAAACATAGGTTGAGGGTGCTCGTTAGAACCGCCTCAGTGAGGCGGTTCTAACGAGTACCCACAACCTATGTCTTGGAGCAGAAATAAGAAAAATAGTGTATACCCCCGTAAACCCCAGTTTTCTCTATATAAAGTGGGGTGTAGGGGGTTTTCATTTCACGGACTTGTTCACGTGATGATGTCATCGTAATGAATGGAACGCATTACACTACATGGAAATGTTATCCTAATGAAAAGGGAGACAATAATGTTGTAAAAAGAAAGTTATCCCTCTTGAAGTTGTATATATTCGCAGTAATATGATGATAGTTTTTTATGTTTGTGTTCTTGTATATTATGAACAATGTTTATGTATGTACATTTGTTTATATTTATATTTCCAGTGTACAGTCTAATGTAAACCTATGTAAAACAATGTATTTCATACTTCCATGAACGCATGGAGTCAACGCAGAAGCCTCCGTGGTGTAGTGGTTACGCTACTCACCTTGTAAACCAGGGGTCGCAGGATCGATCCAGGGCTTCTCCAGACTTTCGGATGAGTCTTTAAACCGAGGTTCCGTCTCCGTATTACCTTAGCTGTTGGTGGGACGTAAAACCCAAACACTCAATGGAGTCAACGCATGGAGTCACGTGATATTCAGTGACGTCAAATGATGTCAGTCTAAACCATGGTTCTCAATGGGCGTTGGTGGCGTCAATGCTGTTCCGCTCTTTGTAGAAAAACATTCGGCTTTAAAAGTTTGCCCTAAGCATTTTTTTCGCCCAGTGATGAGGGGCAAAGATTGAAAATATAAAAAAATGAACTCATTTTTTTCTGCTTTTCATGAAAGTATGCACGACAGCGGATCGCTAGCAAAGTTTATATTCCCCATTTACTTTTCACGCGACCCACTCCGTTCATACTTCCATGAACAGCTGAAAAATAAAATTCATTTTTAAGTAAATGTTCGGTTTTGTTTTATTTCTTATATTACAGTTTTGTCATTACATTACGATACATGTAACACACCCGTGCGACACAGCGCATGTTTTTTACATCTCCAAAATGGCTACTTTCTGATGATAATTCCTGATAAGATTCTTTTTATTTATACTCCGAACATAGATACGGGTTGCTCGTTAGAACTGCCTCTTTCGGGCGGCTCTAACGAGTTCCCATGATCCATGTCTTGGAGCAGAAATAAGCAAAATGTTGTTTACCCGTGTAAACCCCATTTTTCTCAGTATTAACCCATTAGTACCGGAAACCCCTAAGGGGGTAATTGGCAAACAGTGCATGCCCAGATCTGACGCCGCAGAACGCGGCGTCTGATCAGGACCTCCATTGTTTGCAAAAAAGTTCAGTTGTTTTCCAAACAGATTTTGATGAAAACACAACCTAACACCCCTAAATTTTGAAATGGACTCCTGCTGTAAAAAAAGGTGGAAGATTTCAATTGGTACAAAAAGGGTTAAGTGGGGGTGGTTATGGGGTATTCATTTCACCGACTTGTTAACATGGTGCGGTATTCGTAGTAATACGTGTTCTAAGGTTATTATCCCCTCGCACAACATAGTTGTGAGTGGGTATATAGCATTTGTCCCGTACGTACGTACGTACGTACGTACTTTTGTGATTGCTCTAGCGCCTACATTTCTTGACCGATTTTAATATTACTTCACACAAATATTCCTTATGACAATATCTCGAGCGAGTTCGACTTTCAAAGTCATGACCTCAGGGTCAAGGTCACTGTGGCTATTTTTAGAAAAACTTTGTCATCGCTCTAGCGCCTACATTTCTTCACCAATTTCAAGATAACTTCACACAAATGTTCCTTATGAAAATATCTCGAGCGAGTTCGCCTTTCACGGTCATGGCCTCAAGGTCAAGGTCACTGGCTATTTTTAGAAAAACTTTGTCATCGCTCTAGCGCCTACATTTCTTCACCAATTTCAATATAACTTCACACATATGTTCCTTATGAAAATATCTCGAGCAAGTTCGACTTTCAAGGTCATGGCCTCAAGGTCAAGGTCACTGTAGCTATTTTTAGAAAAACTTTGTCATCGCTCTAGCGCCTTCATTTCTTCACTGATTTCAATATAACTTCAAACAAGTGTTCCTTATGACAATATCTCGAGCGTGTTCGACTTTCAAGGTCATGACCTCAAGGTCAAGGTCACTGTGGCTATTTATAGAAAAAAAATTGTCATCGCTCTAGCGCCTACATTTCTTCACCAATTATAGTATAACCTCACACAAATGTTCCTTATAAAAATATCTCAAGCGAGTTCGACTTTTATAGGTTATGGCCTCAAGGTCAAGGTCACTGTGGCTATTTAAAAAAACTTTGTCATCGCTCTAGCGGCTACATTTCTTCACCGATTTCAATATAACTCCACACAAATGTTTCTTATAAAAATATTTCGAGCGGGTTAGACTTTCAAATTCATGGCCTCGAGGTCAAGGTCACTGTGGCTATTCTTAGAAAAAACTTTGTCATCGCTCTTGAGCCTACATTTCTTCAATGATTTCAATATAACTTCACACAAATGTTCCTTATGACAATATCTTGAGCGAGTTCGACTTTCAAGGTCATGACCTCAAGGTCAAGGTCACTGAGGCTATTTTTAGAAAAACTTTGTCATCGCTCTAGCGCTTACATTTCTTCACCGATTTCAATATAACTTCACACAAATGTTCATTATGACAATATCTCGAGCCATTTAGACTTTCAAGGTCAAGGTCACTATGGCTTTTTTTAAAAAAACTTTGTCATTGCTGTAGCGCCTACATTCATTCACTGATTTCAATATCACTTCACACAAATGTTCCTTATGACAATATCTCGAACGAGTTCGACTTTCAAGGTCAAGGTCACAGTGGCTTTTTAAGAAAAACTTTGTCATTGCTCTAGCGTTTACATTTTTTCACAAATTTCAATATTACTTCACCCAAATGTTCCTGATGACATTATCTCTAGCGAGTTCCACTTTCAAGGTCAAGGTCACTGTGGCTACTATTTTTAGAAAAACTTTGTCATCGCTCTTACGACTTCATTTCTTCACTGATTTCAATAAAATTTCACACAAATGTTCCTTATGAAATACCTCGAACGAGTTTGACTTTCAAGGTCAAGGTCACTGGCGATTTTTAGAAAAACTTTGTCATTGCTCTAGCGCTTACAATTTATCACCAATTTCAATATAACATCACACAAATGTTCCTTATGACAATATCTCGAGCTATTTCGACTTTCAAGGTCAAGGTCACTGTGGCTATTTTTAGGAAAACTTTGTCATCGCTCTAGTGCCTATATTTATTGATGGATTTTAATAGAACTTCACACAAATGTTTCTTATGATAATATCTCCAGTATCTATGACTTTCAAGGTCATGACCTTAAGGTCAAGGTCACTGTGGCTATATTTAGAAAAAACTTGGTCATCGCTGTACCGCCTACTTTTATTAACAGATTTTAATATAACTGCACACAAAAAATGCTTATGATAATATCTTGAGCAAGATCTACTTTCGCGGTCATGGCCTCAAGTCAAGGTCACCATGGCTATTTTTAGAGAAACATTGTCATCACTCTAGGACCTACATTTATTGATGGATTTTTAAACAAACTTTACACAAATCTTGCATATGATAATATCTCAAGCAAGGTGGACTTTTGCCATTTCAGTTTTTTTCCACACACGAAATTGTCTAGTGCGAGGGGATTTGTATCGCATGCGATGCCTTGTTGTGATCGGAGTGGCTATTGTCAGACGTATGGTCATAGCGAATGTACGTTAAATTCGCTATTGACAGACGTCAGGTAATAGATAATTTGCCTTTTATTTGTTAATATTTACATTTCCAGTGTAAAGCCTATTGTAAAGCTATAGAAAACAATCTAGTTCATACTTTCATGAACGCATAGTCACATGATTTTCAGTTACGTCAGTCTAAACCATGGGCGTTTACGGGCGTTGGTGATGCCAACGCTGTTCCGCTCTTTGTAGACAAAAACAGCGTGTAAATGTTTTTCAGCTTTAAAAGTTTGCCCTATAAGCATTTTTTCTCCCAGTGATGAGGGGCAAAGAATGTAAATACAAAGATAAACTTAATTTTTCTGCTTCTAATGAAAGTATGAACGACAGCGGGTCGCTAGCAAAGTTTGCATGAACCCCTTCATTTACTTTGCACGCGACCCATTGCGTCCATACTTTAATGTATCCATTACTTTCATACTTTCATGTATTCCGTTTCTGCTCCAAGTCCGTGTGACGAAGACCGAAATCCATTAATTTTCTTAATTGTAAAACGTCTGGTTAGATCAGTCTGGTCATATGTGCAGCTTGTAATCATAGTCTACGTGATTCATTACAAGCTTGTTCAGGCTGAAAGAAAAATTCCTGCGATTCCGCTAACATGCTGGAAGGTGAAGGTCGGAAAGTCGTATTTCTATCATTTTTTATCGGTCCCATTAGGGGAATCACAGGTTTTTTGGCCTCATACAGGCAGTAAGACTGATCAGATTATACAAATGATCTAACCTTGTCATTCATATACTTTGTAGTAATTGATACGTAATAATATTATAATAGTGTTTTAATGTTTGTGCTCTTATATATATGAACAATATACATGCATAATTATGCTTTTGTTTTGTATTGTTTAGTTTGTTTTATTTCTTATTTAACATCACGATAAAAATCCGTGCAACGAAGATAGATCTAAACCCAACTTTATATAGAGAAAACTCGGTTTACGGGGTATACATTATTTTTTATTTCTGCTCAAAGGCATAGGTTGTGGGTACTCGTTAGAACCGCCTCTAACGAGCACACGCAACCTATGTTTGCAGTATAAATAAGATAAAACAACGGATTTTCGTCAGAAAAGTAGCCATTTTTTGAGATGTGAAAAAATGCACAATGTCGCACCGGTACATGTTTTATGATAATGTATGTACGTGTGTTTGTTTTGTGTTATTTTGTTTCGTTTAGTTTTTTTTATTTCTTAGTGTTTTGTCTTAAGGTTAACAGAGATGTTAACACAAAAATGTTTTGTCCATGGAGGCAAACATTTTTAACATTATTGCCGAATAAATTTTGTTCATTAAAATGATTAAAGACAGACTATATTTTAAACATTGCTTTATTTATGTCTAACCTTCCCTACGCCCAGCAAAACACTAGCAAGTCTGTTAAATGAATACCACAGTCGCCCCCATTTTAAAATGCGGAAAGTACGGATTAGTTTTCCATTTCTGCTACAAAACAAAGATTATATGTACACGTTAGAATAGCCTCGCATCTACAATCTATTTCAATGCAGAAGTAAGATTTTGGAAATGTTCATCTTCTTAAACTAGTCATTATATAAGCAAAATGAATATTTTATCGTCATGGAAAACTGCCTTTGTGTTTTTGAGGTTATTTCTTGAATAACCTTTTCCAACAAACCGAGCCTCAGTAACGATCTTTAAATTGACCGGGCACTCCATGTTGCATAAGGGTCAACCGCCCGTCCACCGGGGCTTGAAATGCATGATGCTTCCACGCAGAGCTGAAACCAACCGCACATGAGTACTGGTAAACCACTTAGAGGTTCCGAGCCTACCCAGGAAAAGTGGTGCGAGTCGTACGATCCATGCAATAAACCCTATTGGTTTCATTAGGTGGCAGGGCTTGAGATGTCATTTCATCTCAATGTCGGGTAAAAGTTGCACAAAATTTGAAGCAAAGTCTAAAAATTACTTATACAGTGTTGACGGGGACGCTAAACCTCAAACAAACTAGATAACGCATATATTAGAATTCATTCTTTAGTGTAGGGGCTATAATCATGTTCGGGAGTATCCCCTCGCGCAGCGGCCCCCGCCCATAGGGGCTTGAAAGAATATATGGGCTGCATGTTGCTTCAACGCAGAGCTGATCCGGCCCGCACACTAGTACTGGTAAACCGCTTAGAGGATCTAAGCCTGTCCAGGAACCGCGGTGCGAGGTGGACCGTCCATACTAATAAACCCTATTGGTTTCATTGGGCGACAGGGCTTGAGATGTCATTTCATCTCAATGTCGGGTAAAAGTCCCACAAAATTGGAAGCAACGTCTCCAAAATGGCATTTATAGTGTTGACGGGGACGTTAAAAATCAAAAAACTAGATAACGCATATATTAGAATGCAATCTTTAGCGTAGGGGCTATAATCATGTTCGGGAGTTTCCCCTCGCCTCGGATCGGCGCAGTAAACATAGTACGAAGTTGGTATGTAAGTTATAAACAAGTAGTGTAAGATATGTACATATAGTACATGTATGAGATAGAATACATCAAACATTTTTTTAATTTATTTTGGGTTTGGTTTCAAGATTATTTCAATCATATCGAGCCGATCGTTATTCAGAGGTGGGCGAAAACCGAGTAACCAGAGAAAAACCACCTGACCTTCTGTTGCAGAACTTGGTGTCTCACATGTGACCCGAGCCAGGCTCGAACCCACAGCGGTGAGAGACCGAATGATTAAGAGTCAGCGCTCTTATCCACCAGGCCACACATCAGACATCAGGCATACAATACTCGTACATTTAAGACATGTGCCAGTTCAGTTGTCCAATGTTCAACCTACACGCTTATAATATGTCATTTTGGGAAGGTATAAGGAGATTTTGACTAGTAACTTTTATTTTATAACGTTACATATACAATAAATAAGCTGGGCCCCCGCATATCGGGGCTTGAACAAAGAGATTGAGCTGCATGGTGCTTCCATACAGGGATGAAATTGACCGCTACACACTTAGAGGGTCTAAAAAAGAAGTGAAGGCAATGATCGGTAATCAATACAATAAACCCACAGCTGCCATCAGAGACATCAAAGGGAAAGAAACACAAACATGAAGCAACAGACCCAAATGGAAACATCAATAGCGGAAAGCCAAAAGGACAGTTACTTTCCCTTAAAATGGCCAATAGGCTATCCAAAATAAAATAATATAAGCGACACAAATACCCAAAGACAAACCATAACAAAAATAAACCGCGGCAGAATAACCGCATTGGAACGGTCAGTGGAAACAAATTCCACTGGGGGTTGAGGGGCGGGAACTTAAATCGATTTTACGTGGCCACAATACTCGCCCTTTCTTCCGTCGCGATTAAGACAAATAATTTGTTCTGTTCAGTCCGCATTTAAGTCCAATATTGAACCCCGAAACCAAATCGGATTATAAAAGTTCTATAGTCTATAAAAGGTCTATAAAAGTTTGAAAAGGCTTTGCGTAGTTTATGGTACCGATAACCCTGATTAAGAAGATTAGCCGTTAACAATTTATTACGAGTGTTGAAGTCAGTTACATGACTACACACTCTGGCAAATCGAATTAAATGCGAAATATAAACGCCATAGGATAGCGCACGAGGAACATCACCATCCAAAAAGGAAGATGTACAATCTCAAAACCAAAAAAACCGCGTCCATCACAAAACATGCAAGGACAAAACCTGTAAGAAACAAACCAATCCACAATAGATAGATGTAAACCCCCAAACGGGGCTTCGGTATCAGAAGAGCTGAAGTCCTGGGGGGGTAAATTTGGCTGATCAAACCATCAAAATACGAGGCATTATTAATATTTAATGAATCATCCAAATATCTAGAAGTGGAGCTTAAAGCTTCAATGATTTGAGACTGGTTTTCATATGAGGCGGTTCTAACGAAAACCCACAACATTTGTTTTGAGAAGAAATAGAAAAACTAAAGTATGCCTCTGAAAACCCCAGTTTTTGTCTGTAAAAAAAATGGGTTTAAGGGGTTCTACATTATACAGGCGCGTCACCGTGATGGATCCATGTTTTAGCGGAAAAAAATCCATACCCTTGTAAAACCGAGATTTCTCCATAAAAATGGGGTTTAAAAAGGTGTTCATTACATGGACTTGTCACGGACGATAAGACATCGTAATTCTAAAATGGCGTCTTTCATATGTGGTGATGTTTTCCTTATTTTTGGTCTAAACATAGCTCGTGGGTGCTCGTTAGAACCGCCTCATTGAGGCGGTTCTAACGAGTACCCACAATCTATGTTTTTGGGCAAAATTAAAGGATATAACGTGTACACATGTACTGTTGTCGGACGATAACTTGACAGTGACGTAAAAGAGCAAGCAATCACAGGTAGGTTAGATAGGTTGTACCGTTTTCATTATCACACCCTTCATTGGTTGGCAAGACAGATTGTACCGTTATAATTATCGTAACCGAAGCGTCGTTACCTTTTGACAACAGTGGACAGTGCTAAATAACAAAAACATTCGCTGACGTCACTTTCAACTTATCCCCGGACAACAGTAAATCCCAATTAAAGCGTGGTTGGACAGGGTGTTTATTAAAGGGATATGTTAATCTGATGTTAACACGATGAATTCCGCATTTTACATCATGCCGGCTTTGGTGCCGTGCGCATAGCAAAGCATAATTCTGGCTCACTTTCGCGGGCTCAATCATTGCGATAACACACCCGTGCGACATAGTGCATTTTTCATATCTCCAAAATGAAAATTCTTATTTATGCTGCAAACATAGGTTATGGGTGCTCGTTTGAACTGAGGCGGTTCTAACGAGTACCCACAACCTATGTCTTGGAGCAGAAATAAGAAAAGTAATCTATAACCTCGTAAACCCCAGTTTTTTTCTATTTAAAGTGCACTGGGGTTAAGCGGGCTGTTCATTTCACGGACATGTTCACGTGATGACAGCCAACCCGGACAAAATTAAAACCTCGCCTAATGTGCATCCACAATGTATTCTGTCTTGGAGCAGATAAATGAAACAAAGGACACAGTTCTTACAGAAAACGTCATTTCGATAGCCATTTAAGTGGGGTGGGGTGTGGGGTTACGGCTCTTTCATGATTGTTTCACTTATATCGAGCCGATTATTAATCAGAGGTGGGCGAAAACCGGAATACCCAGAGAAAAACCAACTAACCTTCCATTGCAGAAATTGGTGTCACGTGGCCCTAGCGAGGGTGAGAGACCAATTGATTAAGAGTCAGATCAGCGCTCTTACTCAATAACTTGAGTCACGGAGGCCCGTGAATCCAAGTATTACAAACTGTAAGAGTCATTGTATATCAAGTTTTACATACCTTAGTGTTTGTTTGTTTGTTTTGGAGTTTAACTGCCCAGTCAACACTGTTTAGGTGATATCGAGTCGGAACAGTTTATCTTTCCTGGGCAGGTTGATACGTAATTATTGTATCTTAAAACTAAAACTAGTTTTCTTTTCTTTATATTTTTCATGATGAATGAAATATACACAAGGTCAAGTAATAACTTTAGGTTAACACACCACACATGCATGAGATTATATTATTTCCTTCTGGTCTCACCCAGCAGGCACACGTCGCTAGGGCAACGTCAAATCAACGTCGGTGCAACGTCATGACGTTGCACCGACGTTGATGTGACGGTACATAAACGTCCCGACGTTGCAGCAACGTTGAGGTGACGTGACAATTACGGCATGTGCCTGCTGGGAGTTGTTCAAAGCATCGTAAGCTTAACGTGCTCGTTAGGCCAAAAACTGAACTGTTTTAACAAGTAGAATATTTAATATTCTGGTATTTTTGCTGAAAAAATGGGTTTCACTACAGTTCTCATTACTCTCATGTGTAAACGTGGTGATACAATGCATTTATGTTCCTTCTACACTGGCAAAATTTGCTAATGCGTAAATTGTGTTTTTTTTTTGTCATCTTTCTCTGGCTCCCCTCTTGTCTACAATGGCACAACCTTGTAATTACATGCTTACCGAATTGGCACTTTATTAAAGCGGTTCTTTCCAGTAACCTTAATCACATCAGTCTATATTAGATGATGGACGCTCGTAAGAAGCGCCTTATAAAGTACTGTGCACACAATCTATGCCAGTTTAGAAACCCCAGCCTCTCTTCATATAAAAATATTTACAATGGCACATATTATCATCCCAAGGACTTCTTTAAGTGTCGGAGTTGTATTTAAATGTACTTTGGTCTGATCAGGTAGTGTCTCTCCTCCGCTTCCGTTTGTACTAAATCCCGTGCAGCCAAGCTCGCACCAGCAGAACCTGATCAGAACGCATGTGAACAGGCTACATTGACACTTCATTGGAAGCAAATGTCATCTCGATTTTCGATTTTGTTGTCCACCTGCCTATTTGTAAAGCGTAAACTTGTATTGTCACAAATATTGTCTAATACATATACTCGGTAAAAAAAGTTTTGTCCCTAGGCAGAGAATGGGCTGTAAAATATCACAGGAACGATCGATTTTCATATAGTATATACCAGCCTCTTCAGCAGCCACAGCCCGTCAATACTGATTAGGTTTGAGTCTTATGAACCTGTCAGAAAATGCTACAGAGGCTGCCAAATGTTGTAAGGGTCAGCTTTCAAAACGTGCAAATCGTAATTTAAGCGTTAATGACTATTGTAAACAACGGGGTCTAACTCAGTAATTGCTGGGCAGATTTTTGTGAAATTTTCATTGTTGATATTGCAAGACTATGCCAAAAAGGGATCAGAAAGGTGTTTTGTCTTTTGGACCTTAACTCCTGATACAGAGGCTGCAGACCCCCAGAAGACGTTGTCAAAAAGGTGAAAAAAATGGCTGTAATTGGGTATAACTCAATAGCTAATGATCAGATTTTTGTGTAATTTGTATCATTTTGATGCACAGTCTGTACTTGAAAAGGGCACGAAACCATTAGCCCCTTTTAGACCTTAACGGCTGGTACAGATGCTGCAAAATGCCGGAGGGGGTTAAAAACGCCGGCAAAAATGACAATCGTTTTGAGAGGCGGCTTGATATTGTTTACCGCATTCATTCATGCGGTATTCGTTCGTTCGTTCGCTCGCTCGCTCGTTCGTTCATTCGTTCGTTCGTTCGTTCGTTCGTTTGTTTGTTTGTTCTTTCGTTCGTCTATTCGTTCGTCCGTTCGTTTGTTCGTTTATTTATTCATTCATTTCTCAAAAAGGTCAGTTTTACCGACAAACTCATTAAAAATTTCACTTGCATGCTTTTTGTGATTTTTCAAAATGTTGAGTTCATCAATGTTTTTTTTAATCGTGCACTTTTGTGAGCATCGCTTTAAAACAGATTTGATAAACTTGTTACCGTAGAAACACCATAGACTTTGATCACGATGCCACCTCGTTACCGAAAACTGTCAAACTTAGACCGGGCTAGGGCACTTGGGCAGCTCCAGGCAGGGCAATCTAGTCGACGTGTTGCCATAGCGTTTAACACAAATCGCAAGACTATCGACAGGATAAGGCAACGCTATGCAGCTTCTGGGGATGTCAAGGACCTCCCGCGCTCAGGAAGACCCAGGGCAACAACCCATGCCGAGGATCGACTGATCACCAACAGCACTCTAAGAAGCCGCTTTACCAATGCCAAAATGACGACTATGCGGATTCGACGACTACGAGGTGCTGGGGGCATAGCCGTCTCTGTTCAAACCATTCGGAACAGAATCCATGCTGCTGGGCTGAAATCACGTGTTCCTGCGAAGAAGCCCATTCTTTTACCGAGGCACAGAGCAGCTCGTCTTCAGTTTGCTCGGAATCATGTGCGATGGAATAGACAGCAGTGGCGAACTGTCGTGTTCTCAGATGAGAGTCGGTTTTGCCTACATCATATTGACGGACGTCTACGTGTCTGGCGTCGGAATGGGGAGCGTCACGCGGAAGCCAACGTGCAGCCACGCCATGCTTACAATGGAGGAAGTGTCATGGTCTGGGCTGGTGTGACGGCAGATAGGCGTACCAACCTCGTTGTGGTTCCAGGAATTCTTACCGGTCAACGCTACATCGACGAGATCCTACGTCCCCATGTTGTGCCTTTCCTTCAGCAAATGGGAAACAACGCCATCTTTCAAGATGATAATGCCAGACCACATCGGGCAAGAATTGTAGACGCCTATCTGCAAGCCAACAACGTCAGACGGTTAGACTGGCCAGCAATGTCGCCTGACTTAAGCTGCATTGAACATGTCTGGGATGTCCTCGGCAGAGCCGTCCAAACGAGGATAACAGAGCACAGCACTATGGCAGATCTTCGGCGCTTCCTTGGAGAGGAATGGCATCCAATCCCTCAAGCCACCATCCGGAAGATGGTCTTCTCTACCAGAAAACGACTGATTGAGTGCAGAGACAATCGCGGAGGTTATACCCACTACTAAAGAAAGACAAAGTTCAAACTTATTGAATAGTGTTTCACATGTCAAATGAATTTCAAATGTCAGAATAGTGAAATAAAGTTGCTGATCTTCTTGCTTTGTTTAAGACCAGTGCCACGTATCAGTATATGCATAAAATGGAATAATGTCGTATCAACGTTGATTCGATATGACAATGTTTCAATCAAAGGATGCGGTGGTCTCGATGAGTCGATATTTCATGTTTGTCGTATGCCGATACGTGGCTAGTCCTTTGTTACGATTTGCACGTTTTGAAAGTTGACCCCAGTCGCACTCCGCAGCCTCTGGAGCATTTACGATCGCGTCCTTCTTACCTAAACCTAATCAGTATTGACGAGCAGTGGCTGCTGAAGAGTTTGGTATATGCCATATGAGAATCGACCGACCCTGTGATATTTTACAGCCGATTGTATACATAGGGACAAAACTTTTTTTACCGAGTATATAATCTATGATTGAGCCAACCTATGAGAGCCCTTTATGTTCTCCGATTTACATGTCTGTTTTACAACTAAATGCTACATCACAAAAACACGCCTATATAATTTTGCCCCCCCCCCCCTAATTATCCCCGCTTTTATGTTGTAAAACTGTGGTTTACAGGGATATACATTATTTTTCTTATATCTGCTCAAAACATAGATTAAGTGTACTCGTTAGAACCGCTTCACAATGTATGATTTGTGCAGAACTATAAAAAAGTACATGTACATGATATGTATCAGAATCATTTGAATATTTTCATTTTTGGTGGTAAAATATTCAATATATTTGAAAAGGCGTGTGTTCGTGATGAAGGGCAAGACGCATGACTTCTCGCATGATGCTTCTACTATATATTCTCTACTTGTCGACGCAAGGCAAAGGTTCTGGCGAGACTGCGCTTATGCGCAGGCTTGCTGGAGTCCCTGCTTGTCGCCTATGGGATAAGAATCATTTTTTCATGAGGTGGCTGAAAAATAACGGTGATATCGAAAGTCCTAGAATTGTCTTGTGACAATCTGTGCTTGTTGAGAAACAACCAGCTCCTTAGTGGTGACCTTGGTGGAGACCTTGATAAGCATATCATCTGTTGTACATGACCGGCAACACTAAAAATAGAAGAAAAGTGGATTGAGCTTGTAGAAATGCATGTACATCTAGTGAATCAACTTGAACCTGCTCTGCTAGTAACACAGAACCGCAGAACATTGAATGTTCTCCGGTTCTATGTTACTAGCAGAGCAGACAAGGCCCCAAGGTTATAAAATTTGCATGCTCAACTTACTTGAACAAGAAATGTGTCCTGCTTGTAATTTTTAAAATGCCAACAATGGTTGGCATTTTAAAATTTATGAGCAGGACAAATAACATTCTGTGCTGATCTGAGGACAAATATCGCCTCATTCATTTGTATTTGAATATTTCATAGTTTATATACGAGCTGAGTTGAGCATGAAAAAAGTTTTATAACCGGGCCAGTTTGTGCTCTATCTCGTCCGAAACGCCGAAGAGAAGAGAATAACTCTTCATGCACATTTTCTTATGTTCTATTTCCTCATTGGTTGCCCCCGCCCATCGGGGCTTAAATAAATAGATGGGCTTCATGATGCTTCCACGCAGAGCTGAAAGAGTCCGCACAGTAGTACTGGTAAACCGCTTAGAGGATCTAAGCCTGTCCAGGAACCGCGGTGCGGGTCGGACCGTCCATGCTTACAAACCATATTTGTTTCATTGGGCGACAGGGCTTGAGATGTCATTTCATCTCAATGTTGGGTAAAAGTCCTACAAAATTGGAAGCAACGTCTCCAGAATGACCTATACTGTGTTGACGGGGACGTTAAACCTCAAATCAAACAAAAACAAACAAAATTTCCTCATTGGTTTGAGATTCGTGTATTTATACGTGTAAACCGTTATTATCCCCACGCTTTTAAAGAAAGCGTTGGGGATATTTCGAACGCCTCCATCCTTCTGTCCGTCCGTCCGTCCATCCACCACGCTATCGCCGCCTTAACCGCTATTCAGAATGAAACTCAATTTGGTAAATTGCTTCCTTACATGATGAGAGCGTGCGAGAGCAACATTAAAATTGGCTCCGCCCACAGGGAGAGAAAGCAAGGGGATTTGCGATGGCTTGCCATCGACTGCTCGCTCTAGTGTTTAAAATGTTAAAACTCCGAAGACAGAGTTTCTCATAATGGGTATCTTATATACTCCTCTAACACAGCGCGCTCTATATATAAAGGCAATAGAAAAGGACAGTTATTTATTCCACAAAAAATCACTGGGTGGAAGACCCGAGTGTGACGCAAAAAGCCGGCGTTTTATGTGGTTACATGTATCGACGTGAGACAGCGTAATGTTATTTTATCGCACCCAAAACGTAACGAAAGGACAAACATACATAAGATGCAGTCAGTTATACTGGCGGGATTTTTTCTAAGGGGAGAATTCTTAGATAATAAAAAAATCATTTAGAGAGTTAGCATCGTAATACATGTAGATCAACTCTAGAGTTTGAATTACCAAGGAATGAATCACAGTTTGTAGGTCAGTTGTTACTAAAAAAGCACTCATGCTTCTTGCATGATAATGTTAAGTATTAAGTGATTTCAGAATAGTCATGCATTGAGCTGGAGCACAGCATTTCCTACAATTTACATGTATGCCCAGCAAAAACAGACCAGCCTGTACATCCATGCAGTCTGATCAGTCTACGTTGTGCGCTCTAAGGATAGCTAAGTGCCCAATGCTCCTTCAGTTAGCAAGTGACGTCTCTGATCAGACTATTTTACCCTGGGCGCACATGTAAATTGTAGGAAATGTAGTGCCCCGATTCCATCACATAAACATGCCTATATTAGTTTGACCCCCTTGAACCCCACTTTTATACAGTAAAACTGGGGTTTGCAGGGGTAAACCGTATATTTCTTATTCCTGCTCTAATATATAGATTGTGGGTACCCGTTAGAACCGCATCGATGAGGCGGTTCTAACGTGTACCCCCAACCTATATTTTGAGCAGAAATAAGAAACATATCACATATTTTCATCTTAAATTTTTCATTTTAAGGCGTCAAAATTTACAGTGTATTTGTATAGGCGTGTTTTCGTAATGCATTATGACTTGAGCCAGCGCATGACAAAACCTACAATAAGACAGGTGCGCCCAACGAAGACTCAGATCAGCCTGCGCATCCACGCAGTCTGATCAGAGTCTTCGTTGTGAGCTCTAAGGATAGCTAAGGGTCCAATGCTCCTTCATTTAGCAAGGGAAGTCTCTGATCAGACTATGTGGATGCGTAGGCTGACATTATTTTTCCCTGCGCGCAGTAGGAAATTGTAGGAAATGTCGTGCTCGGTTACGGCATTATTATTACCCTATAACACGGGGCGGAACAGAGCCAGCAGATACAACACAGACAACACCAACACAGATTGCAGTCGTAACAGTGATTATAGATGCTTGTATTGGTGACATTGAACGTAGCAAAGAAACAAGTAGTACTCCAGCCCTGATTAAAACCGGCATGCATCCTTCCATTTAGACGATCTGTGTACCAGTTGTTCAAAGCCTCTCCAAAATTTATCTGGAATTAAACAGAATATCGCGTTAAAGCATTACCAGAACGGGTGGGGCCATTGTCTCTGAGTGATCCCGAACTTGCACTTATAACATTGCGCTCGATCACTGAGATTTGACTGCATGGTGCTTCGCTTCTGCGCAGAGCTGAACCGACCGAACTTGAGTACTGGTAAATTGCTTACTGAAGGTTGTAGCCTGCCCAGGAAGAGTGGTATGGGTTGGACCGCTCCTTAAACCCTAGCGGTTTGTTTCGGAGATAGGGTTTGAGATGTCACTTTGTAAAATGCAGACAAAATCAGAAGCAACGTCTTCAGAAGAACCTAAATCGTGTTGACAGGGATTAAAATCCCAACACAAATAAAAACCAAGAATATCGGTGAAACCGATGGATGCTCCCCGAAGGTGCAATAGTCGGAACAGGAAACATTATCCTAGTTAAAGAGCGGCATACTGTGTATACTCACTGTACTTCAAAATGGAGTATAACAAAAACCTGTTGGTGGACAGATTAGCTTGCCTGATGGCAGTCATACAAACATCAGCAACACAAACGTCGGAATAAATGAAAGGAAGTGTCTTCAGGTACGATACCGTACCCCAAGATCCAGGGTGGTAGTTTAGCTATATTAATTGGGTAAAACTGTTTAATACAAATTACTGAAAACTTACTTTCGTACACAGAGGCAATCCTCATAGGTATGGTTCCGTATTGGGTGCCTTTACATGCATATATAATATCAGACAGGTTCGAAAATGGATCTGATCCTATCCTCTTGACTGTCAAAAAAGGTCATTTTGACCATCTGCCACGACTAGCTTCTTTCACTTTGATCCAATTTATCTGCAACTCTAATGTAGATGCGGCCCCCGCTCATAGGGGCTTGAAGAAATATATGGGCTACATTATACTTCCACGCAGAGCTAAATCCGGCCCGCACACTAGTACTGGTAAACCGCTTAGAGGATCTAAGCCTGTCCAGGAACCGCGGTGCGAGGCGGACCGTCCATGCTAATAAACCCTATTGGTTTCATTGGGCGACAGGGCTTGAGATGTCATTTCATCTCAATGTCGGGTAAAAGTCCCACAAAATTGGCAGCAGCGTCTCCAAAATGACCTATACAGTGTTGACGGAGACGTTAAACCTAAAATCAAACAAACAAACAAACAAATGTAGATGGATGACTTGCGATTTTACATCCTTTTTTTAACATTATTTCAGTCATATCAGAATGATGAGAGGTTGAAAATGAAAGGATGTGTACAATGGAACTCCGTTTACAGTTGGAAAGATTTCTGCCTCCAGCAAGTTTTTCTAAACATAGCCGCAGTGACCTTGACCTTGAGCCCAGGACCCTGAAAGTCAAACTTGCTGGAGATATTTTGTGTGAAGTTATATTAAAACCTATCAGCAAATGACGACGCTGGAGCGATGACAAAGTTTTTCCTAAAAATAGCCGCGGTGACCTTGACCTTGAGCCCAGGACTCTGAAAGTCAAACTTGCTCGAGATATTATCATACCCGACATTTGTGTGAAATTATATTAAAATCCACAAATAAATGTTGGCACTATCAGACAGATCTGCAATGTCAAGACACAGGACACTGTCACCATCAGGTCCAGTGAGGTACTTGAGCGTCTTGGCATTGAGGACCTGGACCTCATCCTGAAAGAGAGAAGGCTTCGCTGGGATGGACATGTGGAACGCTCCAACGGTGCAGTCAAGACTGTCTGTGACATACAGGTAGGTGGAAAGCGGGGGCCAGGAACGCCCAAGATGACCTGGAAGCAGCTAACAGAAAGAGATTGCAGAGAATGGAAGCTCTCTGCTATCGATCCTCATGATAGACAAGCCTGGAGATCTGGTGTAAGATCTGCCATGCGTGCAGCAAGCCAGCTACCTGGAAGGGGGCCCACTTATGTGGATGTTGCCCCTGTACCTGCATGTTAATCAAAAATCCGTTGATGATGATGATGGCTAGAGCGATCACATTTTGTTTTCTCTAAAAATAGCCACAGTGACCTTTACCTTGAGCCCAGGATCCTGAAAGTCGAACTTGCTCGAGATATTATTATACTCAACATTTGTGTGACGTTATATTAAAATCCATCAGCAAATGATGTAGCTAGAGCGATGACAAAGTTTTTTTTCTAAAATAGCCACAGTTACCTTGACCTTGAGCCCAGGATCCTGAAAGTCAAACTTGCTCGAGATATGATCATACCCAACATTTGTGTGAAATTATATAAAAATCCATCAATAAATGTAGGCACTAGAGCGATGACAATTGTTTTTTTTTTTCTAAAAATAACCACAGTGACCTTGACCTTGACCCCGGATCCTGAAAGTTTAACTTGCTCTAGCTATTATTATATCCAACATTTGTGTGAAGTTATATTAAAATCCATCAGCAAATGACGACGCTAGAGCGATGACAAAGTTTTTCTAAAAATAGCCGCAGTGACTTAACCTTGAGCACATGACTCTGAAAGTTGAACTTGTTCGAGATATTATCATACCCAACATCTAAGTGAAATTATAATCAAATCCATCAATATATGTAGGCACTAGAGCGAAAACAAAGTTTTTCTAAAAATAGCCACAGTGACCTTGACCTTGAGCCCAGGACCCTGAAAATCGAACATGCTTAAGATATTATCATACCCAACATTTGTGTGAAGTTATATTGGAATCAGTAAAGAAATGAAGGCGCTAGAGCGATAACAAAGTTTTTCTAAAAATAGCCACAGTGACCTTGACCTTGAGGCCACGACCTTGAAAGTCTAATTCGCTCGAGATATTGCCATAAGGAACATTTGTGTGAAGTTATATAAAAATCCATTTATAAATGTAGGCACCAGAGTGATGACAACGTTTTTCTAAAAAAAAGCCACAGTGACCTTACACTGCAACTTTAAACAAAGTATCATAACTCTGTGACAAATCATCTAACCAGATAGCACGGTTAATATGCGCATCCCCTATTGCTACTTAAGATTCCATTGAAGTATCGCTGAATTTCTGCAAGTAGTTGCTGAGACTTCGCGTGGAAACGAACAGTACCCTATATATTCATCCAGAATTCATCAAAGGGCCATAACTCCTGGAAAAATCATCAAATCAAAACACGCAGGTGATATGCGCATCCACTTTCGATACTTAATATTCCCATGAAGTTTCATTGAAATCCGATTGTAGTTTCTGAGAATTCGCGTGGACAAGAGCGGGACGGACGCACGGACACACGGACGAAGCGGCGACTATATGCTCCCCCGAAATTCTTCGGGGAGCATAATAAACCATTTGGTTTGACCATATCAGTATTAAAAAAAATCTTGTATTTGGGGTCCTTTATTTTTATTGCGCTCTGTTAAGTAAACCTTTAATTTGCATGTGGCTAGCTTTGGTGTTCAGTGATACCGTAAAAATCCTAAAAATTGGTACACCTTAAGGACTTGCTATAATTCTCCTAAAATTTTTACAAGTTTGTTTCACGATCTAAAAGTGCAGACAGAATGGCAAACACTGTAGACTCAGATCAGACTGCTCAGTCTGATCTGGGTCTGCAATGTTGCTTAGGATCTTAGGATCATTACGATAAACATGTGATCAGCAGCAGTTAAGGTCCGTGGTATTGCTAACTTTGTGTAGAATGCAGCTGTCAGTCGACCTAAAACAGATTGTGAGCCATTGCATTGCAAAAGCATTGTATTTCGAGCACAGCGACCGACGTAGATACAGCATCCCCAGCGACAAACCACTGTTATGTTCTCAAGGGACTATCAAGGGGTCACGTCGTCGCTTATCTGAGCGTATTTTGACCAAACATAAGCTGAAATATTACAATATTTTAAAGTATAAAAAGCCACTTTTTGAGCCATTAAAGATTGAAATATTTCAATGGACGTGTTATCCAATTGTCTGGTCTCGTGTTACTATAGAAAAAATGTATGTGTTTTTTCTGTGAAGCTGAATATACGAGCGCACAACCCACGGAGGCATACCTGTACATGATAATGCATCTTATGTAAAGAGTCTCTCATAATAAGTCTCAATGTCCAGACTAAGTGTTAACATTATTATATTATCAGTAAATGGCCATTTGTTGTAAATATACATAACGCCAACAAAGCCGTGTAAAAAACAATAAACCCCACTTTATATTAGTTTATGGGGGTATGCTTGTGCTCTAAAACATAGAATGTTGGTACTCTGAGATGGTTCTAACGAGCATCACAATCTGTGTTTAGATCAGAAGATAGAGAATAATCAAAACATTTCACCTGAAAAATGCTTGTTCCATAGATATGAAAGACGCCATGTTAGCACACGGGCGTGTTGCGTAATGATGACATGCGGAAGTGTTATCGAAATGAAAGGCTAAGACAAGTCTGCACACGAAAACACATTGCCAACAGGAGCCAGTTGTTCCAAGCATTGTTAGTTTAACGAGCTCGTTAGTGGTCATATTGTTAACTGTTCTAGCAAGTTTAATATTTAAAATTCTGGTATTTTTGCTGAAAAAATGTCAGCAAGTTGCACACATTTTTTCAGCAAAAATATATGCATATTTGCCATAATAAATGATCAAAGTTTTAACGATATGTTAACTAACGACGTCGTTAGTTTTGAACAACTGGCCCCAGATCTCTTGTGCCCGCAAACATGTAGGGAAGACCTCGAGTTTATCTTTGACTTGCTAAGTATATTTATTACGGCACATCAGTTTCTGACTGTCAACCATTCAAATTACTTTATGTAATGCTTTCGTTCTATTCACAACTTCATGACAAACAGTGTAGATCCTTCTGAAGCCATCTGCTCTGGATCTGCACTGTTTGAAAGGGTAGGGCTTGCTATGTTCAGCGGGAAAAGGGTTAACTTCATAGAAGATATCATGGATCTATCTTTATTTGTTGGCTGCCCATGCGCATTAAAACATAAATCGGACAATGCTTATCTATCTATCTATCTATCTATCTATCTATCTATCTATCTATCTATCTATCTATCTATCTATCTATCTATCTATCTATCTATCTATCTATCTATCTATCTATCTATCTATCTATCTATCTATCTACCTACCTATCTACCTATCTACCTATCTATCTATACTGAGTCGGTCATATTTAGCCATTACTTCAGTTGGGTGGTGGCTAAATTTAGAATTTAGCTTAAAAAAAAGAGGAGACACGATGAGTCCTTAGGGGCCTTTTCGTATATGCCTTGTTATATATTAGTCTAGTTTGCTAACCTCGACACAAAATTTCTTTCCTTTTCGCATCAGTTCTTGTGCCTTTTTCAAAGATGGCTCGATCTGTTTCTTTATATCTGGATGTCCAAAATTGAATAACACAGCATAGTTACCTACAAGAAAGGCAAGTTTGTGTAATAAACAACTCTGAAAACCCCACTTTGTATTAGCCCTTCTCTTGCTGAATATTCAGTCTAGCCACACCCATTTCTGACTTTGAACCAATCAGATCACTTGATGTAATTTAATCCTACAAATTCATTAATTGAATGTCAAACAGTGTAGATCTTAATTAGATTGCTTCTTCAGAAGCCATCTGATCTGGGTCTACATTGTTTCCAAAGATAGGGGTTGTTGTGAACAACAGGATAAGAGTTAGGAAAACTGGGGGTTACAAGGATATAGATTAAATTTAATTTTGCTCCAGTACTCCAGTTGCAAAGAAACCATCAGAGGTATTTCATATTACCAGGACTGTTCAAATATGAATGCAAGTAGAACTTTTTCTCATGCACTAATGCGAAAATCACCTGGAAATAAATATCACAGCGTAGAAAAACATTTTACCTACACATTGATACCAAACCTGTTAAAATCCGTCCACTTTAGCCATGTATATCGTTCGATAAACACTGTCTACTCTTGTATACTAATACAAAACATGGTTTGAAGTAGGTTAGAGTACGCCGTTGGAATACGGTCCTATATTAAGAATCGTTGTATTCTTGGTATACGGTGCAAAGACATTTTTGATGAAATATGTTCGGTTTATGGGCATAATGAAATATCTTTTCCGACAGTTTTTCGTTGGTGTAAGAAATTCAGCTGTGGGCTAGGCTCAACAGAAGATGCACCACATGATCGTCGGCCGAAAAGAGCAACATCTGCCAAGATGGTTGCTAGAGTGAAATAAATAGTTTCTACCGATGCACGATACACCACTAGACAAATAGCTAGTATGGTTGGCATCTCATTAGGAGCAGCTCATACAATTCTGAAACGGGATTTGAAAATGAGAAAGATCTGTGCTAGATGGAGTCCCCATCTGTTGACAGATGACCAGAAAAAGACACGCGTTCAGTGCGCGAAGAAGTTGCTTAAAAAGTTTCCAAATTACAATGCACTGTCTTTCGCTAATGTCGTCACAGGTGACGAGACATGGGTTCGCGTTTTTGAGCCAAAACGAAAGATTCAGAACAAAATATGGGCAACAAAGTATTGCAAAAGACCATGCATTGCAAAGTGGACCATGAGCGTCAAGACGGTTATGTATGCCATATTCTTTTCTAATAAGGGCCCTGCTATTCAGGTTGCTGCGCCTAAAGGCAAATCTTTAACGCGAAGTTCTACAAGAATAAAGTTCTTCGAAAATTGAAGAAATATTTCAAAGAACGAAGACCCGCAACTGGTTTGGCCAATTTCAGATTGCTACATGACAATGCGTCATCGCACAAGGCGTTCATTGTGCAAGACTGTCTGAAGCAGGAAAAGGTTGTTGAACTCCCTCACCCCCCCCCCCCCCCCCCCCGTATTCCCCTGACCTTGCCCCGTGTGACTTTTTTTTGTTCCCGCGGCTGAGAAAACCTTTCTGGTCTTCTGGTCGAAAATTTGTACAGTGTAAACACCTCGGTTCTGCAATATTCCAGTGCCTTCATAGTATACCTCGAAAAGACTACCAAAATGCATTCAATGATTGGATCAGAAGACTGAAAGTTTGTATATCCGTTAAAGGGGAATACTTTGAGGGGACAAAATAAATTTTTCATCGAAATCTATCAAGGAATCATTTTTATGTGCTTAGTTGCATTCATATTTGAACATTCCTAGTATGTGGAGAAAGAAGAAGCCATCCCTATAGAATTCAAGGATGCCTCAATTATCCGCCTAATCCATAGGTCTGTGACAATCATCGTGGCATCTCGTTATTGTCAATTGCTGGGAAATACCTTGCAAGAGTTCTACGTAAGTGACTGAATTAACACCTTGAGCCATCAGGGCTTCTACCAGAAAGTCACTGTGGACTCCGGAAGGACAGAGGAAGAATTGATCTTCAAAGCAGGGCAGTTTCAAAAGAAATGCCAGGAACAGAACATGGACCTCTCCATGTCCTTTGTTGAATTTACCAAAGTATCTGACAATCTTTCGTGAGGATATTTGGAAAATTATTTTGAAGTTTGCCTGTCCCAATGGTGAGGCAGTTCCAAGATGGTACATGTACATGTATGTTTACACGGGTCCAAAATGATGGTGAGTGCTATGACCGCAGGGTCAGCACTAAAAGACCGAGATGAGTTTTCAATCAGCACCTCGCAAGCCTTACAAGGATCCCACCATCACAGTGAAAGGTCAAAGGTTGCTAGTGGTAGATAGTTTCATCTACCCATTGTCAAGAGTCGTGTGCATTCAGAATGCCAGGATTGCCAGAGATAATGCAGCATTAGGCCGACTATGTGGTAGTGTTTGAGAACAAAGTAAAATCAAGCTTGACACAAAGCTGAAAGTCTTCATAGCTGTGATGCTGCCAACAGTTATATGCATGCAAAACGTTAACAGTCTACCAACGGCATACCAAAAGACAAATCCACTTCCTTACAAGCTGTCTTAGAAAATTGTTAAAGATTAAGTGGCAATACATAATTCCAGGCACTGAAGTCCTGGAAAGGGCAGGGGCGCAGAATGTACATGAAACAGTGAAGAAATACAGGTCATGTTGCTAGGATGTCTGATGAATATTTGCCCAAAGAAAATCCTCTATGGAGAACTAGAAACGGAAAACTATCCCATGGTGGTCAGAATTTAAGAATCTGATATGGGGTTCTGTTGTAGATGAGCGTTTCCAACCCGAGGGATGACCGTACTGAGCGGAACCGAGGCTACGCCGAGGTTCCGCTCAGCACGGTCATCCCGAGGGTTGGAAACGCCCATCTACAACAGAACCCCATATTGGATTCTTTTTCTTGCACAACACCTCCGGTTTGTTTTGACAGCTCGCACATGTATATTGTTTACAAAATTAAAGTAGTGCGGAAGTAGTTCCGGCAGTTGAATAGAATTGAAGCGCATTTATGTTAGTTGCCTGGGTCGGAACACAAGGGTCAGAACATAAATTTCTATCCCAGGGTAAAATCACGGATTTCCTTGTCTGGTGTGCAAGAATAATCGATACAAGGACACAAAGCCTCTATTCAACATACCAACAGAATCGTAGGAACAAATTGTACAGAAACGAGCAAGGATGCAAGGCCTCGTCAGAAGGGATGCTAGTGAATATGAGGCAAAACTAATTAGCGAAGACGAGCAGAAACCTGCACGGTGCAAATGCAGAGCTAAGGCATCATCATCAGAGCTTTCTTCCTCTGACCTCTCTTGCTCTATCTGCTGCAGATAGTTAAAGCGTGCTAGCACTGGTTTCATCAGCTATCTTAGAACACACACACACAAACAGAAGCATTTCTCACATGACATTGGGATTTAGATTGGTCATTGTCAGTAATGATAGATGAACTAGTAATGAAATCTGAGTGACCTTGGACCAAGATCAAGATATGACCTTGACCTTTGATATTCATGCAGCTTTATTTACGCATTAGTTTGACTACTTTTACTATATATGACATGAAAGACTTTTTAAATCGAGAATTTTCACTTTTCCCCCATACAAAATTTAAGTAAAAAAATAACATGCTATAAAACCAGTTAAGGTCAACCCAACGACATTGCTTGAACAAAGTAGGATGGAACCCAAATGGTCTTTCTACTACATTCCAAGTTTCAATGAAATTCACCCAGTGTCTCTGGGGTAGATTTTTGAAGTTTGTTTTTACCATATATGATCATAGCGTTCAGCTTGGTCATGTGAGCTGGACCATTTTGAACATTCGTCCATACCATGATCCCTTAGAGGATCCACATAAGAACTGACTTCAGTCGACCCAGTCGGTTCGGAGGAAAACATTTTTCAAGATGCTGGGAGACAGACTAAATTTGACAGATCACAACGGAGCCTACCCATTCTAAATATTCACTAGTGAGCCAAAGACTCTGGTGATCTAAATGCATTGGCTTTAGTCGGCCGATTCGTTTCAGAAAAAAAAACATGTTTCAAGGTGCTGACAGACAGACTAAAAATGAAATACCACAACGGAGCCTACCAATTCTATAAGCTCACTGGTGAGTCAAACGTTCAGGTGATCTAAAATACATTGCCTTCAATCGGCCGAGTCGGTTCAGAGGAAAACATGTTTCAATATGCTGACCAACAGACCACAGCGGAGTTTTCCCATTCTATAAGCTCACTAGCGAGCCATAGGCTCCGGTGAGCTAAACTACCATTGTTTGATCTTTGTTCATACAACAACCTTTTATCGAATTTCAGCTTGACATTACACAGGTCCTGATCCACCAAGGATCATTTGCAGTTTAACAACTCGGTGGATTAGTCATCCCTCTTAACCCCACTTTATATAGAGAAATATTAGGTTTACAGGGGTAAACATTATTTTCCTTATTTTAGCTCGGTACCATTGATTGTGGGTACTCGTTAGAACCACCGCGATTAGGCGGCCCTAACTAGCCCCCACAATCTATGCTTAAACAATAAAAATATACTACATTGCATAGTCGGTGGTGCACCATCGCAAACACCCGCTTTCTTTTCTCTAAACTTGACCTTTGACCTCACCCCATGACCCCAGGGTTCACATCAAAATTTGGATACCTTCATGCGCATCTGCTGCCCTAAAGCGGAGTGTGGGCCATGTTTGCTGATGTTGGCTCGGTGGGGAACGCATATAATTCCTAGGGAAGGCGTCTCTTGCCTGATGCCTCCAGCTGACCTGTCTCATGAGCTACGTCGGTCGATGTATGCTCGGAGGGGGATGTGCTGTGTTTGCCGGGTCTTGTCCATCATCCGTTTCAGTTTCAGAACTTTGGGGTTGAGACACACTGATGAAGATTAAATATCAGAAAGGCCTCTGTGTCACTAAAGTTGGTATAGTTACGCCTTAATTGCAACCACTGGGTCGGTATCTCTGCTGGTGAATGATTCGTTCGTCCCCGAGGGTATCATCAGCTCAGTATCAGTTCCTTAGTGCTGAGGTTGATACTGCGGTGTTGACGTCAGTACTCAAGTACTGATTTAACCAACTATATCAAATCTTCAATTTTGCAGAATAAAATTCTAATTTTAGACTGACTTGTCAGGTGAGACATGTATCTTAGCGGATTTTGGTTGCCACTTTTTGTTATATTTTAAATCTTGCAAGTCTCGCTACTTTGGACAACTCCTTCTTGATGCCCGGGACTTCCGTGGAGTGTGGGCCATGTTTTCTGATGTTGGCTCGGTTGGGGGCACCTATGTCCTAGGGAAATCGTCTCTTGGCTGATGCCCCAAGTTGAACTGTCTCATGTGCTACGCCGGTCGGTGGGTGCTCGGAGGGGGATATGCTGTGTTTGCTGGGTCTTGTCCATCATCCGTTTCGGTTTCAGAACTTTGGAGTTGAGACACACTGATGAAGATTAAATACCAGAAAGGCCTCTGTGTCGCTAAATTTGGTGTAGTTACGACTTAATTGCAACCACTGGGTCGGTATCTCTGCTGGTGGATGATTCGTTTGTACCCGAGGGTATCATCAGCTCAGTATCAGCTCCTTAGTGCTGAGGTTGATACTGCGGTGTTGACGTCAGTACTCAAGTGCTGGTTTAAACAACTACCGTATTCGACCTATTTACCGCATATGCTCCTATAAGCGCGCACCCAAGCTTTTTCTGGAAAAAAATACACAAGCGCTCACTTTACAGTAACCTCCCAACAAATTCATATTGAGTTTTGCTGCATCTTTGACCCGGGGCAATCATATGTATATGTGGTGAACCCCTATGCTGAAATTCAACTCTATAAAATAATCATATGGGAAGCTTTTTCCGTATTGAGTGTGCGCTTATTAGGTAGATTTTTCACCACAATATTTTCATACAAATTTGAAAAAACTAAGCGCACGGTGCGGTAAATAGGTCGAATACGGTATATCCAAGTACTGATTTAAACAACTATATTATATCTTTAATTTTGCAGTATAAAATTCTAATTTTCTAAAACTAAGACTGACTTGTCAGGTGAGACATGTATCTTAGCGGATTTGGTTGCCACGTTTTTGTTATATTTTAAATTTTGCAAGTCTCGCTACTTTGGACATCTAATTCTTGATGTCCGGGACTTCCGTGGAGTGTAGGTCATGTTTGCTGATGTTGACTCGGTGGGGACGCCTATAAGTCCTAGGGAAGGCGTCTCTTGCCTGATGCCTCTAGTTGACCTGTCTCATGAACTACGTCGGTCGGTGTGTGCTCGGAGGGGGATACGCTGTGTTTCCCGGGTTTTGTCCAGCATCCGTTTCGGTTTCAGAACTTTGGGGTTGAGACACACTGATGAAGAATAAATATCAGAAAGGCCTCTGTGTCACTAAATTTGGTATAGCTACGCCTAAATCTCAAGCATTTTCTAGAAAATTTTACCTTTGACCTCATCCCAAAACCCCAGGGTGTCAGATCGAAATTTGGATACCTTCATGCGCATCTGCAGTATCTAAGCAATATGTGTACCAAGTTTGGTCACCACAGGCCGCGAAATAAAAAACGTAGTTGCATACACGACCGTGTTATTGAAAATTTTACCTTTGACCCATGACCCGAGTGGGGGGGGGGGGTCAGATCAAAATTTAGATACCTGCATTTGCAGTCCCAAAGCAATATGTGTACCAAATTGGGTCACATGGGCCAAGAAATAAAAAAGCCGTTGTACTCACAAGGTTTGTGACAGACGGAAGGACGGGACGTCCGGACGAACACCCTTGACGAAACAAATATACCCGTTTTTTGTTTGTTTGTTTTTTGTTTTTCTTAAGCGGGTATAAAAATAACGTCTTAAATTGCAAGTTCTAGAGATTCGGAAGACTCCATTTTAATTTTAGGAACGGATGTTTTATAGTTTGGCATGGCCTTGTTCTCCATGCCCCATATCAATTTTCAAGGTTTCTGGAGAAGATTTCTTCCATATATGTTTCATGGCGACCATCTCGACCATGTGACCGAGACGCCATGAACAAACTTTCTCTCATCCCAGAGAAGTTCAACGTGTAATTTGGTTTCACACAGCCCAGGACTTTAGAGAAGTTGTTAATACTGAATCTGAGGGTAAGTAAATGGCCTTTCACTTTGATATGTATCCATTTCATTTGAATAACATGTCAGCTGTCACTTGAACCACACATCGTACATAGTTGAGTAGGGTATATTTGCAACACACAACATGATGTCGCTCGTGGGAGCAGTCGTTCGCCGGAACAAAGTGTCCGTGGTGGGGACACTGGAAATTAGCAGTTGTAGATACAGAAAACCATAAAATTTGGGTTATCTTTGCATATTAATTTAAATGTATCGTGTTCTATTCTCTTCATTTGGGTCAAGCGAATAACAGTCGTCGTTTATTTAAAGTTATTTATTTTTTATGACTGTTATGAAATTTGATAACGCCTCGCATTTTTGTTGAATAGTTGGCGTGTCATACTAAGTTATTTATAAGACTTTCAAGGGGCGTAACAAATCAAAACAAACAAAAAAATCAACACTCTGCATATTTTGCAATAGTTTGGTTAATCACTTTAATTTTGATTAAAGGATTTCAATTAAAAATACATAAAAATATGCCTAACATAAAGTTTTATGAATCTATTCCAGTTTGTATTGGTGACAAAATATTTGCTGGTAATAAACCTTTTCATAGTTGAAATTATTTTGATACTAATAGTAAGTTGCGGTCCTCCGCGAAAGAAGGGGTAGCCCCTATGTGCTTATAGCGCCCGGTTACCTTAAAAACCAGTTCAGTCAGTCAGTCCGCGAAAGAAGTAACCTAACTCCTAATAGGCTAGTTGATAACTGTGAAGCAGACAAGAGTCAGTATAATGGCAGCCTAGGGAAAAGAGCAGTACCTACAACTAATATCAGCTGGCGAACTGGGGGTAGCCCCTATGTGCCGTGCCCTTGGCGCCCGGTTACCTTAAAAACATCCGTCAGTCATCTATTTATTTTGCATCAGGACAAAGAAGAAGAACAACGCTCAATTCGAAGGGATGTTTTTTATTGTATCGTGATCCCAAATGAATATCAAAGGAGTCAGTAAAATGTCCATTTAAAGAAGCATTTAACCCAGCTAATTAAGAATCAATTAGTCCTTACAAAAGAAACATTCTGACTAAAAGACAAAAATTATTCTATTGTGGAAGCAGGCTACAAACCGCATACAAATCCATGCACTTTCCACTTGTCTGGAGCAAAATAATCCGTAATCAAAATTTGCCGCATGACGTTAAATTAAACTGGAAATTTCTTCTGACGTAAGGTCAACTTTCAACGTCATTTTCCACGTTTTACGCTGATACTCGTAACCGCTGATACTCGTTTTCAGCATTTCTTTTAGGGCTACTGATGAGGCCTTGATGGCCGAAACAAGCTTGTCTGGCCCAAACAACAAATGGATTCTGCTATTTTCGTTTTTGAATGCATTCATGGTTCATGGTTCTCAAAGGGCATCCCTTTTAGCCTTATTTAATACACATGATTTAAAGCAAACTAGACATTTGAACAATTTCCTGCAATTGTTTTTAGCGATTGGTGGATTCTATACATGGACTCCTTTAATAGAGTGTTCCCAGCAAGGACAATTTATATAGGTATGTTTAATAGACTGTTCCCACCAAGGACACTTTCTGTAGGTATGTTTTATAGACTGTTCCAGGCATAGACACTTCTGTAGGTATGTTTATAGACTGTTCCCAGCCCGGAACATTATATAGGTATGTTAAATAGACTGTTCCCACCAAGGACACTTTTCGTAGTTATGGTTAGTAGACATTTTCCAGCACGGACACTTTCTAAAGCTATCATTAAAAGACTGGTCCCAGCATGGACACTTTCTGTAGGTATATTTAAAAGACTGTTCCCACCACGGACACTTTCTGTAGTACGGTTCATAGTCTGTTCCCAGCACGGACACTTTCTGTAGCTATGTTTAATAGACTGTTCCCATCAAGGACACTTTCTGTAGGTATGTTTAATAGATTGTTCCCAGCACGGAAATTTCTGTAGATATGGTTAATAGACTGTTCACACCAAGGACACTTTCTGAAGGTATTTTAATAGATTGTTTGCAGCACGGATACTTCTGTTGGTATGTTTAATAGACTGTATCCAACAAGGACACTTTCTATACGTATGTTTAATAAGAAGTTCCCACCAAGCACACTTTCTGTAGCTATGTTTAATAGACTGTTCCCACCAAGGACACTTCATGTAGCTATGTTTAATAGACTGTTCCCAGCATGGACACTTTTTGTAGCTATGTTTAATAGAATGTTCCCACCAAGGACACTTCATGTAGCTATGTTTAATAGACTGTTCCCAGCATGGACACTATTGGTGGCTATGTTTAGTAGGCTGTTTCCAGCACCGACACTTCTGTATATATGTTTAATAGACTGTTTCCAATAAGGACTCTTTCTATACGTATGTTTAATAAACTGTTCCCACCAAGGACACTTTCTGTAGCTATGTTTAATAGAATGTTCCCACCAAGGACACTTTCTGTAGCCATTTTTAACAGACTGTTCCCACCAAGGACACTTCATGTAGCTATGTTTAATAGACTGTTCCCAGCATGAACACTATTGGTAGCTATGTTTAATAGGCTGTTTCCAGCACGGACACTTCTGTATATATGTTTAATAGACTGTTTCCAACAAGGACTCTTTCTATACGTATGTTTAATAAACTGTTCCCACCAAGGACACTTTCTGTAGCTATGTTTAATAGAATGTCCCCACCAAGGACACTTTCTGTAGCCGTTTCTAACAGACTGTTCCCAACAAGGACACTTCATGTAGCTATGTTTAATAGACTGTTCCCAGTATGGACACCTTTTGTAGCTATGTTTAATAGGCTGTTTCCAGCACGGACACTTCTGTATATATGTTTAATAGACTGTTTTCAACAAGGACTCTTTCTATACGTATGTTTAATAAACTGTTCCCACCAAGGACACTTTCTGTAGCTATGTTTAATAGAATGTCCCCACCAAGGACACTTTCTGTAGCCATGTTTAATAGACGGTTGGCACCAAGGACACTTTCTGTAATTATGTTTAATAGACTGTTCCCGACAAGGATACTTTCTGTAGCTATGAATATTAGTCTCTTCCCAGCACGGACACCTCTGAAGGTATGTTCAATAGACGGACGGACACCCCTGTAGGTATGTTTAATAGACTGTTCCCAACAAGGACACTGTCTGAACATATGTCAATTAGAATGTTCCCATCACGGAAACTTTCTGGAGCTATGATTTATAGACTGTTCCCAGCACGTTCACTTCTGTAGGTATGTTTAATAGACTTTTCCCAGCACGGACAGTTTCTGAAGCTATGTTCAATACACTGTTCCCACCAAAGACACTTGTTTCATACGTCGGAGGCTGGCAAAACGTATATGTGACGGGACAACACGAGGGAACCTCGAATCTATGTCCACTTGTGGGGCATTAACGCAAAGGAAATTCTAAGATACTTAGAATCATTTACAATATTTATATGGAATAAGTCTAATATTTATAAACAACACTGGTTACATAATTTTACAAAGACAAACTTAAAGGGACAGTTGACTCGCAAGCTATTCCACTAAGGTTAAGACAGAATGAAAATTAGTCTGGGTCCAATTAAATTTCTGTCTTAATACAAGTGGAATACACTTGAATCACACTTGAATTACACATGAAGTACACACACTCATTCATACCCTCACATACTTAACATACTGTTCTTTCTCCCTTCCTGTTGATGATAAGGACCTGATGAGTGTTTATGGCACCATAATGTTTTATATAAACTTTATATTAACCAGTATATTCACAGTAATGACTGTTTCACCAACCAGTTTTTGCCTCTGTGTTATACCGTGGCGATTACATCTATAGCTGCTCACCGCCGAATAAAATGTAGTAACAGGGGTGGGGGACACATAAACCCCTTTACACCATTCTATACTCATCATCCATATCATCACTGCCTCATATCACTGATGCCTCATATCACTGATGCCTCGTATCACCGTTGTCTTATATCAACGACGCCTCATATTAACGATGCCTTATATCAACAATGCCTCATATCAATGATTGACGTCAGGTGAGCGATTCAGGCTGCAATGTTGATATTCTATAAGTGTAACTGCAATGTCCCCAACACGGACAGTATGCGCCCATGAAGGACTGTTCCGGACAAGGTCATAGTGTTGCGTGTTGCAATTATATACTGTAGACATAGATAGTTACGTATGTAGCCACGCGCTCTCTAAAATAGTTCGCCTTGTTTGTGCGTATTTGAGTTTTTATTTCCCACCAATAACTAAGGTTATATGGAGGGGACCTCGGTTTAAAGACACATCCGAAAGTCTGGTTGAGGCCGGATTCGATTCCACGGCCCATGGATTGCCAGGCGAGTAGCTGATCCACTATACCACCGAAGCATCTTAGTTCACCTTGTACTTGTGTTTGACTAGGACGTCCCGCCAACAGCTAAGGTGATACGGTGAAGGAGCCTCGATTTACAGACTCATCCGAATGTCTGGAGAAGCCCGGGATTGAACCCACATTGCGCTTACAAGTACTAGTTTTATACAGAACAGCACAGCACTGACTGCATGTTGGCATTCGGACTGACCTTTGATGAGATACATATATGTTTTAATTATCACAGACACAAAGCCATGTATTTAGGAAAAGAAAATGGATAGCTACATTTTGTTTTAATTTTTGCACCGAAATTGACTGCCCGTTCCCTCTCTCTTAAGTTTGGACATATTGCATTTTTAGCTTAAAATCACAGGTCTAACAACATGATAGATACAATAATATAGCACCGGTGTGTTATTTTGTTCTTGAGTTTGTTTGTTTGAGAATTACGGCTGACCAACAACTAAGGCGATATGGAGAAAGGAACCTCGGTTACATTCACAACCGAACGTCTGGAATAGAACCCCCGATCCAAGGTTTATAAGGCGAGTAGCTTAGCTCCACACACTCAAGTCTTACCTATCCAGCGGCTTGTTTCCACAACATTTACCCGTGCCCCATGGTGTGTTGTGTTCTGTTGATGGGCCAGGTATACTTTGGTAAAAAAGGGTTTTGTCATCATGGTTGCAATAAGCTCGTCTAAGTCTTCTTCAGTAGCTACCTCAAGTACCCTGTCAACAAAACATAATTGTACTACGCTAACATACTCGTGCAACAAAGTGCATTTTTCAGCTCTCCAAAATGGCTACTTTTTTCTTATTTATACTCCAAACATATGTTGTGGGTGCTCGTTAGAACTACAACCTATGTCTTGGAGCAGAAATAAGAAAAAAAATGTGTACCCCCCGTAAACCCCAGTTTTCTCTGTCTATTTTTGTTTGTTTGAGTTGAGGTTTAACGTCCCTGTCAACATTATTTAGGTCATTTTGGAGACGTTGCTTCCAATTTTGTGGGGCTTTTACCCGACACTGAGATGAAATGACACCTCAAACCCTACCGCCCATAGAAACCGCTAGGGTGTAAGGAGCGGTCCGACTCGCATCACTTTTCCTGGGCAGGCTTAGAGCTAAGTGGTTTGCCAGTACTCAAGTTTGGTCGGTTTCAGCTCTGCGTGGAAGCACCGCGCAGCCCATCTATTTCGCCAACCCCCGATGTGCGGGGGCGAATTTTCTCGGTATAAAGTGTGGATTAAAGAGGTGTTCATTGCACGGATTGGTTCCCATTACGTCATAGCTCGAGACAAAGTGGGTATTTGGTGATAACTGAAGGATGATTTTCTTTATTTTATTCATATAAACCTATGTCGTGGGTATTCATTTGAACCGCCTCGATGAGGCGGTTCAAATGAATATCCACAACATTGGTTTTCTTGGAGAACTGACAAAAAATATCTTTAGGCCTAAATTACAGTCCAACCTGTATTAAGCAAGTACCTAAGGGATAAGCAAAATGTACTTGCTTAAGACAGGTGCTTGCTTAATATTGGTGAAATTTAACACATCTGCATTTCTTGGGAACTGAATGCCTGCTTGCTAAAGACAGGTTGCTTGCTTAATAGAGGTGGCCACTATGACAGGTTTTACTGTATTATCAAACACCCCCCCCCCCCCCCCCACTTATCTCTTTATACATGTATATCATTTGGATAACGCCGCCATGAGCTACTGTCTTGCTGTCTGCTCTACCTCTTTTCTCCTTTGTATATTGTGACTCTATTTATCTTTAGCCCATATTCTTAGCGGCCCAAAATGGGAGCTTGGTAAACAGCGCAGCTTCAGCTCAGATGCCACTAGGCACCCAATCTGATTTTGACCTACACTGCTCCAGTGTAGAAAAGGTTATTTAAATGTTATCGAATATAACGCATCTTTAACTCCTAAAGTAAGAAAGCAGATTGTTCAAAGCAAAAGAGAACTATCCTACTTGTCTTAAATGGATAAATTAGCGCGCAGATTATTGAAGTCACGTGCACAACAGCAATATAGCCATGGTAGTATGTACTATTTACTTCCATCGACTAACAAACAATTAATCTAGTTACCCTGATTTCGGATTGTCTCTGCCTTGTTCCAGTACCACCACTTTGTCGCCATCCGGTGTCACCTCCCCTGGGGTGTTTTTGAAGTATCCGGGCAACAGTGTTGGGTTCATAACAAAGTCATCCCATAACGCGGCTGTTACTGGAGGTAGTTTGCCTTCCATGTTTCACGCACAGTTACCAATAGTATCTTGTACCCTGCAAAATAAAAATCATGCGGCATCGAAAGAAAAAGAAACTGCCTTCTTTTTTATTAGCTCACTTGAAAAAACAATGGTGAGCTATTGTGATCAGTGAATGTCCGTCGTCCGTCATGCGTCGTCCCGCGTCCGTCGCCAACAACTTGCTTTAAAAGACTACTCATCCTAAACCATTGGGCCAGTTAAATTCAATCTTCATTGAACTGTTGCTTAGGCGACTTTCTATCAAAATAGTTAAAATCGTTCCGCTCCTATAAACAGGATGGCCGCCAGAGCTAAAAATAGAAAACATCTTTAAACATCCCCCTATATCCCTGGGCCAATTTCATTCATACTTCATAAAAATGTTGCATAATTGACTATCTACCGGACTAGCTAAAACGGCGATCAGAACCAAAAAGAAAAACGTCAAAACTTTGCTTTAAAAGACTACTCCTACAATAATTCTAGGCCAATTTTATTCAAACTTCATAGGAATGTTGCTTAGGCAAAACTCTACAAAAAAACTAAAACCGTTTCGCTCTGATAAATAAGATGGCCGCCAGAGCTAAAAAAAAAAAAAAAAAAAAAAAAAAAACGTCAACAAATTGCTTTAACAGACGACTCCTTAACTCTTATGCCAATCACAGAAATGTTGCCTGGGTGGCCCTCTACCTAAATAGCTAAAATCGTTCCGCTTCGAAGAACAGGGTGGCCACCAGAGCTAGAAACAGAAAAAAAAATAGTTAATAGACTCCTCCTCCCACACCCCTCGGCCAATTTAATTCAAACCTCATAGGAATGTTGCTTAGTGGCCCTCTTCTAAAATCGGTAAAATCTTTCCGCTCGGATGGAATAGGTTGGCCGCCCGACCTAAAAATAGAAAAAAAAATCTTTAAACGACTACTCCAACTTCATAGGGATGTAGCTAAGGCGACCCTCTACCGAAAACAAGCTAAAACCATTCCGATCCAATGAGCAATGAGCTTAAAATAGAAAACGTAAACAATTTGCTTTAAAGGGCTACTCCTCCTAAACCATGGGGCCCTTTCCATTTAAACTTTACAGGAGAACTGCCTAGGTGGCTGTCTAGCAAATATATGCCAATGAATAAGATGACGGCCAGAGCTAAAAATAGAAAAATCTTTAAAACATCTACTCCTCCCATACTACTAGGCCAATTTCATTCAACAATTATAGGGATGCTGCTTCGCACATGGTACCGCTGCGATGAACAAGATGACCACCAGATCTAAAAATAGAAAAACAAAATAAACGACTACTCCTCCTATACCCCATGGACAAATTTCATTCAAACTTCATAGGAAGGTTGCTTAGATGACCCTCTATCATTAGCTCAACCGGATCCGCTGCGGTGAACAAGATGTCCACCAAAGCTAAAAATAGAACAAAATATTTAAACTGAAACTCCTCCTATACCCATGGGCCAATTTCATTCAAACTTCATAGTAATGTTGCTTAGGTGACCCTCTACTGAAATAGCTAAAATCGTCCCACTCAAGTGAGTGAAATTGCCGCCAGAGAAAAAATAGAACAATGTAAAAAATTAAATGCCTTGGAAGACTACTCCTGCTTAACCTTAGGTCATTTTTTAAACTTCACAGATATGTTGCTTCCGTGGCTGTCTATCAAAATAGATAAAACTATCAAAAATAGCTAGATGAACATGATGGCCGCCGTAGATAAAAATAGGTAATTTTTAAACGACTGCTGCTCCCATACTCCTGGATCAATTTCATTCCAACTTCATAGGAATGTTGCTTAAGTGAGCCTCTACCAAAATAGGCCACCACCCATTGGAGCTTGAAGAAATAAATGGGCTGCATGATGCTTCCACGCAGGGCTGAACCCGCCCGCACACGAGTACTGGTAAACCGCTTAGAGGATATATGCCTGCCCAGGCAAAGCGGCGCGAGTCGGCATTTTGAGTATGGTGGGCGACTTTTAAAGTATTGTATGTGCTCTTATTGAACCTCAGAGGCCCGTGGTTAGTTGACCCTATGCCAAAATAGCTAAAAACGTTCCTCGCCAATGGGAAAAATGGCGACCAGAGCTTAAAATAGAAAAAAAAAATAACATCAATAATTTGCTTTTAATGTCATCTCCTCCTAAACCCGTGCGCCAATTTCAGTCAAATTTCATAGGAATGTTGCCTTGGTGGCTCCCTACCGAAACAGCTATAATCGTTCAACTCTGGTGAACAGAATGGCCGCCAAAGCTAAACTAGAAAAAAATATTTCAACAATTCCTCTTATACCGAGAGTCGATTTCAACCAATTTCTTAGGAATGTTGGTGAAGAACATCCTCAAAAGTATCCCAAATTGTTTCGCTCTGGTGAACACAATGGTCACCAGAGCTAAAAATAGAAAAAAAAAACTATAAATGACAACTTATACTCCATGGTCTAATTTCCATTACGAAAACACGCCTATAGAAATACATTCTGGTAATTTTTACCGAGGAAAACATGAAAATTTTAAGATGAAAAATTGTGATAGTTTTCTTATTTCTGCTCAAAATATAGATTGTGGGTTCTCATAGTACCCACAATCTATATTTTGGAGCAGAAATAAGAAAAATAAGATTTACCCCAGTAAACCCCACTTTTACTATATCAAAGTGGGTTTCGAGGGGGTCAAAATTATACAGGCGTGTTTGCGTGATGATTCGAATCTTCACAACGATGTTGCTTAGCATTTCGAAAACACGCCTATACAACTAGATTTCAATCTTTACCGCTGGAAATCCGAAAAGTTTAAGATGAAAAATTGTGGTATTTTTCTTATTTCTGCTTTAAAATATAGATTGTGGATACTCGTTAGAACCGCCTCAAACGAGGCGGGTTCTAACGAGTATTCACAATCTATATTTTAGAGCAGAAATAAGAAAAATAGGGGTTACCCCTGTAAACCCCAGTTTTATATAGTAGGGGATCAAAATTATATAGGCGTGTTTACGTGATGGGTGTTCCTCTACAGAAATAGCTAAACAATTCTGCTCGGATGAACAAAATAGGTACCAGAGCATAAAAATAGAAATATCTCCAAATGACAAGTCCTCCTATACCTGTGAAACTTAACAGAAAGGTTGTTTAGGTGGCCGTCTACTGTCGTAGAACGCGGCGTCTGATCAGGGTCTGCACTATTTGCTGACAGAATTTTCCATCAAAAATAGAATAAATACAAACAAATAGACCTGACACCCCTAATATGACAAATGAACTTGTCCAATACATAGCAATGGAAGAGTCCACTAGCATACAATGGGTTAAACCATACACCTATGCGAACAGTTTCACCGTCTATCATCGACACCGGAAATAGAATTCCGGTGAATTGATACAAAGCGAAAGCACACATGCAGCACGATGAGTGTAGCCTTTATTCCTGATCTATTTCTGCAAGTACAGGGTAAATTGATTTCCTTTAAATAACAGAGGGATTTCTGCAACATTGTGTGCGTTTTTCGAAGCTGTATGTTTCGATTTAAAGTCAAGAACACAAGTTTATCGATGCTTGGTACTGAGTGAAGACCAGCATTTTCGAACATCGGTTTCAGATTTTATAATTCCTTTATTTCCGCTTAAACTTTCTTTTACCCGTTTCCGTTTATAATGGGTAGTAAATGAAAACTTTCTCTGGTCATGGTTTTATCATGCACTAAGTGTATTTATTAAAAACTAAAAATCCATGTGTATGGCGTTTAGTTGTTTACAACCAGATAGCTGTACGGAGTATAGTCAAAAAAGTGTACGGCGAATAGGAATGGCTACTCCTTTATTCAGAATCAGAAATGTTACTGGTGACACGTCAAATGACATTCATACGCCAGGACCTGTGATGGGAAGTTAGTCCCAAGCTCTCATTAAAGAGGTAAACTTAGATACACAATCCTCAGCAACTTCATCGGTCCCCGCCCTTAGGGGCTTGAAGAAATATATGGGCTGCATGATGCTTCCACGCAGAGCTGAATCCGGCCCGCACACTAGTACTGGTAAACCGCTTAGAGGATCTAAGCCTGTCCAGAAACCGCGGTGTCAATGTCGGGTAAAAGTCCCACAAAATTGGAAGCAACGTCACCAAAATGACCGCTTACATATAAGCCTGCACAGTAAAAGTGCGGATAGGTAAACTGTTCGGAAAAAATGACCTAAACAGTGTTGACTGGGCCCTTGAACTGCCCTAAAAACAACTACTGCGATCGGACACATTTGACCATTACTCGCAGGTGTACATTACACATACTCCAGAGTTGCAGGATGGAAGCCTACACAGTAATTATGCACCTTTTGCCATGTCATCCTCAATTAGGAATTCATCTGGCACCTCTGTTTGCACCTTTGATTTGGCTTGCAACCTTCCGAGATTGAAAAGCTTCCCATCATAACGATACCTAATCGGTATACCATTGTCACCCTCCTGGAAAACATCTTTGTGCATTGAAGCGAACATCATGCTGAATAGTTTTGGGGCTATCACACAACCTTGCTTGACTCCAAATGTCACAGGAATTGGATCTGAGCGATTACATTACATGACTAGTTTAAACAACGGTTTATTAGCGATCGTATATAGTTAACTAATAAACTATTGTTTAAACTCATCATGTAATTACGCAAAGATCTCTAACTTGCATAGGGGGAGGATTCTCCCTGCACGGGGATAGAGGGCTCGTGTTAACGTCTCGATCCGATAGACGGTGCATTTTGGGGCATTTATCCCGGCAAATGATACTAGTGTAGAATGTTTGGACATCGTAGCTTTATTACCGCTGCAACTAATCGAACGTAGAACCTAGAGAAAGTAGTGCGAGTGGGACTGGTCATGCAATCTTTATTCTGTTGTATTCATAGGGCGAAACGTTTTTAGATGTCATTTCATCTCAAAATGTTGACATTTTAAGTCTCGTAATGTAGTGTAATCACTCGTGAGTCATGGCCGAAAGTTCCCGTAAGGATTTAAGTGGATAACCGCCAACTACCCCTTACGAGTCTTCCACGCGTGTATATTTGAACAGGCGTGATTTCATAATGCGCACTTCTTTTTAACCCACAATAACGCCTCTGTGGCAAAATATGGTCTTAAAACTATACATTAGGTCTAACTAACATTACTATATTGTGATGGGTTCTTGAGATATGACGAGAGAATGGGTGAAATTTGTTGAAGGGTGTTAAAAAATTCTGATGACACTGGATAAAGATGTTGTGACAGACAGGTGAATCTATTTGATTTATCCCCAGTTCTTTCCGACCATTGTTAACATTTCGAAGCAACATGTTCGACAAAATATAACACCCGACTTTGACAGGACATACATGCAGAGCAGAATAGTCCTCGTGGATATGAGAGAAGCATCGGAAGGCCGGTCGGTATACTTTTAAAATGTTATCAGCTATAAAAATGGAACTATTCGCCGTACACTTTCGTCTACGCTAATTTGCAACAAGCCGTACACCACACTACTATTCGCCGTACAACAGGTAATTTACGTTTAGGCAAGCATTTGTGTTGAAAGTATAACTTGGTGCGAGTTTCTTTTGCAAATTATTTTTCCAGCATTGTTCTTTCTGATTAAGTGAAAAAACTTTAGTAGAAAGGCATAAACATTAAACAAAACAACAACAAACTTGCCAAATCCATTTTGTTTACGGTACCAGCTGTCGAATATTCGGTCTGTAATTGCACAATTTTGCGTTTTATAAGAAAGCACTTCTCATGGCAGCAGCAAATTATGTCCACTACTGATATTTGACCATAGTTATCTTAATCTAAAGCTTACAAGCAGTAAAATAATCCATTTTCAAGAGGCACTCCTTCACCTACAGCTATTACTTTTGATTCACGGTGTAGATGATAGACGGTGAGTTAGGTCCAGATGAAAATGATGATTTCAACTAAACCACCCCTGGTCAACAATGAATCTGTTCAATAAAAATAACAGAAGAGTCCACTTCAGAAAGCCAGGAGATGTAAGGGTAAAAGCATGTCCCTCCCCCCCCCCCCACCCCCCCCCCCAACCTCCACCCACAGAATCGGAACACAGCCTTAATCCCCGATCCGCATGATGAACCGTTCAACCAACGATCATCCTCCACAGGGCGCAGATCGAGGACTTACTAGACTGCGTGAATGCGCACAGTATATCACGCACTGAGTCAGAGTACTTACTGGTGGGTCGAGTGTCTGAATGTAGGCAGGGAAACAGTCCTGGACTGCGACTTAAACTGTTTCGTTTAACCCTAACATTCAAGTTTTTCAATCCAAAGTTGAAGCCCTTGATCAGACGCCGCGTACACTGTTTGCCAAGCAAAACCCATGCTACCATGGGAGTTGTAAGGTATAATTGAGCCGGAGCACAGCATTTCCTACAACTAACCTGTATGCTCAGCGAAGATTCAGATCAGCCTGCGCATCCATACAGTCTGACCAGAGACTTCACTTGCTGCATGAAGGCTCATTGGGCCCTTAGCTATCCTAAGAGCGCACAACGAAGACTCTGATCAGACTGCGCATCAATAAAGTATAACCAGAGACGTCTCTTGCTGCATGGAGGAGCACTAGGTCCATAGCTATACTTAGAGCGCACAACGAAGACTCTGATCAGACTGCGCGGATGCGCAGGCTGATCTGAGTCTTCGGTTGGGTGCGCATATCTCATTGTAGGTTTTGTCTTGTGCTGACCCAATTGTATCGAGTCCTGATCATTGACTACCCGGAAAGAATCACAAACACAAAACAACTTCACCATAGTGAAAATGCCACTACTCTAAAACATACGTCGTAGGAACTCGTTAGGACCGCCTCAACGAGGTGGTTCTATCGCCTCAACGAGGTGGTTGTAATGACCACCGACAACCTATGTTTTGAGTATAAAAAAATCAATATCCTTAGTTTGCATCAGAAAAAAATGACCATTTTGGAGAAATGCACTTTGCCACACGGGTATGTTATCTTCACGGACAACCACAGTCCTGTGTTGACACCAGTCAGGCTGTGCACCGGTGTGACGCTTGTTTTTGCTATGGACTACAGTGTAGACTGTGGTATACTAAAACTACAAGTGGACAGTGAAGCCCCTGAACAGACTGCGTGGATGCGCTGGCAGATCTGCTCGTCAGTTGGCCGCCGTGTCATAGTGTTAACCTCCTTTTGACACGTCTCAGCTCCATTGATGCGGTAATCTCTTTCATCCCTGACATCACAAAAACACGACTATATAATTCTGACCTCCTTGAACCCCACTTTTATACAGTAAGGGGTAAACCTTATTTCTGCTCTGAAATACAGATTGTGGGTACTCGTTAGAACCGGTGAGGGGTTCTAACGAGTTCCTGTAATCTATATTTTGAGCAGAAATAAGAAAAACATCACAATTTTTCATCTAAAAACTTTCGTTTTTTTTCGGTGGTAAAATTTACAACTCGTTGGCCCATTGTATGCTAGTGGAATATTCCATTGCTATATCTCAGGCCTTTTGTCATTTTTTCTGTTTTTTTTTTTTTTCGTTTTATTCTATTTTTGACGGAAAGTTCTGTTAGCAAATAGTGCAGGCCCTGATCAGACCGCGTTCTGCGGCGTCTGGTCTGGGCCTGCACTGTTTGCCAAGGTACCCCTTTAGGGGTTTCCCGCATGCAATGGGTTAGACATCAAACAATCTCTACCCTAGTGAGATGGCTCGTTGTATGCCGTCTCATCCGGTATGGCTACATGTATCTATACCAGGCTATACATGTAGTGTTGAACTTACCTATTTTGGAACCGGAAACCACAAAATGAGACACTAGCAAACAGTGCAAAGCCCAGATTAGGACCCGGCCTCTGATTAGGGCTAACAATGTTTGCAAAATACATAAAGCCATTCACAAAATAAGTTCTATCATTCCTAAATTTTGAAAATGACCCATCATCCCTAAACTTTGAAATGGACTTCTACTATTCACAAAGAGGAAGATTGCAGTTTAGTAATAAATTAAATACATAAGTAAATAATAAAAAAATGGATATGAAATAGATACCGACAATCTTTGTTTATGAAAAGGGCAAACAAAATTAAACCCACATCCTTGTAAATCCGACTTTAATAAGGGGGAATAAAGATTGCTACTTTACTTTTAAACATCACGAAAACACACCTATATAATTCAGATCGCCTTGAACCCTACTTTTATATAGTAAAACTGGGGTTTACAGGAGTAAACCTTATTTTTCTTATTTCTGCTCTAAATTATAGATTGTGAGTACTCGTTAGAACCGGCTCATCGAGGCGGTTCTAACGAGTACACATTATCTATATTTTGAGCAGAAGTAAGAAAAATATCACAATTTTTCATCAGAAAATATTCATATTTTCTGCGGTAAAATTTACAATGTATTTGTATAGGCTTGTTTTCGTAATGTCAACCGACAAGAAAAAGAAATTCTTACTAAAGGTTTTACAAATAACTATACAAAACAGAACACTTTCCATCGTTCAGAGCAAATATATACATGTATATTCAATAATACTTCCACAAGTGGGCATTATTTATTTATCTATTGTTATTGTGTTTGTGTGCGTGTGCGTGTGTGTGTGTCATACTTAAAATTTAAACAAGAAAAAGTGTGATTTCATAGTGTACAATACATTTTTCAAGTTAACTCAAAACGTAGATTGTGGGTACTCGTTAGAAATGCCACATTGAGGCGGTTCTAACGCGCACCCAAAATTTATGTTTAGATCAGAAATGAGAAAAGCATTAAAAGAAAACAAAATCATCCATTTGGCTGAAAAGCCGTGTCGCCCATAATGTCTGTTTTATGCATTTTTTATTTTTTTCTCTTTTACCCGAAACCTTATACAAATACTCATGCTCCCTATCATTTTGACAGCAAAACAAAAAGAAAAAAAAACTGGTTAACATATTTAATGAGGCCTCTGTCGCTAAGACGGAAAGAAAGAGAAAGAAACTGGAAAGAAAGAAACTGGAAAGAAAGAAAAAGAAAGAAAGAGAAAAATAACCTCTAGATGCGAATAAACCTATGAAAAAACTGCTTCTTATGCAACTTTACTTCCAATAAATATTTATTATGAACAACTTTCGAAATACCGAATAAAATGCTTTGCTTTGCGCTTCGTGAGATTTATAAATAAATTTGCGTTCGAATTTGTTTCAAAATCGATATAGCTTGTCGTTGCATGCAAAAGGAGTGGCTGCCCGCTTTAAGAAATGTTTTTATGAACTAAATGGGTAAGGTATGTTGATGCGATAAACAGAAAAATGTGATCACTGAACCCATCACGTGAACAAGTCCGTGTAATGAACACCCACTTAAACCACACTGTACATTTATATAGCAAAAACTGGGGTTTACGGAGATACATGTATGCATTATTTTTCTTATTTCTGCTCCAAGTCTTAGGTTGTGGGTACTCGTTAGAACCGCCTCAATGAGGCGGTTCTAACGAGCACCCGAAACCTATGTTTGCTGTACTAATACGACAAATATCATGTTTCTCATAAAAAAGTAGCCATTGTGGAGATGTGAATTCGCTTTATCTGTGTAATAACGCAGCGTCAGTTGTGTACATATTACGTTTGCTCGTGCCGGCCTCGGTAGCTCAGTCGGATGCGCGTCTGACTGGTGATCAGGAGGACGCGGGTTCGATTCCTGCTGGGGTCGGCAACATTTCATTCGTGGAGATTGATCATGAAATCTTTTCTACGGTCATTATCTCCCTTCCGCTGATTCAAGAAGGGCAGTTGTCAGTTTCTGGCGAAAGAATGTGCACTGTACTGGTAAACCGCTTACGTATAAGCCTACCCAGGAAAAGTGTGTCTAGGTAAACTGACCGGCTCAAAAATGACCTAAACAGTGTTGACTGGGCCGTTAAACTCCACTTCAAACAAATAAACATTTGCTCGTAATCTATGGGGCGCCGTTTTACTATTTAAATCCGTATTTATGGATATCCATAATTATTTAGGATATCCATAATTCGAATTATGGATATCCATTATTATTTATGGATATCCATAAATCGAATTATGGATATCCATAAATCGATTTATGGATATCCATAAATCGATTTATGGATATCATTAATTTAGATCGAAATATGGATATCCATAAATCGAATTATGAATATCCTTAACTCGAATTATGGATATCCATTATTCGGCTGATTTAGGATATCCATAAATCGAATTTTAGATATCCATAATTCTCCTCTGCAAATAAACCTAATGAAAAATGACTGCTCCCTTTGCAATAAAAAAACAAAAAAACTCGGCTATTCGCGTCATATTTCCGATTTAGGTGTGTAATAAAAGCCGGAATGGAGGTGGAGGTAATGTCGGGTAGGCTTAGTGGTGGCCTATGGCGTGGGAGAGATATATGTTTTGTTTCATTTGAGGTTTAACGTCCCCTTGAATATTATTTAGGTCAATTTGGAGACGTTGCTTCCAATTATGTTGGTCATTAAGCCTTCATTGAGATTAAATGACATCTCAATCCCGCCGGCTTCGGTAGCTCATTCGGATGCGCGTCTGACTGGTGATCCGGAGGAAGCGGGTTCGATACCTGCCGGGGTCGGCAAAATTCTTTCGTGGAGATTGATCATGAAATCTTTTCTACGGTCATTCTCTCCCGCTGATTCAAGAAGGGCAGCTGTCAGTTTCTGCTGAAAGTATGTGCACTGTACTGGTTAACTGCTTACGTATAAGCCTGCCCAGGAAAAGTGTGGATAGGTAAACTGACCGGCTCAAAAATGACCTAAATAAGTGATGACAGTGCCGTTAAACTCAAATACAAACAAACATCTCAATCCCTGTCGCCCATTGACTCGCACGACTTTGTTTGGACATACTTTGACCTTCTAAACGGTTTACCAGTACTCCCAGCTCATGCAGCCAAATATATTTCTCCAAGCCCCAATGGGCGGGGGCCGGGAGATATATCTGAATCTGCCTGGTATTTCATACATCTCAAGTAGAGTATTTGTTTGTTTGATTTGAGGTTTAACGTTCCCGTCAACACTGTAAAGGTCATTTTGGAGACGTTGCTTCCAATTTTGTGGGACTTTTTCCCGACCTTGAGATGAAATGACATCTCTGCCGCCCAATGAACCAATAGGGTTTATTAACATGGACGGGCCGACTCGTACCGCTCTGCCTGGGCAGGCTTACATCCTCTAAGCGGTTTACCAGTACTCGTGTGCTGGTCGGTTTCAGCTCTGCGTGGAAGCATCATGCAGCCCATCTATATCTTCAAGGCCCGATGGGCGGGGGCCGTCAAGTAGAGTTTTATATGGATATATGTTAATACTATATATAACGACCATGTGAATTATTCTCTAGAAAGCATGCACGGATTGCCTGTTTGGATCATTATAATCTTGCAACCAATTAGGTGCGCAGTCCTCATAGAGGTGATTCCAGAGGGACCGGATGCGTTGGGCGGAATTTCCAGATCTAACGGCTGGTTCCGATATTTACATGTAACTGCACACATGGCGGGCGTTCAGTGTATACCGCCCGCTGCTTTGGAAGCCTTACGGGCTGAAAAGGCAGCACGGCAGATAGGTCCCTTTGACCGACCATCATCGTCCAGCAATGATGAAGACCTTGAAGATTTTGAAGATTTTTACAATAAACAATCACGTGTTTTAGGGAGAAATCATTAAACCAAAAGCTTTGGCGGTGATTTATGGATATTCATAATTCGAATTATGGATATCCATAAATCGATCTGAATTATTGATATCCATAAATCGAATTATGGATATCCATTTATGGAAATCCATAAATCAGAGGAATAATTGATATCCATAAATCGAATTAAGGATATCCATAATTCGAATTATGGATATCCATAAATCGAATTATGGATATCCATAAATCGATCTGAATTAATGATGTCCTTTAATTCGAATGATGGATATCCATTATTCGGCTGATTTATGGATATCTATAAATACGGATTAAATAGTAAAACGGCGCCCCATAGTAATCATGGTAATGGAAACAAAATGCAGCTATTTCGGCAACACGTCCGTTTGTCAAAGTGCAATCTGTCATATCTCGAAAACACTATTTTTCATGAAAATTTGGGATATTTTCTCATTTAATAATGGGCCGGCGCATGACAAAACCTACAATAAGACCGGTCTGACCAGCAGAGTCTCAAACCACTGCAATCTGCGCACCCATCCACTGTGACAAAACCCTTTGCTTATGTCTCTTTCCATAGATATTAGCCTATAGCAGGTACATGATCAGCGAAGACTCTGATCTGACTGCGCGAATGCGCATGCTGATCTTAGTCTTCGCTGGTCGCTCAAGACTTCTTGTAGATTTTGTCATGCGCTGGCTCTTATAATCCAAACATAGGTTGTATGTGCTCGATCATAAGAATTGAGGCGGCTCCAATGAGTACCCTGAGGCGGTTCCAATGAGTACATGTACCCTGAGGCGGTTCCAATGAGTACCCTGAGGCGGTTCCAATGAGTACCCTGAGGCGGTTCCAATGAGTACCCAGAGGCGGTTCCAATGAGTACCCTGAGGCGGTTCTAATGATTACCCTGAGGCGGTTCCAATGTTTACCCTGAGGCGGTTCCAATGAGTACATGTACACTGAGGCGGTTCCAAAGAGTACCCTGAGGCGGTTCTAATGAGTACCCTGAGGCGGTTCCAATGAGTACCCTGAGGCGGTTCCAATGATTACACTGAGGCGGTTTACAATGAGTACCCTGAGGCGGTTCCAATGAGTACCCTGAGGCGGTTCTAATGATTACCCTGAGGCGGTTCCAATGATTACCCTGAGGCGGTTCCAATGAGTATCCAATGATTACCCTGAGGCGGTTCCAGTGAGTACCCTGAGGCGGTTCCAATGATTACCCTGAGGCGGTTTCCAATGAGTACCCTGAGGCGGTTCCAATGAGTACCCTGAGGCGGTTCTAATGATTACCCTGAGGCGGTTCCAATGATTACCCTGAGGCGGTTCCAATGAGTATCCAATGATTACCCTGAGGCGGTTCCAATGAGTACCCCGAGGCGGTTCCAATGAGTACCCTGAAGCGGTTCCAATGAGTACCCCGAGGCGGTTCCAATGAGTACCCTGAGGCCAATCCAATGAGTACCCATAATATATGTGTTGGAGAATAATAATAATAATAATAATAATAAAATAATAATAATAATAATAATAATAATAATAATAACACAAATAATAAATGTTAATAATAATAATAATAATTATAATATTAATTTTGAAATGATAAAAGTGAAATAGGTTGGGATGGTTGGGTGAGGCGAAGGTGTTGTGTTTATTGCGTCACTGGGTCGTTCAATGGCCTTTGGCGCCTGCTGTCCTTGCGGCGGGTACGGGTAGAGGGGAGATGTTGTCTCCTGTTTCTACACTTCCATTTATTTTCCTCCTTCCTTTCATCTCCTTTACTATCTCTTCTTTTTTCTCCCTTTCACTGCGAGACGACACAAAATGACCCACAAGGATTGACGTGTCGTTAAACTCCAACACAGGCAACAAATGTGAATAGGTAAAATAAAAATGTATTATTAGAAGGACAAATGTTTTCAATTTAGGAAAAGTCCTCGCAGAAAAAAAATGAGTTTCATTCTTGTGTGATTTTTAAGTACATGTATCACGTAAACATTGAGGCGGTTCTAACGAGTCCCCACAACCTATGTCTTGGAACAGAAATAAGAAAAAAAAGTTAATCCCCGGTCATCACGAAAACACGCCTATATAATTTTTACTATCTTGAACCCCCATATTCATATAGTAAAACTGGGATTTACAGGGGTAACTCTTATTTTATGAGGCGGTTCTAACAACATCACGATAACAAGTCCGTGAAACGAAGACCCCCCTAAACCCCACTTTATACAGAGAAAAGTGGGGATACGGGGTTATACATTATCTGCCTTATTTTTGCTCAAAAACAGAGGTTGTGGGTACTTGTTAGAACCGCCACATTGAGGCGGTTCTAACGAGCACCCACAATCTATGTTGAAAGCAGAAATTATATTAATATTATAATATTTATCTAATATTTATCAGTTTCTGACACCATGTTGGACGCCATTATTTCTTACGTACATGTTTTCCTAACGAGTACCCATGATCTATATTTTGAGAAGAAATAAGAAAAATATCACACATTTTCATCTTAAAATGTTGATTTTTTTTTCGGCGGTAAAGTTTACAATGTATTTCTTTAGGCGTGTTTTGGTAATGAACCCCCATTAGAGGGATGTTCATACATGTAACACGGATATTGTTAACGTGATGAGTAGCCACTTGAAATGCATGATCCACAAAAGCCATGTTTGTTTGGGTTGTGTTTTTCGTACCCGTCAACTTATTTTAGATCAATTTAGAGACGTTGCTTCCAATTTTGTGGGACTTTTATGAAATGATACCATCCAAGCCGTACCACCCAACAAATGGCCAGGGTTTATATGCATGGGCGGTCCGACATGAATCACTTTGCCCAGGAAAGCTTAGACCTTCTAAGCGGTTTACCAGTATTCAAGTTCGGTCGGAAGCACCATGCAGCCCAATCTATTTCTCAAAGCCCCGATGGGCGGGGGACGAGCGAAAAAACAACTTAAAGATTAAACTGAGACGGCTGACTGAATTATGATTTTGCCACCACAAAACACGCCTATATAATTATGCCCCCCTTGAACCCTACTTTTACATGTATAAAGTAAAACTGGGGTTTACAGGGGTAAACATTATTTTTTATTTCTGCTCTAAAATATAGATTGTGGGTACTCGTTAGAACCGCCTCCATGAGGCGGTTCTAACGAGTAGCCACAATCTATATTTTGAGCAGAAATAAGAAAAACATCACAAATTTTCATCTTAACATTTTCATTTTTTCGGTGGTAAATAAAAATCAAAAATGAGTTCCTTTAAGAGCAATGAAAACATTCATACGAAAGATGATGGGCCATACTACGTAGTTTCGGCTAATAAAGCCTCATCAGTGACCCTGTTATGGTCCGGCAGAGAAAGCTAGAGGAAACATACTGCAATTTTGCGAATTTCGAATAGGCAGTCGATTCAAAGACTGATATAAATCAAAATGGGGTCCAAATAATTAAAAACCTGTCTAGAATATGAGTGTAAACCAATAATTTATTTCTGATTTCTCAGAATATTCACGCTGAACTCAAAGGACCCAAAGTAAAATATAAACTGCACTATGGTTGATGTACGGGGAGACGTTTTACGGCCGCCACACGGCACAACACCAGCTGCAGTGAAGGCAAATAAATATCAAAAATGAGTTCCTTTAAGAGCAATGAAAACATTCATAAGAAAGATGATGGGTCATACTACGTAGTAAAGTTTGCAATGCATTTGTATAGGCTTGTTTTCGTACTGGCAGTGACAATTTTTATTCACCTTTGCATTCATATCTAGGTCGAGATACGCATACAAAATGACTTTGATATCGGGTATAATACCTATGTAGGTTCCACGATAAGCAAAAGCTATTAAACCCATGAAATGCCAATCACGACAATTGTCGTCTGCTTTGTCGTCTGCTGGTACTCTAATAGATATTAATAAGTTCTTTTGCAAACAGTGTGGACCCAGATCAGACTGCTCTAGGAGCAGTCTGATTTGGGGTCCACGCTGTTTGCCTGTAAGCGAAAATATTTTTTAAAACGTTTGCAAAAAAACAAATTCGCAGACGATATAAGCAGACGTACATTTTCAGATGTGGTTTTTCTCGGCATCTTAAGGGTTAAACACATTGAACTGGACATTAAAATCGACTTTTATCCAAGAGAGAAAAGTAAAAGACCAAACCAAAAGTAAACAAGATAAAATTGAAATGTGTTTGATAACAAGAGTAAACATTTAAATCATAGCAGAATTTCACCCGAAAGAAAATGGTCAGTTCGATCATGTCAATAAACTTATATGTTATTCACTTAACAGCACTTAAGAAATTAACCCATACATACCAAGCTAAAACGGACTCGCACACAAGTACTGGTAAACCGCTTAGAGGACCAAAGCCTGCCACGGCAAAGCGGTACGAGTCGGCCCGCCCATGCTTATGAACCCTATTGGTTTCATTGGGCGACAGGGCTTGAGATGTCATTTCATCTCAATGTCGGGTAAAAGTCCCGAAAAAATTGGAAGCAACGTCTCCAAAATGACCTTTACAGTGTTGACGGGGACGTTAAACCTCATATCAAACAAATACCAAGCGTCCCTAACCCATAGGAAACCTTTCCTATATACTGAACAAGTCCATAACTCATTCATTTAACCCTAACCCATTGGAAACCTCATTTAACTGGAGTCGTGTCTTTTATTTATTTATTTATTTATTTATTTATTTATTTATTTATTTATTTATTTTTCGTTTGGATCCTATTTTTTGATGGGAAATCACGTATGCAAACAGTGCAGACCTGGATTAGACGCAGCATTATACAGCATCTGATCTGGGTCTGCACTGTTTGCTTATGAGCCTTTTACAGGTTTCCAGTCAAGAATGGGCTAATAAAATTGTGAATCGTTTGTCTCAGAACGTAGGTTGGAAAAAGTCCTGAACAGGGACTTACACTGTTTTGACGATCCTTAAATATGCTCCATTAAAGGGATATTCTTTGGAAGCAAGGAATACCCCACAGAACTGAAAAAAATATGGAGTGTGCAGGTTTTCTGGGCCAGACTAGCTAGTTTCGGCCAATTAGGCCTCATCAGTGACCCTCAAATATCTTCAAAATTCCTTAACCCTTTTTGTACCAAATGGAATCTTCCTCAGGAGTCAGCAGGAGTCCACTTCAAAACTTAGGGGTGTCAGGTTGTGTTTTCTTCAAAATTCATTTGGAAAATTGCTGGACTTTTCGCAAACAGTGTAGGCCCTGTTCAGACGCCGCGTTCTGCAGCGTCTGATCTGCGCCTGCACTGTTTGCCAGGGTACCTGTTTTGGGGTTTCTGGTACCAAATGGGTTTAGTTCTTCTTAAAGAAAGTATACACCCTTATCAGACGTCGCCTTCTGCGGTGTATGATCTTCGTCTACCATGCTTATAAATGTCCCTATTTTTCAGTGGCGGGAGGGGAGACTGGGGGCGTTGTATATGTGGACTTGCCAATTTCATATAAAAAGACATCTTACTAAGTGGCCTAGTGGTTAAGAGCGCTGACTCTTGATTATTAGGTCTCTCACCGATGTGGTTCGAGCCTCGCTCGGGTCACATGTGAGACGCCAAGTTCTGCAACGGAAGGTCAGGTGGTTTTTGTTCGGGTACTCCGGTTTTCGCCCACCTCTGATTAACGATCGGCTCGATATGAGTGAAATAATCTTGAAAGGGCCGTAAAACCACCCCCCCCCCAAAAAAAAAAAAAAAAAAAAAAGACAAATTAGGTCTCCGCATGGCACGTATTAAATGTGAATGTCTTGAGTTATATCCCATGCAGAAATATTTTACATACAATTTACTGCCTTTGGCAATATTCTATTGCCAGTCTGCACCCAGGATCCAGCCGACTGAAGTATAATGTCTGAATGTCGAAGTTGCAAATGCTGTAATTTTGTCAAAAAGTACCTTTTCATCTTTTAAATGCACAAGTGTACTTTCAATATGCTTGTAACATCTTACCGAGTGGAATGCTTGAAAACTGTTGGAGAAGTTAAGTAGACAACCTTTCTATACTTTATAGAAGACAAATTGGAGATCAACTCAAAAAGGTTGCTAACGGCGAGGCATTTTTTGTGCTCACCAGAGCCGAAGGCTCATGGGGAGCTTATTGAATAGGCAGAGGTCTAGACTAGCTACCAGTCTGATAATAAAAGTCTGATCATTTTTTTTCTTTTTTTTTGTATTTTTATTGGTTTAAAAATTTATCACCTTCTTACTAATGGCAAGTCTATTTGGTAGAGTCTCAAATCTTAGGATTATGTTAAAATTGAGCCAGAGAGACTAGACTAGCTCAACTTTTATACACTGTTCATTTTAGTGCAAAAGATTATTTTAATTCCATATTATTCATTTTAACGCCTAGTGGCTAGGCTAGCAGAGGTCCGTCGTGGTCGTTTTAGCCTATAGAAATATGACAGCAAATATGGGCTTGTACACAGTTGCTAGAGTTCTGCCCGTGGCCTCGGTTTTGTGTGAAAGTTATACTTGTTATGGGCCGCATTTTTGGCTTGCAGCGACGGCTGCAAGCCAGTTAGATTGGAATAGTGATTCCGGTTTTAGACTTCTCTTTCTATGTTATTTTGGATCCTCAGGTATTTTTTTTAAACAAAAATCAGGGATGCAGTCAGCTTTTTCCGGTGTTCTGGCTCCCTCACCCTATAGCTCAATAGCTTTCGCATATTTTAATAGAATACAGGGTACCAGTTTAGTGAGAGATGGTCTAGTGACAGAGCTATCGTTTCTGTGCGAAAGTTTAACTTAACACCGAAGCGAATTTATCCACTAGGCCACAGTCTACTCAGCACTACCGTCAATACAGTTTACCTTCAAAAACATGTGCGAGTACATATTGGACATAAAGGTGAATACTATACTTTCCACATTTTCAATTACCTGCACGAATGAAATTGAATAATTTCATGTGAGAAATTAGAATAATAGCATTTACTGAAAACTATGATTTACCTGCCTGAAACCTCCATCATAATGTATATGTACAAACTTATAAGGGCCCCGCACTGAAAGTGTGGGTGCTCTATAGTAATCACTCTGTCTGTCTGTCCGTCCACAATTTTTTTATCCTCTATAACTTTCTTATTCCTGGATAGATTTAAATAAATACTTGGCAGAAATGTTAACCTTAATGTGATGGAGTACCTCAAAGGTCAGGGTCATACTTAGAGGTTAAAGGTCAAAAAAGGTCTTTGTTGTGTCCAATCAATAACTTTGTTATTCCTGGATGGATTTAAATAGTACTTGGCAGAAATGTTAACCATAATGTGACGGTGTGTCTTGCGCAAGACCCACAGCCGTACCTCAAAGGTCAAGGTCACACTTAGAGATAAAAGGTCAAAAAGCGTATTTTTATTGTGTCCAATCTATATCTTTCTTATACCTGGATGGATTTAAATATTACTTAGCAGAAATATTAACCATAATGTGACAGTGTGTCACGCGCAAGACCCAGGTCCGTACCTTAAAGGTCAAGGTCATACTTAGAGGTGAAAGGTAAAAAAAACGTCTTATTTATCGTGTCCGATCAATATCTTTCTTATTCCTGGATTGATTTTAGAATCTTATACTCCCTTGTATGTATATTTGTGTCGTCACCTAACAATTACATGTTTACTGGCCACATGACATGAATGTATACTCAGTATGTATGGAAGACCGTCTCCGTGATCCAGTGATTAAGGTTGCTGACTTGTAATCACTGGAGGATCATGGGTTCGAGCCCCGCTACCGGCCATGATCGTTTACGTGAGAACATTTGGTAGTTTGTGTCGGAGGATCGGAGTATAGTTCTGGTACTTTCCAGGAACGATGGCTAGGAAACTACCCGCCTGTATATGACTGAAAGATTGTTGAACGGGCGTAAAACCTAGCAAAACAAACAGTATGTATGATGTGTTCTACGACATTGTCTCTCATAAATCTGTTAGGGACATTTATTTTGTTCTGTTTGTCCATTTCTACTTGCTAAATCGCATATCGTCCGTGTTCCATAAGTCCATTATTCCTCCTGTCTGTCTGTTAACAATGTCTTCTTCCAACTACTATTCAGATACTACTGAGCAAATTTCAATAAAACAGGGTCATCACAATGATCCCTTACTATCATAGTTGGCCAAAAGTGAGAATGTGATCATTGGGTCACATGTCAATGCCTCAGTTACCTTAACATTGAAATATTTCTTCCAATAAATGTCAGGGTAGTGCCACATAGAAAATTGACACCTCATGGGCTTGTCCATTCCAATGTGTAGATTAACCATATATTGCCTTTGAGTACACTGCATCAAAATGCTATGTCCCATTAACAAGAACAGTGCAACTTGCTTCCTCACCAGTACTTTCATCTACATCAACTCGTACATCCATGTGGCGGCAATATGGCTACATTTACACCAGGAACAGTATATCCTTAAAACCAGGCAAGCCTTTCCTTTTAAAAGGAACCTTTATTCTTCTTGTGAAAGCTTATATTTATTGAATTAATATAAAGGTCAACCTGCATTGTGGTAACTAATGGCCGTCACCTTCGTGTCAAACCCTACGTCTATGATGTCTACGCCCATCGGCGCAGTCAATTACGATATCTCTCTCGTGTGCATAATGCATTCTATCGTATCTTCAAAATTGTTACTTTTCTGATGGAATGCGTGATATTTTTCTTCGTAATGATCCAAACATAGGTTCTGTGTGCTCAATAGAACTGCCTCGTTGAGATGGTTCCACGACTCAGAGCAGTTAAAAATGATGTTTTCCCCTGTATACCCCGGTTTTTCCTATAAAAATGAGACCGGCCCCGATAGCTCAGTTGGTAGAGTGTCCGCTCCGGGGAACGGGGGTTTCGGGTTCGATCCCGGGCCGCGACATACCAAAGTCGTTAAAAATGGTACTAGCTGCTCCTCGCTTGGCACTCAGATTTACGGGGTAGAGCTAGGACTGGTCGATCCAGTGTCAGGATAATGTGACTGGGTGTGGTATCATGCAATGTGTCTGGGACATGATACTTCAGTGTGGCAGCACTATAAACGTGAGCATTGAGCTCCCTGTCGCAACCAGACACCGTCGTGATATGACTGAAAAATTGTTGAAAGCGACGTTAAACCCGAATTCACACACACACACACACACACACACACACACCACACACACACACACACACACACACACACACACACACACACACTATAAAAATAAGGTTTAGAGGCATGTTCATTACACGGACTTTTTGTTTGTTTTGTTTGAATCGAGGCTTAACGTCCCGGTCAGCACTACTTAGGTCATTTTGGAGACGTCGCTTCCAATTTTGTGCGACTTTCACAGGAGTTGAAATGACATCTCAAGCCCTGCTGCCAAATGAAACCAAAAGGCTTATGAGCAATAGTCATTCGTCATCGATTGTCACGTGGATATAGGAATTATAACTCAAATTCAGTTAGTACTTTTGGGTCGACTGACAAATAATCGACTCAAAAATGGACACCGTTGGCAGACACTATAAGATACTTCTTGATCAGTTACGCTAAAGTAAACAGATATTTTCATTCAGTTTTCATTCTAACTTGATATTTCCACGTACATAAACAAGAGCATCACGAAAACATGACCCCCTCGAACCCCACTTTTATATAGTGAAACTGGGGTTTGTAGGGGTATGCATTATTTTACTTATTTCTGCTCATAACATAGATTGTGGAAATTCGTTAGAGTCGGCTCTTTGAGGCGGTTCTAACGAGTATCCACAATCTATGTTTTGAGCAAAAATGAGAAAAATATCGAAAGTTTTCATCTGATAATTTTCATTTTTCGGTGATAAAAGTTACAATGTATTTGCATAGGCGTGTTTTCGTAATGAAGACCATGATGGTCCTATATCGCTCACCTTAGCTAACAGATTATAAAGTTCAGGAAGTTCCAATCTTTACCGAGGACAAGGTCAAAACAGAGGGACGTTACTCCGAGAGACAGGCAGACATCACCAGTTTTCAAACTCATCCAAACTTCCATTCCAAACCTACTTATATGCTAGTTTCAGGAAGATTCGATCGAAACTGAAGGAGTGGCGATGACAAGGTACAAAATAAGCATTTTCAGCAAAGAAGCGGACTTAACTCTATGCGTAATGTGCCAACAATGTTGCTTTGTAAACACATTCAAGCTTTTATTTCTAACTTACTTATATGTAAGTTTAAGGGGGGGGGGGGGGGGGTCCGTTCAAAACTTAATGACTTATGACGATGACAATGTCAAAAATGGGCAATTTCAGCAATCAAAGGGACATAGCTCTATGATAAATAGACCGCCCTCACCAGTTTTTAAACTAATCCAAGCTTTTATCACTGACTAACTTACATGTAAGTTTCAAGAAGATTCTATAAAAAACTGAAGAGGCTACGGTGATGACAAGGTCAAAAACAAACATTTTCTGCAGACAAAGTGCTGAACTCTATGATAAATAAGCCAACCTCACCGTTTTGTTTTAAACTCATTCAAGCTTTTATTCATGACTTGCTTATATGTTAGTTTCACGAAGATCCGATCAAAACTGAAGGGGCTACGGTGATGACAAGCATTGTCAGCAAAGTTGGGAACCTAACTCTGCGAGTAATAGGCCGACATTGCATGCTACAGGGATGCAAACCAACAGGCGCCCATTCGCCCAAGACGCCTAATTTTTTTGCCTGGGCGCCTAAGTTTCGAATAAAATGCCTATTGACTTACTGTAAAATTTGGATTTAAGACAATCTGGGCGCTTAAAGCAAAATGTTTAGTCTGTATCCCTGATGCTAGTTGTCAAACTCATCCGAGCTTTTATCCCTGACTTACTTGTTTGTAATATTCAAAAAGACATGATGAAAACTGAAGGAGTTACTGTAATGACAAGGTCAAAAATAGGCATTTTATGCAATCAAAGGGACGTAACTCTATAATAAAGAAGCTGACCTCGTCAGTTTTTGAACTCATCCAAGTTTTATCCTTGACTTACTTACAAGTAAGTTTCTAGAAGATCCGATAAAAATTGAAGGGGCTGCGGTTATAACAAGGTCAAAAATATACATTTTCTGAAATCAAGGGGGGACATAACTCTCTGAAATATAGAAATTTTCACCAATTAAACTCTGCTGAGGTTTTTCCCTTACTTACTTACATGTTAGTTTCTAGAAGATCCGACGGAAACTGAATGGGCTACAGTGGTGACAAGGTCAAAAACAGACATTTTCAGCTATCAAGGGGACGTCACTCTATGACAGATATGCCCATCTCACCAGTTTTCAAACTCATCCAAGCTTTTATACCTGACTTACTTGCTTTTAAGTTTCAAGAACGTCCGATCAAAACTGAAGGAGCTACTGTAATGACAAGGTCAAAAATAAGCATTTCCAGCAAAATAGGGGACATAACTCCGTAAGTAATCGACCGACATCGCTAGTTTTCAACTCATCCAACTCATCCAAGTTGTTATCCCTGACTTACTTGTATGTAAGTTTCAGGAAGATCTGATCAAAACTGAAGGGCCTACGGTGATGACAAGGTCAAAAATAGGCATTTTCGGCAACCAAGGGGACGTAACTATGATTAATAGGCCGCCTTGGCCAGTATTCGAACTCGTCCGAGTTTTATACCCAGCCACCTTACGTATACGTTTCAGAAAGATCCGATCAAAACTGAAGGCGCTACTATGATGACAAGCATTTTCCCATTTTAAGTCTATGGGACCTTCTGGCTGCCATAGCAACCAAATTTTTCATTCGATCTCAAAAAAATGGAGGCATGCTGCAGATGAGAAATGGTTGAGATCAGCCTGCAGGTTGCAGAGATATAACTGGTCAAATGTGTGGACGGACGAGGGACGGACAACGGAGGACCCACTATACTATAAGCTCCCCTGGAGTCTTCGGCCCAGGTGAGCTAAAAGCTTGACGTTTTCTGCATGAAAATAAAATATACCCTTGTAAACTCCACTTTTCTCTGTATAAAATGGCATTTACAATGGATTTATGTTGTTTTTTTTCCTCAGAAACTACGTTGTCGATACAAGTACATTGTGTAAGAATGCTTTTAAACGTCTTTCCGAATGCCGTGGATCTGCGCGTTTTGGGATCATGCGTGCAAGAGGAAACCCCATAGAAACCACCTACCTTGGACGACCAGTAGTTTACAGACCTATGCATCTTCATGTCCGACGTTTTATTATTATTCGATAAATACTTCTATAAATAAACGTTGACATTAATGATTTTGTGGAATGATCTAAATTCTAAACAGCGTCCAGTATTCTTCTCTTCCGACAACGAAAGGACGTAAGAAAAAAGAAACACTTACTTAAAAATTTGGTTCGACGTTGAAAAATCCTTCTTTGCAATCCGACCCAGAGCATCAAACGTAAGTTTTATAAATACCGGTTTGATCGATTTTATTTCAAAATCGATAGATATCCAATAATTAGAAAGCAGTCCCATTGAAGACTAGTATAACAGAGCCCAGCTTTGATAAGCAATATACGGGTGGTTATACAATGTACAGTGCATCTTAGGTCATGTGTTCTCGGCGAATTTTCAAATCTGCGGGCGCAAGGACTCACTCATTTTGCAGCCATCACGCTCACAAGCTGGTGTAATGAATTCCCTTCTAAACCCCACTTTATATAGAGAAAACTGCGTTTTACATCATTTTCTTATTTTTGCTCCGAAATGTAGGTTGTGGGTACTCGTTAGAACCGCATCGATGAGGCGGTTCTAAAGAGTACCAAAACCTATGTTTGAAGTATGAATTACATTACGAAAACACGCCTATACAAATACATTGTACCCTTTATCGCCGTAAAAAGGAAAATTTTAAGATGAAAAATTTTGATATTTTTCTTATTTCTGCTCTAAAATATAGAATGTGGATACTCGTTAGAACCGCCTCACAGGCGGTTCTAACGAGTATCCACATTCTATATTTAAGCGCAGAAATAAGAAAAAATAAGGGTTACCCCTGCAAACCCCAGTTTTACTACATTAAAGTGGGGTTCAAGGGGTCAAAATTATATAGGTGCGTTTTCATGATGAGGAAACTATCACAAATTTTCGTCAGAAAAACAATAGTAAAATATACACTATTTTACAAGGCGTGTCAGTCAATATGAATAGACTTTCAGATGCGTCTTTAAACCGTGGTCCCGTCTTCGTATGACCTTAGTTGTTGGTGGGACGTAAAACTCAAACACTCACTACGCCCCCGCCCGTAGGGGCTTGAAAAAATATATAGGCTGCATGATGCTTCCACGCAGAGCTGAATTCGGCCCGCACACTAGTACTGGTAAACCGCTTAGAGGATATAAGCCTGTCCAGGAACCGCGGTGCGAGGCGGACCGTCCATGCTAATAAACCCTATTTGTTTCATTGGGCGACAGGGCTTGAGATGTCATTTCATCTCAATGTCGGGTAAAAGTCCCACAAAATTGGAAGCAACGTCTCCAAAATGACCTTTACAGTGTTGACGGGGACGTTAACCTCAAATCAAACAAACAAATCAAACACTCACTCACTCACTGACAGTCAATATGAAGAAGAGTTGCATCATGGGGAATCCATACAGCACACAGCGAAGACTGTGGTCAGACTGCTTACATGCCTTGTCATTAAGGAAACACGCGTATTCAAGTATAATGAAAAGTTCACCACCAAAAATGTTTCATGTAAGTTTTAAATAAAAAATTCTGACATTTTTAGCTCACCTGAGCTCATGTGAGGTAATATAGTATGCCAATGCCCCGGCGTCCGTCGTCCGTTCACATTTTCAAATAAGTATATCTTTAACGCCAGTTGGCCAATCATGATTAAATTTCATGTTATCAGGTAGGGGAAAGGATGCATAATGTTTTGGGGCAGATCAAATGGAAACTCTTGTTGCCATGGCAACATATAGGTCCTATATACTTAACATGGGAAAACTTAAAAAATCTTCTTCTCTGAAACCACAAGGCCCAGAGCTAAAATATTTAGTATGTAGCAATGCCAAATGTTCCCCTTCATAAATCCTGCCAATCATGCCTCTGAGGTCTGAATTGGCCACGCCCCGGGGCTCCTTAGCTTCCATAGGCTTGTAATGGGGGAAAAAGCTTCAAAAATCTTCTTCTCCGAAACCATAAAGCCCATAGTTAAGATATTTAGAATGTAGCAACGTAATATCATCACGAAAACACGCCTATACAAATACATTGCCACCTTCATCGCCGAAAAAATGAAAAATTTATGATAAAAAAGTTAGATATTTTTCTTATTTCTGCTCAAAATATAGATTGTGGGCACTTTTTAGAACCGCCTCATCGAGGCGGTTCTAACGAGTCCCCTCAATCTATATTTTAGAGCAGAAATAAGAAAAATAAGGTATACCCCCAGAAACCCCAGTTTTACTATATAAAAGTGGGGTTCAAGGGGGTCAAAACTATATAGACGTGTTTTCGTGATATGGTCACCTACATAAATCGTGCCCCTGAAGTCAGAATTTGCAACGTCCCGGGGCTCATAAGTTCCCATATAGACTTACAATGGGAAAATCTTAGAAAATCTTCCTCTCTGAAACCACGACTAGTGCTTAGATATTCAGTGTGTAGCAATGTCGAGTAGTCCCCTGTATAAATCCTGCCAATCATGCCCCTGGAGTCCAAATTGGCCACGCCCCGGGGCACATAATCTCCCATAGACTTACAAAGAAAAAAAAGTTAAATAACCTTCTTCTCTGAAACCACACGGCCCAGAGCTTACATATTTAGTATGTAGCAATGTCAAGTGGTGCCCTACATAGATCCAATGCCCTACATAGATCCTGCCATTCATGCCCCTGGTGTCCAAATTGGCCACGCTCCGGGGCTCCTTAGCTTCCATAGACATATAAATGAAAAAAAAAAAATAAAAATAAAATAAAAAAAATAAAAACAGCTTTTAAAATCTTCTTCTCGAAAACCATAAAGCCAATAGGTGAGATGTTTAGTATGTAGCAACGTAATATGGTCACCTACATAAATCCTTCCAATCATGCCACTGGGGTCAGAATTGGCCTCGTCCCGGGGCTCATAAGCTCCCATAGAAGTAGTAGAGTATGCGCCGTACTATGGTGGGGCAATGGGCTATTTCAATCCTCAGTCCCTCCTCTTCACTCCTCCGACATTCCTCTTATTTCCTCAAGCCTCATCAGCACGTCCTCTTCAGTTAGATGCTCATCAGACTGGTGATCAGGAGATTGCGATTTGGACCCCAGCCGGGTACAACGCTTTCCTATAACATGCTTGTTATTAAGTTTCCGGTCGCAAATGAAGAATTTCTGTAGGTTCGATTTTATATACTGACTTTTCAAACTGCGATGTAGCGCTTTATTAGCTTGAGCGTAATTCAACCCCTTTCTTTTTTGGTTACGATATTCCATTTTCGGGTTACCGAAAGAACCGAACGACCCAACATGTTACTAAGCGCAGTGGCATAACGTCGCCGATAACCACGTGACTCCAGTAAACAGTTTAAGATAGCCATGCTTATCGTTACGAGGTTCTAAGTATTGCGTTAAGAGGATCACGGGACTGAAGTCCGGGTTTGGCAAATAACAATGCAGATCCAGATAAGTCGCAGCTTGTAGCGACCAGAGCCCAGTTGTTCAAAGCCTCGTTAGCTTAACGAGCTCGTTAGTGGTCATATTGTTAACTCTTCTAGCAAGTACAATATCGTAAATTTTGTTATTTTTGCTGGAAAAATGTGAGCAGCTCAGCAAAAGCTGCTCACATTTTTTCAGCAAAAATTTCAGCATATTTGCCATATTAAATGATCAAAATTTTAACGATACGTTAACTAACGACGTCGTTAGTTTTGAACAACTGGCCCCAGGACGCCGTTACAAATACGCAACACCAGCGGTAAACATGACCTTAGAGGCGTTGACTGGTCCGTTAAATTCCATACCAAACCGAAATCATTTCGAAAGTTAGGTTTTAGAAAATGAGCTGAAGGTTCTGCCAACAGCGAAGTGATAAATTCCATATGGCAACTGATTCAGCTCGATTCAGAAAAGGGGATCCTATGCGTGGACAGTGTGGATCCAGACCAGAGACCGTTACAGTGTATATCCGATCAGATTTTTTTTCCGTTTATCATACCCCGCTTTTTTTTACTAACAAACAAACAAACAAAAAACAACAACAACAACAAGAACAAAAAAAAATCAAAAACGCTACGCTCAAAATTTCAATTCCTCGCCCACCTATCTCTGTCAGCAATCAATGTAGACCCAGATCTGACTATGATTAATGGTCTATCCTTTCGTTCTTAATCTTAACGCACACAAGAAGTGCAACATTATACCGACATTCCCTTGTTTTCAATTCTAGTTATTTCCCTTGGACCACAGGCCTCCAATACGCTAAAAAGTATCTATAATAGAGGCTAACAAAGCATGGCATTCAAACGCGCGGAAATATTGGCGCGAGAAATAAGACTACTCCCACGTCATCCAAGATGGCTGACCGAATGTGACGTGGTATATGAAGGCGTTGTCCTGCATTAAACAGTATGATAACGTCGTGTAAAATATCCCATCGCCCGATCATAGTACGGCGCATAAAAAGTATAGTCTTACAGTGAAAAAAAATCTTCTCCTTTGAAACAACAAGGCCCAAACCCATGATATTTAGTATGTAGCAATGCCAAGTGGTCCCCTACATAAATACTGTCAGCCATGCCCCTGGGGTCCACATTGGTCACACCACAGGGCTCCTTAGCTCCCATAGACGTATAATGAAAAAAAAAAAAAGCTTAAAAACTTCTTCACTGAAACCATAAAGCCCATAGCTAAGATATTTATGCCTCGGTCACAAATTCGGCGTACCCCGGTCGAGCTATACTAGACGTGGTGGTCGGCCGAGCTGTCCAAGTCGAGAAGGGGTCGGAAGCGGGTGTCTGGCTCGGTTTTGGCAAAAAAGTATGCCGTGCGAAGTATGCCGTGCGGGGCCTGGAGGGACATCCGCCGGAAATCGGGCGGTGTCTGCCAGATTTTTGCGGGGAAGCCGGGCGGAAATCGCCGGTGCACTGCAGGTTACCGGCCGTACGCCGGCCGTATATCTGGCGATTGTTACTAGCCGCCAGCGCATCGGTCAATGTTCCACAGATGTCTGCCTAGTTCCCGGCCGGGCACGGCCCGTCGCAGGGCGAGGCACGGGTTTACACCCGCCGGGAATGGTCCAGTTGTCCAGGGGTATATAAACTGCATCATCTCCTGCCTTTACAACAGATGGGTCAGCTCAGTTAGTGGGTGAACATCCTTCAACTTGTTGGCTTCGAAGAAAACTTTCTTCGAAGAAAAGCGATACAAGATGCCTATTATCCCTACTGGTCTGCTAAAAACCGGCACACATCGGAGATCGGACCCTTATATAGTTGAACGTCAATCAGTGGGACTCCAGAAGGAAACCGGTCGGCGATCGAGCGGCGGCAGCCGAAACAGGATTCTTTGAGCGGATTCCACTTGATTACCTGTCGGGCGACGCCGGGCGTCGGCCGATTACTGCCCGATTATCTGATTGGTCGGGGTCCGCTCTATACGACCACCGGATGCCAGCCGATGCCATCGACATCGTCCCGACGTCGGTACGAGCTCTGCTCGACTTTTATTCGACCTAGAAGTCGATGAGAAATCGGTGAAAATTTTAAGTGCGAGTTAAAATTTCACTGGGCCCCTCCCGACCACCACCGACGCCTCAACATCCGGCGGGACGCCATCCGAACACCAGCCCGATTTAACCCCAAATCAGCTGCCAACTCGTCGGGCGGTGCTCGAATAGTGATTTGTGACCGTGGCATTACTTTGTAGTAACGTGAAATGGTCACCTACATAAACTAGAGCTGTCAGAGGATCTGACTATAGCCCCGCTTCAGCGCTGTCAGAGAAGAAAGTTATTTAAGCTGCAGAGAAAACAGTTATGAACAAGAAATAACTGTTGAAAATTTTACATTATCTGGAAAAACTCCAAGAGTTGTGAGCCCTTGTCCCTCATTTCAATGAGCATGATACATTACCAGAATGTCCATGTTTATACTAAATTTCATCTTCCATTTTTCAATGTTCAAAGGGTAATAACTCCTAAAGTACATGTAGGCAAATCAGAGTCAGGGTTCCTGCGCTCTGCACATTGTCTCATGGTGCTTTACACTTGTGTGAAGTGTCATGAAAATATCTCAAATGGTTTGTGAGTTATGGAGCCGACACAGTCAAAATTGCCTTTGTAATTGTTCAAAGGGCAATAACTCCTAAAGTAGGCAAACCAGAGTTATGGTTCCTGCACTCTGCACATCAACTCAAGGTGCTTTTCATTTATTTGAAGTTTCATGAAAATATCAGAAACGGTTATGGAGCGGACATAGTTAAAATTGCCATTTTTTAATATTCAAAAGCCTATAACTGAAAAAGTAGACTATCCAGAGTTTGGGTTCCTGCGCTCTGCACACGTAATATGGTGCTTTACATTTGTGTGAAGTTTCATAAAATTATCTCAAACGGTTTTTGAGTTATCGAGCAAAGACGGCTAAAATTGATATTTTTCAATATTCAAAGGGAAATAACTCAAAAATTAGGCAATCCAGAGTTATGGTTCCTGCACTCTGCACACCATCTCATGGTGTTTAATGTTTGTGTGAAGTTTCATGAAAATATGTGAATGGGTTTTAAAGTTATGGAGCGGACACGAAAATTGTTAACAGACACAGACAGACACACAGACAGACACACAGAAAATACGAAAACCAGAGTTATGGTTCTTGCGCTCTGCACATTGTCTCATAGTGCTTAACATTTGTGTGAAGTTTCATGAAATTATCTCAAACGGTTTTCGAGTTATGAAGCGGACACTGTTAAAATTGCCATTTTTCAATGTTCAAAGGGCAATGACTCCAAAAATAAGCAATGCAGAGTTATGGTTCCTGCGCTCTGCACATCGTCTCATAGTGCTTAACATTTGTGTGAAGTTTCCTAAAAATATCTCAAACGGCTTTCGAGTTATGAAGCGGACACAATTAAAATTGCCATTTTTCAATGTTCAAAGGGCAATAACTCCAAAAGTAGGCAATCCACAGTTATAATTCCTTCGCTCTGCACATTGTCTTATGGTGTTTAACATTTGTGTGAAGTTTCATGAAAATATGTTAAGCAGATACAAAGTTATGGAGCCAACACAAATTAACGGAATCACGGAATCACGGAATTACGGAATTACGGAAAATGTTCAAAGGGCAATAACTCCAAAAGTAGGCAATCCACAGTTATAATTCCTTCGCTCTGCACATTGTCTTATGGTGTTTAACATTTGTGTGAAGTTTCATGAAAATATGTTAAGCAGATACAAAGTTATGGAGCCAACACAAATTAACGGAATCACGGAATGACAGAAGGACATGGCAAATCCAATATAGCCCCACTTTTTCAAAGCGGGGCTATAATAATGCCAACTATGCCTCTGGGGTCAAAATTGGCCACGCCCCTATGCTCATTAGCTCCCATAGACTAACCATGCCCCTAGGGTCTAAATTGACTAAAACATCCAGACTTCCGCATGAGTCTTTAAACCGAGGTCCTGTTTTCGTATCAACTTATCTGTTGGTGGAACGTAAAACTAAAACACACTCTGCAGACTAATAATACAAACAACTTAAGAAATCTTCTTTTTGAACTATAAGGCCTTGATATTAGATATTTAGTATTAATGCAACATCAATGGGCCGTCCACATAAATCCTACCAGCCATGCCTCAGCCCCCGCCCATCGGAGCTTGTAGAAATAGATGGGTTGCATGATGCTTCCTTGCAGAGCCGAAACATACCGCAGACGAGTACTGGCAAACCGCTTAGAGGATCTAAGTCTGCCCAGGCAAAGCGGCGCGAGTCGGTACATCCATGCTTATAAACCCTGTTGGATTCATTGGGCGACAGGGCTTAATATGTCATTTCATCTCTATGTTGGGTAAAACTCCCACAAAATTGGAAGCAACGTCTCAAAAATGACCTATACTGTGTTGACGGGAACGTTAAACCTCAAATCAAACAAACAGAACCAGCCATTCCTATATGGCGTCCAAATTGGCCATATCTCTGGGCTCATTATCTCCCACTGATTTATAATTTGGAGAAACTCACAAAATCTTCTGCTCCGAAACCATGCGACAAACATCTTACTAAAATGTTCCCAAGGTGAGCGGTTAGGCTCATTGAGCCTCCTGTTCATATTTCTTCTCAAAACATAAATTATGGGAATTCGTAAGAAGGTAAGGCGGTTTTAACGAGTACCCACAATCTATGTTGTTGAGAAGCTAAACATAAATCGTGGGAATTCGCTATAGCCACCTCAGCAAGGCGATTCTAACGAGTACCCACAATGTATATTGTTGAGCAGACATAAGAAAAATAATGTATACCCTTGTAGAAACCAGTGGGGTTTAAGGGATCAAAATAACATAGACGTGTTTTTGTGAAGACATCATTGGACATCTATATAGTGTATAGGAAAGACTTTGATCAGACTGATTATCCACTCATTTATTATGTATAACTTTCACTGGCCTCCGTGGCCAAATGGCTAAGAGTACTGACTATAATCATTATGTCTCTCATCGCGATAGGTTCGGGCCTGTCTCGGGTCACATGTGAGACGCCAGGTTGCGCAACGGAAGATGAGGTGTTTATTTTTTTTCGGGTACTCTGGTTTTCGCCAACCTATGATTAATTACCGTCTCGAAATGAGTTGGTTGATTTGAGGTTTAAAGTCCCCGTCAACACTGTAAAGGTCATTTCGGAGACGTTGCTTCCAATTTGTGGGACTTTTACCCGACATTGAGATGAAATGACACCTCAAGCCCTGTCGCCCAATGAAACCAATAGGGTTTATTAGCATGGACGGTCCGCCTCGCACCGCGGTTCCTGGACAGGCTTAGATCCTCTAAGCGGTTTATCAGTACTAGTGTGCGGGCAGGATTCAGCTCTGCGTGGAAGCATCATGCAGCCCATATATTTCCTCAAGCCCCTATGGGCGGGGGCCATTCTCGAAATGAGTGAACAAATTTTGAAAAGGCCTTAAAACAAAAGAATAAATAAATAAATAAATAAAATTAAAAGATATAGAGGATCCAACATGAGTGTCCATGTATTATTGAATTTATTAAACGAGTTGAGGAAAAGGGATAAAATGCGAGGCTTTGCCCCTTTTCCTCGACGAGTTTAATAAATTCAATAATACATCAGATTCTATCTATCATATGACATTTAAAACGCATTTTATTACAAAAATATCAATATTCCGCCATTAGTAAACGCGACGTCGTTAAGGACGTCGTACATGTACATGTAACGTTACGGGACGTATCTAGCTAATTTGCATATTTAATCCACTAGTGGATTATCGAAAATATTACATGGTGTTATTACACTCTCAGACACGACGTCATATGATAAAAAAGGCATTGACTGGGACGTTACAAACAAACATTACGAACACACGCTTGTACAAATGCATAGCAACTTTACCGCCGAAAAAACGAAAATTTGAAGATGAAAAAGTGTGATATTTTTCTTATTTTTGCTCAAAATATAGATTGTGGGTACCCGTTAGAGCCGCCTCATCGGGCGGTTCTAACGAGTGCCCACAATCTATATTTCAGAGTAGAAATAAGAAAAATAAGGCATACCCGTGTAAACCTCAGTTTTCACTTTTAGTGTGACCCTCACGGAACAGATGGCCAGGTAAAATGTCAGATAAAGTTGGCCATCACTGTACAAAAGTGGGGTTCAAGGGGTTCAGAAGTATATAGGCGTGTTTTCGTGGTGCAAAGTTGTGAAAACTTTAGGAGGCCTTCATGCGGACTGAACAAATTATTTGTCTAAATCGCAACGGAAGTAAGGGCGATGATTGTGGCCACGTAAAATCGATTGAAGCCCCCCCCCCCCCCCCCCCCCCCCCCCCCCCGCAAGTGGAATTCGTTTCACTGACCGTTCCAAGGCGGTTCTTCTGCCGCGGTTTATTTTTGTTATGGTTTGTCTTTGTGTGTGTATTTTGGGCATTTTAGTTTTCCTCTATGGATTTTTTCATTGGTTTCTTTCCCTTTGGTGTCTCCGATGGGAGCTTGGCCCACGCCCATCGGGGCTTGAAGAAAAAGATGGGCTGCATGATGCTTCCATGCAGAGCTGAATCCGATTCGCACATGAGTACTGGTAAACTGCTTAGAGAATCTAAGCCTACCCAGGCAAAGCAGTGCGAGTTGGACCGTCCATGCTTATAAACCCTATTAGTTTGATTGGGCGACAGGGCTTGAGAGGTCATTTTATCTCAATGTCGGTATAGGTCCCGCAAAATTGGAAGCAGCGTCTCAAAAATGACATATACTGTGTTGACGGGGACATTAAACCTCAAATCAAACAAACATACGAACTCTAATGGGAGCTGTGGGTTAATTGTATCGATTCCTGATCTATTTTAAATGTTCTTTAAAAAAGGTAATTCTTTGGAAGCGAAGACAAAAAAAAAAAAAAAAAAAAAAAAAGAAAAAGATAGAGAGAGAAAAAAAACCCGCACAAACCCTGAGACATTTATCCTTAATTGTAGACCATTTTTCATTCCAAAATGGCTACTTTTGTGATGAAAGTCTGTGATATTTGTCTTATTTTCACTGCAAACATAGGTTGTGGGCGATCGTTAGAACCGCCTCATTGAGGCGGTTCTAATGAGTACCCACAACCTATGTCTTGGAGTAACAATAAGATAAAAAATGTATACCCCCGTAAACCCTAGTTTTAACAATATAAAATGGGGTAAAGTGGGGTCTTCATTTCACGGACTAGTTCACGTGATGTTCTTCAAGGATGGTTATGTAAGTTTTCGTAAAATTCAAGCCTTGTATAAAGTTAATTGACACGCCTATACGTCGCACGGATGAGTGTTTTTGTGATGTATTCAGATATTTTGGGGGACAATAGCCACAGAGTATTGAAGAGAGATTTTGGCACTACATTTTGCAATAATGCATATGACCTAATCACCAACAAGAGGCGCCTTGAAAAAATATAGCGCAATATTCGAAACAGTTTCAAAAGTTCCTCATTGAATTAACCGCCGATGGAAATAAATATTATAACTTGATTTATCCATAAAGCTGACCGTGACAGGGATTCACTGAGGGATTCTCCATATTAAAACACGAATGAAAACAATGTAGACTAATACGCCATTCACCGTCTTTTTATAGATCAGTGCAATTAGCCCATTTTACAGCTAATTTTGTACCGGAAATCCCAAAACTGTCAGCTGGCAAACAGCGCAGGTCCAGATCAGAAACCGCAGAACACGGAGTCTCATTAGGGGCATACACTGCATGTTTGCAAAAGGTTCAGCATTTTCCAGACACATTTCAATAAACTCATGTCGTACCACTAAACGCGTTGTGCAAAGTCATGCATGTCTCAGTTTTAACAAAGTTATATCTCAACAAAATATGCAAGTCACTTCGTTCAGGTTGCACTACAGTAAATAATTGGTCTTTATGAAAGCTGCACTTGCTTTGGGGAGAGCTTTCAGTACAGAATTGAATATTCTGCTGCTTCTGATTGGATTTGGTGCTAAGACATTATTTTTCTGAGAAGTATTATTGTTTATTAGAAGAAATATTAGTAGGTATTTGCTATTGTAAAATGCAGCTGATTTAAATTGAACCATAAAATTGTGCTGACTGGCCACTGGAAATGTCTGGATTTATTCGCTGCGGTATGGGTTTGTTGACACTGGCTGCCAAAAAGGCCAAAATATGCCGCACAGCATACATATTTTTTAGCTTCTTCTGGAAGGTAAATGGTCAGCCTGTCAAATTATATGCCTCATAATGGAAGCATTAGACTTGCTGAAATGTGGTAGAACATGGAATATGCCCAAATTTACATTGTGAGTAAGGGGATTTTTTTTACTGTAGTGCCACCTAAACCGAAAGTAGAAAAATCAGCTCCCCTCTAATGTTTTCATTCATTACATAATATTTTCACACATAATAGGTTCCTTCCAATTCTGTGTCTTAAAGTGGATCTTCCTGGCATGTATTTGGCACAGAAACTGTACAAATTGTAAGTTTAGTGCTAATTTAGGACTAACTGGGTGTATTTTGTAAGTTTTTGCTTCTGTTCCATGTAATTGGAGGGGGGGGGGGGTACTTAAAAGCCATGTAAATCAGTTGTCATTGGTCTGTTTGGAAAGCAGAGCTGCAGTAAATGTCTAAACAGGAACACAAGAAAAAGAAAATACTCAATAGTGAATATAACACTGAGGTTACTTGGCATTAGACAAGGGTCTCAAGCCAATGCAAAATTTCAAAATTGTCTCTCCGAACAGCCCGCTGCAATATTGCAATGAGTTTTCTCAGCCGTTGTAAGTTCTTACTGGTTGGGTTCATGTTACAAGATTTGAATATATATATTCAGACATTTCTCATGGCATTAAGGCATTTATAATCATTTTCATCAAGGTTTTGTCCCCCAAATATCCTCAAAATGCCAATTTTTACTGAAATTAGGGGGTATAGGTGTGAGAACAGCCAAAATTTCTAGCATGGCTGCTAATAGGACATGATTTAGTGCATTTTAGGATTAAAGTATTCCAAAGACATCTGAGAAGAAGCACTGATGCAAGTCGGTTTCTGGGTTCCATTCAGGAAAGAGGTAAACTTTGCGCTTTTTCACAAAACATGGTTTGTCCGGCTTTCATCGTAGAATCTGGAAGCGATAACTTTTTCGCAAAGTTTAAAGATTCTTTGTCACTGAACATTAATTATGCATGACTATATTATTAGATATGGTCTAAACTTGTGTTTGGCAATTCTTTTGGTGGATCATAAAGAAATTAGGGTTTGGTATAGGTTGCACTACAGTAAATAATTGGTCTTTATGAAAGCTGCACTTGCTTTGGGGAGAGCTTTCAGTACAGAATTGAATATTCTGCTGCTTCTGATTGGATTTGGTGCTAAGACATTATTTTTCTGAGAAGTATTATTGTTTATTAGAAGAAATATTAGTAGGTATTTGCTATTGTAAAATGCAGCTGATTTAAATTGAACCATAAAATTGTGCTGACTGGCCACTGGAAATGTCTGGATTTATTCGCTGCGGTATGGGTTTGTTGACACTGGCTGCCAAAAAGGCCAAAATATGCCGCACAGCATACATATTTTTTAGCTTCTTCTGGAAGGTAAATGGTCAGCCTGTCAAATTATATGCCTCATAATGGAAGCATTAGACTTGCTGAAATGTGGTAGAACATGGAATATGCCCAAATTTACATTGTGAGTAAGGGGATTTTTTTTACTGTAGTGCCACCTAAACCGAAAGTAGAAAAATCAGCTCCCCTCTAATGTTTTCATTCATTACATAATATTTTCACACATAATAGGTTCCTTCCAATTCTGTGTCTTAAAGTGGATCTTCCTGGCATGTATTTGGCACAGAAACTGTACAAATTGTAAGTTTAGTGCTAATTTAGGACTAACTGGGTGTATTTTGTAAGTTTTTGCTTCTGTTCCATGTAATTGGAGGGGGGGGGGGGGGTACTTAAAAGCCATGTAAATCAGTTGTCATTGGTCTGTTTGGAAAGCAGAGCTGCAGTAAATGTCTAAACAGGAACACAAGAAAAAGAAAATACTCAATAGTGAATATAACACTGAGGTTACTTGGCATTAGACAAGGGTCTCAAGCCAATGCAAAATTTCAAAATTGTCTCTCCGAACAGCCCGCTGCAATATTGCAATGAGTTTTCTCAGCCGTTGTAAGTTCTTACTGGTTGGGTTCATGTTACAAGATTTGAATATATATATTCAGACATTTCTCATGGCATTAAGGCATTTATAATCATTTTCATCAAGGTTTTGTCCCCCAAATATCCTCAAAATGCCAATTTTTACTGAAATTAGGGGGTATAGGTGTGAGAACAGCCAAAATTTCTAGCATGGCTGCTAATAGGACATGATTTAGTGCATTTTAGGATTAAAGTATTCCAAAGACATCTGAGAAGAAGCACTGATGCAAGTCGGTTTCTGGGTTCCATTCAGGAAAGAGGTAAACTTTGCGCTTTTTCACAAAACATGGTTTGTCCGGCTTTCATCGTAGAATCTGGAAGCGATAACTTTTTCGCAAAGTTTAAAGATTCTTTGTCACTGAACATTAATTATGCATGACTATATTATTAGATATGGTCTAAACTTGTGTTTGGCAATTCTTTTGGTGGATCATAAAGAAATTAGGGTTTGGTATAGGTTGCACTACAGTAAATAATTGGTCTTTATGAAAGCTGCACTTGCTTTGGGGAGAGCTTTCAGTACAGAATTGAATATTCTGCTGCTTCTGATTGGATTTGGTGCTAAGACATTATTTTTCTGAGAAGTATTATTGTTTATTAGAAGAAATATTAGTAGGTATTTGCTATTGTAAAATGCAGCTGATTTAAATTGAACCATAAAATTGTGCTGACTGGCCACTGGAAATGTCTGGATTTATTCGCTGCGGTATGGGTTTGTTGACACTGGCTGCCAAAAAGGCCAAAATATGCCGCACAGCATACATATTTTTTAGCTTCTTCTGGAAGGTAAATGGTCAGCCTGTCAAATTATATGCCTCATAATGGAAGCATTAGACTTGCTGAAATGTGGTAGAACATGGAATATGCCCCAATTTACATTGTGAGTAAGGGGATTTTTTTTTACTGTAGTGCCACCTTCACCACCCGACAGAAGCGATTCTATGCTTGAAATAACTCTGACAACTACAAAACAAAACTTGCCAAAGACGGCTATTATTATTAAAATTACGAGAGCTTGAATCGAGTTTATTGATATTTACTATAGACTGATAAGCACAGCTGAGAATAATTCCGGGATGAAAGTTACAGCCTATATTGCTTTAAGACTTATGCATGCTTCAAACAAAAATATATATAGGGTGAAAAATCGAGCCCAATGTACTTATCTAACACCTGGTTATGTACTGTACTGATTAACCGCTTATGTACATGTTTTAGTCTACCCAGAACGTGTGGTTACGTAATCGACCGGCTCGATATGACCTAAATGGTGTTGACTGGACCGTTGAATTCCAAAAACAAAAATTTAAACGACTAGAAATATAAACCTCACAATAAAATATCTACCCCAACCATTTTTTGGGCACAACAAAATATGCAAATTACTTCGTTCACCACCCGATAGAAGCGATTCTACGTTTGAAATAACTCAGATGCATTCGAAAAACTTTCCAAAGACGGCCATTGTTATTACAATTGCGAGAGCTTTTTAAACGCGCATTTCTGTTGGTTAAAACGTGCATTTCTATTGGGATTTTTGTAACGAATCAGTCAACCAGTAGAAATGCACGTTTCGAAAGCTCTCGATGGCCGTCTATTTTGTAAAGTTTTTTGTAGCCGTCAAAACTAGTTTAAAAGTACAAGCGCTTCTGTCGGTTGTTGAACAAAGTACGTTGCATATTTTGATGAAATATGATTTTCTGAACTGAGACATGTATGATTTTGTATAGTGATTTTGTGGAGGTCTAGTTACAGTGATAGGGCATGCATTTATCAAATTTTTCACATTGTTTCAGAGTAACCGAAAGTACCGAGATCGATGTTTACTATGGTATAAACTGTCTGAGCTTGGGGGTCTGGGAGGTTTAACCAGCCTGCTTTATGTTGGCGGTTGATTTACATGATCCCTTTGCTAATGTTGAAAATAAGATGTGTCCAACGGCCCCTGCCCATAGGGGCTTGAATAAATATATGGGCTGCATGATGCTTCCACGCATAGTGGAATCCGGCCCGCACACGAGTACTGCGCTTAGGGATCTAAGCCTGCCCAGGCAAAGCTTATAAACCCTATTGGTTTCATTTGTCGGCAGGGCTTGAGATGTCATTTCATCTCAATGTCGGGTAAAAGTCCCACAACATTGGAAGCAACGTCTCCAAAATGACCTTTACAGTGTTGACGGGGACGTTAAACCTCAAATCAAACAAACAAAAGATGTGTCCAACACTGGTTGGGCTAGATATTTCTATTTTGAGTAAGCCTCCTTATCGTTGTTCTATATCTGGGGATGGGATTTTTTTTCTCTCAGTTTTATGCCTGTTTCAAGCAACAAAAATATATATAGGGTGTAAAAAATGGAGTCAAAGGTATGTGACTAACACCTGATCGTGCACTGTACTGGTTAACTGCTGAATTACGTCTTTTAGTCTGCCCAGGAAGTGTGGTTACGTAAACCAACCGGCTCGATATGACCTACATTTAAATGGTGTTGACTGGGTCGTTGAATTCCAAAGCAACCACTAAGAATTTGAGCAAATACAATGGAGATATTGTTCACACTTGTAAATATGTTCTGGAAAAGGTTTATCCCTTGGAAGTAAGGAATTCACCAACGAACTGAAAAGTATGGAGAGTACATGTTTTCTGGCACAGACTAGCTAGTTTAGGCCTCAACAGTGACACTCAAATATGGTGCCACAATAGAATCAATAATCCAAAATGACAAGGAAATAAAAACCTCACTTTGCTGTATAGAAAGTGGAATTTAATCCTTTTTGTACCAAATGGAATGTTCCTCCTTAAAAAAGAGGAGTCCATCCCAAAATTAAGGGGTGTCAGGTTGTTTTAAGCTCACCTGTCACTACTGTCACGTACTGACAAGGTGAGCTTTTGTGATCACTTTTTGTCCGTCGTCCGTCGTCAGTGCTTGCGTGTGTGCGTGCGTGTGTGCGTTTGTGCGTGCGTGTGTGCGTAAACCAATTTCTTCAAACGACATCTCCTCCTAGACCACTGATCAGATTTTGACCAAACTTCACAGCAATGATCCTTAGGAAGTCCCCTTTCAGAGTTGTTCAAATGGTTCCGGTCCGTTGCACAGCTGGGTCACAGGAGCCAAAAATAGATTTTTTTAACCGAAAACTTAAAAAATCTTCTTCTCTGAAACCACAAGGCCTATGTCTTTGATATTTGGTATGAAGCTACATCTAGTGGACCCCTTTCAAGCTTGTTCAAATTATAGTGCTGGGGCCAAAAATGCCCAGGGGCCCTTTGGTTTTACATGGGCTTATATCGGGAAAATCTTAAAACAAAACTTCTTCTCTGAAACCGCATGGCCCAGGTCTTTGATATTTGGTATGAAGGTTCATCTAGTCGACCCCTACCAAGATTGTTCAAATTATAGTGCTGGGGCCAAAAATGCCCCAGTCCAAGGGCCCTTTGATTTTACAGGGGCTTATATAGGGAAAATCTTTAAAAATCTTCTTCTCTGAAACCGCAAGGCCCAGGTCTTTGCTATTTGGTATGAAGCTTCACCTAGTGGACCCCTACCAAGATTGTTAACATAATAGTGCCGGGGCCAAAAAAATGCCCCCGCCCCGGGTCCCTTTGGTTTTACATAGGCTTATATAGAGAAAATCTTTAAAAATCTTCTTCTCTTAAACCACAAGGCCCAGTTGTTTGCTATTTGTTATGACGCTTCATCTTGTCGATCTCTACCAAGATTGTTAAAATTATAGCCCATTGGGCCCAAAAAGCCGCCGCTCCGGGGCCCTTTTGTTTTACATAGACTTATATAGGGAAAATCTTGATAAATATTATCCTCTAAAACCACAAGGCCTAGGTCTGTGATATTTGGTATGAAGCTTCATCTTGTGGACCTCTACCAAGATTATTCAAATTACAGCCCTGAGAATAAAAATGCCCCCACCCCGGGGCCCTTTGGTTTTACACAGACTTATATAGGTAAATCTATAAAAATCTTCTTCTCTGAAACCGCAAGGCCCAGGTCTTGATATTAGGTATGAAGCTTCATCTTGTGAACCTCTACCAAGATTGTTCAAATTAAAAACCTGGGGCCAAAAAAATGCCCCTGCTCCGGGGCCCTTTGGTTTTACATAGACTTATATAGGGAAAATCTTGAAAATTATTCCCCTCTGAAACCACAAGGCCTAGGTCTGTGAAATTTGGTATGAAGCTTCATCTAGTGGACCTCTACCAACAGTGTTCAAATTATGGCCTTGGGACCAAAAATGCCGCCGCAAGGCCTAGGTCTTTGATGTTTGGTTTGAAAATTCATCTAGTGGACCACTATCTAGATTGTTCAAATTATAGCCCTGGGTCCAAAAATGCCCCTGCCCCGAGACCCTTTGGTTTTACATAGACTTACATAGGGAATATCTTTACAAAAATCTTCTTCCCTGAAACTGCAAGGCCCATGTCTTTGATATTTGGTATGGAGCTTCTTCTAGTGGTCGCTACCAAGAATGTGCACATTATAGCCCTCGGGCCAAAAATGCCCCCGCCCAAGGGCCCTTTGGTTTTACATAGACTTATAGAGATAGGCTTTGATAGGCTCCAGCATTTCAGTGGTTTCTTGCTGTCGAGTCCTCACCGTTGTCTCACCTCTTAGGTTCTTTAATTATTTGTGTTCACGGAGATGTTGCACTGATGAGTTAGGAGGCCTTCATGCGGACTGAACAAATTATTTGTCTAAATCGCGACGGAAGTAAGGGCGAGGATTGTGGCCACGTAAAATCGATTTAAGCCCCCCCCCCCCCCCCCCCCCAGTGCAAATCTTTCCACTTACCGTTCCAAGGCGGTTCTTCTGTGGCGATTTATTTATGTTGTTGTCTGTTACTTACTGTGTGTATCACTTGTGTCTTTTTATTTTGGATGGCCATATGGCCATTTTGTGGGAAAGTAACTGTCCTTATGGCCTTCCTTTGTTTAGGTTTCCATTTTGGTCTGGTCGCTAAATGTTTGTGTTTCTTTCCCTTAGGTGTCTTTGATGGGTGGAGTAAGTTAGTTGTATCGATTCCTGATGTTTGTTTTACTTCTACTTTGAAAATCTTCTTCTCTGAAACAGCATGGCCCAGGTCTTTGATATTTGGTGTGAAGCTGCATCTAGTGGACCTATATCAAGATTGTTTAAATTATAGCCCTGAGGTCAAAAATGCCCCCGCTCCGGGGACATTTGGTTTTACATAGGCTTATGTAGGGAATATCTTTTAAAAAAATCTTTTTATCTGAAACTGCAAGGCCCAGGTCTTTGATATTTGGTGTGTAGCTTCATCTTGTGGACCTTTGCCAAGATTGTTCAAATTATAGCCTTTGTTGATATTTGGTATGAAGCTTCACCTTTTCAGACCTCCCTCAACATTATGCACATTATAGCCCTTGGGTCAATAATGGCCCTCCCTTGGGCCCACTTGTTACTCTATGGATCAGGTGAGCGATCCAGGGCCATCTTGGCCCTCTTGTTGTTTTTATCAAAATTTATTTGGAAAATGGCGGAACTTTTAGCAAACAGTAGAGGCCCTGATCAGACGCCGCGTTCTGCGGCGTCTGATCTGGGCCTGCACTGTTTTCCAGGGTACCCGTTTTGGGATTTCTGGTACTAAATGGGTTTAAGGGCTGCTTATCGTGATATGTATGTCAGGTGTGTCCATTTGTATGTCCCAAATCAAGGGAAAGGAGACATATTATTTGGTTGCGGATAACGTTTTCGTCGACGTTTGCGTTGGTGTAGGCGTTGGAGTTGATGTTGGCTGTTTGTGACATAATATCTCAAAACCAATCGGTGGACGCCTACAAAACTTACATGGTTACATTATTAGGATTACTTTGGTGAAAACAGTGATTAGGGTTTTGCTGACAACGACCTAACATTCAAGGTCACAGGCTCCCAAAAATTGTCACTATTTAGACCAAAATTGCTTGTTCTCACCCTATCTCATGAGCAAATTTATGAATTTTAATCAAACTTAGTCAATATACCATTGTTACTTGTGTTAGGTAATTGTATCGATTCCTAATCATTGCGATCACTTCTATTACCAAAGATTTAATTAGATTTTGGTGACCTTGACCTTATTATCAAGTTCCAATCTCCTCAAAACTGTCAGATATGGGGAAAAATAGCTCGTCGGCATTCTCTCACCTGAATTAAGTCATGGATTGTGGTCAAACGTCGTACAATATGAGCCCCGCCAAGCGAATTTGGGTCTTCGAGCATTCCGTCATGACAAATTTTAACTGCGCATGCCCAGCCATTCAGAGGGGCCAGGGATATGGCTTTCTGTCTGAAGGTTCCTCTTGATTCACTGCTTGTATGAGCGAGCAGCGAAGGTTCTGGCGAGACTGCGCGGATGCGCAGGCTCGCCTGAACCTTCTCTGCTCGCATAGGCGATAAGTACCAAAATCCCTTGACGCGGCCCATATAGTCTCACTTGAACTCTTCCATCGGTCCAAGATATATGGTACAGTCAAGCAAACACTGAAATATCTTTGGACCCGTGTGACTTTGAAAAGTAGGTCAAGACCATTTCCGTTGTATTTTGAAGATTTATATTATACCATATTTATCAGAATTCATACATTGTTTGAAGAAGTGCAGAGAGTGCACAAGATAGGGTAGATAGGACCTAGTTGGGTCAAAATGTGAGAATTATGGAGCCGTGACTTTGCAAAATCTAATAAAATCTTTAGTAGGTTAAAGTATATCATGAGAAGCGTCTTTGGTGCAGTGGTTACGCTATTCGCCTAGTAAACCAGCGGTCGCAGGATCGATCCCGGGCTTCTCCGGACTTTCGGATGAGTCTTTATATCGGGGTCACGTCTCCTTATGACCTTAGCTGTTAGTGAGACGTAAACCTCAAACACTCACTCACAGTATATCATGACTTAAATCCGATTTGGTTATTTTGACCTCATTGTTCAAGTTGAAATGCTTGTGTTGGTCTTGTTTATGGTGGGGGACATAGTTTTCTTCTGAAAACGGCATTCCGGGTTTGAACAAATTACTAGATGTATTTTAATTTCAAGGTGCGGATACACTACTCTACCTAGCACTTCTTCCGGAAAATACAGCCAGCCAAAAGGGTGCCTTTGTAGCAGAAAGGAAAGAGTTAAGCCTCAAAAGCCTAGATTTTACAGTTTGTTGAATGCACATTTAGAGTCTTCCGTGCATTTAGCAATTTAAGGACAGAAACGTAAATCACAAGACATATAAACATTCCTGTAATGAATACCATACTAGCTAGATTTATACAGGAAAAAGTCTAAGTCACGATATTAAGTCTGTGTAAGGTAGAACCAAGTAAACCCCGCTTTATTTATAAAAAATGGGAATAACATGGATAAACATTTTGTTTCTTATTTGTGCTTGAAATCAAAGATTGATTGTACTCTTAAGGACCGCCTCGTTCTAACAAGCGTGTTCATCAGTTTGATTTGAGTTTTACTTTGTCCAAATAATTCCTACATTGCGCACAGACATTTGCCTTGACCAATTATCAATAAGTTAACACCCAGTCCCTTGGGCAATTCTAGAATTGTACCAGTACAATTCCGGACTTCTTGCGCAAAGTGAGAATTCCTACTTTGAGCAGGATATTTCGGATTGTACCGATTCCAACTTTGCGCAGAAAATGCACTTGTTAACAATAACATACCGCAGTATATATCCGGGGTAACATCAAAACTGCAAGTTACTTTCTTTGCTATATTCATTTAAATAAAGTTTCAGCAATTTCAGCCACGGGCTTTCCTCGTTTGAATGGTCAGTTGGAATAATTGTGCACTGCTACTGCGGTTGCGCCTAAACCTAAACATATTTTAAAGTCATTTCCAGAGTTTCGTACAGAATGTAAAACGCCGTTAACCTTTTAATAGAGCGACCGTATTGTTTCTGTCGCCTCAGCGGTGAGGTGACGTCAGAAACGTTGCACTCTTAGACATCATGTTATGCTCCTTGTGCGCGTCATGGCTATGAATGTCGTCTAAACTGACACACTGTTTGAAGTCTTTTTGTGCAATTTGCCAAAATATTTCAAAACTCCTTGCCATTTGGGATTGCGGTATGAAGTATACACATGCAAAATGTCTTTCAAAATAAAATATAATCTGTTTCCCACGACAATTTCATTGAAGCGAGTCTACAAAATTGGCTAAGGCTCGCCGATTATATTTTATTATTAAATACACAAATCGTGTATTTACAATATTCACATTCTGAACAGTCGACTTGAGAAGACCACCACGCGAACATACCATTTTTCCACCAACTATATATACATCATAACCCAATTTTCCCCCAATCTGAAAAAAGAAGCATATTCTATTTTATGATATGACGTCGCGTCTGAGAGTGTAATAACGCCATGTAATATTTTCGATAATCCACTAGTGGATTAAATATGCAAATTAGCTAGATACGTCCCGTAACGTTACATGTATGACGTCCTTAACGACGTCGCGTTTATTAATGGCGGAATGCTGATATTTTTGTAAACAATCGTGAATAAAATGCGTTTTAAATGTCATATGATAATAGAATCTTGCATTCGTGCTCATGTATTATTGAATTTATTAAACTCGTTGAGGAAAAGGAATAAAATGTTCGGCAAGCCTCGCATTTTATCCCTTTTCCTCAACGCGTTTAATAAATTCAATAATACATGAGCACTCATGTAAGATCCTCTATATATCTTCCTATGCAAATCCAAACAGTTTTCGCATTACGATTCTCCTTGTATAAGATGATGGTTCACGGGCGAATTCAGAAAGCGCAGGATATCATAATATCATTGAGGGATTTATTTTACGAAAGTCGTGTCCATTGTGAGATTTATTATCTATAATGAATCTACCTAAGTCGAGGGTTTCATCTCACTGGAACTCTTACCCAAAGTCAATTCAATTCCAGATGGGGTGGGTGGGGGTGGGGGTGGGGGACGGGGGGGCTTATGGTTTCAGTTAGCTCGAGGCCGTTGCAATTCGATGAGGCATTGTTGGTGGGAGATGGAATCTCTCTCGCTCTCTCGCTTGCAAATGCGTGCGTGCGTGCGTGCGTGCGTGTGTGTGTGTGTGTGTGTGTGTGTGTGTGTGTGTGTGTGTGTGAATATCTGCCCATAATTTATACGAAATGATATTGTGTTTATGTATGCAAAACATTGCAATTAAATGTACAGATTGTTACTGATGTGGCATTGATTCGATTCTTAGAATTGGCATGGCCATAATAAACCGATTATGTAAACCGATTATGTGCAAGAAGGAAAGTTATCAACGTGCCCTCTGTCAACACTTACTAGAGTATATACAAAGTATATTTTTTTCCGTATTTTGCTCGAAAATATAGCTTGCGGCTATAACCCATTAGACCCTGTCCAACAGCAATAGTGTCACGTGAAAGTCTCTACCCATCAGAAAATAGAGTAGGAGGGCCAAGATGGTCCTGTATCGCTCACCTGTGGACCAGAAAATCAGAAGCGATTAATAGAAAAAAAAAACACAGAAACTGTGAACGAAGGCAAGACATGTTCGTTAACTGGACTGATATAAATATTTTTATAGATCCAGGATTGTCAACATAGTTGTACATCGGTTGAACCAGTTGAACCCATGGACAGGGTCATATTTGGCCCCAAGGATATAATTTGATTATTCTTAGTGTGGTCCACTAGATAAAGCTTTATATCAAATATCAAAGACCACGGCCTTGTGGAAGATTTTAAAGGGTTCCCCTGTATAAGTCTTGTAAAACATGCGGGCCTCAGGGCGGGGCCATTTCGGCCCCAAGGCTATAATTTGAACAATCTTTGTAGAGGTCCACTAGATGAACCTCCATATCAAATATCAAAAGATCTGAGCCAAGAAGATTTTTAAAGGATTTCCCTACATAATCCTATGTAAAATATGTGAGCCCCGGACGATTATTTGAACAATCTCGGTTTCGGTCCACTAGATGAAGCTTCATACCACATATCAAAGACCTGGACCTTGTGGTTTCAGACAAGAAGATTTTTAAGGTTTTCCCTGTAAATCTATGTAAAACATGAGGGCCCCGGGACGGGGTCATTTTTGGCCCCAAGACTATAATTTGAACAATCTTGGTAAAAGTCCACTAGATAAAGCCTTCATTATTTATAAAGTCAGAAGTAGCTGATCTTTTTTCGCGTTCTCGTTTATTCACGTCTTAGATGACGTAACCGCGAAACTGGGTATCTACGTTACTATCGTAAATATCTAGCAATTTACTTGATTTTCTTTTTGTATGTGTTAATTGAGATATATTTTCGCGGTTGCAGTGCTCAGTTACACTAACACAACTAATCATATGGCTTCTCATAGTTATTTTGGTAACCAAGTTTTATGAGGACCACGTCGTATGTTGACTATCTTGACTATTTGCAGAAGGCGAGGTAGAGTCAGCCTGCGATAAGTCTGGATGTTCGGTGAGTGCGGTGCTGTACCTGCGCTTTCTGTCCTCGAAAGCCCGAGGTCCTTCGTGGACTTAAGAGACGGGGCTGGTAGCTCTAGCTTTGCCGGATCACAGACCCCGAGGAGCGCTTTCCCACGACGTGGTCCATGCTATAACCTAAAAAAAAGGAATACTTATCACCAGATATTTTTTTTTACATGGAAACATCCTTCCTCCATTCAATCTCACTGTGTATTTTTTATTTTATGAATTTATTCTCTGTTTCTAGTTCTTACTTATTTCGAGAGAGGGCACCAGTAATGAACATGTACAGGCAGATGTTTACTTTCCTTAAGCGTGTTGGTGTGATGGCTGTCATCTTGTTTTTATGTCAAATATTTTCGATTACATAACATACAGATGTAACGACGAGATGTCGGTTGTCACCCCAACACATCGACGCATTTGCAAGTTTAATATGTCCTTGAACTTTATAGTTCTAATTGCAGTCCATTCCAATGCCTTATATACCTATTCGTTTGTCATTTCAAATGAAAACAGTCGCCAACTTTCTTCTTGGAGGAAAGAACATGGTCCCTATAGGCGACTATTACCAGGTACCTGCGGAAAAGCAAATTCCCAGTTTACTCTTATTATTTTGAGTACCCTGCTGTATGTCATCTTTACCACATGGCTTGTTATACTCTTGCTGTGTTCTGGTGATGTGCATCCAAATCCTGGCCCTCAAGCATCTACCTCTACCTCTTCAACAAGCAACACAAGCACAGCTACGACTTTGTCTGCAGCAATCTTTGATTCGCTTCCTCTAAATCACAATTTGTCATTTGTGCATTACAATGTACAGAGTATCTATACTAAGCTTGAGATTTGGCAAGCTGAACTCATTGAGTTCGATATACTGGCCTTTTCCGAAACTTGGCTCAACAATTCGATTGACACAGAAGATTTAACTCTTCAGAGCTGTCAGAGCCCTGAACGGAAAGATAGAGTTGGTGACAGCCACGGTGGAGTAATTATATATGTTAAGGAAGGTATATATTATAAACGCAGGAATGATCTAGAAAGTCAAGGCCTAGAAGCTATATGGATTGAAGTTGCAAATAACCATAAGCATATACTATTTGGTTTATTTTACCGCCCACCAATCTCTAATGCTAACTATTACTCTTGTATAGAAGATTCTCTGTCTCTTGCTGTCGATACAAATATGTCTGACATAATAGTAACAGGAGACTTTAATTTCAATCTTCTTAATCCTCGGGCTTCTGACAAGATAAGTTCCCTTTGTACCCAATTCTCTTTTTTCCAGACCATAGAGCAACCTACCCACTACACCGAAAACTCATCATCGATAATAGATATAATACTAGTTAGTTCAAAAGACAACTTAATCGTAAGCGGTGTTAGTGATCCATTCCTTGGCCAAGATATTCAATATCATTGCCCTATATATGGAATATTCAAATTTACTAAGCCAAAATGCAAAACATTTAAAAGACATATTTGGAATTATGAGCAGGGAAATTACGATCTTTTACGAAACAAGGCAATGGTAGTAGACTGGAATTCCCTTCATGACGACGATATCGATATATATTCTAAAAACATAAATTCTACTATTTTGTCAATTGCAAAGGAGTGTATTCCAAATAGACATGTTACAATTCGTCCCTCAGAACCTCCATGGATCACAACTGAAATAAAACGAAACATTCGAAAACGTAAAAGGGCATATCGAAAAGCTAAATTATCAGGCTTGGAAACAGATTGGCATAACTTCAAGAAATTGCGAAATAGGGCTGTTAATATGATACGCAAAGGGAAGAAAGCCTTCTACGACAAACTTGCACTTAAACTGAAGTCAGAGTCCCTTTCCTCCAAAGACTGGTGGTCTACACTGAAAAAGATTATTTCTCCGCAGTCTAAATCTTCTGTTCCACCACTCGAACTTAATAGCTCTATATACACAGACGACTATGATAAGGCGAATATTATTAACTTTTTTTTCCAAAGTCAAACACTATTGGATGAACAAAATGTTATATTACCAGACTTACATTTTGATACTATTGAGTCTCAACTCAGCCATATAGTTCTCAGTCCTCATGAAGTAGAAAAAGTCTTAGAAACATTGCCTATTGGTAAGGCTTCTGGTCCTAATGGACTTAGCAATCGCATTCTTCGAGAGCTCGCAAGTGAATTATCTTCTCCGTTGTGTTCTTTCTTTAATCATTCACTACGCACAGGATGTGTACCTACCACTTACAAAGATGCAAACGTGACTCCAGTTCCCAAAAAAGGAGACCTATCTATAGTATCAAATTATCGACCAATTTCCCTACTCAACTCTCAAGATAAAGTGTTTGAACGTCTTGTGTTCAAATACCTATATAATCATTTACACCGTCATAACTTAATTTCTTCACGCCAGTCTGGCTTTATGCCAGGTGATTCTACAGTAAATCAGCTTGCTTATCTTTATAATACCTTTTGTCAATCACTTGATGCTGGGAAGGAAATTCGGGTTGTCTTCTGTGACATCAGCAAGGCATTCGACCGAGTTTGGCATTCAGGATTATTACTTAAACTTCATGCAGCTGGTGTCACAGGCGAAGTTCTGGGCTGGTTTAAAAGTTATCTTTCAAATCGCAAGCAGAGAGTTATTCTTCCAAGTGCAGTATCTGACTGGGCTTTTATTCAAGCAGGGGTTCCCCAGGGATCTATCTTAGGACCATTATTGTTCCTTTTATATATCAATGACATTGTTCATGATATTGGTTCTAACCTTCGTCTATTTGCAGATGATACTAGTCTCTTCATTATTGTAGAAGACCCCATCACAGCAGCTGCATGTCTTAATAATGATCTTGATAAAATTTCACAATGGGCCGCTACTTGGCTGGTAACTTTCAATCCTTCCAAAACTGAATCCTTATTAGTTTCACGCAAAACAAACAAAGATCGACATCCACCAATTTTTATGCAAACACACAAAATATCAGAAGTAGAATCGCATAAACACTTAGGCATTATTCTATCTAATGACTGTTCTTGGCATCAACATATTAAATATATAACAGATAAAGCATGGACCAGAATTAATATAATGCGAAAACTAAAATTCAAACTTGACCGTAAATCTCTGGAAACTATATATATTGCATTTATCAGACCACTACTTGAGTATGGTGACATAATATGGGACAACTGCACACAATACGAAAAAAACGAACTCGACAAAATTCAAAACGAGGCAGCCAGAATAGCAACTGGAACAACAAAATTAGTTTCTATACATGCTCTTTACTCAGAAATAAGATGGGATACTCTCCAACAGAGACGAAATAATCACAAGCTAACTTTATTGTACAAGATGACCCACGACTTAACCCCTGGATACTTATCATCTCTTGTCCCAGAACCCATTAGTAATATTTCCCGTTACAATTTACGTAATTCTAACAATATCAGAACCATAAATACGAGAACAAGTCAGTATCACCAATCATTCTTACCATCTACAGTAAGAAGTTGGAATGACTTGCCAATTGAAGTCCAACAGTTCAATACAATAAGCTCCTTCAAAAACTACTTAAATAAAGATAAAACACAAGTCCCCCATTATTTCTACACTGGTAACAGAAAAGCTCAGATTTTGCACACTCGTTTGCGCACAAACTGCAGTTCTTTAAATTTACACCTTTTTATGAAGAATATTACTGACTCTCCTTTATGTAGCTGTGGTAGTGTAGAAGATGCCCAGCACTTCTTCTTCCATTGTCATAAATATCAAGCTCAACGAATCGAACTCTTAAACTCTCTTTCTTTGTTTCAGACACCAACTTTACATCTTTTATTACGCGGAGACCCGACACTAGCCCTAGAAACAAATACAATAATATTTGAAAAAGTCCAAAAGTTTATAGTAGAAACCAAGCGATTTTGACTTATTGTGTTGTGTATAGGACCGAGAAAGCTCTTTGCGAATGCTACTGTAACAAACTTCTAACTCGCTGACCTGGTTAACGATGTAAGCTTGTGCCCTCTCTCTCCTTTTTATTCTTATATCTTATTATCATTATTTATATACATATCATAATTATTATTATTAGAGTAGTCGCTCTAAATAGTTTTCACAGTATTTTATTATACTAAAATATTGAATTATTTCTTTTTTATGTTTTGATTACTATTTATTTATATATATTATATTTTTATTATTATTATACCCCCGCAAACGAAGTTTGAAGGGGTATATAGGAGTCAGCTTGGCGTCTGTCGTCGTCGCCTGTCGTCGTCGGTCCGTTACAAAAAACTTTAACATTGCTCATAACTTCCTTATTCTTTGACCGATTTCTTTAATATTCACACACCACACACCTTGCCACTAGTACTTAAGATTGATATACAGAAACCTGACCTTGACATTTACGTTGACCTTCCTCAAGGTCAAATACTTGTAAAAATTTGTCTGACAACGCATGCGGGGGTATAATTGACGCCCGTTAGGCGGCAGCTCTAGTTATTATTATTATTATTATTATTTCATATTTCTCTTTGCATTGGCATCTTGAACATATTTTCCTACTTGTATCGCTTGTGTAGCTATTTTTATATTATATTGCTTATAACTGTACGTTGTCTCAAAAACGGGTCAAACTTTATTTTTTCATTCAGCAATATTCTCTTATGTACAGTAAAATGGAGACATTTTGTCTTAGGCTATCAACTGCCATCAAATTAACAGCTGATATATATTACGGGGGAAGAACCTTATAAGTATCCATATGCTTCCGTTCTAATCCTGTCATTATTTCATGTGTACTGTAAATCTGTGTTGTATATCGAAGAATGAAATAAATATGTTTAAACTAAAGCCTCTTACCAAATATTAAAGATCGGGGCCTTCTTGTGGTTTCAGAAAAGAAGATTTTTAAAGGATTTCCCAATATATATATCTTTGTAAAATATGCGGGACACGAGGTCGGGGCGTTTTTGGCCAAGGCTGAAGTTTGAACAAATTTGGTAGAGGTCTACTGGATGAAGCTTTACACCAAATATCAAAGACCTGGGCCTTCTGGTTTCGGACAAGGAAGTTTTTAAAGATTTTTAAATTAGAATTTAAAAGTGGTCTTGATGACCATTTTGAACAGTTCCAAAGGTGGTCTTTTATTACGAGACACTGGGTGTAGATATTACAAAGAAAGGCTAACTGAAACCGTCTCAATAAGCATTTAAAAGCAGATTTCAGTCTTAATTTTTGGTGTGTTTTTTTTTTACAGGTAACAGAGGAATTTACTGTCTTTTTCTGAACATCCGATATGTTTCTTACTTATATTGCAGACATAGCTTGTTGGTGCTCGTTAGAATCGCCTCATTGAGGAAAAAGAATGTATACCACATAGAGCCCAGTTTTCTCAAATAGAGTGGGGTACGAGGACTGTTCAAATATGAATGCAACTAAGCACATAAAAATGATTCCGCGATAGATTTCGATGAAAAATTTATTTTGTCCCCTCAAAGTATTCCCCTTTAACAGATATACAAACTTTCAGTCTTCTGATCCAATCATTAAATGCATTTTGGTATTCTTTTCGAGGTATACTATGAAGGCACTGGAATATTGCAGAACCGAGGTGTTTGCACTGTACAAATTTTCGACCAGAAAAGTATTTTTTCAGCCGCGGGAAAAAAAAAAAATCACACGGGGCAAGGTCAGGGGAATACGGGAGGGGGGGGGGGGGGTGAGGGAGTTCAACAACCTTTTACTGCTTCAGATAGTCTTGCACAATGAACACCTTGTGCGATTACGCATTGTTATGTAACAATCTGACATTGGCCGAACCAGTTGCGGGTCTTCGTTCTTTGAAATGTTGCTTCAATTTTCGAAGAACTTTATTCTTGTAAAACTTCGCATTTACAGATTTGCCTTTAGGCACAGCAACCTGAATAGCAGGGCCCTGATTTTAAAAGAATATGGCATACATTACCTTCTTGACGCTCATGGTTCGCTTTGCAATGCATGGTCTTTTGCAATACTTTGTTGCCCATATTTTGTTCTGAGTCTTTCGTTTTGGCTAAAAAAAGTGAACCCATATCTCGTCACCTGTGACGACATTAGCGAAAGACCGTGCATTGTAATTTGGAAACTTTTTAAGCAACTTCTTGGCGCACTGAACGCGTGTCTTTTTCTGCTCATCTGGGGAATCCATCTAGCACAGACATTTCTCATTTTCAAGTCCTATTTCAGAATTGTATGAGCTGCTCCTAATGAGATGCCAACCATACTAGCTATTTGCCTAGTCGTGTATAGTGCATCGGTAGCAACTATTTCTTTCACTCTAGCAATCATCTTGGCAGATGTTGCTCTTTTCGGCCGACAATCATGTGGTGCATCTTCTGTTGAGCCTAGCCCACAGCTGAATTTCTTACACCAACGAAAAACTGTCGGAAAAGACATTTCATTGTGCCCATAAACCGAACATATTTCATCAAAAATGTCTTTGCACCGTATATCAAGAATACAACGATTCTTAATATAGGACCGTATTTCAACGGCGTACTCTGACCGTCTCCAACCATGTTTTGTATTAGTATAAAAGAGTAGACAGTGTTTATCGAACGATATACATGGCTGAAGTGCACGGATTTTAACAGGTTTGGTATCAATGTATAGGTACAATGTTTTTCTACGCTGTGATATTTATTTCCAGGTGATTTTCGCATTTGTGCATGAGAAAACGTTCTACTTGCATTCATATTTGAACAGTCCTCGTATAAGGGGGTGTTCATTTCACGGACTTTTTCACGTGACGGGAAGCCTGAAATTAAAACAACAACACGCACAGAACCATCAATTGACATAAAATCCTAAAATCATCCGACGTCAGGAATTTCACACTTGGAATTTAGAAAATAATAAATACATAAATAAATAAAATAAAAACTTAAGAACTGACAGCGGTTATTGGCAGATTATCCTTGAGTGTAGGCTTGAAAAGTGGTCCAAAACATGAACTTTACATCACGTGAACGAGTCCGTGAAATGAAGACCCCCTAGACCCCACTTCATATAGAGAAAACTTGGGGTAACGGGGGTATATATTTTTTTCTTATTTTTGCTCCAAAACATAGGTACTCGTTATAACCGCCTCAACATCACGATAACAGGTCCGTTAAATAAACACCACCTTACACCCCAATTTATATAGAGAAAACTGGGGTTTAGGGAGGTATACATTATTTTTCTTATTTCTGCTCATAGACATAAGTTGTGGTACTCGTTAGAACCGCCTCAATCAGGCGGTTCTAACGAGCACCCATAGCCTATGTTTGAAGTAAAAATAACAAAAAATATCACGGATTTTCATCAGAAAAGAAGCCATTTTGGAGATGTGAAAAATGCACTATGTCGCACGGGTGTGTTATCGTAATGATGAGGCGATTCTAACCAGCACCCACAACCTATGTTTGCAGTATTAATAAAAAAAAATATTACGGATTTTCTTCAGAAAAGTAGCCACTTTGGAGATTTGAAAATGCACTTTATCGCACGGGTCATTTATCGTAAATGAACAATACACGTTCCGGTGTCCCAGTTTATCTTGACCCCTGGGTAGCTTTACCCCCGGGGGTAAAGCTACTCAGGGGTAGCTTCACCCCCGGGGGTAAGGATATCCCGGGATATCTTTACCCCCACCCTGGATATCTTCACCCCCGGGGGTAAAGCTAAACTGGCCAGGATATCTTTACCCCCGGGGGTAAAGCTAAACTGGCCAGGATATCTTTACCCCCACCCCAACTTTTGGGTATAAACTATTTTCTTAATACCCAATTTCATCTTGTATGTAAGAGAAGCAAGATAGTGGTCTCGATGTTTCACTTTAACATTTTTAGTTTCAATCATGACTCAGACTAATAGCACTACCCTTAGTAAGAAATATGACCATATTAAAGAGGCAAATGATTATTTAATAACTTCTTTTTGTTTGATTCTTATTCAAAATGTCCCTTATGACAAGCTTTCATAATCTTGCATTATCCCTATCAGTTGTGAAATGGGTGGTTGGGGTGAGTGGAAAGGCGGGGGTAAAGATATCCCGGCTGGGATATCTTTACCCCCGGGGGTAAAGCTAAACTGGCCAGGATATCTTTACCCCCACCCCAACTTTTGGGTATAAACTATTTTCTAAATGCCCAATTTCTTCTTATATGTAAGAGAAGCAAGATAGTGGACTCGTTGTTTCACTTTAACATTTTTCGTTTCAATCATGACTCAGACTAATAGAACTGCCCTTAGTAAGAAATATGGCCATATTATAGAGGCAAATGATTATTTAAGAACTTCTTTTTTTGTATATTTTCTTATTCAAAATGTTGCTTATGACAATCTTTCATAATCTCGCATTATCCCTGTCAGTCGTGAAATGGGTGGTGGTGGTGAGTGGCAAGGCGGGGGTAAAGATATCCCAGCTGGGATATCTTTACCCCCGGGGGTGAAGCTAAACTGGCCAGGATGTCTTTACCCCCACCCCAACTTTTGGGTATAAACTATTTTCTAAATGCCCAATTTCTTCTTATATGAAAGAGAAGCAAGATAGTGGACTCGTTGTTTCACTTTAACATTTTTCATTTCAATCATGACTCAGACTAATAGAACCACCCTTAGAAAGAAATATGACCATATTAAAGAGGCAAATGATTATTTAATAACTTCTTTTTGTATATTTTCTTATTCAAAATGTCCCTTATGACAATCTTTCATAATCTTGCATTATCCCTATCAGTTGTGAAATGGGTGGTTGGGGTGAGTGGAAAGGCGGGGGTAAAGATATCCCGGCTGGGATATCTTTACCCCCGGGGGTAAAGCTAAACTGGCCAGGATATCTTTACCCCCACCCCAACTTTTGGGTATAAACTATTTTCTAAATGCCCAATTTCTTCTTATATGTAAGAGAAGCAAGATAGTGGACTCGATGTTTCACTTTAACTTTTTTCGTTTCAATCGTGACTGGGACTAATAGAACAACCCGTTGTGAGAAATATGAAGATATTTTAGAGGCAAATGATTATTTAATAACTTCTTTTTGTTTATTTTCTTATTCAAAATGTCCTTTATGACAATCTTTCATAATCTTGCATTATCCCTGTCAGTTGTGAAATGGTTGGTGGTGGTGAGTGGAAAGGGGGTGGGGTGTAAAGATATCCCGGCTGGGATATCTTTACCCCCGTGGGTAAAGCTAAACTGGCCAGGATATCTTTACCCCCACCCCAACTTTTGGGTATAAACTATTTTCTTAATGCCCAATTTCTTCTTATATGTAAGAGAAGCAAGATAGTGGACTCAATGTTTCACTTGAACTTTTTTCGTTTCAATTGTGACTCAGACTTATAGAACTACCCTTAGTAAGAAATATGACCATATTATAGAGGCAAATGATTATTTGATAACTTCTTTTTGTATAGTTTCTTATTCAAAATGTCCCTTATGACAATCTTTCATAATCTTGCATTATCCCTGTCAGTTGTGAAATGGGTGGTGGTGAGTGGAAAGGCGGGGGTAAAGATATCCTGGCTGGGATATCTTTACCCCCGGGGGTAAAGCTAAACTGGCCAGGATATCTTTACCCCCATCCCCACTTTTGGTTATAAACTATTTTCTCAATGCCCAATTTCTTCTTATATGGAACTGAAGCAAGATAGTGGACTCGATGTTTCACTTGAACATTTTTTGTTTCAGTCATGACACTGATAGAAGTACCCTAAGTAAGAAATATGACCATATTATAGAGGCATATGACCATTTAATAACTTCATTTTGTTTATTTTCTTAGTCATCACCTTGCTTATGACAATCTTACTTAATCTTGCATTGACCCTGTCAGTTGTGAGTGGTGGACATCAGTAGTACCTTCCATTGTTGAGAAGTGTGCTTGTCTGGGTTTTCCAAAGTCTTGATTTTTTGGGTGGTGGTGGTGGTGGGGGTGGGGGGGGGGGTCACCCTATCCCAGCCATGAAATCTTCACCCCCACCCATGAGCAATGGTATAAGATGTGAAAAAATATTCTTGCAAGCTGTATGGTTAAATTATGCTTGTTTTTGTATTTTTTATGCTTCACTTACATATAAGAAGAAATTGGGCATTAAGAAATAATTTATACCCGAAAGTTGGGGTGGGGGTAAAGATATCCTGGCCAGTTTAGCTTTACCCCCGGGGGTAAAGATATCCCAGTCGGGATATCTTTACCCCCGCCTTTCCACCCACCACCAACACCCATTTAACAACGGACAGGGATAATGCAAGATTATGAAAGATTGTCATAAGGGACATTTTGAATAAGAAAATATACAAAAAGAAGTTATTAAATAATCATTTGCCTCTATTATATGGTCTATTTCTTTCTAAGAGTAGTTCTATTAGTCCGAGTCACAATTGAACTCAAAAATGTTAAAGTGAAACATCGAGTCCACTATCATGCTTCTCCTACATATAAGAAGAAATTGGGCATTTATAAAATAGTTTATACCCAAAAGTTGGGGTGGGGGTAAAGATATCCTGGCCAGTTTATCTTTACCCCCGGGGGTAAAGATATCACAGCCGGGATATCTTTACCCCCGCCTTTCCACTCAACCCCCCCCCCCCCCAACCATTTCACAACTGACAGGGATAATGCAAGATTATGAAAGATTGTCATAAGGGACATTTTGAATAAGAATCAAACAAAAAGAAGTTATTAAATAATCATTCGCCTCTATAATATGGTCATAATTCTTACTAAGGGTAGTTCTAATAGTCTGAGTCACGATTGAAACGAAAAATGTTAAAGTGAAACATCGAGTCCACTATCTGGCTTCTCTTACATATAAGAAGAAATTGGGCATTTAGAAAATAGTTTATACCCAAAAGTTGGGGTGGGGGTAAAGATATCCTGGCCAGTTTAGCTTTACCCCCGGGGGTAAAGATATCCCGGCCGGGATATCTTTACCCCCGCCTTTCCACTCACCACCACCACCCATTTCACAACTGACGGGGATAATGCAAGATTATGAAAGATTGTCATAAGGGACATTTTGAATAAGAAAATATACAAAAAGAAGTTATTAAATAATCATTTGCCTCTTTAATATGGTCATATTTCTTTCTAAGGGTGGTTCTATAAGTCCGAGTCACAATTGAAATGAAAAATGTTAAAGTGAAACATCGTGTCCACTATCTTGCTTCTCTTACATATAAGAAGAAATTGGGCATTTATAATATAGTTTACACCCAAAAGTTGGGGTGGGGGTAAATATATCCTGGCCAGTTTAGCTTTACCCCCGGGGGTAAAGATATCCCAGCCGGGATATCTTTACCCCCGCCTTTTTACATTCACCACCACCACCCATTTCACGACTGACAGGGATAATGCAAGATTATGAAAGATTGTCATAAGCAACATTTTCAATAAGAAAATATACAAAAAAGAAGTTATTAAATAATCATTTGCCTCTATAATATGGTCATATTTCTTACTAAGGGTAGTTCTATTAGTCCGAGTCATGATTGAAACGAAAAAATGTTAAGGTGAAACATAGAGTCCACTATCTTAATTGCTTCACTTACATATAAGGAGAAATTGGGCATTTAGAAAATAGTTTATACCCAAAAGTTTGGGTGGGGGTAAAGATATCCCGGCTGGGATAGCATTACCCCCGGGGGTAAAGATATCCCAGCCGGGATATCTTTACCCCCGGGGGTGAAGATATCCAGGGTGGGGGTAAAGATATCCCGGGATATCTTTACCCCCGGGGGGTAAAGCTACCCAGGGGGTAAAGATAAACTGTTACACCGGTATTCGCGTACTCGCGACCCTTTCCGGTATTCGCGTGCACGATTATCATGTGAACAAGACCGTTAAATAAAGACTCCCCTACATACCGGGTTTACGGATTTATACACTATTTTCCTTATTTCTGCTACAATACAAAGGTTGTGAGTTTTAGTTTTACGTCCCACCAACAGCTAAGGTCATACGGAGACGGGACCTCGATTTAAAGACTCATCCGAAAGTCTGGAGAAGCCCGGGATCGATCCTGCGATCCCTGGTTTACAAGGCGAGTAGCATAACCACTGCGCCACAGGGGCTTCTAGACAAAGGTTGTAGCTACTCGTCTAACGAGCACCCAAAACCTATGTTTAAATAAGACAAATATTACACATTTTCATGGGAAAATTAGCCATTTTTATGAGATTCGAAAGAAACGGGTGTTTTATCGCCGGTAATGTCTTCAATGTTGAAACACACTTTCCGGCATTCGCGTACTCGTATGCATAGCATCCCAAACATAGGACATTCGCAAGCAGTTGTAAGTCTGGTCAGACGCCGCAGCTGATCGGGATCTTCACTGTTTGCTAGAAGTAAACACACAAAGAATAAAATCAGAAGCCCCTGTGGCGCAGTGGTTATGCTACTCGCCTTGTAAACCAGGGATCTGCTTCTTCAGACTTTTGGATGTGTCTTTAAACCGAGGTCCCGTCTCCGTATGACCTTAGCTGTTGGTGGGACGTAAAACTAAAACTCACTCAAAGAATAAAATCCGTCTCCCAAAGCTGTTGGCTGGAAGAATCCTATTCTAATGCACTTGCATATGTAACGCGACGTCTGATTGGATAATGTAAAAAACCAGTGCTTCAGCTGAAGTGCACGACCCGCCGGATGCTTATAGCTTGATGAGTGTAACCATATATGGGTATGGCGGCCATCTTGGTCATGTGACCTGGACCTAAAACGGTTCCCCCAATAAATGCGCCTTATCGTAAGGAGCAAAAATATATCTTATATTTTAGTACTGTATTCTGAATCGTTTGCATGATAAAATGCATTCTTATTTTTCCAATACAAAAGCATATGTGTCAAAGTTTGACCTAGGCACAAAGAAGGTCAAGGTCTACCTAGGGTCACCATTTTAGCAATTTTCGATGGGCCTACGTCCCAGATGCTATTTATCAAGTTTCGTGGAAATCTGCCCAGTGGTTCTGGAGAAGACATTTTTTGAAGGGTTTTTACCATATATATGTGACCTGGACCCCATGAGCAAATTTTGGTTTCCCTCATCCCATAGAGGCTCCATATGAAATTTGACTTCAATCGGCCCAACGGTTTCCGAGGAGAAGCAGTTCGAAAATTTTCACATTTTTCGCCTCGGCGAGGCTATACTAAATGAAATATTATATTTCGCAAGTTCATTGGTTACATCTCATTACTTTAGTACTGTATTCTGAATCGTTTGCAGGATAAAATGCATTCTCATTTTTCCGATACAAAAGCATATGTGTCAAAGTTTGACCTAGGCACAAAGAAGGTCAAGGTCAACCCAGGGTCATTATTTTAGCAATTTATGATGGGCCTACGTCCCAGATGCTATTTATCAAGTTTCGTGGTAATCTGCACAGTGGTTATGGAGAAGACTATTTTGAAGGATTTTTACCATATATGGCTTGGCGGCCATTTTGGTCATGTGACCTAGACCCCATGAGCAAATTTTGATTTCCCCATCCCATAGAGTCTCCATATGAAATTTGACTTCAATCGGCCCAACGGTTTCCGAGGAGAAGCAGTTCGAAAATTTTCACATTTTTCGCCTCGGCGAGGCTATACTAAATTGAATGTAATATTTCGCAAGTTCATTGGTTAGATCTCATTGATATCTATCAGTATGCAAAAAAAATGTTTAAATATTCCAAGCGGTTAAGTCACTATCACCAATTTTCACGGGTTACGGACGGACAGACAGACAGACCATATATGGCTTGGCGGCCATTTTGGTCATGTGACCTGGACCCCATGAGCAAATTTTGGTTTCCCCCATCCCATCGACGCTCCATATGAAATTTGACTTCAATCGGCCCAACGGTTTCCGAGGAAAAGCAGTTCGAAAATTTTCACATTTTTCGCCTCTGCGAGGCTATACTAAATGGAATGTAATATTTCTCAAGTTGGTTGGTTAGATCTCATTGATATCTTTCAGTATGCCAAAAGTTGTTAAAATATTCCAAGCGGTTAAGTCACTATCACCAATTTTCACAAACGGGTTACGGACGGACAGACTGACAGACTGACAGAATGACACGGTGATTTTAGGGTACTCTAGAAAATCAACCGACTTCAGTCGGTTGCTTTTTCTGCGGGTCGTGCAATTGCAACAGTATATTCTACGATAGACTGTCGGAAACCCGACGTCATTAAGTAGCGTCACTTTTCATTGGTTGGTATTTGATTTTACGCAGCTCACTGTACCCTGCCGATTTGGTCGGTTTTACGGTCGCACACTCCGCTAACGCGTCGCCTTAAAAACGAAATTTCCGACCGTAAAACCTCCGATTTACCTCCCAAAATGTCAATTTTGAATACAGTTATCCCCTAATACATTGTATGTCAGTAAACAGTAAACTGTACACAAAAACTTAACGCGCGGTTTAAGTTTATTTTCCAGTGATAGGCACCAGGACATCAGGGGCATAAGAGGAAAGAATCGACGAAAGCATAACCGTAAATGATCTGGGTTTGTTTTCAACTTTAACTGCTTTGTAATATACAAAGAAATATTGAAATAGGAATACAAATGTCATTGCTTTCTTCAAGTGACAGCTGTACCAAGATGACCTCACACCATGTTTTCGAAGCTCCATATACATGATGCTGTTTCAAAGCCCTGAGGATGCATAATTTTTCTGCAAAGTCAGCTATACGTACATGTACATGTACGCTATATGCATTATCATGCCCACCCATCAACTCATCTCAAAAACTGGGTCAGTGAGAAAATCTTAAGGATAACAGATTTCCGTATCTCTCCTTGTGTTTGTTTGACATAAATGTTTTGTGCTCCCTACTGTGTGTCTGATACTTTTGTTTTAAGATTTGCCCATGTCATTTTAGGAAATTTGTATCATTTTCAAGGGAGGCAATTCATTTTAAAAATGAGGCAACTCATTAAAAATATTGTGTCTTCTGCATCACGAAAACACACCTATATAATTTTGATCCCCTTGAACCCCACCTTTATATTGTACAATTGGGGTTAACCTTATTTTTTCTTATTTCTGCTCTCAAATATATAGTGTGGCTACTGGTTAGAACCGCCTCGATGAGGCCCACAATCTATACTTTAAGCCGAAACAAGAAAAATATCACAAAATTTCACCTTAAAATGTTCAATGTTTTTCGGCGAAAAACGTTTAAGCGTTTAAGCGTATTTTCATAATGGAGATTAATATGAAAGGTTAGACCAAATTCTGTCCTTTATGATTAAACGCCTTTTTCGAAGTGGTTTGGTGTACAATACAGCAAATTGGAAATTTGAAAAGTTGTCGCCCTTTAATATCATTCCTTTTTTTCTCGAGCGCAAATAAGCAAGATACACAGTGAATCCACCCATTCAGCTTAAGTGTAGCTTGAATTTCTTTAGAAATAACATTTTGCAGATTTTTTTTTTTCTCTCATTACGAAATGAATCTTACTTTTTATAGAGAAAAGTGGGATTTACAGGGTTGTACATCGCATTCCCTTTTTTTTCCTCCAAACATAGAATGTGAGTAATCGTTGGAATGGTTCTAACGAGCACCCACAATCTACACAATCTAGATTTGGATAAGAAACAAGGAAATATGAAATGTTCATCTGAAGGATACAAGTTCACAGGTATGGAAAACGCCATCGTACTCGTATCTCTCGGCTGTTATCGTGAGAGATTTCTGCCCGAAGCATAGATGTTATGACCTCGCTTTATGAGGCGGTTGTGACGAGGATGCAAAATTTATAAGCAAAAATTAGAATTTTAAAATTAAAACAATATTAAAATTAATAAAATGAGAACTTGCTAATTTTATAGCATTTCGAGGAATGGATCTGTACAAGTGATTGACTGTCAGTGAAGGATCTTATTCGGGATTTAAAACAAACAAAAAAACCCGCAACAGCAACAACAAAAACTTACATTCAAAATGAGGTTTGATGATTTGCTCCGTGAGATTGGAGAGTTTGGGAGGTATCAAAAAATTGTTCATGCCTTCGTGTGTTGCCTACCGGCGATCATCGCCCAAGCTGTTATGATATTAAATGTCGTGATTCTAGCAACTCCGGATCACAGGCAAGTATAGTCTTAGTACCCTCACTCTCGTTGAATCAGTTAACCCATTGTATGCGAGTGGACTCTTCCATTGCTATAGGTTGGATAAGTCCATTTGCCATATAAGGGGTGTCGTGCCTATTTTTTCGTTTTTATTCTATTTTTGACGGAAAATTATGTTAGCAAATAGTGCAGGCCCGGATCAGACGCCGCGTTCTGGGCCTGCACTGTTTGCAAAGATACCCCTTCAGGTGTTTCCCCGCATGCAATTTGTTTGAATTGGTGTCTAACCTCCCCGTCAACAACACTTTTTAGGTCATTTGAGAGACGTTGCTTCCAATTTTGTGGGACTTTTACCGGGCATTGAGGCGAAATGACATCTCAAGCCCTGCCGCCCAATGAAACAAGAAAGCTTATGTGCATTGGATGATATGACTCGCAGGCTTTGTCCTTTGATCTACTTTAAAGAAAGAAAAAAAAAACATTGGTCATAGCTTTTGAACCACTTGAGATATAGCCTTTATATTTGGCATGTATGTTTCTTGTGACAAAGCTTTACATTCGTGCAAACTTTAGGACCTGTGACCTTGACCTTTGAACTACTTAAAAGAAAAGGTTACTTTTGGTCATAACTTTTTAACCTTTTGAGATAGAGCCTTAATATTTGGCATGTAGGTTCCTTATGACAAGAGCTTAACATTCATTCAAAACATGTTGACCTGTGACCTTGACCTTGACATTTGACCTACTTAAAAGAAACAAAATTACATTTTGGTCATAACTTTTGAACCGTTTGGGACAAAGCCTTCGTATTTGGCATGCAGGTTTCCTGCGACAAGAGCTTTACATTCAAGCAAAAATGTTTTGACCGTGACCTTGACCTTTGACATACTTAAAAGAAAAAATTAAATTGTTCATACCTTTTTAAGGGTTTAAAATAGAGCCTTCATATTTGACCTGTAGGTTCCTTGAGACAAGAGCTTTACATTCATGCAAAAAATTACCTGTGACCTTGACCTTTGACCTACTTAAAAGAAAAATCATATTATTGTTCATAACTTTTGAACCTTATAAGATAGAGCCTTCATATTTGGCATGTAGGTTCCTTGTGTCAAGGGCTTCCCACTCAAACAAAACATTTTGTTCAAGTCTAAAATCAGAGACAGTCGACCCACCGGTGCTAAAAGTGCTTTGATTACAATAGTACAGTCGAACTTCCATGGCTCGAACCCCTTTGGGACCATGAAAATTTATTCGAGACAGTGGTAGTTCGAGCCACTGAAGGTTACTGCCAAAAGGCATAACGAGATACTTTTGAACATCTTTCGATGTTATAAAATGAAAATGTTTTCTGTTTGTACTCATTAGAATCGCCTCACCGAGGCGATTCTAATGAGTACACACAGCATACGTTTGCAAGATAAAAGACTAAAATCTCCTTAATCATCCCCCACCATTTCTTATCTTGAAGATTTCCCTAGGGGCTCAAGTATGAGTTCGACCCAGCCATGGTAAGCGAGCCATCGGTGTTCGAGCCATCGAAGTTCTACTGTAATTTGATCTGACTGAGTATGTTTCCGTATCAACGTATCACAATAGACGCGATTATATAAGTGCCCTCTACATTAACCCATTTAGTATCACAAAACCCAAAACGGGTACCCTGGCAAACAGTGCAGGCCCAGATCAGACGCCGCAGAACGCGGCGTCTGATCAGGATCTCCACTGTTTGCTAAACGTTCAGTCATTTTCCAAATAAATATTGATGAAAACACAAACTAACGTTCCTAAATTTTGAAATAAACTCCTCCTATATACATGTATATGGATGTTGATTCCATTTGTTAAAACCGGGTTAAAAAGTACACACAAGTTTGCTGAATGGCGACTTTCATATCTTTAGTAAAAACATTTATAAAGATACAAAATATGACATGTTTCTTATTTCTTGTCAAAACATAAACTGTTGGTGCTCGTTAGAGCTGTCTCGATGAGGCGGTTCTGACGAGTACCAACATCTTGGTTTTAGTACAACAATAAGGAAAATAATGTATAACCCTGTAAACTCCAGTTTTCTCTGTATAACGTAGGATTCAGGGGTGTTTATTACACACAATTGTTAATCTGGCGACGTTTAAGGGGAATGGGAACACCTTCAGGTAGGCAACTCCTGCAAAGGTTTTTTTGCTCTGTTGTTAACATGGGTCAACGGGGGTCAACTCAAATAGAAAAAAAAATGCTCGTCAGGAGCAAATTCGTTCCTTTAAGGGTAGACCCCTTTTTCAGTGGGACAGGGCTTATAGAAAAGCGTACAGGAAGTCCCGAAAGTTGCCTCCCTTTGAAACATGGCGGGAAAATTTCCCCTTAGGCTTAATATTTCCAAAGTAACTTGATTAGACTCAGTGTATCACATCGAGTTGGTATTTCCAGATCAGCGTATAACAGGAGACGCGAAGCGTCGAGTATGATGCCTAAGATATTTGAAATTTTAAAGCACATGATACTGTACGGCGGAATCGAGTTACTATGGTGATATATGTACATGTATTACGTTTATTTTTGCAAACATGAAGGACCTATAAATTTTTATATTAGGTTACGTTCCGAAAGTGACGTCATAATGTTTACAAGTGCGGTTCCAGCCTAAGCTCCGAGAAAGCCTCTTTTTAAAGGATGGCGATACATGTAACACGTAAGGTGATACAGCATTCTGTATCTATGTATCGGAATGATGGTGGATGTTAGCAGTATTTGATGTAAGTTTGTAATATGACTTTGTTCTTAACAGGTGCAGAATACCAGATCTTCAGAATGACACGTTCCTACCACAGTCCGACGAACATCAACTCCTCATCAACGCCACAATACCAGGAAGCAAGAAATACAAATATGACCGTTGCCATGTCTACACAGGAAGAAACCTGGAGTACGACAACTTCAGTCGACCACTCAATGCAAGCCGTATGAGCTGTACGGACTGGGTTTACGATGATTCTGTCTACAGACATACCTTCACAAAACAGGTACTTGCACATGCATTTTCATAAAGAAAACACGCGCTTACGAGATATAAAACTCATCGGAAGAGCATTTTAGATGAAAGCAATATATTTTTATTTTCATTCCAAGACATAGAGGATTGTTGGTATTCGTTGGAACCGCCACATATCTAATAACAACCAAAAGTCTCTTTCATGGACGATATGTAAAGTGAAATAACGCAATTAAGACAATCATAAACTGTGACTAATTGTCATTCTAAACGCATATTTAGAAGGTTCCATTTCCTTATGATGTCTATGCATAATCTCCTCTAGTAAAGATCACTTTTTGAACAGTTCCAAAGGCGGTCTGTGTGAAAACATACATACTCAATATTTTTTTCAATTCTGTGGTGTATTCCTTGCTTCCAAAGGATAACCCTTTTATAGAACATATTTATATTAGAATTTAACTCAGTGTTTGTAAGGTATTGAACCGATAAACCGTTTCTTTCCAAAATATGTGACTTAGTGCTGTTGCAAAATCGCGTTTTATTCTACATTTGAGTTGAAGTCGAGGAAAAACCAGTGCTTCAGCTGAAGTGCACGACCCGCCGGATGCTTTTAGCTTTATGAGTGTTACCATATATGGGTATGGCGGCCATTTTGGTCATGTCACCTGGACCTAAAACGGGTCCCCCAATAAATGCGCCTTATCGTAAGGAGCAAAAATATATATTATACTTTAGTACTGTATTCTGAATCGTTTGCAGGATAAAATGCATTCTCACTTTTCCAATACAAAAGCATATCTGTCAAAGTTTGACCTAGGCACAAAGAAGGTCAAGGTCAACCCAGGGTCACCAATTTAGCAATTTATGATGGGCCTACGTCCCAGATGCTATTTATCAATTTTCGTGGAAATCAGCCCAGTGGTTCTGAAGAAGACTATTTTTGAAGGGTTTTTACCATATATGGCTTGGCGGCCATTTTGGTCATGTGACCTGGACCCCATGAGCAAATTTTGGTTTCCCCCAGCCCATAGAGGCTCCATATGAAATTTGACTTCAATCGGCCCAACGGTTTCCGAGGAGAAGCAGTTCGAAAATTTTCACATTTTTCGCCTCGGCGAGGCTATACTAAATGGAATGTAATATTTCGTAAGTTCATTGGTTAGATCTCATTGATATCTATCAGTATGCCAAAAATTGTTTAAATATTCCAACAAAAGCATATGTGTCAAAGTTTGACCTAGGACACAGAAGGTCAAGGTCAACCCAGGGTCACCATTTTAGCAATTTATGATGGGCCTACGTCCCAGATGCTATTTATCAAGTTTCGTGGAAATCTGCCCAGTGGTTCTGGAGAAGACTATTTTTGAAGGGTTTTTACCATATATGGCTTGGCGGCCATTTTGGTCATGAGACCTGAACCCCATGAGCAAATTTTGGTTTCCCCCATCCCATAGAGGCTCCATATGAAATTTGACTTCAATCGGCCCAACGGTTTCCGAGGAGAAGCAGTTCGAAAATTTTCACATTTTTCGCCTCGGCGAGGCTATACTAAATGGGATGTAATATTTCGCAAGTTCATTGGTTAGATCTCATTGATATCTATCAGTATGCCAAAAATTGTTTAAATATTCCAAGCAGTTAAGTCACTATCACCAATTTTCACAAACGGGTTACGGACGGACAGACAGACTGACAGAATGTAGACTGACAGAATGACAGACTGACAGACTGACAGAATGACAGAATGACACGGTGATTTTAGGGCACTCTTAGAAACCAACCGCCTTCAGTCGGTCGCTTTTTCTGCGGGTCGTGCAATGTGACTTCCGATGTGTGCAGCCAGTGAAGAAAGAAACCAGTCTGCCTGTACACTTTCAGAACACAGCCTTCCCAGTACGCCTTGGGTCAATCGGCACGCATCAATTAAATGTACCATTATAGGAATGAACCAGTGCTTCAGCTGAAGTGCACGACCCGCCGGATGCTTTTAGCTTTATGAGTGTTACCATATATGGGTATGGCGGCCATTTTGGTCATGTGACCTGGACATAAAACGGTTCCCCCAATAAATGCGCCTTATCGTAAGGAGCAAAAATATATCTTATACTTTAGTACTGTATTCTAATTCGTTTGCAGGATAAAATCCAACACAAAAGCATATGTGTCAAAGTTTGACCTAGGCACAAAGAAGGTCAAGGTCAACCCAGGGTCACCATTTTAGCAATTTATGATGGGCCTACGTTCCAGATGCTATTTATCAAGTTTCGTGGAAATCTGCACAGTGGTTCTGGAGAAGACTATTTTTGAAGGGTTTTTACCAAATATTGCTTGGCGGCCATTTTGGTCATGTGACCTGGACCCCATGAGGAAATTTTGGTTTCCCCCATCCCGTAGAGGCTCCATATGAAATTTGACTTCAATCGGCCCAACGATTTCCGAGGAGAAGCAGTTCGAAAATTTTCACATTTTTCGCCTCGGCGAGGCTGTACTAAATGGAATGTAATATTTCGCAAGTCCATTGATAAGATCTTATTGATATTTATCAGTATGCCACAAATTGTTTAATATTCCAAGCGGTTAAGTCACTATCACCAATTTTCACAAACGGGTTACGGACGGACAGATAGACAGACCATATATGGCTTGGCGGCCATTTTGGTCATGTGTCCTGGACCCCATGAGCAATTTTTGGTTTCCCCCATCCCATAGAGGCTCCATATGAAATTTGATTTCAATCGGCCCAACGGTTTCCGAGGAGAAGCAGTTCGAAAATTTTCACATTTTTCGCCTCGGCGAAGCTATACTAAATGGAATGTAATATTTCGCAAGTTTATTGGTTAGATCTCATTGATATCTATCAGTATGCCAAAAATTGTTTAAATATTCCAAGCGGTTAAGTCACTATCACCAATTTTCACAAACGGGTTACGGACGGACAGACAGACAAACCATATATGGCTTGGCGGCCATTTTGGTCATGTGACCTTGACCCAATGAGCAAATTTTGGTTTCCCCCATCCCATAGAGGCTCCATATGAAATTTGACTTCAATCGGCCCAACGGTTTCCGAGGAGAAGCAGTTCAAAAATGTTCGAAAATTTTCCCATTTTTCGCCTCGGCGAGGCTATACTAAATGGAATGTAATATTTCGTAAGTTCATTGGTTAGATCTCATTGATATCTATCAGTATGCCAAAAATTGTTTAAATATTCCAAGCGGTTAAGTCACTATCACCAATTTTCACAAACGGGTTACGGACGGACCCAAAGAAGGTCAAGGTCAACCCAGGGTCACCATTTTAGCAATTTATGATAGGCCTACATCCCAGATGCTATTTAACAAGTTTCGTGGAAATCTGCCCAGTGGTTCTGGAGAAGACTATTTTTGAAGGGTTTTTACCATATATGGCTTGGCGGCCATTTTGGTCATGTGACCTGGACCCCATGAGGAAATTTTGGTTTCCCTATCCCATAGAGGCTCCATATGAAATTTGACTTCAATCGGCCCAACGGTTTCCGAGGAGAAGCAGTTCGAAAATTTTCACATTTTTCGCCTCCGCGAGGCTATACTAAATGGAATGTAATATTTCGCAAGTTCATTGGTTAGATCTCATTGATATCTATCGGTATGCCAAAAATTGTTTAAATATTCCAAACGGTTAAGTCACTATCACCAATTTTCACTTACGGGTTACGGACGGACAGACATACAAACCATATATGGCTTGGCGGCCATTTTGGTCATGTGACCTTGACCCCATGAGCAAATTTTGGTTTTTTCTTCCATCCCATAGAGGCTCCATATGAAATTTGACTTCAATCGGCCCAACGGTTTCCGAGGAGAAGCAGTTCAAAAATGTTCCAAAATTTTCACATTTTTCGCCTCGGCGAGGCTATACTAAATGTAATGTAATATTTCGTAAGTTCATTGGTTAGATCTCATTGATATCTATCAGTATGCCAAAAATTGTTTAAATATTCCAAGCGGTTAAGTCACTATCACTAATTTTCACAAACGGGTTACGGACGGACAGACAGAATGACAGAATGACAGACTGACAGAATGACACGGTGATTTTAGGGCACTCTTAGAAAAAACCGACTTCAGTCGGTTGCTTTTTCTGCGGGTCGTGCAATTTCAGTTTTGTGGTTTTATCGTTGTGTTAACTCACAAAGTGAGTAGTGATCAGGAATCGATACAATTAACCCACAGCTCCCAGCAGTGACACCAAAGGGAAAGAAACACAAACATGAAATAACAAGACCCTAATGGAGACATCAATAGCGGAAAGCCAAAAGGACAATTACTTTCCCACAAAATGGCCAACTGGCTATCCGAAACAAAATAATACAAGAGAAATGCACACTCAAAGACAAACCATAACCAACAGAAGAACCGCCTTGGAACGGTCAATGGAACGAATGCCACTGGGATGGGCTAGAGGCTTAAATCGATTTTTCGTAGCTGCAATCCTCGCCTTTACTTCCGTCGCGATTTAGACAAACAATTTGTTCAGTCCGCATAAAAGCCTCCTAACTCATCAGTTAGGACGAAAGGCTTTTATGCTAAGTTTGATTCTCCGAAGTTAACACTTCCGTCGCGATTTAGACAAGCAATTTGTTCAGTCCGCATAAAAGCCTCCTAACTCATCAGTTAGGACGAAAGGCTTTTATGCTAAGTGTGATTCTCCGGAGTTAATACATCTGGCGTAATGCTAAGTTTATTAGTGATTTACCGGAGTTTATACATCGATGAAATCCACAGAAATGATCATTCATTCCTTATAATTCCAACTTTGTCATCTAAATGTTTAAACATTCCAACAAAATGGTAAATTTTAGGTTGTTTTTCGAATGTTTAAACATTCCAACAAAATGGTAAATTTTAGGTGCTCTTTCGAATGTTTAAACATTCCAACAAAATGGTAAATTTTAGGTGCTCTTTCGAATGTTTAAACATTCCAACAAAATGGTAAATTTTAGGCGCTCTTTCGAGTGTTTAAACATTCCAACAAAATGGTAAATTTTAGGCGCTCTTTCGAATGTTTAAACATTCCAACAAAATGGCAAATTTTAGGTGCTCTTTCGAAAGCGTAAGAATGAACTTACCAACGGCCAGGGCGGAATGATTATCATTACGCTAACACACCCGTGCGATATAGTGCAATTTTTACATCTCCAAAATGGCTACTTTTCTGACAAAATCTGTGATATTTTTCTTATTTGTACTGCAAACATAGGTTGTGGGTACTCGTTAGAACCGCCTCATTGAGGCGGTTCTAACGAGTACCCACAGCCTATGTCTTGGAGCAGAAATAAGAAAAATATTATTTACCCCCGTAAACCCCAGTTTTCTCTATGTAAAGTGGGGTGTAAGTGGGTGTTCATTTCACGGACTTGTTCACGTGATGTCATTTAGGGCTGTCATCTTTAAAACAAATACACAAGCACAAACAAAAATCAAGTCTTAAAGTTCAGTTTATCTTTCTTCAAACATTTACGTTTTCATTAGTTCCCCTCTGTCAATCTGTTGACGTCGCTTCATATAAAATGAAGTAACGCACAGGTCTAAACGTGGTCTTTGACGTTACGTTATATTACTACCTGTCGCTGTGTGAAATAGAGCTGAGATTCTTACTCATGCAAATTTGATTATCAAAGTATGAACCTTTTATTTCAACCAAATCAAATCGATCGAAATGTACATAATGTTGGGGAATTGGAATTATTACGATAAAAAGCCCGTGTGAGATACAATTTTCTCGAACGGTAAAATGACATCTTTAATATCTCCAGAACTAGGTTTATCAGGTGAAAATTTATGAAACGTTTTCTTATTTCTTGTCCAAGCACAGATTGTGGGTGCTCAGGCGGTTCAAACGTGTACCAACAGTCTATGTTTGTCATTACGAAAACACGCCTATACAAATACAATGTAAACTTAACCGCCGAAAAACCGAAAATTTTAAGATGAAAAATTGTGATATTTTTCTTATGTTTGCTCAAAATATAGATTGTGGGAACTCGTTAGACCCGCCACATCGAGGCGGTTCTAACGAGTACCCACGATCTATAGTTTAGAGCAGAATTAAGAAAAATAAAGGTTTACCTCTGTAAACCCCAGTTTTACTGTATTAAAGTGGGGTTCAAGGGGGTCAAAATTATATAGGCGTGTTTTCGTGATGGTGACCAAAAGAAAATAAAAGACATAATGTATACCCCTGTAAACAACAGAAAAACAAAACAATTTCCCCTGTAAAAAACGAAAAAACAAACAACAACAACAACAAAAAAAAAAAAAAAAATTCTCTATAAAAAGTAGCTCTATAAAAAGTGGGTTCAGAAGGGACCTCTTTACACGGATTTGCCATCATAATACAACACGACTCTAATCTGAGGGATGAACTGAGAACTTTTTCTGAACACGTCCGAAGACACTTGTACCCAAGCAAAATTATTAAGCGTCACTGTCCTTTACATGTTCTGTCATATAGTTTTATATGTCTCTTTTTCATTTAAGTCTTAGTCCCATTGACTTTCACAAATAACTTTTTCTAAATCGTTTTGTATAGTTCACATCTTATCTTAAAACCCTGACTTTTTATCTTTTAATAAGCTTTCAACTGGAAGAAATGTAAAAAGTAACTGTCAATCCCGAACTTTTGTGTTCGTTTCAAATAAGCACTCAGGCGATTCTATGGTCATTGTACAAAATAGATATTGGTGCATCAGAGACTAGACAAATGCTGTAGTTAATGCTTGGTTCATCTTCAATAAAGCTACTCTTATAGGGTATAGGAATTTTAGACACGATTCTGCCCACTCTTTGAATTTGATGGACTTTTGCACAATTATCGCCTTGGGTATAACTTTAGAAATTATGATACATTCGCTTTCAAATGTAATTCCATTGTAAATTTATAACGCTTTGTATGTTGTCACTACAGAGGGTAGCCCATATTTTAGCTGCAAGTTTTGAATGTATTCAGATATTATATGCAGTTGTACCATGTTCCACTCTTTGTCAAGACAACGCTTCAGTACACACAATATACATTTGTAAGGAATATGTAGATGAAACGTCATGAACATTGAGGGCCGGTAGCAAGCTGTTTAAACAAACTGAATGCTGATAGTCCTGATTCAGCAAAATGTGATATTATACGACAATTAAGTTTCAGTCAGTCTGTGTAAAACCACTTTACTAATGCTTTCAATTTGGATGGCTGTGGTATAGTGGAGTTTGTATAAGTAGTTGATAGCATGATTATAAGTATTATTTCAAAACACCCAGTTCACTAGTATTGCCCCTTGTTGAACGCCGTGGACTAAAACAAACTATTATGTTTTAATAAATTAAACAGCAAAGACATTGCTGACAAACCTCATCAAATGTTCCCATGGAATCCTTTGCATAGTTTTCTTTCTGTCTGTCTTATCTAATTTTATATTGGTGACACTAAATGTCCAAATCAGCAACATACATGTACATATACCGGTCATTTTTAGACGTTGCTGCAGATTTTGTGAGAGTTGTCATCTGACTTGAGATACATGTAATTGACTCTCGAGTCCTATTTTGTTAGTTTGTTTATCCCTGATTTTTGTTAGTTTCTTTATCCCTGACTTTCTACTTAAATAGAAAGGTTCACTCTGGGGACAGCCAATTTGCCATTGACCGTTTGACGCTTATGACCCACAAAGAGGGTTGACGCGTTGTTAAACACGAAATCATCATCATCATCATCTGGGGACAGCCAATAACCCTTGAGAGTACTTTTCATTGACATATCCAGACTCACTAAATGGTTTTTAGTTTTTTTCTATCTGCATCAGGAACCTATCTTTTCCCGTTGCATCCATGGACGGGTCTAAATAGCTTCCCAAAGTTATGTATCAAGGCTCATGCTTTTGTCTGTGTTCCAAAACTGTATGTGATCTGAACTATGTTGCCTATATCTTTGAATAGGTTTTGCATCTCATTTATTGGAGTGATTACAAAGCCGAAATGTAAGGTATTAAAGAGTATTTAAAATGATGATTGTAATTATTAAATCTTGGATTAGTTATCAAATTACTGAATTCAGATCTGAATCGTTGTTGGTTACGAAAAAAAACTGAACTTCTCTTTTAACAGTTAGCCACATTTATATAAGGATCTGAAAACTCATAAAAGACGAGTACAATAGCAGTGCACAAGTGCAACAACGGGCCACGTGTGAGACGCCAAGTTCTGCAACGGAAGGTCAGGTGGTTTTTCTCCGGGTACTCCGGTTTTCGCCCACCTCTGATTAACGATCGGCTCGATATGAGTGAAATAATCTTGAAAGGGCCGTAAAACCCAAACCAAAAAAAAACAAAAAAAAACAAAAAAAACAAGTGCAACAAGCTCAGCAACTTCTTGTACAAGTGATAAAAGATTCACAATACAATATTAAATGGACAACTGACTTATGTATTACATGTATATACGCGTAAGCCTACTAAATTCCTTCAGAAAACTAACCATGTTGCACTTTTTGTCCTAATACACCAACGATCTTTCAAAGTTGAATGATAGATTGCACAAAAATGTAATTATCAATGGACAACAACGCAAGCAAGAACAGTGCTTGTAAATATACGGAACTTGCATCCAGCAGAAACGTTCACTCAGTGAGTGAAAGTTTTTACATCAGAAAAAAGTTAAAACTAAAAAGCGTCTTATGGATAGATTAACTACAAATTAAAAAGAGAAAAAATGAGACACTACAGAAACTTCAATACATTACGAAAACGCGCCTATACATGTACAAACCCATCATGAACTTTATCACCGCTAAACGAAAATTTAAAGCTGAAAAAGTGTGATATTTTTCTTATGTTTGCTCAAAATATAGATTGTAGATACTCGTTAGAACCGCCTCCTCGATGCGGCTCTAAAGAATACCCACAATCTATATTTTACAGCAGAAATAAGAAAATAAGGTTTATCCCTGTAAACTCCAGTTTTTCTGTATAACATTGGGGTTCTAGGGGGGTCAAAATTATATAGGCGTGTTTCCGTGATGAATTACAATACCGATGTAAGTAAGTAAGTAAGTAAGTAAGTAAGTAAGTAAAGGCTTTATTTAACGAGGGTTACACATTTAGCATTATGGCTAATCTTCCATGAGGCCCTCAAAAATATACATATATATACAAACAAAAACAATTACAACAACAACAACAAAAAAAAAAGAAAAAAAAAAAGAAAACAGAAATGAGGGGTATAAAATTCCCATATGCGAAATAAGGCTGACAGTACATGCCCCAACTCACCCAAATACAACCGCTATATCTTCTCTATTTAAACATGCTATATCAAATAGTCATATTAAAACACATCAAAATATGCAATATTATACCAGAATAAATCAAAACATGCAATGCTAAACCCTACTCAACCCATATTGAAAAACATATATCTGTCAAATAAGACATTGTTTTCAATGGCTGCTTACTAACCCGAAAGAGCTAGAAATTCCCAATTTTCATTAAGATATAATTTCAGCACTTTCTGTGCCACGCATTGATCAGAAAGCAACCACAGAATGTTAGAACATAGTAGAAAATAAATGATAATATTCAATGCTAAAAAAAAGAAGAAAAGAAAGAATAAGGAGATTTATATATATTCACAAGATGCATGTGTTTGCATACTTTTTTGTACTGACTGATTGATCATTTCCTGAACTAAAAGGACAAGTACAGTCATTTAAATTTAGTCACCATTTAGCCAATTTAGGCATCTTTTATGAAATGTTTCAATAGTCTGGGCACTTTTAACTTCATCAGGCAAGGTGTTCCATACAATACAATAACTTTATTTCAGCATTAAACATTACAAAAATGTTTTTAGCCTACATCAGCAGTATAACAGTGAAAACATGAAACACAATATACAATACTCTTTTAACATAGGAGCGGTCTTAGGCATTAATGAGACATATAATGACCAGTGTTTGGCATTATTTTTACAATTTCAGACGATCTGAATGGAGTCTCTCAGTCTCATGGCATAAAACACAAACTTTGCTAAATTTAGAATAGAATTTTTTTATTTTTTGGACATCAGATCATCAAACTTGTTCATCGTCGGCCAACGGCAGTAGTAATTTTTGAAGAATTTATTTCTCAAATCTCTATATAGTGGGCATACTAATAGGAAATGGTATTCATTTTCTATCATATTCATATTACAATATCTGCACAGTCTATCATTTCTTTCAATATTTTGGAATCTGCCACGTTCTGTAGCTAAATCATGGGAGGACAGTCTAAATTTTGTTAGAGCAATCTTATATTTGTTATCAGTTACAAAATCTAAATAATGTTCTATTTCAAAATCATGTTTAAATCTTGCATACATAAGCAATCTAGATGAATTATTTATATGCGCATACCAGCTTTGTTTGTACATATCCATAATTCTCTGTTGTATCAAGTTGTATGGTATATCGGTGTGATCCTGCTGTACCCAAATATATGTTAAACCTAACTCATCTAAAAGAGATTTTACGTGGAAAGCCCAATTTGCGCCATTGTAAGATAAATTATTTTCAGCAGCATTTCTTAACATTGAATAGATCTTTTTAGGTATAGCGTTTTCATCTAGTTTTAATAGTTTGATCCAATACTTTATCATTTTTTGCTTTCTGGTAATTATAAAAGGAACCCTTCCAAGTTCTCCATACAGCCCGGTTAAGTTTGTAGATTTTCTTACATGTAGAATCCAGCGACAAAATTTAGTATGGACTAATTCAATATCTTTCGCGTTAACTGCACCAATAACTTCAGCACTGTAATTCAAGATTGATCCTACAAGAATGTCAAATAATTTACATTTTTCAGAGACTGGCAATTCGACTTGTCTAAATAGTGAAAATAAATTATGCAAAGCATATGACGCATGTTCTGCGATTCTTTTTTGTGTACGAAATAAATTCCCATTCTTAAAGAAATGAATACCTAAATATTTGAATGAAGTAACAAGTTCTAATTTCACGTTGTTAAGATAAACTAAACATACTAAACATCCCGAATATCTCATACTCTGCTTAAAGCACTCTGTCCTTGGCTTTGGTGGGACAAAATTCCATGCAGCTGATGATCTTAAGTTAATTGTTGTATTTGAATTGTCACGTTGTTTGAATTGTGCATTGATATACACTGGCGTAATATCATGATATACTTTATGATGCAGAAAATAATTGTTTTCTAGAATGCGTACTCACGAAAAGGAAGGATACAGTTGCTTTGCCTGTCTGACAGCAACAGTTGTCTAGGTCATGGAATAACTTTGGCAGAGAAATACTATATTCTGTGACGCATTCATCAATTATATATTTTGCAACAAAAAACAAAAACTCAATAGCAGTGACAGTTTCAATCTTGGGAAACATTGAATTTGGATTTTTTTAAGTTTGTTAAATAAAAAAAATATATTTTTTTTTATAATGTTTTAAAAGAAAAATATAAATTTCAATTAATTCAAAAGGTTTTGTTTTATCAAAAAAAATGCCTATGGCGTTCTACATTCAATCCAGTTCACAAATCTTGAAACTGAATAAAACATAAGGTTCTAGAGACAGTGATCAGCTCATGGGAGGTTTGCATTGGAATTGCCCACTGACTTCTACTTTTAATTGTATTATCTAATAAATGCATGTTCATAGGTTGCATATGCTAAGTTATTAAATTACAATAAGTTTCAAGAAAAACAGGCGTTAGCACAAATGACAGATATATTAATACTGATTATTTTTATAAACACAGATTGGTAAATTGGTCAAGAGGCTGCATGCCGTATCATCCCAGTCAATCTTATCTAGAAAGCAGACGTTTTTCAGCTTCCCTGGACAAACATGAAGTTCCGTACGGGTGGCGGCCTTCGAAGTTATTCACTTTCTTAAGTTAGTGTCCAAATAGCATAATGTATGGCAAAAACGTTCTGTGATGTCACAGCTTGATAAATATAGCATAGCAGTTCCATTTGGGTTTAAATGAAGCTTTTCTTCCGTATTTCCTATTAATTTCGTACTGCTAAATCCTTATTTTGAACACGGTTAGAAAAAAAAATCTGTGATACATTATTGTAGAGCATGAACTTGTGATGCCTACTTATCTTGACAAACTTTTTTTTTTCTTATTTGAAGCTGTGTTTTGTAATTACATTTGTGAGCCGTGATTGTGAATGTACAAAAATCAACAACCATTGTTTATTAGCAAGATATTACAAGTAACTTGAAGGGCAAAGACTGAAGTTGAATTTAAACATACATAATTTTGTGGCATTTTCAAAGAAACAATTTCATGATAATTTATATGTAGTGGATGCCTTTATTATTGTTCATTTCATCATTTGGGTTTGTCCAGATAGTGAGGCGGTTCTAACGAGTATACCCACAATCTATGTCTTGGAGCAGAAATAAGATAAATAACGTATGCCCCGTAAACCCCAGTTTTGTCTACATAAAGTTGGGTTTAGGGGTGTTCATTTCACGGCATTGTTTACCTGATGCTGTTGGATCTTTTCTACATCACGAAAACACACCTATATAAGTTTGACCCACTTTAACGCCGTTTTTATATAATAAAACTGGGGTTTACATAAGTAAACCTTAGTTTTCTTTTTTCTACTCTAAACTATAGATTGTGGTAACTCGTTATAGGACCGCCTCGATGAGGCGGTTCTAACGTGTAACCAAAATCTATATTTTGAGCAGAATTAAGAAAATTTCACAATTTTTCGTCTTAAAATTTGCATTTTTAGCCTGTAAAATTTACAATGCATTTGAATTAGGCGTGTTATCGTAGTGTAGCCGCTCGATAACCCCGAAGACAGACTGTCCCGTATTTGGCCTCTTGGTAAGGCACAAAGTCAATATTTACTTAGATTAAGTTGTAACAGTTTTGTTATCAAGAATGCATAAGTATAAAATGTACTATTTAAATCACATCATGCATTTGTAAACCGCTGATTTTGCCAATTAGATTGGTTTGGTTTAGAGTTTAACGGCCCTGGTAATACTATCATTACGATAACACACCCGTGCAACATAGTGCATTTTTACACCTCCAGAATGGCCATTTTTCTGACGAAAATCCGTGATATTTTTCTTATAAATACTGCAAACATATGTTGTGGGTGCTCGTTAAAACCGCCTCATTGAGGCGGTTCTAACGAGTACCCACAACCTACGTATTGGAGCAAAAATAAGAAAAATAATGTATACCCCCGTAAACCCCAGTTTTCTCTATATAAAGCGGGGTATAGGGGGTTCTTCATTTCACGGACTTGATCACGTGATGTTAGGCCGTGTCAAGCCCCTAGGTTTACCTAACCCTACTTTTCTTGGACCAGCTTCGTCCAACTGATTTAGCTTGCAGTTTCTGTTTCTTCCATACCTTCTTCACTTGTAATCCTGCTTCTCTGTCGTCCCTGTCCCTCTTTTATCATCTCTACTATCTACCTCTTTTCTCCCTTTCTCTGGGAGACGACACAAAATGACCCGCACTTATCACGTGAACAAGTCCGTGAAATGAACACCCCCTTAAACCCCACTTTATATAGAGAAAACCGGGGTTTAAGGGGGTATACATTATTTTTCTTATTTTTGCTCAAAGATATAGATTGTTGGTGCGGTCCTCGTGAACAAATCAATTAATGTTGGTCAAACTTGGTTCAATATAACATTACAACATACCGCAGTTTTGATTAGATTTTGGTGGCCTTGAAACATTTTTTAATTTTTGTTCAAAGAGGTAAGCTGTGGGTACTCGTTTGAACCGCCTCAATATGCACCCACAACCTATGTTTGGAGTATAAATAATAGTAAAAATAGAATTACAAAATTTCATCATAAAAATAACGGTTTTGTTGATATAAAAATGCACTAACATTCGCCAAAACCCTTGATTCTCAAGATCGATCTCCACAAACGGAAGTTGCCGGACCCGGTAACTTTCGTTTATAATATAATTTATCAAAAACAACAACAACGACACAAAACAACAACAACAGCAACCAGAAAAAATCATTTAAATGAATTCTGTACCGCATTAGCCATTGTACTACTATATGGTTTATAAGCATGGACGGGCCGACTCGCACCGCTTTGCTTGGGCAGGCTTAGATCCTCTAAGCGGTTTACCAGTACTCGTGTGCGAGCTGAAACTAACACGCACAAGAGTACTGGTAAACCGCTTAGAGGATCTAAGCCTGCTCAGGCAAAGCGGTGCGAGTCGGCCTGTCCATGCTTATAAACCATATTGGTTTCATTGGGCGGCAGGGCTTGAAATGTCATTTCATCTCAATGTCGGGTAAAAGTCCCACAAAATTGGAAGCAACGTCTCCAAAATGACCTTTACAGTGTTGACGGGGATTTTAAGCCTCAAATCAAACAAACAAACAAAACTTGAAATGTATTAGGGAGCGATCCCTTTGATTCATTTTGCTATACAATATGTTTAACCCACTTTGTACAGGAAACACCTAAACGGGTAATTGGCAAACAGTGCAGACCCAGATCTGACGCCACAGAACAGGGCGTCTGATCAGAGCCTACACGGTTTGCAAAAAGTTAAGCTATTTTCCAAACAAATATTCACCATATTTGCATTATTTGCTGGCTCCCAGCTTGCACAATGTCAATGATGGAAAAACAGGTAACCAGACCCCCCTGACCTTGAAAGGTCAGGGGGGTCTGGTTACCTGTTTTTCCAACACTGATAACCTTCAGACTAGGCACCAGCAGATAATGCAAATAAGGTGAATTGAAGAAACGACAACCTGATATCCCTAAATTTTGATCATGAAATCTTTTCTACGGTCATTCTCTCCCTTCCGCTGATTCAAGGTGGGCAGTTGTCAGTTTATGGAGAAAGAATGTGCACTGTACTAGTTAACCGCTTACGTATAAGCCTGCCCAGGAAAAGTGTGGATAGGCAAACTGATCGGCTCAAAAAGATCTAAAATAGTGTTGACTGGACCGTTAAACTCAAATACAAAAAAAAACAAAGTATACAAAGTAAACGTCCAGGACCACTGTCAATAATATCAGTCCTGGTACTAACATTACTTCTCTCACTAGTTTCTTCCAATTCAACCCCGCCTATCGGGGCTTGGAGAACCAGATTTGGCTGCATGGTGCTTCCAGGCAGAGATGAAACTTACCATAGATGAGTACTGGTAAACCGCATAGAAAGACTAAGCCTGCCCAGGCAAAGTGGTGTGTCAGACCGGCCAATGCATATAAGCATTTGGTTTCTTTGGACGGCAGGGCTTCAGTTGTCATTTCATCTCAGGTTGGGTAAAAGTCCCACAAAATTGGAAGCAGAGTCTCTAAAATGACCTAAATTGTGATGACGGGAACGTTAAACATCAATTCAAACAAAGTATCTTCCAAGTATATTTGGTAGGACTGCATGGTGCTTTCGCGTAGAGCTGAAACTACGAGTACTGGTAAACCGCTTTGCCCAGGCAAAGACCGTGCATATAAACTCTAGCGGTTCCTTTGGGCGGTAGGGCTTGAGAAATCATTTCATATCAATGTCGTGTAGATGTCCCACAAAATCGGAAGCAACATCTCCAGAATGACATTGTGTCGATGGGGACGTAAAACCTCAACACAAAACAAACAAACAGTCTCTAAACAATATCGTCTGCGTGTCGATTTGCCATAGGCTGTTTAGTTTACATATGTTCATGATTTCTTTCTGACTTTACAAGCGTCTTACTTTCTGCCTTTCTTATGAGTATAATGAGGCTTTAAGTATATACGCTAATGTGACGATGCATAATTTATGTCCTTGAATTACGTCTTCGCATCATGTTTACAAGTCCACGAAATAAACACCGTTTGTCCTTTTAAACCCCCTTTTGTCTAGCACGTGTACATTTGTGTAAGAGTTTAGCCCTGTCCCTGGCTACGGGTTGTAGGATTGTCATCAAGATATTGGTCTTTGGTAGTCACGAGGGCATTAGAGATATAAGCGCTATTGTATATTATAAAATTTAAGTCTTATCTATGTCATCCTGGAACCGTTGCACTCACTGATAAATACTGTTACTTTCATTATTAAAACATCGCACTTTTACGGCAAAAATATATCATAATTGTCTTGTTTGTGCTACATACATAGACTGTGGGTAACGGATACCCACAATCTGTATTTTTTGAGCAGAAGTGTATTTCTTGCATACCAGATTATGAAATCCGTGTTTTAGGCAGTTTAGAACAGATTAAGGCCCCAAAGCATCAGATTACGAAAACTCACCCATGTGACATAGGGCATTTTCTGATGAAAAATCGCGATATACTGCAAAACCCACAACCTTTGGGGTGAATCACAATATTGTGGCTTTTTTTAATTTCAGCATGTTATATCAGCCTTACTGTCAGAGATTTGACTTTAAATTTGAATTTATTCCATAGAAACTTAGCAAGGCATGTGGCTCAGATGTTCAAAATAAATGAATGGTCTAGCTACTTTTTCATATTGTCAGCAGCCATCAAAGACCCCCCAAAAATTGTATATTTTCACCGTTATGGGTTGCACTTTAAAAAATGCCATTTTACAAACAAATTTTAAATAATAATGCATGGCAAACAGGTTATTTTTCAATTTCAGTAATATAGAAAATTGTCTGAAGAAAATTTTGATATGTAATTTCTTGATATGCGCTGAAAACGTTTCAAGATATCACCATAATTATAGAGGCGGTACTTCGTTATACATTTCAAGACCTTGAACACAACCCTCTGGTTATGCACACCATACCCATAGGAGAGTGGTGTTTACTTTTTTGAACTTCCGTAAAAATGATCTATTAAGAATGCCATAGTGGTAGAAATCATATTTTTCTCCCCTGCTGATTATTAATAAATTACAGGATCACTTATCAGGAAAACGACAATCAAAAAGAATGTGGTAGTGTCCGTAACCATGATACATTTTGTTACTGTTGGTAGCTTTGTTTGAATAAAAAGTTCTGTTTTTAATACTTTGTGTATAATAACCTTTAATGAAACACAATTAGTATTTTTTCCAACAACTAATCGTCCTCTGTGCATGATTTTGTGGTTACGGACACTACAAAAATGCTGTAGTGTCCGTAACCTGAAAACAAACGCCTATTTATTGATATCGATATTAAAATCTGGGAAACATTACTTTAATACTTTTTTTTTTTTTTTTTTTTGGTTTTGGTTTTGGTTTTACGGCCCTTTCAAGATTATTTCACTCATATCGAGCCGATCGTTAATCAGAGGTGGGCGAAAACAGGAGTACCTGGAGAAAAACCACCTGACCTTCCGTTGCAGAACTTGGCGTCTCACACGTGGCCCGAGCGAGGCTCGAACATACGGCGGTGAGAGACCTAATGACTAAGAGTCAGCGCTCTTATCAACTAGGCCACGGAGGCCCGTTACTTTAATAATACTTTCCAAAATGATATTATATGTCTTCAGACTAATCAATTAAAACTCAATTGTTCCAAATGGATGACACAACAATGTATACTTTTTTATGCAAAACTGCGCAGTAATTTAAAAAAAAAATGCATCTCCATGAAAAAAAATAAAACTGGTGTGTCCACATGGTTGTTGACTGTCTTGTTTTGAACTTTTATGACAGAGTAAGTATTCTCTATAATAAAAAAAGCAGAAGAAACTAATTAGCAAAGTCCCAAGGGTATCTGCAGAGGATAAGTAATCAGCTATGTTTTTGTAGTGTCCGTAACCATAATCTATGGGGTCGCACATCAGTAACATTTATGAATAAATGTCTGATCATTGGCAGGTTTTATTTTTAATTTCATCTAGAAATAATGCACTGAATGCTAAAATAGCTACTGGAATTATTATTATTATCATTATTATTTATTTTATTTTTTTCATAATTTAATAGAAAATCATATAATTAGGGGGCCAGCAGAGTGAAACTGCATAAACGTTCTGAATTTATTTAACAAACAAGGTAGGCTTGTGCAAAAATACTAGCAAATCTTTAAATTAATACATGTACATTCCAAAGGCGTTGAATAGCTGAAGTTTTGATACATCTCTCAAGAACTAAATTGGTTACGGACACTACTAGAAATTCCAATATCTAGTTTAAGCATTATACTTATATTCCATTTTCTTCGAAACACTTATTCCTGTATCAATTTTAACTCTTAATTGAATGGTTTATTGTTTTGTTTTTTTTTTTGTTTTTTTGTTGTTGTTTTTTTTTTTCGCATTACAATAACACACCCGTGTGACATAGTGCATTCTTTTCTATCTTTAAAAAAGTTACTATTTTTATTTGCGATATTTTACTGGTTTGAACTCCAAACATAGCCTGTTTGTGCTCATTAGAAATGCCTTATTGTTTGTTTGATTTTAGCTTTAACCTCCCCGTCAACACTATATAGGTCAATTTGGAGACATTGCTTCCAATTTGTGAGACTTTTACCCGACACTGAGATGAAATGACATTTCAAGCTCTGCCGCCCAAATGAAACCAATAAGGTTTATAAGCATGGGCTGTCTTACTTGCACTCTTTTCCTAGGCAGGCTTGGACCCTCTAAGCGGTTGATTTACCAGTACTCATGGGTGGTCGGCTTCAGCTCTGCGTGGAAGCATAATGCAACCCAATCTATTTCACCACGCTCCGAAGGGCAGGGACTGAGGTTTAAAGGCCCCATCAACACTATATAGGTCATTTTTATTTTTTGAGATGTTGCCTCTAATTTTGTGGATTTTTTACCCCGCGCTAAAATGAAATGACATCTCAAGGCCTGTCGCCCAATGAAACCAATAGGGTTTATATGCATGGACAGTCTGACTCTCATCACTTTGCCTGGGCAGGTTTAAATCTTCTAAGCAGTTTACCAGTACTCATATTTTAGAAGGTCAGTCTGTCCAGGCAAAGTGAAACTGTATGTAAGTCTCATGTGCGGTCGGATTTAGCTCTGCATGGAAGCACCATGCAACCCAATCTATTTTTTCAATCATGAAATGTTCAAATTTCTAGCTTTAAACTAGTAAATACATGTATGTTAAACTGTTAATTATTGTTATGTTTATCAAACTCTAGTCTCCTTACCTAACATGAAATGTTCAAATTTTTAACTTTTAACTTGTAAATATATTGAATTATTTACTGTTATGTTTATCAAATTCTAGTCTTCATCACAAGGCAATTGTAAAAGCTATACTGGAATCTTAAACCAAAATTATTTTGCACCATATACATCTTTTGTTTGTTTTGTTTGATTTGAGGTTTAACGTCCCCGTTAACACTTTATAGGTCATTTTGGAGACGTCACTTCCAATTGTGTGGGACTTTTACCCGACATTGAGATGAAATGACGTCTCAAGCCCTGCTGCCCAATGAAACCAATAGGGTTTATAAGCATGGACTCCCACAGCTTTGCCTGGGCAGGCTTAGATCCTCTAAGCGGTCTAGCAGTACGCGTGTGTGGGTCGGTTTCAGCTCTGCGTGGAAGCATCATGCAGTCCATCTATTTCTTCAAGCCCGATGGGCGGGGGCCGATTATATACATCTACTTTGTATCAAATATTTAACATGTCTGACAATTTTACATAGCTATATATTTAAGTCACAGTAAGTTTGTTTGTTTTTTGTTTGATTTGAGGTTTAACGTCCCTGTCAACACTGTATAGGTCATTTTGGAGATGTTGCTTCCAATTTTGTGGGACTTTTACCCGACATTGAGATAAAATGACATCTCAAGCCCTGTTGCCCAATGAAACCAATAGGGTTTATAAGCAAGGACGGTCTGACTCGCACCATTTTGACTGGGCAGGCTTAGATCCTCTAAGCGGTTTACCAGTATTCCTGTACGGTTGGTATTGGCTCTGCGTGGAGGCATCACGCAGCTCATCTATTTCTTCAAGCCCCAATGGGCAGGGGGCCTATGTAAAAAAAAAAAATAATGCTTGCTTTTGGTGACAATTAATAGTTGAAAAATGTACATTCCTGATGTTTTCTTTATTACTTATCATCTGATGTTGGAGACCATTTTAAATTAAATTTGCTTTAAACAAAGACCTGATACAATAATATGCGATTTAACTATTTGTTTTGCCTAAAAATGCTTTAGTGTTCGTCACATTTTGCACCACTTAAGTTATATACAAATTTAGCTTCAAAATTTAAAAGTTGCTGGATGTTTATCAAATTTTCTTTCTATAGAATGGCTTAAATTGTGTTATGAATTAATTTCTATTTGATTTGCTTAGCATATTAATTTTATATTTTTAAATAAGGGTTTCACTTTTTGTACATTAAGTGTTTCCATTTATTGGGACCTACTATGTTAAATTTCAAACATTCCAGCAAATATGCTGTTTAATTTATTTTGTAATTTATTATATATTTTTTCACTGCATATTTCTTTAAAACAAAGTAAACAGCTGATAGAAATTTGAAAAAAATTAAGCATTGTTAAATTTGTAGTGTCCGTAACCATTTTAGCTGTGATAAATCTTTTGATTTTTTCCATTCAACTTATGTCCAAAGAACTACATCTTGTTTTCAGTTTGTGCATATGACTTTAATGTCTAGTTTAAATAAGTTTTATTTGGAATGATTGGCTTATCCGGATTATCATAACAAAGTGTCTTGAACAGTGATGGCAACTTATGTGCATTATATTTTCTTCAAGCTTTATTACTTTTGCAAAGACTGATTATTTTTACTTGTTAGTGTTCCTAGTCATGTTTAAAGCACAGTTAATAAAGTTTAATATGGTTAATGTTTTGTCAGCTATAGTGTTATGCACACCCTGTAGTGTCCGTAACCACTTTCCACCCACATACAAGTGAAGCATAAATAAACACATTTGTACCACTCTCCGCCCGAAAAGCTGCAAATGCTATACATTTGGGATACTAACCCCTATGAAAAAATGTTTTTATAAGAATTGTGCAAAGTTGATTTTTTGCTACCAGGTGCAACCCAGGTGGCCACAATACTGTGATTTACCCGATTGTCTTATATGGGTTTGAGGGGTGGATGGACGTTAACCTTAACGACGGCGCATATGAGGTCGTAATCAACCAGTGTATTTATCAAACACGCGATTATATACGATTTTGGGTCGGAACACCAGGGTCGGAACATAAATTTCTATCCCAGGGTAAAATCACGGATTTCCTTGTTTGGTGTGCAAGAAATGCTGTTCTAACACTGGTGTTCTTACCCTAAACCGAATATGCTCGCGTGATCTACAAATGCACTGGTTGAATATGATCTTCTATGCGCCGTCGTTAAGGTTGACGTCACAGCACGTTACGCGACGTCAGTAAACATTCCTGTAGTGTCATCTCAATATGTCGGACGTCGGTAACCGAAGTGACTGCAGCAAAAAAAAGTCCGCGCTAAAAATCGAAGGCACGCAAGAAAAAGAATCCTTTATGGGTGTGAGGGGTGGATAGGAAAACCCAAGCCTAAAGTCCGTTCCGAGGGTCACTGTCCGGCATCAATCGGCTACAGATATGGAAGTTCAAGGTGGATAGAAAAATCCGTACCTCGGGATCACTGTCCGGCATCATGAGGCTTGCCGAGGGATGCCGGACAATGATCCCGAAGGACGGATTTTTTCATCCACCTTGAACTTCCGTATCTTTGAGCAGAACTGAACAATACCTCATTTACTTGATACAAAGTGGGGTTTTCAAGGGTATTCACACGAAAAACTGCCTATATAATTAAACCCCACTTTTGCACAGTAAAACACATTTATAGGAAATATGTATTGTTTTGACAATGTTCAGGTTTGCCTTAAAGGTTCAAATTAAAAAAAACGTGAAATATGCTGAAAAGTAATGGTTTTCTCAAATATGATTGCATAGCTATGACCAGTTTCTGTCAATATGAAAGCATCGACGTTTGGTCGAAGAAAACATCCAGTTTTGTTTGAATTGAGCTTTAACGTCCCCATCAACACTGTTTACGTCTTTTTGGAGACGCTGCTTCAAATTTTGTGGGACTTTTACCCGACAGTGAGGTGAGATGATATCTCAAGCCCTGCCGCCCAATGAAACCAATAGGGCTCATATGCATTGGACCAACATTGGTTGTAATATAATATAATTCTAGGGGAAGGGCTGTAACTAATGTTGATAGAACTTGCAGCCCAACCCCATTGTTTGTACTGTTTGTATTGTTGTATTATGTACAGAGGCAATAAAATATGCTTATACTATATGCATTGGACGGATCGATTCGCATCACTTTGCCTGGGCAGACTTAGTCCTTATAAAGGGTTTACCAGTACTCTTGTGTGGTCAGCTTCAGCTCTACATGGAAGCACCATGCAGCCCAATCTATTTATGCAATCGCCCAAATCATTCAGTTAAAACGACGTTTGGTTAATTATGACGGTACCATATACATGCATAGTCAAATTAAAATCACCAAATAACGGGATTTATTTTACTAAAGGCTGGGCAAACATCACGTGAACAAATCCGTAAAATGAAGACCCCCTGAACCCCACTTCATATAGAGAAAATTGGGGTTTACGGGGGCATACATTACTTTTCATATTTCTGCTTCAATACATAGGTTCTTGGTACTCTTTAGAACCGCCTCAATGAGGCGGTTCTAACCAGCACCAACAACCTATGTTTGCAGTATAAATAAGAAAAAATATCACGGATTTTCATCAGAAAAGTAGCCAGTTAGGAGATGTGAAAAAATGCACTATTTATCGTGATGATTTGGATTCTAACGCATATCGATACATCTAGCTACGTAGCTTTAACTGTTATGTACAGTAGAACTTCAATGGCTCGAACTTTGTTGGCTCGTTTACCATGGATGAGTCGAAACCATTCTTGAGTCCGCAGGGAATTCCTCAAAATACGATGTACAAATGGTTTAGGGAGATTTTCTTCGATGAGGCGATTCTAAGGAGTACACACAGCATACCTTCATAATATAGAACACTGAAAAATGTCCCACAATCATCTCCATTATGCCTCCTGGTATGGCATTAATAGTAACCCTACGTGGCTCGAACTACTGCTGTCTCAAACAAATTTTCGTTGTCCCAAACCATGTCGAACTTTAACAGACATCCAGGTAACTGCAGTCCGTTAAAGTTAATACATAGATTTATATAGGAACATGATAATTATTTCACCATAAAATAATTAAAAAAAAAAAAAAAAAAAAAAACAGCGGCTCATGATTTTTCACTCTTTTTTGAATATCCACGTGTTTTTAATGAAATTTTATGAACACGTTTTGGTCCTTTTTACATATATTTGGAAGCACCCTCTAAATGTACAGAATATATAGTAAACTACTGAATGAAGCTACAAACACTGATGAATTTATTTTCATAACTTTTTTTGTAAATTGTTATTTCTTTTATGTGCCAGCGGAAGTAACATTGCAAATTTATTGTGAACACGTCCATATAAATTTTGCAAAATAAAAATGAAAATAATTTGGTCCTTTTTGAAAATGAATTACACTACCCCATTTTTCTTTTTTCTTTTTCCATGGATTAGATGTCATCCAGGTAACCTTGGTTGGGTATTTAGTTTCTGTGTTGTGCGCGTTACTTCCCTTGATTATTAGCACAGCTGAGAAAGGTCGTGTCCGTATAAGTCCGGTATTTAAAAGCCTCCGTGGTGTAGTGATTACGCCTTGTAAAGCAGGGGTCGCAGGATCGATCCCGGATTTCTCCAGACTTTCGGATGAGTCTTTAAACCAAGGTCCGGTCACCGTATGACCTTAGCTGTTGGTGGGACGTAAAACTCAATCACTCGTGGTCCCAAACTGGCTCGATTTATCGAAGTTCGACCGTACAAGTACAAGCTAGATGTAGAGTCTCCCAGAAACAAGGTGGCTGCAAAATGTGCCCTAAAAACCATTTATATCGTGGTGATTTTACTTTTGTTTAACAGATTAACTTGGTATGTAGTGATTCTATGATGGTGTCCCATGCTCAACTAGCGCTTTACTTTGGCGTATTGGTCGGCAGCGTGGTGTTCGGTCAGCTGGCGGATATGTGAGTAAATACCTATGCTGTGTTCGCAATGTTTTCTGATTGCAATGAAATGTTATTATCACATAATGATATTATATATATTCTCCCGCTCACCTCTCTCTCTCTCTCTCTCTCTCTCTCTCTCTCTCTCTCTCTCTCTCTCTCTCTCTCTCTCTCTCTTTATCACATAATGATATTATATATATTCTCCCGCTCACCCTCTCTCTCTCTCTCTCTCTCTCTCTCTCTCTCTCTCTCTCTCTCTCTCTCTCTCTCTCATAGAATTGAACATGTTCTAGTACATGGCATGCCAAAAATGTTTGCCGCCGTATAATGCTAATTAATTTATATTTCCTTATATGTCATGACAATGTACTTAAAAGAATAAAGTGTTTGTCTGTTTGTCTACAACCCATCTCTGCTCAGTGTTTTCACATGGGATATTTTTACTCAGGGTAAACACCAGCGAAGACGCCACATAACGTACCGTCGCGTCTGAACAGTGTATACACGGTTTGTTTAAAGTGTAGCATTTGTTTTCCTTGTAAAACTTCGTATATATAAAAAAGCCAGACATTCCTTAAATTGGAAAATTGAAATGTTTTCAAGACGGGATATTTCGAGCCACTGATTGTTACCAATACAAATGTATGTAACATGTGAATAAAATGCTAAGAATCTTTGGCCCGGCCGAGGATCATACCTTGGGTGCTGGATTGATACTCTACCACGTCGCTTTTAAAGCCGGCTTGCATCGCAAGGCAGTAACGTGTGGTATATACATGTACCTATATACCCCATGGCATATATAAAGGATATATTTTTTTTGGGCCCCCGCCCATAGGGGCTTGAAGAAATATATGGGCTGCATGATGCTTCCACGCAGAGCTGATTCTGGCCCGCACACTAGTACTGGTAAACGGTTTAGAGGATCTTAAGCCTGTCCAGGAACCGCGGTGCGAGGCGGACCGTCCATGCTAATAAACCCTATTGGTTTCATTGGGCGACAGGGCTTTAGATGTCATTTCATCTCAATGTCGGGTAAAAGTCCCACAAAATTGGAAGCAACGTCTCCAAAATGACCTTTACATTGTTGACGGGGACGTTAAACCTCAAATCAAACAAATCAAAGGATATATTTTGTTGTGTTAACTCATTAGAACTGCCTCATCGAGGCGATTCTAAAGAGTACACACAACATATATGTTCAAGATAAAAAGCATTCTGACTAACTTATATCCAACACATTTACGGTAAATGTTTCCTGTGGACTCGAGACTGGGTTCGAAACAGCCGTGATGAACGAACCGTTTGTGTTCGAGCCATCCAAGTTTAACTGGATTCATTTTGATGACTGGTGATCAGTTGGTCGTGGGTTCGATACATGTACCTGTCGGGTCGGCAACATTCTTTCGTGGAGAATTGATCGTGAAGTCTTTTCAATGATCCTTGTCTCCCTTTCCGCTGACTCAAGAAGGGTAGTTGTTAGATACGCACTGTACTGGTCAATCCTGTCAAGGAAAACCTGTAGTTGGGACAATTGATGGTTTGATATGATCTAAATAGTGTTGACTGGGTCGCCTAACAAACAAACAAACAAACAAACATACAAGCAAACAAACAAACAAACTTTGATCGCTTTAAATTTATGCCAAACACTGGGCAGCATTTTACACGGCCATACATTATACGCGTTTGCACATTATGAAATTTGCATGAAGATCGAAGATGGGTTGAACATGAACTAAGATTTATAACATAGGGTCTGATTTTTTGGCAGCATAGGAAGAAAGAAGACCTTGTACATCTGTCTGATGCTGTTGATGTCGTCTACAATAGCCATTATATTTAGCCCAGAGTATTATAGTTTTGTTGTCCTCCAGTTTCTGATTGGTGCAGCGTGTCTTGGCACCTGGATGGCAGCATTCGTAACTGGTAAGAGTTTTTCTTTCTGCTGTAAGTTGTAATTGGTCATAACAATCCAATATGGCCCAGACAAAATTTGTACACTCCATACTTTTTCAGTTCTGTGGTGTATTCCCAGCAGACACATGTCGCTAGGGCAACGTCAAATCAACGTCGCGACGTAGATGTGACGTTGCATAAATGTCATGGCGTTGTACCGACGTTGATGTGACGTCACAATTACGTCATGTGCCTGCTGGGCTGCTTTATTTTTGTATTTGAACTCTAGCTAGAACTGGAACCCTTTATAATTTTCAGTTGATTGCATGTAGGTATTGTTTGCTTCCAAAGGTTAACGCTTTCATAGAACATACAGTGAAAACACGGATAATACACTAACCAAGGCTAATTGGAACTCGCCCTTAAGTCTCTAGACAATTATTTCCATAGCCACAGATACGAGGGTCGTTCAATAAGTAACCTAGAGTCACGCGTGACTTCGTTTTCCATATATGTTTGATTTGAAGTTCAACGTCCCCGTCAACACTGCAAAGGTCATTTTGGAGCCGTTGCTTCCAATTTTGTGGGACTTTTACCCGACACTGAGATGAAATGACATTTCAAGACCTGCCACCCAATGAAACCAATTGGCTTTATATGCGTGGAGTCGCACCGCTTTGCCACTGCAGGCTTAGATCAACAAAGTGGTTTACCAGTAGTCGTGAGCGGGTCGGTTTCAGCTCTGCGTGGAAGCATCATACATCTATATCTTCAAGCCCCAATGGGCGGGGACCGTGTAATTGGTCATAACAAGCCAATAAAGCCAAGACAAAATTTGTACACGCCATACTTTTTTCAGTTCTGGCACATGTCGCTAGGGCAACGTCAAATCAACGTCGGTGCAACGTCATGACGTTGGACCGACGTAGATGTGACGTTGCATAAATATTATGACGTTGTATCGACGTTGATGTGACGTCGAAATCACGTCATGTGCCTGCTCGGTTGTTTTACCTTTGTATCTGAACACTATCTAGAACTTGAACCCTTCATAATTTTCGGCTGCGTTACAAATACGTTACATCTACATGTATGTATTGCTTGCTTCCAAATGTAACCCTTTCACAGAACATATAGTAAAAACACGGATAACACAGTAACCATGGCTAATTGGAAGTCGCCCTTAAGTCAGTGGACAATTATTTCCATATCCACAGATACAAGGGTCGTTCAATAAGTAACTGGCCTTACCTTTTTTAGAGTCACGCGTGACTTCTTTTTCCATATAGTCACCCACAGCAATAAGCACTTCCTGCATCGATGTACCAAGGCTTAAAGTCCGTTTTTGTTAGTGTCGAGGGTCTTTAGAGTCAGTCCACCCTCCAACCGATGTCTTAAGCTCTTCATCTGACCGGAAGAGACGTCCACGCAATTCTTCCTTCGGAAACAAAAAACAATCACTGTGTGCCAGATCAGAAGAAATACATAGATTGGGTAAGGGTTTTAAACCGTTCCACTTCATTGCTTCCACAGAAACTTTGCAAGTATGGACTCCAGCATTGTCATGTTGCAATGGCACACCTTTCGTAATTTTTCCACGCCTTTAATGCTCTGTAGCTGCACATATTTGATCCAAAATATTATCATACTAGATCTGCAGTCGATGGTAAACCATCGCAAATACCCGCGTTTTCTATTTATAACACTAATGACTATGTATTAGCTAGCCAAAACTACATGTAAGTTAAAAAAAGTTGCAAAGAACATTCTAACTGATAAGCCAAAGTTCAGAAGTGTACCGTAACTTTTTATAGTTTAGAAGATATGGCAAAGTCATACTTTTTGACCTTTGACCTTGGGGTTATGTTGAGGTCCACCTAAAGTATCCCAATTTATTCTTTATTCCAACAGCCAGCCAATAACCAAGTTTCAGAAGTGTAACTCCAATAGTTTAGAAGATATGGCAAAGTCATACTTTTTGACCTTTGACCTGGGGGTCGAGGTCAAACCAAAAGTACCCCAACATATTCTATATTCCAAGGGCCATCCAATAAGCAAAGTTTCAGAAGTGTAACTCCAATAGTTAAGGAGATATGGCAAATCATAATTTTTGACCTTTGACCTTGGGGTCATGTTGAGGTCAAGGTCACACCAAAAGTATCCAAATTTATTCTATATTCCAAGGCCATCCAATAACCAAAGTTTCAGAAGTGTAACTCTAATAGTTTAGAAGATATGGCAAAATCATTCTTTTTGACCTTAGACCTTGGGGTCAAGGTCACACCAAAAGTAACCCAACATATTCTATATTCCAAGGACCATCCAATAAGCAAAGTTTTAGAAGTGTAACTCCAATAGTTTAGGAGATATGGCAAATCATAATTTTTGACCTTTGACCTTGGGGTCATGTTGAGGTCAAGGTCACAAAAAAGTTGCCCACTGCCATCTACATTCCATGTACTATCCACATGCAAAGTTTAAAAAGTGTAACTTCAGTGGTTGCAGAGGAGATCCAATCACAAGAAACGTGACGGACGGACAGACGGACTGACGCCGGAGTGAACTGTGGTACGAAAACAATATACCTGATTTTTCTTCGAAAAAGCGGGTATAATTAGTCCTCATCAAAGGTCTGGCCATGCAGTAAATAGCCTACTAAAAGAACTCCCTTGCTATCCAAAAACACTGACTGAAGACTGAGTCTCGAATTTCTTTGAACGCTGTTAACGTGACCAGTTTTTTTTTTTTAATGTTTTTTTTTTGTTTTTTTTTTTTACATGAGGTTTAACGTCCCCGTCAACACTATATCGGTTATTTGGGAGATGTTGCTTCCAACTTCGTGGGACTTTTACCCGACATTTAGATGAAATGACAGCTCAAGCCCTGTCGACCTATGAAACCAATAGGGTTTATAAGCATGGCCGGTCCGATTCGCACCGCTTTTTCTGGGTAGTTTTAGATTCTCTAAGCGGTTTACCAGTACTCGTGTGCGGTCGGTTTCGGCTCTGCGTGGAAGCTCCACGCAGACCATCTATTTCTTCAAGCCCCGATGGGCGTGGGCCAGTGTCTATTGTTTACTCAGCTGTTTAGTGTCAGGATCATGGTGATGATCCGGAAACAATTCTTTCAAGATAAGATTCATCATCTTTCCAAAAGTGACTAAGACATGGACACTCGGGCAGCCCATTGGTCTTTTCCAAGGCATTTTGGCACTAAACGTGCTTAAAGCTTCATCGTGCCGAGCCGTTCATGCAAAATGGTAAAAACGCTACCCTCAGAAGTCTTCCAGCCATTTCTGAAACGTTCATTCGCCTGTCCTGCTTTAATAGTTTCCCTTTGCTTTTCACTAGTGACGTCATCAGCTTCCACTACGGTGCTAGCCGACCACGTGTACGAGTTTCCTTAAACTTTACATAATTCACAATTCCTCATACATTTCCTGGTTCGTCTTCTCTTCCAAAACAAAGGTTTGTTTGTTTGATTTGAGATTTACGTCCCCGTCAATACTGTATAGGTCATTTTGGAGACGTTGCTTTCAGATTTGTAGGACTCTTACATGGCATTAAGATGAAACGACATCTCAAGCCCTGTTTAAAAGCATGGACGGGCCGACTCGCACCGCTTTGCCTGGGCAGACTTAGATCCTCTAAGCGGATTACCAGTACTCGTGTGCGGTCGGTTACAGCTCTGCCTGGAGCATCATGCAGCCCATCATTTTTTTTCAAGCCCCAATGGGCAGGCCGGTCAAAAAAGGTATCTTATCACTGCTCTGTACTCAATTTGTGAAGAAAATTTGGCAAAACTGACCCCTGCCATGTTCTTTTACCTCGCATTGACTGACCGATAAACTTGTGTGTAATGATGTGTAAGGCATTGATGTGTTATATGTGAAAAGCGTGCACTTGCAACGTTTGGCCAGTTAAATATTGAACGACCCTGTGTGTACACGTTAGAATTCCCTGAGTGAAGAGATTTCTATGTGGACACAATATTCCCGTATTATTTGCAAGATAAAAATATTTCCACTTATGCTCCATGACCTACATGTAGCACTTTTATTCGAACAACCGCCATTTCGAGCGTATTTCAAGGTGCCAAAGGTATACGAGGTATCGACGTTTGACTGTGCAGTAAAATTCCTATATTAAGACCACATTTGGCCTGTTCAAAAGTGTTCTTTACGACCACTCTTGAACAGTCCCAAAGGTGGCCTCTGACCAGAGGAAACTGTATGCAGAAAACACCAGGAAAAAAACTGCAGCCTACAAAATAAGCTTTTTAAAGCAGAATTAGTCTTAATTTTAGGTGGTGTTAATAGCGGAATTTCACTGTATTTATTAGACTGTGTTCACATATTTTTTCACGTGATGATTACAGGCATGGAACTGGTTGCCCCATCTAAGCGTGTCTGGGCCGGATGTATGATGCATGTGTTTGGCTCAGTGGGAGCAATGTATCTAGTCTTGATGGCGTATGTGTGTCGAGACTGGCAGAAGGTGGAAATCTCCATGGCAGCTCCATGTGTCATCTTCATATTCTACATATGGTAATATGGATTCAATCACATACAAAATTAGAAGCCAACGTAATGTAGTTATGCGAGACCGAGCTTCCCCAGACTGTCGGATCAGTATTTAAACCGAGGTCCCGTCTCCGCATTATCATTATCTGTTGGTGAGACGCAAAAGTCAAACACACACCACATGTATAGAACACAGCACACGAGTGAGTGGCCATTTCATGTGAAGACTCGAACCACGGGCCTCCGTGGCCTAGTGGATAAGAGCGCTGACTTTTAATCACTGGGTCTCTAACCGCCGTGGTTCGAGCCTGAATCGGGTCCCATGTCAGACGCAAAGAAGTACTGCAACAGATGGCCATGTGCTTTTTCTCCGGTGACTCCGGCTTTCGGCCCACATCTGATTAACGATCGGCTCGATGTATTTGAAATAATCTTGACACGGTCGTAAAACCAAAACCAGTATCAAAAAATAAAAAATCGAACATCTGAAATGATTACGAGTGTAGATTCTGTTTATCATATAATGATTTTAACATTATCCTGCAGTTCTTGACAACCTCTACTTGTACAAACAATGTAGATACCCGTCTCCGTATGACCTTAGCTGTTGGTGGGACGTAAAACTCAAACAGTCACTCACAAACAGTGTATATCCAGATCAGATGCCATCTGGTCAGGATCTACACCGTCATGCAGTTTGTAAATTGAATGAATATAATTTACCATGTTAATGTAATGTGATGATAGTTGGTTATGCATGTGGCTTAAATAATACATTCGGCGAGATAATGGTTAAGTCAAACTTTATTACCAAAGAATTAAAAAACAAATCAGTAGAAAAAAGACTAGTGTAACGGCGGCGACATAACTTACAACTTACGCGCAAGTTAACATACAGTCAAACTTCAATGGCTCGAACACCTTTGGGACCATGAAAATCTGTTCGAGATAGGGTTAGTTCGAGCCACTGAGGGTTACTGCCAGGAGGCATAACGAGATACTTTTGGACATCTTTTCGGTGCTCTATAATGAATATGTATGATGTGTGTACCCATTAGAATCGCCTCATCGAGGCGATTCTAATGAGTACACACAGCATACATTTGCAAGATAAAAGACTAAAATCTCCTTAATTATCCCCACTTTTTCTTATGTAGAGGATTTCGCTAGGGACTCAAGGGCGGGTTCGACTCATCCATGGTAAACGAGCCATCGGTGTTCGAGCCATCGAAGTTCGACTGTAGTTGTACAATGTATGTACACTTGTGGTCGTATTATTTTTATGTAATGGTGCCATGATGTTATCCACTATATACATGTAACAACGACTTCATAGGATAATTTGAAAATACATGTATTGCTGTTTAAATGGTTATTTATGTTTCAGATGCGTTAAAGTACTTCTAGAACACTTTCTTGACTTTGTTTGTTTGTTTGAACCGCCCACTCTAATCGAGCCGGTCGGTGCGTCTAACAACGCGTTTCCTGTGAATGTTTTTTGTAAAGCAGTAAGCTACCTTCTTCTGATCCAAGAAGAGCAGTGGTTAGTTTCTGGAGAAATAATGCGCACTGGTCAACCGCTTTTGTATTAAATTGTCCAGGAAAACTCACTTGGCCGAAACTAGCTTGTCTGGCGCAGGAAAAAGTGTACACTCAATTGTTTTCAGTTCTGTGTTGATGGGATTACCCTTTTTATAGAACATTGATATAATCTAAATAGTTTTGACTGGACCATTTAAAACAAAATAGAACCATTCAAAACAAACACAGTGTTACAAGGCTTCCCATGATTTCTCACATTACGATAACATACCCGTGCGACAGAGTGCATTTTTCACATCACCTAAATGGCTACTTTTCTGATGAAAACCAGTGATATTTTTCTTATTTATACTGCAAACATAGGTTGTGGGTGCTCGTTAGAACCGCCTTATTGAGGCGGTTATAACGAGTACCTACAACCTATGTCTTGGAGCAGAAATAAGAAAAATAATGTTAACCCCATGAACCCTAGTTTTCTCTATATTAATTGGGGTATAGAGGGGTGTTCGTTAAAAGGACTTCTCCACGTGATGTATAGGTTGTTGGTATTCTTTAAAACAGTCTCATTCGCAGACTGAAAAAAAAGATCCTTCAGAAAAAAATGTCATTATATGAGCTATGAAAGAAATAGAGTTTCTCACACGAGTGGTCCGTATGATATGAAATTTATATTTCGTGTGTCTGGCGAGTTTCTTACATATCGTATGAAGTGACAAGGAGTGTGAGATTCTGTTTATCATATTCGAATAATTGTAAATCGTATGGAAGGCATTTTCGGGATATTCCAAGTAACCATGTGTTATTAAACTTCCGGTCATATCATCTTTATGATATGACGTTATCCTCGGCGGCATTTGACAAAGATATCACAACATATGATATGCTAATGTCTCATGCATGTGTGTTTTTTTAATGTATCTAAAATGTCATTGTTTTTTCTTCTTTTAGCTTTATACCAGAATCACCTAGATGGCTTCTCAGTAATGGCAAAAAGAATGAGGCCAGAAAGATTTTAGAAAATCTGGCCAGACGAAATGGCAAAATTTTGACAGATGAGATGTTCGATTCTCTTCAAGCAGATGACGAGTCATCAACTGGCCGAATATGGCAGCTCTTCTCCACAAAAACATTGACAGTCAGAACGTTCATTATATGTTTCAATTGGTGAGCATATTCTTGCTTTTCATTACGAAAACACGCCTATACAAATGCTTTGTAAATTTTACCGCCGAAAAAAATGGAGTTTTGAAGATAAAAATTGTGTTTTTTTTTTTCTTATATCCGCTCAAAATATACATTGTGGTTACTCGTTCAAACCGCCTCACCGAGGCGGTTCTAACGAGTACCAACGCTATATTTTAGAGCAGCAATATCAAGGGTGACAACCTACATCATAGCAGAGATGTCGTGCCCATTTCAGGGGCGGCCATTTTGGTGTAAATAGGGTAAATAAAATGCTCCAAACTAGATATGTACAATTACGAGTCTTCAGAAAACACACTTCAGCTGGTATTAAACGAACAATATTTGCATCCCATCAGTGGGCTAATTCCACCTAGAGACATTGAAAAGGCTTCGATAGCTTCGTCACAAGATTTGATTCGGCGCTGTAAACAATGGTAGTTCCGACAACATTGCCAAATCAGCTTGTGTAGAGTTATTTAAAGAAAGGGCCACATTTCGGAGATATATTTCAGTATGTTTGATTCTTTTATGACCTACCGACTGCGCCTACTCGATGGGACAAATGCCTTTTTTGTAGTCAACGCCAGCAAACCTACGAATGGTTATGACGTCACTGCTCTGACGTAGGTTGTTCCCCCTGAATATGAAAAAAAAGGTTTATCCCTGTAAATCCCAGTTTTACTTTATAAAAGTGGGGTTCCAGGGGGTCAAAGTTATATAGGAGTGTTTTTGTGATGTTCATCTTAACGAGTCCCTGTACAAAGAGAATCTCAAACGAGTGGCCTGCGGCGAGTTTCATAAATTACATATAAATGGCCATTTGTGTGGGATTTTTTTTTTGTATCATAGGGCAATCATTCTTTATATTTTCTTAGTTATGGCTTCTAGAAAACAATGTTTATTGTCAAGGGCGACGTGTTAAAGTTTCGGGACGTTGCTTCACATATATATGATTTCAAAAAACGTTGCACACGGAAAATAATTTATAAAAATGTGTAACACTCGACGCCATGTGATACATTTAAATAGAGGGTATTTATTATGTTGAGGTGAATATCAAAAATATTAAATCGAGTTTGTTGAAAACATTAGAAATTTCAACACACTGGATGACATAGTTTTGATATTTATCAAAAAAAAAAAAAAAAAAAAAGAAAGAAAGAAAAGAAGTAAATTTTCTTTTAATTTATACGTGAAAATGTAGTCCGGGCTGCTCACCCGTGAACATGATTGTCTGTGAAATGAAGACGCCCCCCAACCCCCAACCCCCAACCCCCTATATCCCACTTTATATAGAGAAAACTGGAGTTTACGGGGGTATACATTATTTTTCTTATTCTTGCTCAAGACATAGGTTTGTGGGTACTCGTTAGAACCGCATCAATGAGGCTCTAAGACATAGGTTGTGGGTACTCGTTAGAACCGTCTCATTGAGGCGGTTCTAACGAGTACCCACAGCCTATAGAACCGCCTCATTGAGGCGGTTCTAACGAGTACCCACAACCTATGCTTTCAGTATTTCATCAGAAAAATGGCCATTTTGGAGATGTGAAAAAATTGCACTGCTAAAATAAAATGTAATCAATCATTTTACAAATTTTCTTCAGACAAAATGCCATTTTTTAGATCCAGGATTATCGTAGTAGGTATATACATACACCACAACCTCTTTATAACACTATACATAGGGTCCAAAGCAGAAACTGTGTTAGTTAAACAACCGTGTTATAGCCAAACAAAAATGTGTAGATTATATAGAAAAAATGACCATTTATGGTCATTTTTCTATATAATGTACACGTTTTTGGGATCCATCTTGAAACAGTGTTATAGCAAAATCGTGTTATGATGAACCGTGTTATAACGAGGTTGCGGTGTATCTGCTTATATATTCCAGGACTATAGTTGGCATGGCATACTATGGTGCCCTGCTCAATGTTGGAAATCTAGGTGGAGACTATTTCCTTAATTTCTTTCTGCTAAATGTGGTGGGATTTCCTGTCAAGCTCCTATCTATACCTCTCATGGAAAAGATAGGACGAAAGAGAATTTATATCATTTATATGATTATTGCTGGCATAGCTTGCATCTTAACTATACTGCCCGTGCTAAAGAAGGATCAACGTAAGTTATCTTAAAATGATGTTTAATATGTATCTAAAGGATCTTACATGACTTAATATGATGTTTTATCAGTCACCCCCTATATTAATTGCATTGTAACACATTGGCCTGATAAAGGACAAGTGAGCTTTATCAGGTCAACGTGACATTGCACTTTTATGAATGAACTGGACTACTAGAAAAATGTTAGTATTACTGGGAAAAAAAGAGAAAAAATACTTATTAAATATCATAGACAAAAATATAGTGCCTAGTTAGCTGATACTAAATATAATGACCACCGGAATGTTGGGACGCACTGAGGACCATCGATAACTGATCGTAAACTGCTAATTTAAGAGTTTGCAAGGGGAAAACTGATAATTAAAATACCAGATTCGTGTCTTTTAATCTCAAGTTTATCAGGCTCGGCTTCGAGAACGCATGTAGAATCACTCTCAAAGCCTTGCCTGATAAACTTGATATCAAAAGACACTCACCTGGTATTCGCTATGTATATAGAGGATCGTACATGATGCATATCATTTATATGATTATTGCTGGCATAGCTTGCATCTTAACTATACTGTCCGTGCTAAAGAAGGACCTGCGTAAGTACGATGTATAGGGGAATGTGAACACCTGGCAGATGTTTTCGCCATTTTTAGAGGGAGACATCTTTTGTGACTCCCTGTTAGCTTTTCTATAAGCCCTGTCCCACTGAAAAAGGGGTCTACTCTTAAAGGAAAAAAATGCTCCTCAATGAGGCGGTTCTGACGAGTACCCACAATTTTTGTTTTAGAGCAAAAATCAGGCAAATAATGTATACTGCTTTAGACCCCAGGTTCTCTATATAAAGTGGGATGTAGAGGGGTCTTCGTTTCACGGATATGCCATCGGGATGAATACTATTTGGAACACGCCGAGCAAAAAAATGACTTAGAGAATGATATGCGGAGAGCAAAGACTCAGCTTAGGCTGCACATGCTTATCATGCTTAAGCTTATAGGTACTTTCGTCCAATGTGTCTCGCATTAGGAAAAATGGCCGTGTGAAATAATGGCGTCCAACATGGTGTCAGAAGTTACATACATTACGTAAAAATGATAACATTTTTCTAATTTCTGCTTTCAGCATAGATTGCGGATGCTCGTTAGAACCGCCTCAATGAGGCGGTTCTAACGAGTACCCACAATCTATGGTTTGGGGCAAAAATAAGGCAGATAATGTTTACCCCCTTACACACCACTTTTCCCTATATAAAGTGGGGTTTAGAGGGGTCTTCGTTTTGCCGGTCTTGTTATCGTGATGGGTAGCTCAGTCGGATGCACGTCTGACTGGTGATCAGGAGGCCTGCCGGGGACGCGAACATTCGTTCGTAGAGATTGATCATGAAATCTTTTCTACGGTCATTCTCTCGCTTCCGCTGATTTAAGAAGGGGAGTTGTCGGTTTCTCGCGAAAGAATATGCACTGTACTGGTTACGTATAAGACTGCCCAGGAAAAGTGTGGATAGGTAAACTGACCGGCTAAAAAATGACCCAAAATAGTGTTTACTGGGTGGTTAAACTCCCATACAAACAAACAAATCGTCCGATGTATAAATGTCGCGTGACCGAAAGTTTCTTCCTTCAAACCGGGAATGAGGCGGTTCTAACGAGCACCCACAGCCTCCTATGTTTTGGAACGGAAATAAGAAAAATAATGTATACCCCTGTAAACACCAGCTTTCTCTGTATAAAGTGAATTTTAAGGGGTGTTCATTAGACTGACTTGTTAACGTAATGTCAGGCTGATTTGATTCTTCGGTGAGTGAACACACTTGTGCGACATAGAGCATTTTTTCATCTCTAAATTGCCATTGCCATGATGAAAATCCTTGATATTTTTCTTATAAATACTGCAAACATAGGTTGTGGGTGTTCGATAGGACCGCCTCAGTGAGGCGGTTCTTTCGTGTACCCACAACCTATGTCTTGGTCCAAAAATAGTAAAAATAGAGCATACCCCCGTAAACCCCAGTTTTCTCTATATAAAGAGAGGTATTGGGGGTCTTCATTTCACGGACTTGTTCACGTAATGATGAACGAAGCAACATTTCCATTTATCGCAGTTCACTTTAATTTTCCTTTTTTTGGTTGATTGTTGGTCAGCCACCAAGAGATACATTCGCTTGTCCTTCTTGGATGACCACATTACAGTCCACATGTAAAATCCAGGTAACGGCTATTTATAGAAAATAACAGCAGAGTTATTGTTAACGCGTTGCGTAGTTGGACTTAATTGATGTGTTTGCTTTGAAAAATAGTGTAGATTCAAATCAATTCAGGACCATTTCAAAGACAATGGTCCTAACAGTTTTTTTTTTTCGTTTATTTTTTCTTACATGGCATTGATATGTAATTTTTTCCAGCTTTACACTGGCTTCTTATAACATTGTCCGTGACAGGACAGCTATGTGTGACAGGAGGCTGGGAAACCATATACGTTTGGTCTGCGGAAATCTATCCCACAGTGACTCGTAATGTTGGAATGGGGACGAGCTCTGCTTTTGCCAGGGTCGGGAGCATGATCGCGCCTTACATTGCAAAATCCGTATGTATTTCATGTTTTAACATTTGGAGTTTTTTTTTGGTTTTGGTTGTACGGCCCTTTCAAGATCATTTCACTCATATCGAACCGATCGTTAATCAGAGGTGGGCGAAAACCGGAGTACCCGGAGAAAAACCACCTGATCTTCCGTTGCAGAACTTGGCGTCTCACATGTGACCCGAGCAAGGCTCGAACTACAGCGGTGAGAGACCTAATGATTAAGAGTCAGCGCTCTTATCTACTAGGCCACGGAGGCCCGTCAACATTAAGGGGTAATATGAAAAATGTATGAGTATGGATTCGATATAATACTCTACATGTATCGAATAGAAGGCAGACCGGGTCGCTCAGACCAAAGGGTTTGCCGAGTTCCGACCTGGCTGTGCATTCCGATTGTTTAAACACCTACAGTTGAATTTCAAAGACCATTCCAAAAGCATACCCGTGCGAAAAAGTGCATTTTTTTACAACTTCAAAATGACTACTTTTCTCATGAAAATCCATTATATTATTTTCTTATTTATACTGTAAACATTGTTCTAGCGAGTATCCACATCCTATGTCTTGGAACAGAAAGAAGAAAAATAATGTATATCCCGTAAACCCAATTCCTCTCTATATATAGTGGGGTTTAGGGGGTGTTAAGCACCATTCGAACATTGCTCAAAACAATAAAACATAAGAAATGTCACATTCGCTCATGCATCCGATCTTGCAAATTTACATCAAATACTGCTGCTGATACCGGCCCCGATAGCTCAGTTGATATAGTGTCAGCTTCGGGGAACGGGAGGTCACGGGTTCGATCCCGGGCCGCGACATACCAAAGTCGTTAAAAATGGTACTAGCTGCTCCTCCCTTGGCACTTAGATTTACGGGGAAGAGCTAGGACTGGTCGACCCAGTGTCAGGATAATGTGACTGGGTGTGGAATCATGTAATGTGTCTGGGACATGATACTTCAGTGAGGCAGCACTATAAAAGTGAGCAATGAGCTCCCTATCGCAACCAGACACCGTCGTAATATGACTGAAAAATTGTTGAAAGCGACGTTAAACCCGAATTCACACACATCTCAAATACTGCTCGTTCGGGATCACTGTTGCTGAGTTTATACGTGACTCTAAATCATAAGGTCTCCTAGTATGAGCTGTAGATACATATCACCAGGTCAACAAGTCCACTCAATGAACACACCTCGATACCCTAGGAAAGTGTGGTTTACGGGGGTGTTCATTATTTTCCTTATTTTGACATTAACAACCTTTACGAGAACGAGAAAATATTTGCTCAAAAGTATACACTCTGGCTACTCGTTAGAACCGCCTCAATGAGGCGGTTCTGACGAGCACCAACAGTCTATATATATTTGGACTAGAAAAAAGAAAATATGAAACAACCAAGTTCCAGAGATACGAAAGTTGCAATGATTGCGCAAGGGTGTATTATTATTCAGTATTATTTGTACCTGTGGCCCTAATGAAATCCTCCATATAAAAAAATGTAGGGGATCATTTAGATTTTCTTCTTTTATCTTGCAAATGTATGGTGTACATTTTCTTTATATAACACCAAAAATATGTCCAAAGTATCTCCTTATGCCTCCTGACAGTCAACCTCAGTGGCTCGAACTACCCATGTCTCGAACAGATTTTCGAGTTCCCGAAGGTGTTCGAGCCATTGAACTGCGACTGTAAAACTCTGACCAGGATGCCTTGTGGCACTATTGGATCATCGCAGGGTCCGTTTGGATGTGGCTGTGCTCATATTTGCTTGGCGTAATATGACGAGTAACAGAAATAAAAAGTAACAGAAATAAAACTTTAAGGTGATTCTGGCCTAACATTAAAACGATTGTGATGGTTCTTCCCTGTCAAAACTGCACATTTAATGATCAGAGGGTATACGCTTACACGCATTTTTTTTTTTTTTTTTTTTTTTGGTGGGGGGGGGGGGGGTTGGGGGTTGGGGTGGGGGTGGGATATGGTGTTGGTGGGGGGAGGGTAGGTATAATGGGCTAGTGTCCAGTTTAGCGGACCCCGGAAGTTCCTTCTTTCCTTTGCGCATGTCTCGCGTTGCTACGCGTACCGTAAATAATTCAGAACATGGCCGCCATTTTGTTTTAAGAGAGACTACCACTACCGCCGGAGTCGAGGGGATATGAAAATATTGAACTTATTGATTCCTTTCATTTTAAATTTTGTAAATCAGTTTTACATCTGAAATCAAGTACCCCTAAAGTTATGGTATACGGTGAGCTTGGGAGATTTCCCATGCATATTTTTATTAAAACTAGGATGATAAATTTTTGGGCGAGAACTGTTTGTGGCAAGAAAGACAAATTATCCTTTATCTTATATAGAATATTACATTGCCTGAATTCTGAAGGTATTTTCCATCCACAGTGGTTAAATTATATAAGAACAATTCTGCGAAACTGTGGTTTAGATGATTTTTGGGATGAGCAGTTTAACTTTTCTAGGATGGCTGATCTGAAATCTTAGGTTGAGAAATCTTTAAAAGAGTCTTTTATCTTTTATACAATCGTGGAACAATGATGTCGATCAATTAAGTAAATGTCTCAATTATCGTATATTTAAAACTGAACATAAAATTGAGAGTTATTTCTCTTTGTTGCCAAGAGATTTAAGTGTATACTTTTGTAGAATTCCAATTGAGTATGGAAGGTTCTTCAGGGTTGAAAGGTCCAGAAGAACCTGTAGATTATGCAACTCTGGTGATTTGGGTGATGAATATCACTACTTGCTTAAATGTTCGCATTTCAAGCGGGAACGTTTGAAATGTGTTCCTCTGCAATATAGAAAAAAAAGCCCAATGTTATGAAATTTAAAGAACTTATGAATGTTGATGACGTTAGCATCATAACTAAGGTTGCTTTGTTTTGTAAAACGATTGTTGTCCATTTTGATAAGCTTTATAGGTAAGATGAACACTTCAGCTCTGGCGCTAGTGAGTCGCTGTGCATGGTATCTCCCCATCTACATGATAGCAGCAGGCTTCATGTTTTCGGGCGTTTGCGGGATTTCGGGCTTTATGGAGCTTCTTGGTTTCAGGCTTTTGGATATTGTTTTTTTGTTCGGAGTGGCTATTTGCAGTCAACTGCAAATAGCCAAAAAACGTTAAAATGGCTATTTGCAGTCAACTGCAAATAGCCAGAAAACGTTAAAATGGCTATTTGCAGTCAACTGCAGATAGCCAAAAAACGTAAAAATGGCTATTGGCAGTCAACTGCAAATAGCCAGAAAACGTTAAAATGGCTATTTGCAGTCAACTGCAAATAGCCAAAAAACGAAAAAATGGCTATTTGCAGTCAACTGCAAATAGCCAGAAAACGTTAAAATGGCTATTTGCAGTCATTCTGTTAGCGTTAGAAAGGCCACCTGGAGATGTTCAAAATATTTTAAAATGAAACGGGCCTCTGCGGCCTAGTAGTTAATTGGGCTCTGACTCTTAATCATTTTGACTCTCACCGTTATGGCTATGTTTGTTTGATTTGATGTTTTACGTGCTCTGCAACACAATTTAGGACATTTTAGAGACGTTACTTCCATTTTTGTTCGACTTTTTCCACAGATTGAGACGTAAAGACATCTCAAGCCTATGACACCTATAGGGCCTAGGACGCACCGGCTCGCACCACTTGGCCTTAGCAGGCTAGTTCTTCTAAACGGTTTACCAGTACACATGTGCAGACAGGTTCTGCTCTGGATGGAAGCATCATGCAGCCAATCTATTTCTCCAAGCCGCGATTGCCGGGGACTATAAAATGGCTATATAGAGTCTATATTTTGTGTGAACATATGACACCTATAGTTTTAAATCACACTTTTTGTTTCACTGTTTAGCAATGTTCTCTGCTTATTTAAATGAAATATCTAATTTGTAAAGCCCATGAGAGGTTGGTGAGGAGTGGGGGGGGGGGGGGGGGGCGAGGGGCGGGAGTTGGGTGAGGCAAAGGTGACGTGTGTCTTGCGTCACTTGGGCGTCCATCTGATATTGGCTTACAGTTGGTTAAGATAATGGTAGAGAGGGGATGATGTTATTTCTTCTGATGATGTTATTTCTTCTGTTTCTACACTTCCATTCGCAAAGGTGACGTGTTTCTTGCGTCACTTGGGCGTCCATCTGATATTGGCTTACAGTTGCTTAAGATAATGGTAGAGAGGGGATGATGCTATTTCTTCTGATGATGTTATTTCTTCTGTTTCTACACTTCCTTTCGTTTTCCGCTTACTCCTCCGTCTCTCATTTTCATCTGTGCTATCTCTTCTATCTCTTTCCCCCCTTTCTTAGGGACAGGACACAAAATTACTCACTGAATGAGACCGTCCAATGCATATAAGCCTTTTGGTTTCATTGGTCGGCAGGACTTGAGTTGTCATTTCAGCTCAATGTCGCCGGGTAAAAGTCCCACAAAATTGGAAGCAACGCCTCCAAAATGACCTAAATGGTGTTTACGGGGACGTTAAACCTCAATTCAAACAAACAAATGATCCGCCCTCCTTCGGGGCTTGGAGAAATAGAATGTGCTGCATGGTGTACACCAGGCACTCAATGTGCCGGTAACGTCTAAGTAACGTCGATGCAACGTAGTGGCAAACACTCGCTACAAAAGGAACGGCGTGGTGTGGTATTTAACCATTATCATGCTGGACAAGTTAATCCTACCTTTGCAAACAATATATATTCAGATTAGGAAGCCATCTGATCAGGATTTACAGTGTTTGTCATGAAGAAGTGAACTGAATAAATACAGTAAATGATGGGCGTGGCTGAAATAATTGTAATTGTTGTGGTATTTAACACTTATAATGCTTTTTAAGACAAACGCTTCCTTTGCAAACAATGTCGATTCAGATTAGGAAGTCATCTGATCAGGATCTGCAGTGTTTGTTATGAATTTGTGAATAGAATGCAGAAAACCATTTTTTAAAAAATAATGTATGGGCTGCATATACTGAGTAATATCAATTTTCACTGAAAATTTAAAACCTATGTTTTAATTTGTAGGGGCAATATTCACTCATTGTGTCATTATATTTTCCTCGACTGTTTTAACCCCTTAAGATGCCAATCACAACAATTGTCTTCTGAGTTGCTGTGTGCTGATTACATTAAAAAGTCATTGTTGTAAACAGTGTGGATCCAGATCAAACTGCTGGGAACAATTTTATCGGGTCCACACTGTTTGCTTGTATGCCTAAATATTCTTTTAGACTGCAAAAATGTGAAATAGATAAGATACGCAGACGACATTTTCAGATGCAGTTTTTCTTAGCACCTCAAGGGTTGAATTAATAAATGTCATCAATAGGATTATAATATTTCAATAGGATTACAATAGATATGCGGTCAACATTACAGCCCCCGGGCGTCTCCACACGCCTTTATACAAACGCAGTTGTATAATGAACCATACCATGAGAAAAACTGTCTTTGCGAAGATCTGCTCAAATACCATGTACTGATTATGCATAAAGAGTTTCCTATTTTCCTATGTGACCCATATTAAAGCAACCACCGAAAGAAAAGATTGATCATTACAACATGGACTGGCTCATATTTACAGAATTTGAATTTTGACATGCACGTTTATATCACACATGTAGTGAAACTTTTACCACCAAAAAGTGGAAGTTTTCAGATACATATTGATATCTTTCTTACTCCTGCTCCAAACATAATATTGTAGGAACTCGTTAGAACCGCCTCGGCGATGCGGCTCTAATAAGGACCCACAATATATGTTTTGACTAGAAGTAAGAAAAGTAATGTATCAATACAAACTGGGGTATTTTATGAATAGAGTGGTACCTTTTACAAAGGGCCACCCCTTGTCAACATTGTGAGTTAGACTGAGTCTGTTCATCTCCGTCTGGTGCACTAGGACCTGACCCTCAGTGTCCACAAGGTGCCCAGATAGTGACATACAGGCCAGCTCTTTGTCGTCAAAGGGTTCCACCCCCCACCCCCACAGACACCATGCGTCATTGTTAGTAAGACTGAGCCCGTTCATCTCTGTCTGGTGCAGTAGGACCTGACCCTCAATGTCACAAGGTGCCCAGATAGTGACATACAAGTCAGCTCTGTATTGTCAAAGGGATCGCCCCCACCCCCACGCCTACACAGACACCATGGGTCATTGTTAGTTAGACTGAGCCCGTTCATCTCCGTCTGGTGCACTAGGACCTGACCCTCAATGTCTACAAGGTGCCCTGATAGTGACATACAAGTCGGCTCTGTATTGTCAAAGTGATCCACCCCTACCCCCCCCCCCCACACACACACCAAGAGTCATGGTTTGTTAGACCGAGCCTGTTACTAGGACCTGACCCTCAATGTGTCCGCAAGATACACAGGTAGTGACATACAAAGTCAGCTCTGTATCGTCAAAGGGATCCACCCCCACCCCCTTTCACCTTCACCATGAGGCATTGTTAGTTAGACTGAGCCTGTTCATCTCCGCCTGGTGCACTAGGACCTGACCCTCAATGTCCACAATGTGGCCAGATAGTGACATACAAGTCAGCTCTGTCTTGTCAAATGGATGGATACCGCCCCCCCACCTCCCTTGTCACCATGAATTATTGTTAGTTAGTTAGAATGAGCCCGTTCATTTCCGTCTGGTGCACTAGGTCCTGAGAGGTGCCCAGACAGTGACATACAAGTTAGCGCTCACTTCTTCCTCAAAAAAGAAAAGACTTTTGAAGGAATGTTCCATGAGTGCCACTCTGACAATTTTCCAATCCAGAAAAAATATATAACCCTTAAATGACTTACGTTCCTAAATAGCTAGATTGATTTTGAAATTATTTCACAGAAATGTTCCTTGGGCCACTGTCAGCCAAAAATTGTTCAAACCGTCCACTCCACCTTATATTATCTGCCATAAGGATCAGCTGAGCGATCCAGGGCCATCATGGCCCTCTTATTTGAATGAAGATAATGTATATTTTCCTTATTTCTAGTCTAAACATAGATTGAATGTGCTCGTTAGAACAGACTCAATGAGGCGGTTCTAACGTGTACCCACAATCTATGTGTTTGCACCAAAATAAGAAATGGTAATAATTACCTCTTAAACCCTGCTTTTCTCTATATAAAGTGGGGTTTAGAGGAGCCATAATTTCATGGACTTATTAACCTGATGCGAAGAGCACACAACGAAGACTATGAATAGACAGCGCGGATGCGCAGACTGATCTGAATTTCGATGGGCGCACGTGTAAATGGCAGGAATATAAAATGACTGCAAATAGCCATTTTAACGTTTTTCGGCTATTTGCAGTTGACTGCAAATAGCCATTTTAACGTTTTTTGGCTATCTGCAGTTGACTGCAAATAGCCATTTTAACGTTTTCTGGCTATTTGCAGTTGACTGCAAATAGCCATTTTAACGTTTTTTGGCTATTTGCAGTTGACTGCAAATAGACTCTTCCTTTTTTGTTCCTTTAGTCTGTTTAAAAAACTATTTGGTCCTTGTCCTGCTGAATTAATTTATTAACCCACACGCATTTCTGACTATAAGCGAACAAAATTGTATGATATTTTCACAAACTGCATTGCAGACGGTGTGGGTTCTGATCGGATGACTTCTTCAGAAGCCATCTGATCTGGATCTACACTGTCTGTAAAGGTAGTGGTTGTCATGTTCAGCGGGATAGGGGTTGAAGCTGCAAAATCGGGCCTTTCGGGCGTGGCAAATCGTGGTAGGTGTGGGGCCTGTAGCAGGGGCTGTGGAGTGACGCTGTAGATGCTCGCAGTGGCATCTGGGGGGCCTTGGTAGGGTTGTGCTAGAGTTGTTTTTGACTGTGAGGAGATGCGGTGCCGATGGGGTTCTGAGGTTTGTATGCATTAAGTCTAGTCATATTGTATTAAATCTAGTCATGAATTTTATAGAAATGTTGTAATGTATGTTAAGTTCTGTAGTGTGTTGATTGATAGTATGACGTGCCATTGCAGTTTTTTTTTTTTTTTTGCATATTCTCTAGGTCCTGTAGCGATTTAATTGGTCCGCACTATGTGCGTTGTTGAGTGTATGGGAGAGATACTATAGTTAAGGTCTGATTGTCACATTTGACATGCTCATTTTTGTTGTTTTATGATATTTCTTGTATTCCTTCACATACCCCTCCTGGGGTCATGAATATTAATAAATCTTCAATCTTCAATCTTCAAGTTCCGAGATTACCGACAGCAATATTTCAACTTGACGAAGTTGTTTAAAGCTGATAATGTTATTCAACAACGTCCTAGTACTGGAGATATGGCTGAGAGAAACAAAAGAAGAAGTAGCTCTGAACCACGATACAATTCTGAACTTACAACAGAAGAAAGCCCTTAAACATAAGCCAAAACCTTAGCTCTAAGTGTCGAAGTCATCGGCACTGATTGTTGATGTGTTGAAGTTTATGTTGGAGAGCGATATTCTCGCTGATTTTGCTGGTTGTAGTGCAGTTTTATCCGCTTTTCGTTTCCTGTACGTCTGGATTTGCTCGTATGTTGGCTCAAAACTGGGTTGATACACTTTCTTTATACACTGCAGAAACTCAAGAAACTTTCTGTGCTTACTGTTACAGTGCATTTTTCGATGAAGCATGATCTATACATTTAGAGTAGAAATACGACTCAAATCGCAAATTTGGCATCTAAATATTTTCTTTCATGCATGTAGGATCGCCAAACATAAAGGGTTATCATCACGAAAACACGCCTATATCACTGTGACCCCCTTAAACCCAATTTGAATATAGTAAGCCTGTGGTTTACAGGGATATACATTATTTTCCATATTTCTGCTCAAAAATATAGATTGTAGTTACGAGGCGGTTCTAACGATTTCCCACAATTTATGTTTTCAGCAGAAATATGAAACATATAAAATTATCAATATGTTTTCGTAATGCACACATCGATGTATTCCTTATTGCTGATCTCCTGAAAATAGTTCTTGTGTGCAAGAACACGTAATCTTCCATCACATCATGAAAACACGCCTATATAGTTATGACCCCCTTGAACCTCACTTTATACAGTAAAACTGGGGTTTACAGGGGTGTACATTTTTTGTCTTATTTCTGCTCTAACATATAGAATGTTGGTATTCGTTAGAACCGCCTCATCGGGGTGGTTCGAACGTGTACCTACAATTTATATTGTTAGCAGAAATAAGAAAAATAGCACGTTTTTTATCTTGAAAATGTTCTTTTTTTTACGCCGTAAAATTTACAGTGTATTTGTATAGGCGTGTTTTTCGTAATGAGTGAGACACAGAAGCTGTTATACTTGTACAATGGGGCGAGTCAATTCTCGTCGTGTACTCATCTACCATTTTACTTTTCAGGCTACCTTGATTGAGGGAGATATAGCACAAGCTGTTCCACTGATAGTGTTTGGAGGTGCGGCGTTTTTGGGCGCAGTCTCTAGCTTTTATCTACCGGAAACGTTAAACCGGAAACTGCCGGACTCTATAGAGGAGGCTCACCATTTTAAGAGGTATTCAAATCACCTTGAGTGAGTGAGTGAGTGAGTTTGTAAAGAAATGCTGGTATGCTTTCATAGGAATACCTTTTTTTATTAAATTACTGAATACATTTTCGAGATATACGTTTGAAGCAGGAATAAGAAAAAATGAAATACCGCTATGAAAGAGCACACGCTGTCACGTGGATGAGTATTATTATTAGTAGTAGTAGTAGTAATTGTCGTTACGTTCGTCGGTGTCGTTCGTTTGATTGATCTACACTATGAAGGTCATTTTGGAGACACTGCTTCCAATTCTGTTGGACTTTTACCCGACATTTAGACGAAATAACATCTCAATCCCTGTCGCCGAATGAAACCAATAGGGTTTATATGCATTGAACTGTCCGACTCGCACCTGTTTGTCTGGACAGACTTCACCGTTGTTTTATCTCTGTGGTTGATTGATGTTTGTGTTCACGGAGATGTTGCACTGATGAGTTAGGAGGCCTTCATGCGCACTGAAGGAAGTATTTGTCTAAATCGCGACGGAAGTAAGAGCGAGGATTGTGGCAACGTAAAATCGATTTAAGAACCCCCTCCAGTGGAATGCGTTTCACTGACCGTTCCAAGGCGGTTCTTCTGTCGTGGTTTATTTTTGTTATGGCCTGTCTTTAAGTGTTTGTATCGCTTGTGTTGTTTTGCTTTGGCTAGCCAATTGGCCAGTTTGTGGGAAAGAAACTGTCCTTTTGGCTTACCGCTAGTGATGTTTCCATTTTGGTCTAGTTGTTTCATGTTTGTGTGTCTTTCCCGTTGGTGCCTCTGATGGGAGCTGTGGGTTAAACGTTTTGTTTCATGATCCTTGCCTTCACTTCTTTTTTTTTCAAAGAATAACCCTTTTATAGAACATATTAGACCTTCTAAGCGGTTTAGCAGTGGTTTCAGGTTTGCGTGGAAGTATCATGCAGCCCAATCTATTTATCTATTTCTCCAAGCCCCGATGGGCGTCTGTGTGTTTTAGTTTTACGTCCCGCCAACAGCTAACATACGGAGACGAAACCTTGGTTTAAAGACTCATCCGAAAGTCTGAAGAAGCCCGAGATCGACCCTGGTTTATGAGGCGAGTAGCATAACCACTACACCACGGAGGCTTCTGGGCGTCAATGTAGTAGCAGTAGTAGTTGTAGTAGTAGTAATAGTAGTAGTAATAGCAATATAATTAGTGGTAGTAGTAGTAGTTGTTGTTGTTGTTGTTGTTGTAGTAATAGTAGTAGTAATAGTAATAGTATTGGGTTGTTATCTCTACATTTACAATGGAAAAATTGCTACTGAACTATTTAACCAACTGGATGATTTCAGTTTTCCAATGGTTAGTTAGCTTTACATTATTGAGTTGTAACCCCCATACGGTATTTACGTTTCACAGTTAATCCATTATATCAGAGACTGTTCAAATTATCAGCACCAGAGAGCATGTGAAAGTACTCAGTACAAGGGTGTTGCATTATGAAAACATGTTCATATGAAATAATGGCGTTCAACATGGTGTCAGAAATGAGAAATATTAGGGTCTATACGTATGGGCGGTCCGACTCAGACCATTTACCCTAGACAGACTTAGATCTTCTAAGCAGTTTACCAGTACCCATGAGAGGTCAATTTAAGCTCTGCGTGGAATCCTCGTATAGCCGAATCTAATTTTCCAAGCCCAGATTGGTGGGGACCCTTCGTATCATAAGCATACATGTAAATCGTCTATGTTATCTTTGCCAATGCTATAGCTCCAAAGATAGTATACTTTTTATCTGATTCAAATGTCAAATTCTGTGATTCCGGTATTAAGTAAGACCAGCTTAAATAAAGACTAATTATTAAAAAAAAACGTACTTAAAAGGTTTCATATATTCTTCCTTTTTGTGTTTCTACCCCCAGCGTCCTCTTGTTAGAGACCACTTTTTGGTCTATTCACTTATGAATACTCCCAGAAATGGTTTTATATTGGAATTTCGTTGTATATCCTTCATAGATGTCTAGTGTTCATTAGCACAGCTTCATTGAAACAGCTCTTACTAACGATCCACCCTCTATAATATCTATATTTTTATAGCAATAAATAAGAAAACAATGCATCTCATGGAGTTGCAAGTGGGTACATAATCATACATTACAAAAACGCTCCTATGCAAATATATTGAAAATTGAAACATAAAAAAGGAATCAAATTCAGATAAAAAAAAAATCAGATAAATACATAAACCACGGTGACCGTAAACCTCATTGTTTGCTATAATATTATAGAAGTGGGGTGTATGGTGGCGATATTAAATAAGAGTGTTTTCTTGATGCATTACGAAAACACACCTATACAAATATATTGCCAATTTTTTTGCCAAAAATTAGAAATTTTAAGATGAAAAATTATGATTTTTTTCTTATTTCTGCTCAAAACATAGATTACGGGGACTCGATAGAACCGCCTCGACGAGGCGGTTCTATCGAGTACCAACAATCTATGTTTTTGAGCAGAAATAATAAAAATAATGTATACCCCCTTAAACCCCAGTTTTACTATATAAAAGTGGAGTTCAAGGGGGTCAAAATTATATAGGCGTGATTTCCTGATGCATTAAGAGATGTTCTATTTCATCGGCCATTTGATGAACGTTTTGGTAATGTTATATCTACTATTCCATATAGATTGTTTGAGATTGTTAGAACTGCCTGTGGGAGAAGCTGTTCAAACGTTTCCCGAAAACTATATGTAACAACTGCCTATGTTTGGCAGTAACGATAAAAATCCCTTGCCCGTTTTTGTGTTGGTGGAGTGTCGTTACATGTACATACTTTCATTTTGCTCCTTACGCAGATTTGTTAATAGTGCTTATATATTTATTTATTTATTATTTTTGTGTTTTTTATCAGACGCCGAGAGAAAGACCTTGTTATTGAGATAGACGGACGCAAAGATGACGGAAACAGTTGTGCATACGCTCTTATTGGAAATAACGTTCCGGAATCCGAGGAAGAAAAGCTTTGAGAGAGAAAAAAAAAAGAAAACATCAAAAATCATGTTATTTGCGGGATGAAGCAAGAAGCTTCAATGAAACTTCAACGCCTTGTTAACTCATTTACCATCACGGTTTATCCGAATGTGTTTTTTAAAAATGAAGGAAAATTTACAGTAATAATTCAGGAATGATAGGGAGATATTCGGGTCGATCGATAAAAAAATCGACAATGTTTTAAAAGGCAAGAAGCTCGTCAGTTGCAAAAGTCCACGTGACTATCACTGATTTGTAGGAAATCCCGGTACTGGTAACGGTTATTTCATCACTTGACCAAGTCAGTGAAATGAACACCCCTTAAACCCTACTTTATATAGTGAAAACTGGGGTGTACGGGGTATACATTATTAGTCTTATTTCTGCTCCAGGACATAGGTTGTGGGTACTCATTGAGGCGGTTCTAACGAGTACCCACAGCCTATGTTTGCAGTATAAGTTAGAAAAATATTACGAATTTTGATAAAAAATAGTCATTTTGGAGATATGAAAAATGAACTATGTCGCACGGATGTGTTATCGTAATGTATCCGAAGTAGTCGCATTGAGGTCGGCGTGTTGTGCAAGATGGTTGTGTATAGAAGCTGGACTGAAAGCACGTGCTGGTTTTGGCAAACGATGTAGACCCAGATCTCTGTTTGCATACAGACTGCGCTGTCTGATCAGGGTCTTCACGGTTTGCTTACAATATGCGATGTCTGATCAGGGTCTGCAACGTTTGCTTACGATACAGGTTTCTACCATTGCCTCCACTTCTATTTTCTAAGGCTTATACAAAATGATAACAATGTATGTTATAGTTCAGGAGCATTTCATCCAGACAAATCGACCAATCACTGCTGTCAGTTCTTTTTATGTTTACTTTGTATTTTATTTGTATTGCAATTTAACGGCTCAGTCAACACTGTTTAGGTCATTTTTGAGCGGGTCAGTTTACCTATCCACACCTTATCTGGGCAGACTTATACGTAAGCGCTTAACTTTTATGTTTACTTTATATTTACATTTGTTCCGATGCAACGCTACACATTGACCTTGTGCAATCAAAAATCCTACGTGACTCAACTTAACCACTGTCGAGATCTCAATATGCTGTAGCCTTTCATCACGTTTACCAGTCCATGAAATGAACAGCCCCATAAACCCAAATTTATATAGGGAAAACTAGAGTTAATGGGGTATACATTATTTTTCGTATTTCTGCTCCTAGACATAGGTTGTTGGTACTCGTTAGAACCGCCTCAATGAGGCGACTCTAACAAGCACCATCAGCCTATGTTTCGGTTATTAGTTAGAGGAAATTCAAGTTGGAGATTAGAGTATGCACTTTGTCACATGAATGTGGTTACCTTGTGTGCAAATTATATACATGCACATGATCATTATAGACATATATAGATGATCATTATAGACATATATCGATTATCATTATAGACATATACAGATGATCATTATAGACATATATAGATGACTCGTCGTCACTTCACATGAAATTATAATACGAGCTTTTTGGCGAGTTTAAGAGATCAATATAAAATGATCCCAGCCGTGAGTGTCTTTCTGTCATATGACCGGTTTTTTTTTTTGTTCTGTTTTCATCATAGTGTGGGTAATATTTTCGAGTCTTTTGGGTTCACTGGTGCCATTGCGGAATTTTGAAAATATTTGAAGGTCAGTGATGAGGCCTATTTGGCCGAAACAATCTAGTCAGGCCAAGCAAACGGCCCCCGCCCAAAGGGGCTTGAAGAAATATATATGGGCTGCATGATGCTTCCACACGGAGCTGAATCCGGCCCGCACACTAGTACTGGTAAACCGCATACAGGATCTAAGCCTGTCCAGGAACCGCGGTGCGAGGCGGACCGTCCATGCCAATAAACCCTATTGGTTTCATTGGGCGACAGGGCTTGAGATGTCATTTCATCTTAATGGCGGGTAGAAGTCCCACAAAATTGGAAGCAACTTCTCCAAAATGACCTTTACAGTGTTGACGGGGACGTTAAACCTCACATCAAACAAGCAAAACAGGCCAAGCAAAAAACTGTACTGTGAGTCGGCAGTTCCATATTCTGCATTGTAGTCCCTGCTTTCTAAGAATTATTTAACGTTATGCATTTAATCTGTCGAATATTTTTATCCCCTGCTTCAGAAACATAACGTTGTCACGGTCATCGTGATAGTGACGTTTCGCGACGTCGCTGCTTAACCCATTTAGTACCAGAAACCCCAAAACGGGTAGTTGGCAAACAGTGCAGGCCCAGATCAGACGCCGCAGAACGCGGCGTCTGATCAGGGCCTCCACTATTTGCTAAAAATTCAGCCATTTTCCAAATAAATTTTGATGAAAACAACCCAACAGCCCTAAATTTTGAAATGGACTACTGCTATATATAATGAGGAAGATTCTATTTGGTACAATTAGAAGCCTCCGTGGTGCAGTGGTTACGCTACTCGCCTTGTAAACCAGGGATCGCAGGATCGATCCCGGGCTTCTCCAGACTTTCGGATGAGTCTTTAAACCGAGGTCCCGTCTCCGTATGACCTTAGCTGTTGGTGGGACGTAAAACTAAAACTCACTCACTCTATTTGGTACAAAAAGGGTTAAGACGTTACATGTAGTCATATTTGGGCCCCGTCAAGCGATTTTGGTACTTATCGCCTATGCGAGGAGCGAAGGTTCAGGCGAGCCTGCGCATTCGCGCAGTCTCGCCAGAACCTTCGCTGCTCGCTCATACAAGCAGTGAATCAAGAGGAACCTTCAGACAGAAAGTCATATCCCTGGCCCCTCTGAATGGCTGGGCATGCGCAGTTAAAATTTGTCATGACGGAATGCTCGAAGACACAAATTCGCTTGGCGGGGCTCATTTCATAAAATAACAAGCGTATCCGGACATTACGATGACACAACCGTGCCACAAAGTTAATTCTTTCATTAATTTTGTAATGAATATTTGCGCTATAATTCGTATTCATACTCAAGACATAGATTGTTGGTACTCGTCTTATTGAGGCGGTTTTAACGGGCAACCACAACCTATGTCTTGGAGCGGAAATAAGAAAATAATGTGCATCCCTGTAAACCCAAGTTTTCTGTATATGAAGTGGGACGTTAATGGGTGTTCATCACACGGACGCGTTACATTGATGGCACGATTTCTATTTCCGCACATCGGGGCTTGGAAAAAAGATTGGGCTCAGTGGTGCTTCCACGCAGAGCTGAAACTGGTCGCAATTGAATACTGGTAAAACGCTTAGGACTAAACCTGCCCAGGCAAAGTAATGCGCGTCGGACGGTCCACTGCATATAAGTCCTACTGGTTTCATTTGGCATCTCAATACCGAGTGAAAGTCCCACAAAATTGGAAGCAATGTCTCCAAAATGACCTAAATAGTGTTGACAGGGACGTTAAACCTAAATTCAAACAAACATATTGAATACATAGATCAGCTCTAATATTGAATGACCATGTTTAACCCTTATCCTGCTGAACCCGAATATGCCTTATCTTTGAAACAATGTAGATCCAGATCAGATGGCTTCTGAAGAAGCCATCTGATCAGGATCTTCATTGTTTGCCATCCAGTTTATGAATTTGTTGCAATAATTTGCATCAAGTAATCTGATTGGTTGATAATCGGTAGTGGGTGTGGCATATATGAATATTCAGCAGGACAAGGGTTAAGGTGCCGCACCCATTTGTGTCTATCAACCAATCAAATTACTTGATGTAATTTATTGCTAGAAATTCATAAACTGAATGCCAAACAGTGTAGATCCTGATCAGATGGCTTCTTCAGAAGCCATCTGATCTTTTGTTTGTTTGAATTGAGGTTTAACGTCCCCGTCAACACTGTAAAGGTCATTTTGGAGACGTTGCTTCCAATTTTGTGGGACTTTTACCCGACATTGAGATGAAATGACATCTCAAGCCCTGTCACCCAATGAAACCAATAGGGTTTATTAGCATGGACGGTCCGCCTCGCACCGGGGTTCCCGGACAGGCTTAGATCCTCTAAGTGGTTTACCAGTACTAGTGTGCGGGCCAGATTCAGCTCTGCGTGGAAGCATCATGCAGCCCATATATTTCTTCAAGCCCCTATGGGCGGGGGCGATCATCTGATCTGGATCTTCACTGTTTGCAAAGATAGGGGTTGTCGTGAACAGCATGATAGGAGTTAAAAATACTGCTAAAGCTTGTCTAATTCGATACTTATACACTTAAAATCGACAGTTATTTTTATGCCCAAGTCATTCCAAGGATGGTGCAAGGGGAATACGGTGTTACCTCTGTCCGTTCGTCCATCTGTGCGTCCGAATTTAAACGCGATCAATATTTTTTTTATTACTGGGTGGATTTTGAATTACTTAACAGAAATGTTCCCAATCATCAGACGATGTGTCATACGCAAAACCCAGGTCCCTACCTCCAATGTCAAGGTCCTACTAAGAGGTCAAAGGTCTAATAAGGATCTGAAACTTAATTACGGTCAATAACTTTCTTATTGCTGTGTGGATTTTGAAATTACTTTGCAGAAATGTTCACCATTGTGTCGCGCACAGAACCCAGGTCCATACCTTTGTCTCCAAAATGACTTAAATAGTTTTGACAGGGTCGTTAAACCACAATTCAAACAAACATATTGAATACATAGATAAGCTCTAACAGTGAATGACCATGTTTAAGGTCGGTTGGAAAGTGCATGTACGAAGATCAAATCAAGAGCCCCTTGTGTTTTACACTGACCGACTTGTTAACCCATATCTTGCTGAATATTCATTTAAGTCACACCCATTTCTGTCTATCAACCAATCAAATTACTTGATGTAATTTATTGCTAGAAATTCATAAACTGAATGCCAAACAGTGTAGATCCTGATCAGATGGCTTCTTCAGAGGCCATCTGATCTGGATCTACACTGTTTGCAAAGATAGGCGTTGTCGTGAACAGCATGATAGGAGAAAAAAATACTGCTAAAGCTTGTCAAATTAGATACTTATACACTTAAAATCGACAGTTATTTGTATGCCCCCGTCATTCCAAGAATGGTGCAAGGGGCATACGGTGTTACCCCTGTCCGTTCGTCCATCTGTGCGTCCGAATTTAAACGCGGTCAATATTTTTTATTACTGGTTGGATTTTTAAATTACTTAACAGAAATGTTCACCATCATAAGATGATGTCTCATACGCAAAACCCAGGTCCCTACCTCCAATGTCAAGGTTCTAATAAGAGGCCAAAGGTCTAATAAGGATCTGAAACTTAAACACGGTCAATAACTTTCTTATTGCTGTGTGGATTTTGAAATTACTTTGCAGAAATGTTCACCATCATGAGACAATGTGTCGTGCGCAGAACCCAGGTCCATACATTTGTCAATGTCATACTTAGAGGTCCAATGTCAAAAAAGATCCAAAACACGGTCAATAACTTTCTATGGATTAATACTAACATCAACATATTTTCAGGCGGGGGCATCCGTGTTCTGTGGACGCATTTCTAGTATATTTCTACAAGTTCTCCAAACTTTTCGCTATTTTAACAGAAGTCTCGCTTGCACTATCGAATGTTTCGCAGGCAAAACTGTCCTTTTTGATCCGGCAACATGACCTAACACCGTCTTACATCACGAAAACACGCCTATATAATTTTGACCCCCTTGAACCCCACTTTTATAAAGTAAAACTGGGGTTTCTGGGGGTATACCTTATTTTTCTTATTTCTGCTGTAAAATATAGATTGTGGGTACTCGTTAGAACCGAGGCGGTTCTAACGAGTGCCCACAGTCTATATTTAGAGCAGAAATAAGAAAAAAATCACAATTTTTCATCATAAAATTTTCATTTTTTCGGCGATTAAGGTGGCAATGCATTTGTATAGGCGTGTTTGCGTAATGTGTCAAAGAATCTATGGCTCAACTGGTGCGAGCCGGATCGCTCCTTAAACCTTGCAGTTTCAATGGCCAGCAGGGCTTGAGATGTTATTTCATCTCAATTTAGCGGAAGAGTCCCGAACAATGAGAAAAGCAACCTCTACAAAATGACCTAAATAGTGTTGATGGGGACGTGACTGCAGTTGGTAGATGTAAAGCTTAAACCAGATGTATAGACAATGTCTATCAGATCTCCTTTATGACAAATGTTTTGTCTTCATGTAATATTTTATTTTGTATTGTATTGTTTGTTTGTATTAGAGTTTTAGGTCATTTTTGAACCTCCACACTTTTCCTGGCTTATACGTTAGCGGTTAACCAGTACAGTGCACCTTCTATCGCCAGAAATTGACAACTGTCCTTCTTGATTCAGCGGATGGGAGAGAATAACTGTAGAAAAGATTCCATAATCAATTTGTTGCCGACCCCAGCAGGTATCGAACCCGCGTCCTTCTGATCACCAGTCAGACGCGCATCCAACTGATTTACCGAGGCCGGCTAATATTTTGTGTAATGTGAACAAATTAGTTCTTAATTAGCTCTTTGTTTCTGGCACCGTGCTTTGTCATGTGTTAGTAGGCTTTTGCCATTTGACACTCAGATCGGTGAATCATTTGTCATTAATTTTGTGATATGTACATGTAAATTTTTGTATCAGTTGCCACATGGCCGTATCATTTTACATTTATGACTATTTGCAAACCCTTTGTATGCCAGTAATTGTATATTGATGGACTCTTCAATTTCTAAACACTACGAAAACACGCATATTATATGGGATTTTTACCTCCAAAAGATCTAAATTTTCAGACTAAAATATCAAATATTTTCATATCTTTATTCAAACCAAAAATTGAACCGTGAACTCCTCAGAAATGCTGTGATGAGGCAGTTCTAACGAGTATCCATAATCTATACGTTTGATCTGAAATAAGAAGAAAATACATTATTTACTTTATAAATTTAGGGCTTAAGTGGGACGGGGGGCAAACACATAAAGGCGTTTATATGTGTAGGACAGGTTCATTTATCATTTGAGGGTTGTAAGGTATATGTGTCCCTTTTTATTTCATTTTTGACGCAAATCATATCAGAAATCAGTGTAGATCCGCAATATACTGGGTCTGATCGGCTTTTTCACTGTTTGCATATGTCTATGTAATTGTCATTCTTTATTCACCATTAACAAGTCCGTGAAATGAACACACCCTAACACCCCACTTTATATAGAGAAAACTGGGGTTACGGGGGTATACATTATTTTTCTTATTTCTGATTCTAGACATAGGTTGTGGGTACTCGTTAGAACCGCCTCAATGAGGCGGTTCTAACGAGTACCAACAACCTATGTTTTGAGAATAAATCAGAATAATATCACAAATTTTCTTTAGAAAATTTACCGTTTTGGAGATGTAAAAATGCACTATGACGCACGGGTGCGTTATCGTAATGGACACGCCATGTTAACACGTTCGTGTGATGAACACCCCTCTAAACCCCGCGTTATATTGAGATAACCATCACGAAAACATGCTTATATAATTTTGACCCCCTTGAACCCCACTTTTATCGAGTATAACTGCGGTTTACAGGGGTAAACCTTAGTTTTCGTATTTCTGTTCTAAAATATAGATTATGGGTACTTGTTAGAACCGCCTCGATGAGGCGGTTCTAATGATTTCCCACAATCTATAGTTTGAGAGAAATAATAAAAAATATTACAATTTTTCATCTAACAATTTTTCATTTTTCGGAGGTAAAGTTTACAATGCTTTTGTATAGCATTATTTTACGCATTTCTTCTCCTATGGGTACTTGTAAGAACCTCCTCAGTGGTTATAATGAGCACCCAGAATCTATTTCATGAGTTCAAAGAAGGAAAATATCACAAATTTTCATCGGAAAAGTAGACGTTTAGAGGACATGAAAGAATGCACTATGTTAGACGGGTGTATTATCATAATGCTTGGATCCAGTTGTTCAATTATGAAAACTCACCCGTGCGACATAGCGCATTTTTCATATCTCCAAAATGGCTACTTTTCTGATGATAATCTGTCATATTTTTGTAAAAAATGCTCAAAACATAGGTTGTGTGTGCTTGTAAGAACCGCCTCATTGAGGCGGTTCTAACGAGTACCCACATTCTATGTCTTGGAGCAGAAATAAGAAAGATATTGTATACCCCCATAAACCCCAGTTTTCTCTATACGAAGTGGGGTCTAGGGGGGTCTTCATTTCACGGACTTGTTCACGTGATGAAAACTAACAATGTTGTTTGTTAACGTATTGTTAAGAATGATCATTTAATATGACAAATATACTAATTGGTTTGCTGAAAAAATGTGAGTAGCTTTTGCATTCAAAATAGAAGTGGAGGCAATGATCAGGAATCGATACAATCAACCCACAGCTCCCATCAGAGACACCAAAGGGAAAGAAACACAAACATGAAACAACAGACCCTAATGGAAATACCAACAGCGGAAAGCCAAAAGGACAGATACTTTCCCACAAAATGGCCAATAGACTACCCAAAATAAAATAACATAAGCGACACAAACACCCAAAGACAAACCACTACAAAAATAAACTGCGACAGAAGAACCGCCTTGGAAAAAAGCTACTCACATTTTATAAGCAAAAATACAACCATGTGAGTGTGTGTGTGTGTGTGTGTGAATTCGGGTTTAACGTCGCTTTCAACAATTTTTCAGTCATATCACGACGGTGTCTGGTTGCGACAGGGAGCTCAATGCTCACTTTTATAGTGCTGCCTCACTGAAGTATCATGTCCCAGACACATTACATGATACCACACCCAGTCACATTATCCTGACACTGGGTCGACCAGTCCTAGCTCTACCCCGTAAATCTGAGTGCCAAGCGAGGAGCAGCTAGTACCATTTTTAACGACTTTGGTATGTCGCGGCCCGGGATCGAACCCGTGGCCTCCCGTTCCCCGGAGCGGACACTCTACCAACTGAGCTATCGGGGCCGGTACAACCATGTGAGATAATTCACACAGCAAAACAGCTAACAATTTGACAACTGACTGGCTTGTTAAGATAACGTAACGTAAGTCCGTGAAATGAACACCCCACTAAACCCCACTTTATATAAAGCCCGGTATGAATTATTTCCCTTATTCCTGCTCCACGATTTAGAAGGTGGGTACCCGTTAGAACTGCAGAACCGCCACAAAGAGGCAGTTCTAACAAACACCACCAATCTATGTTCGCAGCATAAGTAACAAAAAATATCAAATATTTATCACAAAATTAACCATTTTTTTTAAGATATAAAAATACACTGTATCGTCCGGGTGTGTTATCGTTATGCAGTGCGTCGAACAAGCAAGCATGCATAAAAACTGAAGTGAGGGCAATGATCAGGAATTGAAAACATTACCGCTTACACATCACGTGAACAAATTCGTGAAATGAACACCACCCTAAACCCCATTTTATAAAGAGACAACTTGGGTTTACAGGCGTATATAATTTTTTTCTTATTTCTGCTGCAAGACATAGGTTATGGGTACTTGTTAGAACCGCCTCAATGAGGCGGTTCTAACGATTACCCACAACCTATGTTTGCAGTACAAATAAGAAAAATATCACAGATTTTCATCAGAAAAGGTAGCCATTTTGGAGATGTAGAAAAATGCACTATGTTGCACGGGTACGTTATGGTAATGATCTGCCCCAAGACATCAAAGTGAAAGAAACACGAACATAAAATATCTTTAGTATAATGAAAGCTTCACAAGCGAAACGAAATGGACAGTTACCACACCAGGACAACACGCCGGTATAAATTTGACACCCTTAAACCCCACATTTATGCAGTAAAGGTGGGGTTGTCAGGCGTATATATTATTGTTCTAATTTTTACTTAAAGCATTGTTGAATGGGGTTCTAACGAGTTCCAACTATCTGCGCTTTGAGCAGAAATTTGAAAATATCAGATTTTTTTATCTGAAAACTTTCTTTGTTTGCGGGTACAATTTTCACAAGCGAAAACACAAAAAGGGCCGTTACTTTCCGACAAAATACCCTAACGACTATCCAGGATAAAAATATATTAGCGATACACAAAAATAATAAACAACAACAGTAGAACCGCCTTAGAACGGTAAGTAAAATGTTTTTTTTTTTTTTTTTTTTTTTTTTACTGGCGTTGGGGCTTAAATCGATTTTACTTAGCATTGGTTTTGTCATAGTTTAGACAAGTGATTTGTTCAGTCCACAAGAAGGATTTTCAACTCATCAATGTTTCCGAGAACGTATCAATACAAGAAATAAAGATATAAAACAACGATGAGGACTTGAAAACAAAAATAACTCTTGAAATAACTCAATTGTTGGAGCAAAAGAAACCAACAGTTGGACTCCGTTGGGGCCCATCGGAGTCCAGAGACAGAATATCAGTATAAACAGCAAACCGACATTACCTAAAGAACTGTCTTTCTTTAACATTACCATAACATACCCGTGCGACATAATGCAGTTTTCACATGTCCAAAATGGCTACTTTTCTGGTGAAAATTCATGATATTTTTCTCATTTATACTGCAAATATAGATTGTGGATGCTCGTTAGAACCGCCTCATTAAGGCGGTTCTAACGAATACCCACAACCTTTGTCTTGGAGCAGAAATAAGAAAAACATGCCTACCCCCGTAAATCCAAGTTTTCTCTATATAAACTGGGGTTGAGGTGGGTGTTCATTTCACGGACTTGTTCCCGTGATGAGTTTGTTTGTTTGTTTATTTGTTTTTGAGTTTAACGGCCCAGTCAACACTATTTAAGGTCATTTTTGAGCCGGTCACTTTTCCTGGGCAGGCTTATACGTAAGCGGTTAACCAGTACAGTGCACATTCTGTCGCCAGAAACTGACATCCCCCCTTCTTGAATCAGCGAAAGGGAGAGAATGACCGAAGAAAAGATTTCATGATCAGTCTCCACGAAAGAATGTTGCCCACCGCGGCGGGAATCGAACCCGCATCCTCCTGATCACCAGTCAGATGCTCATCCGACTGAGCTACCGAGGCCGGCTCACGTGATAAGTAAGTACATGTAAGGCTTTAGTCTAGAGCCATCGTAGTTGTCTGAGACCCGACCCGCTGTTAACGAGGGAAGCATAGTTATCAATCGAAATTTGGTTTTTCACCATGCATGCAGTCTCTATAACATTTGTTCTGTGCTCAAACTTTTTATATTATGCACTGCAAAAAGATTTAGCAACAGATCCGGGAAGCTAGGAAACTTTTCGGTAAGCGAAATCACAGTTTGTCCCTAAATGCGTCACACTCTTCAAGAATATTGACCAATCAGAAGCAGTTTTGTTCGAGCGCGTCACCGTTGACTACCTTTGGTATGATTCTACTATTAGTATATGATTGCTCGTCCGCTAAATTCAACCGCCATAGATAGCCTTTCAAGATGCGGGAGAACAACCATTTGCTTTGAATACCGGGAATTATTCATTCGAAAAAATGTAACGGGGAGGGGGCGCCGATTGGGAAACCCGGGGTGGGGGTGCGATTGTGAAACTCGGACTATGATTCGCTGCTGTTGCTACTAGTGTTCGTTGGAAGTCGTCGAGTTAGTGAAGTAGGCTATAATGGCTTCACTAAATTCCAGTCCAAATATAACTTCAACAGCACACGGTCTACGTGACAAAATGAATCAATATAGCGCGTGGGTCACTCCGCGTTTGCTAACGCTTTCTGCAATGCACAGTAGCAAAGAGTGCTTTTACGAAATTGGGTACTGAAATCATTGCAAGTATTTATTTTTCTGAATTTATATACTAATTCACCAAAAAATCCAGGTTCAGATAGGCCTTGTGACAGAAGAGATAGAAGTCCATTATTGAAATTTGAATCTTAACCCTTGTCCTGCTAATCCCGCATATGTCTTATCTTTGAAACAATGTAGATCCAGATCAGATGGCTTCTGACGAAGCCATCTGATCAGGATCTACATTGTTTGCCATTCAGATTGTGAATGTGTTGCAATAATTTGCATCAAGCAATCTGATTGGTTGATAATCGGTAGTGGGTGTGGCATATATGAATATTCAGCAGAACAAGGGTTAATCGAAATGACGAGTACGAACATAAGAAAGGGCTTTGCGATGTTTATGATGCCGAGAAGTTTAGCAGTTAATGATTTATTACATAGAGGATCTTGCATGAGTATTCATGTATTATTAAATTTATTAAACGAGTTGAGAAAAAGGAATAAAATGCGAGGCTTTGCCGAACATTTTATCCCTTTTCCTCAACGAGTTTAATAAATTCAATAATACATGAGCACGAATGCAAGATTCTATTTATCATAGGACATTTAAAACGCATTTTATTCACAATTGTTTATAAAAATATCAATATTCCGCCATTTGTAAAGGACGTCGTACATGTAACGTTATGTGGCGTATCTAACTAATTTGCATATTTAATCCACTAGTGGATTACGGAATATATTACATGGCATTATTACACTCTAAGACGCGACGTCTTATGATAAGAGAGGTTTAAATCACCATGGAGCGTTCATATAATTAATACGTAAGATTTGTCCATTCATTCCAAATCACGTTGGTCACCAATTATTTTAAATGAAAAGGTAAATTTTGCCTGGATGTACTTAAGCGACAGGTTTGATGATTCGCATATTCTTCTCAGTGATACGGGTGCAGTGTATCTTTAAAACGTTTTTACATACTTCGGGTCAAATATTGGCAGGAGTCGAATTGCAAATGCTGGCCGACCGTGATTTACTACAGTTTCATAAGATCAAACTTCAGTAAGATGCTATGACACAAACAGAGGACAAACATATTTGTGTAGATTCTTTATCGATCGATCCGAAATAAATAAATGATACGGTTGCTCCCCTGCGGTTGTCCACTAAATTATGTTAAATCTCGCGTACCGTCCCTAACGTTTCACCAGAAGGCAATGAGCAGGAATCGATACAATGAACCCACAACACCCATCAGATACACCAAAGGACAAACACAAACATCAGATAACTAGACAGTAATGGTAACATCAATAGCGGAAAGCCAAAAGGGCAGTTACTTTCCCACAAAATGGCAAATTGGATAGACAAAACAAAAAAGATATAAGCGATACAAACACTAAAAAAAAACATAACAAAAATAAACCGCGACAGAGGAACCGCGTTAGAACGGTGAGTGAAAAGAATTTTACTTGGGGGCTGACATCGATTTTACGCCGCCGCAATCCTTGTCCTTGATTCCATCGCTAAAACCCATCTGTCCGTCCGACGGGCCGCCACCCCTTTTTGTCCGTCTGCCAATCACCCCATCTATCCAGCCAGCCAGCGAACCAGCCCGTTCTTCCGTGCATCCATCCATCGGTACTTAGCCATTAGTTCAATAAGTGATCAATTAATTGGATCAAAGATCGTGTTTCCGAAAGTCCCAGGTTTCATATTGGTGTCGAGTTGATATTAAACCGGGGATTTGCGATCATACTTAATAAACGATGCAATCAACAAAACATGCACGTATTAACGGAAGGAAGCCGGTGCTTTTGGGGGAAGAGACTTTGCGAGGCCATCAACATCTATAAACGAATCATAACAATGTCTAAGAGCATATGCATAGGCTCTTTCATGTAGTTCGATCTGGTTTGGTTACAAACTGATTCAAAATATGTTTTGCAATGCATGGGCTGTCTTATGGTCCAAAGTCTTATACCGGTATGTGTTATTCGATATTACCTAAAGCATGTTGCACATATCAAACTGCATATCCCGGGAGACAAAGACTGAAGACCAAGCTGGTAAGACCTTTTTCACTCATTTATCATTTATTGCTGTTACAATTTTAGTGGCCCCCGCCAATCGGGACTTGAAGAAGTAGATGGACTGTAAGGTGCTTCCACGCAGAGCTGAAACCGACCACACACGAGTACTGGTAAACTGCTTAGCTTATCTAAACCCGCACAGGCAAAGCGGTGTCGCTTATAAACCTATTGGTTTCATTGGGTTACAGGGCTTGAGATGGTATTTCATCTCAGTGTCGGGTAAAAGTCCCACAAACAAACAAACATATTTTATCTTTGATGTTTTGATGTCAATGCTTCAGCTATCTCTCCAATGGCACAAGTTTCGGCTGTAGTGCATACATAAGCTATGTCTATCTAAGCAAACACATTGAAACTGATATCTTCCGGTTTCAAACATTATGTAGCATCACATCGCATTGCTTTGCTAGTAATATTAGTTTTCTAAATAGAGGATCTTACATGAGTGTTCATGTATTATTGAATTTATTAAACGAGTTGAGGAAAATGGATAAATTGCGAGGCTTTGCCGAGCATTTTATCCCTTTTCCTCAACGAGTTTAATAAATTCAATAATACATGAGCACGAATGCAAGATTCTATTTATCATATGACATTCAAACGCATTTTATTCACGATTGTTTACAATAATGCCAATATTCCGCAGTTAGTACGCGACGTCGTTAAGGACGTCGCGCATGTAACGTTACGGGACGTATCTAGCTAATTAGCATATTTAATCGACTAGTGGCTTACCAAAAATATTACATGGTGCCCGTCGTGATATGACTGAAAAATTGTTGAAAGCGACGTTAAACCCGAACACACACACACACACACACACACACACACACACACACACACACACACACACACACACATTTCATGGTGTTGTTACACCCTCAGACGCGACGTCATATGATAAAACGCCTTTTTCTGTGTTCAACATAAGGAAAGCAACACAGTTGGCATTATTCGAATTACGGCATGGACAGCTCAATCCACAATTCATGAAACAGCCTCTTTCGAGCACAAAATGAGTCCAGAATTACTAGAATGAAGATAGAAACAATGAGAAGTATGTCTATAAATATTTCATTACTTTGAATTTGAAAGCTAAAAAAGCATTAATCTATATTCCACAACAAGGTTAGAAGCGTCTCCATGCAAAAAAAAAAACAAAACAAAAAAAAAAACTTCACTTTGCTGTCCTGTCTCACATCGTTGTTTTTATTTACTAGTCCTTTTGGATCATTGATAACGCTGCGGAGTTTTGAAAATTTCTACGGGTCACTGATGATGCCTAATTGTCCGAAAAGTGCTAGTGTTGCTACACAAAGAAGAAGTAAAACAAAGATCAGGAATCGATACAATTAACTTACTCACCCATCAAGGACACCAAAGAGAAAGAAACACAGACATGAAGCGACCAGACCATAACGGAAACCTAAACAAAGGAAGGCCATAAGGACAGTTACTTTCCCACAAAATGGCCAAATGCCATCCAAAATGAAAAGACACAAGTGATACACACAGTAAGTAACAAACAACAACATAAATAAACCGCCACAAAAGAACCGCCTTGGAACGGTCAGACACTTTGGCACTCCACAGTTGTAAGTTCTTTGTTGTAGTTCTTGCTTCCAAAGGATTTCGCTTTTTAAGAACATTTAACTTCACCGGGAATGTGTGTTGGTCGTAAAATGGATCCCAGTCCTTCATCATAGTATGCATCACAAAAACACGCCTTTATAATTCTGATCCCCTTGAACCTCATTTTTATATAGTAAAACTGAGGTTTACAGGGGTAAACCTTGTTTTTCTTATTTCTGCTCTAAAATATAGATTGTGGGTACTCGTTAGAACCGCCTCGGTGAGGCGGTTCTAACGTCTGCCCACAATCTACAGTTTGAGCAGAAATAAGAAAAATATCACATTTTTTATCTTAAAAATCTTTGGGTTTTTTTTTGCGGTAAAATTGACAATGTATTCGTATAGGCGTGTTTTCCTGATGGGGTTTTAATTTCTACATATGTAATCCTTTGGGATTATTTGGATAAAAATATTTGCGAGTCAATTACGAGGCCGAAAATGCCGAAACTAGCTTGTCTGACCAAGACAAAACAATGAACACTCCACGGTTTTCCGTTCTGTGTTGAAATCCAAGCTTCCAAAGCAATATCATTTTATAGAACATTGGACGAAAAATTTCCTGAAAAATTTCCTGAGCTCATCCAACCGTCAGCAAAATAGAAATGAAGGCATTGATCAGAATCAAAACAAGCTAATTGCCTTTCACTTTCTACGGTGACTCAAGGCACTAAAAGCCCCCACCAATCGGGGCTTGGAGAAATAGACTGGGCCGCATGATGCTTCCACGCAGAGCTGAAAGCGACCGAACATGAGTAGTGGTAAACCGCTAAGACGGTTTTAGCCTAACCAGACAAATTGGCGCGAGTCGTACCGGAAATGCATATAAGCCCTATTGGTTTCATTGAGCGGCAGGGAATGAGATGTCATTTTCATCTCAGCGTCGGGTAAAAGTCGAACAAAATTGAGAGCGGCGTAATCAAATAAGCAAACAAGACAATAAAGTGAAAGAAGAACAAATATAATTCAACGGTATCCAAACTGAATGCCAAAAGGACGGTTTCTTCCCATAAAATGACCAAAACTGCTATACAAAATAAAATATATTACCAATACATGCACGATGCCAACCAAGACCGTCAATTGCAATAAACCACGACAAAAGGCACGCCTTGGAGCGGTCAAAAAAATTCACTGGGGCCGTACATGTGATCCGATTTTATGTGTGTACAACCCTATCCCTTAATTTTGTTGTGGGCTATTCAGGAAATATGCTCTATCAGAATGAAGGGTGTCTAGCTCATCAGGACATTAAAGTTTTCAACGGTCATCGGGTTAACTACCATGCATGCAAACTGTCGTATAACACTTATATTGTATCCAATTTCTTTATACCAAAGAATGATTATACGAAATTGGAAACCGAACACATGACAAGCATATATTTTTTCATGAATTTCTATACTACCTAACCATAGAATTTAGGTTCTGATAGGCGTTGTGCAGAAGCGATATAAGTTTAATATTGAACTTTGAAATCGAAAGGATTTATATAAAACTTAGAAAAAAGGCTTTACGAAGTTTATGATGCCAATAATCCTAGAAGCTTAGCAGTTAACTGTCGAGTGTTGAAGTCACTTACATGACTAGACACTCTGTTAAACCGAGTGGAATCAATTACATGACTTAATAAGCTCGTGGATCTAATTATTGTAATAAATATGCATAGTAGTATTCCGAACGACGAACGTCACCACCGAATTATATAAGGACACTTCCTAATTCGATCGAGCAGATCTCCGATATTTTCCAGTTTGGCCGATATCGTGAAATGCCTTTCGAATAGCCCATCGACTGGAGGATGAACAGGAAAGACTTTGATCAGAATGTGCCGATGCGGCGGCTGATCTTAGTGTTCGCTGGTCACACGGGTATTATTGGAGCCCCGCCAAGCGAATTTGTGTCTTCGAGAATTCCGTCATGACAAATTTTAACTGCGCATGCCCAGCCATTCAGAGGGGCCAGGGATATGGCTTTCTGTCTGAAAGTTCCGCTTGATTCACTGCTTGTATGAGCGAGCAGCGAAGGTTCTGACGAGACTGCGCGGACGCGCAGGCTCGCCTGAACCTTCGCTGCTCACATAGGCGGTAAGTACCAAAATCGCTTGACGGGACCCATTGTATATATAACATATGCGTTGTTATGTGCATGTATATAAATTGTACATATATTACAATATTATGATGTTATTAATAAAGTTATTTCTTATTTGTCAAGCTACAGGTCCAAGATAGAAGTAGAGGCAATGATCAGGAATCGATACAATTAACCCACAGCTCCAATCAGAGACACCAAAGGGAAAGAAATACAAACACGAAGCAACAGATCCAACGGAAACACCAACAGCGGAAAGCCAAAAGGACAGTCACTTTCCCACCAAATGGCCAAAAGGCTATCCAAAATAAATAATATATTAAGCGACACAAACACCCAAAGACAAAACATACCAAAAATAAACCGCGACAGAAGAACCGCCTTGGAACGGTCAGCGGAAACGAAACCCACTGGGTCTGCTGTATTAGCCCGAGGTCGAGGACCTGTAACTAGGCCAATACGAAATTACTTAATTAATGACATTTTAGGTATTACTATTGGTCTATCGTAAACGTATCTTTCAGGAAATGTATAAACATCTTCCCTACGCTGTTGCCTTGTTGGCCTTAGTCGGCCTAGTACCATGCGATGGAGGCCTGATAGGTGTTAGCGACAAAGACAAAGACCAAGATTATTCAGATTACTATGCAGATGACATGCAAAAGCTTAAAGGTAAGCAAACTTGATGTGGCTACTAAAAGTTGTTTGTAACTTTTACTTCCGTTGTTATCTAGTGGATAAAGTTATGTCATAAAATAATATGACGTCATGTGTAACACATATTCAATAATGTAATAAGACACTGTTACAGGTGCCCAACGTCTTAAAGCGGCCCTGACAACCCTATATTTTCTGTTTCATCACGAAAACACGCCTATATAATTATGACCCCCTTGAACCCCACTTTTATATAGTAAAACTGGGGTTTCCGGGGTATACCTTATTTTCTTATTTCTGCTCTAAAATATAGATTGTGGGTACTCGATGAGGCGGTTCTAACGAGTGCTTACAATCTATATTTTGAGCAGAAATGAGAAAAATATCACCATTTTCCATCATAAAATTTTCATATTTTCGGCGATAAAGGTGGCAATGTATTTGTATAGGCGTGTTTGCGTAATGAAATTCGTCGGCGAAATAAATCCGATCAAAAACTATTATATGGTTAACAAAATCTTACACGCGTGGTCATTCCATATAAAATTTAGGCAAATTTAAGGCTCATTTAAATAATTCCATATAATATGATAATATGTGTAAGATGGTCTATTTGTTATATCATTTACAATGTATAAATATGTAAACATTCAATGGTGCAACGCGTTTCTGATATTGCATGACATACTCGAACATGTTCATTATGTATTCCGGTTTCTAATGCGACGTCGAATACTAAATTACAAATTTCCACGCTAAGTCAGACGTGCAGTAAGGACCATTGTCAGAAACATCTAGGTTTTCAACTGGCACTTAAGGGGAATGGGAACACCTTCAGGGGAGGCAACTCCTACAAAAGTGCTTTTGTCCCCCATGTCAATAGGGGTCAACCTTTAAAGGAAAGAATTTGGCTTCTGAGGAGCGAATTCTTTCCTTTAAGAGTCGACCCCTTTTTCAGTGGGATAAGGCTTATAGAAAAGTGAACAGGAAGTCCCGATGGTTGTCTCCCTTTGAAAAATGGCGGACAAACCTACCAGGCGTTCCCATTCCACTTAAAACGTTGTAAGAACTAAAACTAACACTTATTCCATCAATATGGATGTACTTGCCAAGTATTTGGTTTGCCTTTCAGACCCAGAGGCAACGCTCTTGCGTGGAGCTACCTATCTACCTGCGTTGTCTGAAACCCTTGGTTTCATTGTGTATTCTAAACCTGGGGGATATAGTCGAGCGATGCGAGAATTCAATTCTATGATGTTTCACACCTTTGTCAAAGAGTGGGTAAGTTTACATACAACCATTTACAAATCGTATACAGGCATATTTTCCAACCATTCAGAAATGCATTTAATATTTCAAAGAGTAGGCAAAGGTACTCATCGAACAACCATCCATCACGTGACTGACAAGTCTGTGAAATGAACACACCTAATCCCAACATTATTGAGAGAAAATTGGGGTCTACGGAGGATACATTAGTTTTATTATTTCTGATCATGGATAAGATAACTATCAAGGATTTTCATCAGGAAAGAAGCCATTTTGGAGGTATGAAAAATGCGCTAGGTCACGCGGTCGTGTAATTGTAATGACCATGAAAAAACAACGGGCATGGAAATTCACAAAGCAGTAACTTCTGTTTCAGAGCGGAAACCTACAATGGTTGTGTATCAACGAGTGGGTATGAATACTCTCCAACCAGTCGCAACTTTCCCTGAAAGTGTCTAACGATACATCCTTTCACAGTTGCATCGTGATATCAAAGAGGTGGAAAAACTTAAAAAATGTTTACCATTTTCTGGGCAATTTCAGGATATGGCATATTGTTGATATATTTCTCGTTTGTTTTTTTTGTTCAATATTGCGGTAACAAAATAGAAATTGAGGCAATGATCAGGAATCGATACAATTAACCCACAGCTCCCATCAGAGACACCAATGGGAAAGATACACAAACATGAAACAACAGACCCTAATGGAAACATCAGTAGCCAAAATGACAGTTACTTTCCCACAAAATGGTCAATTGGCTACCAAAAACAAAATAATATAAGCGACACAAACACCCAAAGACAACCACAACAAAATAAAAAACCGCGACAGAAGAACCGCATTGGAACGGTCAGTGAAACGAATTCCACTGGGTGGGGTTGTGTGTGTGTGTGTGTGGGGGGGGGGGCTTAAATCGATTTTTCGTGGCCACAATCCCAGCCCTTACTTCCGTCGCGATTTAGACAAATAATTTGTTCAGTCCGCATGAGGGCCTCCTTACTCATCAGTGCAGCATCTTCATTAACACAAATAATTGCAACAACTACAGAGATGAAACAACAGTGAGGACTCGACAGCAGGTAACCACTGAAATGCTGAAGCAAAAGAAAACAAACAGTTAGATTCCGATGAGCCCGACCAGGGACAGAGCATCAGACACCAACCAACATTACATTGAATTAGATCTCTCTAATTCTCAGTAAGCCTTCACACTGTAGCCGTCCTAGAATCTACGGCCTGACCCACCGGCGTGCAATTAAAGAGGGAAGCAAAGTTGTCAACCGTGATTGGGTTTACTACCATGCATGCAGTCTGTCGTATAACATTAAAATTTATTTTGTACCCAATCGTTTTATATCGAAGAATGATTTTACAAAATTGGGTGCTGAAATCATTGCGGGTATATATTTTTCTGAATTGTGTGTGTGTGTGTGAATTCGGGTTTAACGTCGCTCTCAACAATTTTCAGTCATATCACGACGGTGTCTGGTTGCGACAGGGAGCTCAATGCTCACTTTTATAGTGCTGCCTCACTGAAGTATCATTTCCCAGACACTTTACATGATATCACACCCAGTCACATTATCCTGACACTGGGTCGACCAGTCCTAGCTCTACCCCGTAAATCTGAGTGCTAAGCGAGGAGCAGCTAGTACCATTTTTAACGACTTTGGTATATCGCGGCCCGGGATCGAACCCGTGACCTCCCGTTTCCCGGAGCGGACACTCTACCAACTGAGCTATCGGGGCCGGTATATTTTTCTGAATTTATATACTAAGTCACCATAAAATCCGGGTTCCAATAGACCTTGTTGTAGAAGAGATTTAAGTCCAACACTGAATTTTGAAATTAAATCAGAATGACGTCTATAAAATTTTGAAAAGGCTTTGCGTAGTTTATGGTACCGATAACCCTGATTAAGAAGTTCAGCAGTTAACCATTTATTACGGGTTTTGAAGTCAATTACATGACTACACACTCTGGCAAATCGAAGTAATTGCGAAATTTAAAGGCCATAGGTTGGCGCACGAGGAACATCACCATCCAAAAAAAAAAAAGGAAAATGTACAATCTCAAAATCAAAATCATCGCGTTTATTATAAATTTTGCAAGAAACAAAAGAAACAAACCATCTACAATAAAAAGATGTAAATCCAAAAACGGGGCCTCGGTATCAGAAGAATTTGCTTTAAATAACCGAAGTTCTGGGGGTAAATCTGACTGATCAAACCATCGAAATAGGTATTGTCAATATTTAATAAAACAAATATCTAGAAGTCGAGCTAAAAGCTTCAATGATTCAGACTGGTTTTCAGCAGAAACCCATGCGGCATAATGGATTTTTAACATCTCCAAATTGGTACTTTCCCGATGAAAATCCGAGCGATTGAGATAAAACGTACTCAGGGACACATCTTCCTTTATAAACAAACTATGAAAAATAATGTAAACCTCAGTAAACAAGAGTTGTCTCTATATAAAGCTGGGTTTAATGGGATGTCCAGTTATTAACTTGATGGAATCTATAGTCGAGCTTCACTTATTCGTACAGCGGTTGTTCCATTTACCGCAGTTGATTTGTTTGTTTGATTTGTGGTTTAACGTCCCCGTCAAAACTGTAGAGGTCATTTTGGAGACGTTGCTTCCAATTTTGTGGGACGTTTACTCGACATTGAGATGAAATGACTTCTCAAGCCCTGTCGTCCAATGAAACCAATAGAGTCCGACTCGCAACGCTTTGCCTTGGCAGGCTTAGATCCTCAGCTCTGCGTGAAAGCACCATGCAGCCCATCTATTTCTTCAAGCCCCGATGGGCGTGGGCCGATTACCGCAGTTGCTAAAAAAGTTTTTTTTTTTTTTGTTTGTTTTTTATTTCGGCGAAGCAGTTCTAACAGATACCCACAATATATGTTTTTGAGCAGAAAAATGTGAAAATAAAGTTTGAGTTAAAGGGTGTCAAAATTATATAGGCGTGTTTGGTGAAGGATATGGTGTTATGCGACAGACCGCGTGTTTAGCTATCGACCCTTTTACAGAGGACAACTTTGCTTTGCTATTTGGTTGCACGTCGGTGGGCCGGACTCTGGACTCTTTGATTACGGTCCCACCCTAATTCCTTTAAATTCGGGAAGGGTGGAGCCGGGGTTCGACCCTCCGTGATCTAATTGGTGTTTTTCTTCTGCTCTGACGTCGAATTGTTGTTGAGTCCTCAACCCTGATTCATGATAGTATTAATCTATACATAACCAGTGTACCATGTATTTTGTCATGACTCACTGTTGAGCTAGAAGGCCTCCATGCGGATCAATTTGTTGATGTTATTTTGTTTGATACTGTACTGGAACTGAGGGCGAGGGTTGAAATTTCATAAACTCGGGGGAGTTGAAGCCCCCAAGTAGTTTAACTGCTGACCGTCCCAAGGCAGTCGCTCTTTTGCAGTGTCTTATTTACTCTTAAGATGCAGTTCACAAGAAATGTCGTATTCTTTGTTGTCTACTGGTTAGTTCAAAGGTAATTGTTGCAAACGGTCTGCCTTGGTGCGAACTATCTTTAAAAAGCTTGTATATATCCTGAAAAAGGGTAATCCTTTGGAAGCAAGGACTACAGCTCAGAACTGAAAACCATGGAGTGTACACGATTTTTCTGGACCAGACAATCTGGTATCGGCCATTTAGGCCACATCAGTGACCCTCAAACATTCAAGAGGACTAGAAAGTGTTGCAGGGTCAAAGGGGTCAAGGTCACTGCACCCTGGCCGCTTACAACCAAGCTCAACCGACAGATAGGCAGGGCGACACTCTTAAAACGTATGGCATTAAATAGACCACTAACAGATAGTGTAATTAAAAATGGAGAGAGTGAAGAGGGAGAAGGACAACTAAGGCAGGTTTCTGCTGCAAAACACTAGTATAAACTGTTTAAATCTCCAAATTTCAAAAGGCAATCTCTCTCTCTCTCTCTAGTTAGAGCTGTACTGTAACCCTCCCTTTCTTAGAATAGCTACGGTTTGTCATTAGACTTATTCAGGTTCAGGTCATCTCAGGCCATAGGAATTAAGATCACGGTCACATCAGTGAGGCGAACTGATCTTAAGTGAAGGGCATGGCCCAACGATAAAGACAAGTTATCTCCCCTTTACTTCATGGACAGCGGCATAATTCTTATTATTAATCACGTGATCTCAAGAACTGAAATTTAGGCAAGGGCAGGAACAGCATAACTGATGCATTCGCCCGAATTAATTGTCCCTTAACTATGCAAATTAACGTAATCATTTTTCAATAACTTAAGCATGATTTGTATATAGACTGTATGGTGCTAGCTTAATTGACCCTTCTCCAGAGAGCAACAGCATAACTGATGCATGTTTCGGAATCCAAAACTTTATATGTAATTAAGAAATGCTTAATAGCCAATTAAGAACTTCAGATTTTATGAAAAATCATTAATGCATAAGTAATCTAATAACTGTTACAATATTAGCAAAGCTATAATTTGGTTTAAGTAAATGAAAACAAATTAAATTTCGAAGTAAATCCAAACTCGTTAAACTTTAACAGTAATAAGAAAAAGAAAACATCATCTTTAGGTCTCCCTGGCTCTTTCCTTTCAAAACTGTATATACGGTATCTAGGCTGACATAACTACAAATAGCACAGACTCATTCCCACTTTTCTGAGGGAAGCCCTTTGCACTGTATACATGTATCTATCTTTAGCACCAAGGTAATAGGATCAGGGTCACTGGCGTCTAATTGGGGTTCTGGACCGAGAACGAGCTAAAAGTCTAATTCATTTGTAAAATCAACAAACTAATATTATATCAACAATAAATCGTAAATGCAAACCCAGAACTCTTCATAACTGTAACGGTAACCAAACATCAGCCTCCATCCTTACTTCTTCTATACTGTCTGTACACTGGGTTAATAACAAAATATAGCGTCTGTTGCTTCTCAGAGGATCGGCCCACAGAATGCCAGAAAAAGGGTACGATCTTCTTTATATATGGACCCGGTCCGATAGCGTTGTGCGGATTCGGGGAAGATCTTGGCGGTTCGGGTTGAAGATCATGGCTAATTTGCATAGTGCACAGCTAAAACTGACAGTTATTTTTATTTTCTGATAGAAACTATGTGCAATAGAAACAAACTGTTATCTAATCTATCTTTGACAAAAACAGAGAATCTGCCAGCCCAGTCGCTCGTTCCATCGAATTGCCACAAGCGCATCAAAATAGAAGTGAAGGCATTGGTCACGGAAGGCAGTGAAGGCAATGATCAAGTTCACGGAACAGCCGTTAGCAGAATCATAAACATAAAAACGCCTGCGCAGCTCTGTTCATGCAGCTAGTACAAAAGCAAACGTTCGCGAAAATATGTCAGATTTTCTATCAAGTTTACTCCTTGTTGGAGTCATGTCACCAGTCGTTATTAGGACTTTCTATCACTGTCGGTAATAGATTGATCAGTCAAACAGGTAAAATTATCGTAACCGTCGTAACTGGCTTGTTCTGAGTCGTCATGCGTTTTTGTGGTACGTTTGGTGAATCACTGAATGTTTCTATCATTATCAACCTGGTAAATTAATGTCCTTGGATGTATCATCTACCAGTAGTAGCACCCAACACTGATCAATCACCATTATCACATCATTATCGACCAGCAGACTCTAATCGATCACTTGATACTTTGTTTTCCTGGTGAATGATGATGATGATAATTTCGTGTTTAACGACGCGTCAACCCTCTTTATGGGTCATAAGCGTCAATCGGTTAATGGTTAAACGGCTCTGGTAAATGAATGTCACATGACGCATCTTCAGTGAAAAATCTAATGCCCACTTATGATCGCCAACTGCACTTTTTATTGCACAGATGATAAGGAGCCAGCGACTGACCCCTACAATATAATCCCCGCCAAGCGAATTTGTGTCTTCGAGCATTCCGACATGACAAATTTTAACTGCGCATGCCCAGCCATTCAGAGGGGCCAGGGATATGGCTTTCTGTCTGAAGATTCCTCTTGATTCACTGCTTGTATGAGCGAGCAGCGAAGGTTCTGGCGAGACTGCGCGGATGCGCAGGCTCGCCTGAACCTTAGCTGCTCGCATAGGCCATAAGTACCAAAATCGCTTGACGGGGCCCAATTATAAGGCGTAAAAATAGCTGTTTCTACCAACCTGCTGAAAAAAAGATCGGTCGGTGGGTAAGAGAAAGTTTCTTTAAATGTTTTATTTTTTCGTCCGAAACAAAAAGAAAAAAAACAGGGCCGGGCATGTATTTTTATGTCTTTCTTTTGTATATGTTTTTGTTAATAAAAGTGTCATTTTGCACTGTATATCATGACTCATTTTAGATGCTCAAAAAGTCAGCTCCGTACTATGGAAGATACCAAATGCCAAACACTACAAAACTGTACTTAAATGGGAAAATGCAAAGACGATACTGGGTATGGTCGGAAATTAAAAATGGAAGGGTTGCTGTTTTAATTTTTATCTTGTTCTTTTATTGAAAAAAAATAGTAAAGTCGTGGGGGGTGGGGGGGGGAGCTTCTAAAGCAGGGTCGGTCGGGTTTGCGGAAACACGGTTATTTTTAGGCCTTATAGGCATATCTGACGTCATAAAAAGACAATAATTCCAGATTCAAGTTTTCTTGGCATCTTTAGGGTTACGGAATAACGAATAAGTATCCAACTCATCTCAACTCAACTTTATTTATTTGCAAATCACATATCATAACATTGAATATATGAAATGCGCCCATAGAAGGCAGAGAATACCAACAACAACAATAATAATAATAATAATAATAATAATAATAATAATAATAATAATAATAATAATAATACATAACAACAAACAATCAAAATTCAGTTAATTTTCGAAAATATTCGGAAGTCGTCGCCGAGTCTAATAGCTAAGACACGGTACCGACCGGAGAATTCCATATCACGGTGATTCCACACACTCAGAGCAAGCCTGCGCAGATATTGACTTTATCCGCATCATTCCACGGCCCATTAGTGCCGGGAAAACGGGCAACCAGACAACCACCCCCTACCTTTCAAGTTCAGGGGGGGGGGGGGGGGTCCGGCCAACCGCCCACCCAACACCGATAAAGGGTTAGCCGGGAGCCAGCAAATAATGCAAAAATGGTGAATACACATATATCAACCAAGGGTTAGTACTTCTTGCGGATAACACTATTCACAAGCGAAGAAACCTCTGTGACAAATACCATGCTAATTTCTTTTCTAATTTCAAGGCCATCCGTATTGTTCCGCCTATGTTCCCTCAGGTGCTCGAAGCACTCCTAAGGAATAAATTACATGTTCCAAAAAGTTTTTCAGTCATTGCATTTAGAGAGCACTTTCTGCACACTTGTAACGTCTACAAACTTGTACAAAAAAAATCATTAAAATCCCTATAGCCAAAGGCCAGAATGTTACATCTTGAATGATTAATTTATTGTCAGCCATTTGGATTGCCAGAAAAGGAGGTAGAAGAGATAGTAGAGGAGAAGAAAATTAGAGACAAGGCAGGAGGGGGAAAAGCATTAGGTAGAAATGGAAAAAATAACAACACTGTCCCTTTTCCTTTCCTGCTACAAGGGTAGCAGCCCTTGCCCAACTGTAAACCGATATCAGCTGGACGCCCAAGTGATGCAAGATACACTTCACCCGACAAGTTTGGAATGGCTGCCCTAACGAGTACCCACAATCTATATTTTAGAGAAGAAATAAGAAAAATAAGGTTTACACCTGTAAACCCCACTTTTACCATCTAAAAGAGGGGTTCAATGGGGTTAGAATTACAGTAGAACTTCGATGGCTCGAACACCGATGGCTCGTTTACCATGGATGCGTCGAACCCATTCTTGATCCCCTAGCGGAACCCTCTACATAAGAAATAGTGGGAGATAATTAAGGAGATTTTAGTCTTTTATCTTGCAAATGTATGTTGTGTGTACTCATTAGAATCGCCTATATGAGGCGATTCTAATGAGTACACACAGCATACATTTTCTTTATGGAACAACGAAGAGATGTCTAAAAGTATCTCGTTATGCCTCCTGACAGTAACCTCAGTGGCTCGAACTCCTCCTGTCTCCAACAGATTTTCGAGGTCCCAAAGGTGTTCGAGCCATTGAAGTTCGACTGTATATATGCATGTGTTCATGATGCCAAATACAATTTACGTGTACGTGTTCCCCAAATCTATCAGTTGATTGCTTTTTTGTGGTATGGTCACGGGGATACATTCAGCAATAAATTATGTTACTTCATGTTATAGAATGTTATCTTACGTCCTTTACTGCCCCGACCATCGGGGCTCGAAGAAATAGATGGGCTGCATGATACATCAACACAGAACTGAAACCGACCGCACACGAGTACTGGTAAACCGCTTAGCGGATCTAACCCTGCCTAGCCAAAGCGGTGCGAGTCGGACGGCCCATGCTTATAAATCCTACTGGTTACATTGGCGACAGGGCTTGAGATGTATTTCACCTCAATGGCGGGTAAAGGTCCCACACAATTGGAAGTAACGTCTCCAAAATGACCTATACAGTGTTGACGAGGAGGTTAAACCTCAAATCAAACCAAAAAACAACAAAAACAAACAAATCATACGTCCTTTCCTGTTAATGCAATATTGTGTTATGGTCTATCTTTCAGGATGATGGATCAAAAGCCGGCTATGTTGGAGACAAGGTGATTATCTTGATGCGAGGCCCGTACCCCGGTCATGGCTGGATAAGAATTACCTCCCCAAATAATATGCGCGTGGCAGAGAGACGTATTCTGTATATCCCCGCGCCTGGAAAGAATGTGGGCGAAATGAGTTACGACGATGAATCATAAATGTTTATCTTTAAGGGAATGGGTAGCCCGTGCACGTTTTCCATCATTAGGGACAAGGGCCATTTCTATATCCGTTCCGGTAAATAAAACCCCATCGAGAAGGATCTTCTTTACAAGGAAGGCATTTGCTGCTCAACATCATGTTAATAAGTCCATGTAATAAACATTCTTTAAAACCTAACTTTATAAACAGAAAACTAGGGTTTACAGGGTTTTTCATTTTTATTTCAGCTTCAAGACAGCCACAATCTACACGTATGTTTTGAGTGATTTGTTTGTTTGTTTGATTTGAGGTTTAACGTCCCCGTCAACACTGTAAAGGTCATTTTGGAGACGTTGCTTCCAATTTTGTGGAACTTTAACCCGACATTGAGATGAAATGACATCTCAAGCCCTGTCGCCCAATGAAACCAATAGGATTTATAAGCATGGACGGTCCGCCTCGCACCCCGGTTCCTGGACAAGCTTAGATCCTCTAAGCGGTTTACCAGTACTAGTGTGCGGGCGACATTCAGCTCTGCGTGGAAGCATCATGCAGCCCATATATTTCTTCAAGCCCCCATGGGCGGGGGATGTATTGAGTGAAACTAATAAACTTATTAAATGTATTCATCAAAATCGCCTTTTTGGAGATGAGAAAGAACGCATTATGTCACACGGATATGTCTAATTCTTTCTTTAGGAGAAGGCCCGTTAATAAAGGCGAAAAGAACGAGTCTTGAAAGTGTTGAATCACCTGACGGACTACCAGTTTCCCTTAACTTCAAAAGGACAATTTGTGGAAGCTTCTCCGGGTTTTTTGTTTGCCGTTTGATTTGAGGTCAACACAGTATAGGTCATTTTGGAGGCGTTGCTTCCAATTTTGTGGGACTTTTACCTGACGTTGAGATGAAATGTCTTCTCAAGCCCTGTCGCTTCTCCGGTATTACGAGAACACGCCTATATAATTTTGACCCCCTCATACCCCATTTTTATATAGTAAAACTGGAGTTTAAGGGGGTATTCGTTATTTTTCTTATTTCTGCTCAAAAACATAGATTGTGGGTACATGTACTCGGTAGAACCGCCTCGTCGGTTCTACCGAGTCCCCGCAATCTATGTTTTGAGCAGAAATAAGAAAAAATATCACATTTTTTTTTTCATTTTAAGATTTCAATTCTTTGTCCAGAAAATTGGCAATGTATTTGTATAGGCGTGTTTTCGTAATGGGTGATTACAATGTTTCATTACGAAAACACAACTATTTAAATACATGCATATAGAAAAAATAAAAAATGAAACTTTTCAGATAAAATATTCTGATACTTATTCATGCTTCTGCTCAAAACATAGATTGTGGTAACTCATTAGAACCGCCTCCGTGAGGCGTTTCTTACGAGTACCCACAAACATAGATGTGGGAACTCGATAGGAGGCGGTTCTAACGAGTACCCTGAATCTTTGAGTTTTAGAGCAGAAATAAGAAAAATAATGTTTACCGCTGTAAACCCTAGATTTACGATATGAAAGTGGGGTTAAGGGTGTCAAAATTGTATAGGTGTGTTTGCGTGATGTATAATTATGGGCTGCAACGAAAATAAATATGATATCCAAAATGTTTCTCTGTATATATTATTCTAACACAGTGCGCCTATATAGGAATGGAAAATAACTGTGTTTTATTCCACAACAAATCACGGCAAGGAAGAGCGTGACGAGTGACGTCATTAAAAACTGCCAATTTATGACGTCAATAGTCTATTCCCTTGACGTGAGACGGTGTAACGTCATATCCTCGCTTCGAAAACGTTAGAAAAGGATATAAATGCATGTGTTTCAGTCGATAATTTTAGCGGGATTTCTTTTAACAATGGCGAAAAGTTGTGAGATTTTGAAGGAAACAACAACATTATTGTCAATTTTTAGCGTGTTTAGAATCGAAATAGATCAGCTCTAGTTTGTGATTTGTTGACAATAAATCACAGTTTGTCGGTCAGTTGTAAGTAGACAAATCACGCACGCTATGCGCTCGTGATTTGATCTACTTTACAACTGACCTCCAAACTGTGATTTATTACTCAACAAATCACAGTTAGAGCTGACCTATTTCTTAAATGAAATTTCAGAAAATCCGACTGCTACATGTATACCCACGCTTTAGCGCATTTAACTGAAACTGATCTAACACTTGGCATTGAATGTAAATGGGAAATTTCGGGCCTCGGGTGTATTTTACACAGACTTGTTAACGCATGCTACACCTCCATACAGTTATTATCAAGACAAAATTCTAACAGTCACTACGCTAATACTGCAGATAGCTAATGGTCCCGCCAATATTGCAAATACAGTAGAGTAACGCTCACTTATTCTGCATGTCTGCAAATAATGCTTAACAAGTGTGTGAAATCTCATTAGGATACCTGAAGAAGGTTTTGTGTTATTCTGGACAAAATCAAAAATAAAATTAAATAAATAAATAAAATAACTACAAAGTCCAATTACTCCGCTAATATTGCTGATAGAATCAGAATCAGAATCAGAATTGTTACTGATAGACTTATGGTCCGTGTGTACTGTACTCGTCCACAATGCCCTTTACAAAGTCGAGTGAGTGAGTGAGTGAGTTTTAGTTTTACGTCCCACCAACAGCTAAGGTCATACGGAGACGGGACCTCGGTTTAAAGACTCATCCGAAAGTCTTTTTTACAAAGTCGATTAACTCCACTGATATTGCAGAAAGTGTTATGGCTTTTGTGCTTTACATTTCTTCATTACACATCGTGTGACATTGTATTCGATACCTCACGCGGTTTTTCGAGTTATTGCCCGGAAAAAGAATTCCAAACAAAACGTTAAAACGAGAAACGACCAGGAACTGATACAATCAGATCCCAAATATCCCACAATATCACTTCCAACAAAACAGTAAACTCCAGTAACTACGCCTATATTACAGATAGAGTTATGGCCATTGTGCACTGCACTTCTCGTCAGTGCCCTTATCTACTGTGAAAATTCGTTCGTATACCGTGAACAAGTCCGTGAAATAAAGACCCCCCTAAACCCCACTTTATATAGAGAAAACTGGGGTTTAGGGGGGGGGGGGTAAACATTATTTTCCTCATTTCTGCTCCAACACATAGGTTGTGGGTACTCGTTAGAACCGCCTCAATGAGGCGGTTCTAACGAGCACCCAAAACCTATATTTGAAGTATAAATAAGAAAATATCAACAATTTTCATCGGAAAAAATACCTTTTTTGAGGTTTAAAAAAATGCCCTATATCACACGGATATGTTATCGTGATGTATACCTCAAGCGCTTTTCAACTTATCGTCCGGGCATTATTCTGGTGGACAGACAAACAGACAAACACATAGACAAATGGGACAACAAGCTGACTCTTATATATGCCTCAAACTTTGCGGCAATTCCAGCAAATTCACACCCGCCGATGAATTTGTAACGGTTGCCACTTGGACCAACGGTCCTGGATTGAAATTCACCTGCATTATGATAACACATCTGTTCGCTAAAATAGCGTTTTGTTACGAAAACACACCCGTACGACATAGTGCATTATTCACACCGACAAAGTGGCTACCTTTCTCATGAAAATCCGTGATTTTTTTCCTATTTATACAGAAAAACATAGGTTGTGGGTGCTCGTTAGAACCGCCTCAATGAGGCGGGGGGTGTGTGATGGGTGTTCATTCCACGGTCTTATTAGAATAAAAATAAGGAAAATATTGAATTCTCTCGTAATCCCCACTTTCTCTATATAAAGTGGAGTTTAAAGGGGTGTTAATTTTACGGAATTATTAACCTAATGACATCATACTTCCATAAGACTGAGATTGATGCGTGTATGTGTTTCAAGAAAGATAGTTTATTGCCAACTGATTTTCTATAAACATTTTACTATTTTACATTTTACATCAAGAAAGAAACTGTCTTTATTTCTACCACGCTGTAGTTGAAATAAAAAAAAAAAAAAAAAAAAAAAAAAAAAAAAACATCACACGTTCTCACCAGAAAAATGACCGTTTCTGAAAAAAAAAAATATTGAATTTATTATGAGCATTTATCCTTTTTCATGAACGAGTTTAATAAATTCAATAAAACATGGGCACGAATGCAAGATTCCATTTATCATATGACATTTAAAACACATTTTATTCACGATTGTTTAAATAAATATCAATATTCCGCCATTTGTAATTACGGTGTCCTTTGTAACGCTACGGGACGAACTAGCTAATTTGCATATTTAATCCACTAGTGGTGTGTGTGTGAATTCGGGTTTAACGTTGCTTTCAACAATTTTTCAGTCATATCACGACGGTGTCTGGTTGCGACAGGGAGCTCAATGCTCACTTTTATAGTGCTGCCTCACTGAAGTATCATGTCCCAGACACATTACATGATATCACACCCAGTCACATTATCCTGACACTGTGTCGACCAGTCCTAGCTCTACCCCGTAAATCTGAGTGCCAAGCGAGGAGCAGCAAGTACCATTTTTAACGACTTTGGTATGTCGCGGCCCGGAATCGAACCCGTGACCTCCCGTTCCCCGGAGCGGACACTCTACCAACTGAGCTATCGGGGCTGGTTAATCCACTAGTTGATTATCGAATTTAGTACATGGTGTTATAACTTTCTCAGACGCGACATCATATGATAAATAGAGAAAACAACTTGCTTCTTCCCCTTTGGTGTCTCTGATGGGAGCTGTGGGTTGATTGTAGCGATTCCTGATCATTGCTTTCACTTCTATTTTGTTAACAAGGTCTCTGTTATTGTTCAAAACCATAGACGATCCTGATGAGAACGCAATCCATGTTGGGAACAGAATTTGAAAAACAATTTTTCGTCTGAAAACATGCTATTTTAAGAGATTTAAGAGATACGAAATTGATTGATTGCGTTGGGGATCAACGCCGCGTCAACCCTTGTGGGTCATTTTGTGTCGAATGCCAGAGAAGAGGAAAAAAAAAACATAGAAGAGACAGTAGAGGAGATGGAAGTGAGTGAAAGGAGTGAAAGTAGAAAATAAATGCAAATGTAGAAACAGAAGAAACACAAACATTCGTCCTGTAGCCTTAGCCATTACGATAACACACCCGTGCGACATAGTACATTTTTCAAATCTCCATAATGGCTACTTTTCTGATGAAAATCCGTGATATTTTTGTTCAAAATGCGGCAAATATAGGTTGTTGTTGCTCGTTAGAACCGCCTCATTGAGGCGGTTCTAACGAGTACCCACAACCTATGTCTTGGAGCAAAAATAAGAAAAATAATGTACACCCTCGTAAACCCTGTTTTCTCTATATAGAGTGGGGTATAGATGGGTCTTCATTTCACGGACTTGTTCACGTGATGAAACAGAAGGAACAAAAACATTCGTCCTGTAGCCTTACCTGTTGCAAGGACAGCAGACATTGCTCAACTGTAAGCCGGGATCAGTTGGACTCATCACGAAAACACGCCTATATAATTGTGACCCCCTTGAACCCCACTTTTATATGGTAAAGCTGGGGTTTACAGGGGTAATCCTTATTTGCTTATTTCTGCTCTAAAATATAGATTGTGGGTACTAGTTAGAACCGCCTCGATGAGGCGGTTCTAACAAGTACCCACAATCTATATTTTGAGCAGATATATGGAAAATATCACATTTTTCATCTTAAAATTTTCATTTTTTTTTTTGGTAATAAAGGTGGCAATATATTGTATAGGCGTGTTTGCGTCATGGCCTGAGTGACGCAAGATACACGACACCTTTGCCACAATCAACCACCCAACGAGACACCTAATACGCCATTATAACGTTATGTGTAACCGTAATGTCTAATAGTTGTGACTCGAACCATTTTGTTTGGCGTCTTGAGGTGTGCCCATTTAGAGAATGGAACAGCCATAAGTCTCTGTTCTTGGGACTGAATTATAAATCCACCTGAATACAGTTTCATCACGAAAACACGCCTATATAAATTTGACCCCCTTGAACCCCAATTTTATACAGTAAAACTGGGGTTTACAGGGGTAAAACTTATTTTACTTATTTCTGCTCGTAAATACAGATTGTGGGTACTCGTTATAACCGCCTCAATGAGGCGGTTCTAACGTGTACCGACAATCTATATTCTGAGCAGAAATAAGAAAAATATCACATTTTTTCATCTTAAAATGTTCAATGTCTCGGTGATAAAGGTTACAATGTATTTGTATAGGCGTGGTTTCGTAATGGTTTGCATAGCGACGTCGACTATGTTCTATAAGAACTTGCGGGTTATCCATTTGAAGCAAGTAATACACCACAGAACAGAAAACTGCGCAGTGTAAACGGTTTTCTAGGAAAGACTAGCTAGTATCTTTAATTAAAAGTGATCTGAAATCCTCAGATATTTTTTTCAAAATTCTACAGTGGAATCACTGATCCTAAAGGGCTAGAAAATATCATTTACACTATCATCACGAAAATACGCCTATATAATTATGACCCCCTTGAAACCCATTTTTATATAGCAAAACTGGGGTTTACAGGGGTAAACCTTTTTTTTTCTCTTATTTCTGCTCTTAAATATAGATTGTGGGTACTCGTTAGAACCGCCTCGACGAGGCGGTTCTAAAGAGTACCCACAATCTATATTTTGAGCAGATATAAGGAAAATATCACATTTTTCATCTTAAAATTTTCATTTTTTGGCAATCAAGGTGGCAATATATTGTATAGGCGTGTTTGCGTCATGGCCTGAGTGACGCAAGATACACGACACCTTTGCCTCACTCAACCACCCAACGAGACACCTAATACGCCATTATAACGTTATGTGTTATCGGAATGTCTAATGACTGACTCGAACCATTTTGTTTGGCGTCTTGAGGTGTGCCCATTTAGAGAATGGAACAGCAATACGTCTCTGTTCTTGGGACTGAATTATAAATCTACCGGAATACATTTTGTTTGCATAGCGATGTCGACTATATTCTATAAAAAAAACTTGCGGGTTATCCCTTAGAAGCAAGTAATCCACCACAGAACATAAAAGTACGCAGTGAAAACGGTTTTCTAGACAAGACTAGCTAGTTTCTTTAATTAGAAGTTATCAGTAACCCTCAGATATTTTTCAAAATTCTACATTGGAATCAATGATCCTAAAGGGCTAGAAAATGTAATCCATCAAGAAAACACGCCTATGTAATTTTGACCCCCTTGAACCCCAATTTTATATAGTAAAACTGGGGTTTACAGGGGTAAATTTATTTTTCTTCTTTCTGCTCGTAAATATTGATTATGGGTAGTCGTTAGAACCGCCTCAATGAGGCGGTTCTAACGTGTGCCCACAATCTATATTCTGAGCAGAAATAAGAAAAATATCACAATTTTTTCATCTTAAAATGTTCAATGTTTCGGTGATAAAGGTTACAATGTATTTGTATAGGCGTGGTTTCGTAATGGTTTGCATAGCGACGTCGACTATGTTCTATAAGAACTTGCGGGTTATCCCTTAGAAGCAAGTAATCCACCACAGAACATAAAAGTACGCAGTGAAAAAGGTTTTCTAGGCAAGACTAGCTAGTTTCTTTAATTAGAAGTTATCAGTAACTCTCAGATATTTTTCAAACTTCTACAGTGGAATCAATGATCCTAAATGGCTAGAAAATATATTCTTGCACAGCACACAAGGAAATCCGTGATTTTACCCTGGGATAGAAATTTATGTTCTGACCCTGGTGTTCCGACCCAAAATCGAATATATTCGCGTGTTTGATAAATGTACTGGTTGATTACGACCTTGTGTGCGCCGTCGTTAAGGTTGACGTCATGCACGATCCGTGACGTCACTTTACATTCCTCAACACAATATGGTGGACGTTGGTAACCGAAGTGACTGCAGCATTGAAATTCCGCGCTAAGAAATGGAAAGTATGCAAGAAAAAGAATCCAATATGGATGTGAGGGGTGGATAGAAAAATCCGCCCCTCGGAATCACTGTCCGGCATCACTCGGCAAGCCTCGTGATGCCGGACAGTGACCCTTGGGACGGATTTTTCCATCCAACCCTCACACCCATATAAGATTCTTATAATCTACACTATGACGAAGGACATGGAGACTTATTTTCGGCCGCCATAGATTTATTAAATGTTAGCCACAGTGACGTTAAATATGTTGTTTAGCCATTGCCTTTGTTGACCAGGCGCCCAATCCAAACACCAGATAGGTTCGAAGCTGCATCGGCACTGTTGGAGTGCAAAATACAAATGGAATGGCTGCACAAACTTGCCAAAGATTTGGCTCCTGGCGCTACAAATATTGTTCTATAGAATTTTCTGTCATCGTAAAATAAAAGTGGAGGCAATGGTCAGAAATCTATACAATTACCTCACATCTCCCATCACAGACAACAAAGGGAAAGAAACACCAACATTAAGCGACTAGAACATAATTAAAACATCACAACCGGATAGACTTTCCAACAAAATGACCAAACGGCTATCCTTAATAAAAGATATATGCAAAACAAATATGCAAAGACAAACTATAACTAATGATAAACCACGACAGAAGAACCGTCTTGGAACTGTCAGCAAAAAAGATTTTACTACTTTAAAGATTCTACTTTACATTCTTGCACACCAGACAAGGAAATCCGTGATTTTACCCTGGGATAGAAATTTATGTTCTGACCCTGGTGTTCCGACCCCAAATCGAATATAATCGCGTGTTTGATAAATGCACTGGTTGATTACAACCTCATGCGCGGCGTCGCCATGAGTGACGTCACTAAAAATTCCTGTTGTGTCATCACAAAATGGCGGACGTCGGTAACCGAAGTGACAGCAGCATTAAAAATTCGCAATAGAAATGGAAGGTATGCAAGAAAGAGAATCGAATATGGATGTGAGGGGTGGATAGAAAAATCCGTCCCTCCGGATCACTGTCCGGCATCACTCGGCAAGCCTCGTGATGCCGGACAGTGTCCCTCGGGACGGATTTTTCAATCCACCCCTCACACCCATATAAGATTCTTACATTACCATACTCCTCGCCATTGGTTCTGTCGTGGTTTATATAGAGGATCTTACATGAGTGTTCATGTATTATTGAATTTATTAAAAGAGTTGAGGAAAAGGAATAAAATGCGAGGCTTTGCCGAGCATTTTATGACTTTTCCTCAACGAGTTTAATAAATTCAATAATACATGAGCACGAATGCAAGATTCTTTTTAACATATGACATTTAAAACTCATTTTATTCACGATTATTTACAAAAAATGTCAATATTCCGCCATTAGTAAACACGCTGTCGTCGTACATGTAACGTTACGGAACATCTAGCTAATTTGCATATTTAATCCACTAGTGGATTATCAAAAATAATACATGGCGTTATTACACTCTCAGACGCGACGTCATATGATAAATAAATAAATTGTTCAGACCCATGGAGACTTTTTAACTCAACATTGCTACATCTCCGAGAACAGCAAAATGAAATAACAACAGAGATGAAGAAACGATAGTGACTCGACAGCTTGAAATAACTGAAATGCTGGATCAAAATAAAATCAACAGTTAGACTCCGGTGGGCCCAAACCAGACACAGAGCATAAGGTACCAACCGACATTACCTAAGATAGAATTTTTAAGTAAATAAGTTCTGAATACATCTAGTTAGACCCTTTTGAAGCAAGAATACACCAAATAAACGAAAACAGCAGACTCCGTTTTATTGAGTCCGTTCATGACCAGTACTGAAACGTGCAACACCGTCCACGCCCTCTAGCACCGACTTAAGCAGAACTCAATTTTCAAAATGACTCTTAATGAACTCAATGATCTCAAAGGCCCGGGCACACATTTACGGCCACCACACGGCACAACACCAGCTACAGTGAAGATAAATAAGTTCTGAATAGTTAGATCCTTTGGAAGCAAAGAATACACAAATAAACGAAAATAGCAGATTCGGTTTTATTGTGAATGTTCATGACCAGTACTAACATATGCAACACTGGCCACGCCCTACAGCACCTGCTAAAACAGAACGTAATTTTCAAAATGATTCTTAATGGACTCTATGATCTCAAAGGACCAGAAAATATAATCTGCCCTATAAAGTTTTTACGCTGAAGCCGTCACAGAATCTGATGCCCTAACCGTCGGCGTGCAATTAAAGAGGGAAGCAAAGTTTCTGTACCGATAAAAGGTACAGATCATCAAACGCAATGCTGCCAAAACCACATGCTTTAGGCGGAACCTCATAAATAAAGTGTTTCTAGAGTAAACGACCAACGTCCATCGTAAGTCAAACCCGCAGGTGTTAACGTCCTATGACAATGAGCTGCTAGAATCCCAAAACGGAAACCGCTGCCCAGTGTGTATAGCACGTAACTACGTAACTCCAGTAACTATTACTTTTCATTAAAAAATAAACACACATTTTTCTAGAGATTTCCCTCAGTCGTCTCGCCGGACTAAACGCCCATCCATCCACCCTTCCGTCCGTCCGTCCAGGCGCACGAATGCCCACGTTGGATACATTTTCACTATAGTCCCTTTATTCCGTATACTACTTTTGGGTACTGTTAATATATTGTTAGGTATTTTACATGTTTGTTTGTTTGTATTGGTGTTTAACGGTCCGGTCAACGCTATTTAGGTCATTTTTGAGCCGGTCAGTTTACCTATCCACACTTCTCCTGGGCAGGCCTATACATGCACAATGCACATTCTTTCGCCAGAAACGGACAGCTGCCCTTCTTGAATCAGCGGAAGGGAGAATATGACCGTAGAAAAGATTTCATGAACAATCTCCGCGAAAGGATGCTGCCGACCCAGGCAGTATCGAACCCGCGTCCTCCTGGTCGCCAGTCAGACGCGTATCCGATTGAGCCACTGAGGCCGGCTATTTTTACATGTAAAAAATAGAAACAAATAAAAATATGCCTGAATGTGAAAACGTTCGTCCGTCCGTCAGTCCATTTGTCGATCCGTAGAGAAACCTTTGTACATATCTTCATCTGGTAAGACGTTCTGTGCTTTATAGTCAGTTTTTTTAGATTTTAATGGTCCTGTCAACACTTAAGGTCATATCGTGCCAGTCACATTTCTTAAGCATACTTTTCAAGCAACACATATTTTAAAATTCGTCAGTGAGCGGAGTGTGTTGGGAATGACAGCTGTGACAAAGAATAGACCCAACGTTTTCAATACTGCTGGTCTCCACGTCCTCACGACAGCTCGGTTTCGTGAACTGTTGACATGCAACATACAAAGCGCAATGAACATAAAGGACAATAATGTGGGAAAAAATCATTTTTCAATAGCTAGGTAATTGTTAAAATCATATAGGCTGATTGTCTTAAGATCAAGAATACGTACATGTAAATGACGTCGCCGCAAAATTTAACGCGCGTTGTCCGGCAACGTCATTGGATAGCAAACAAACATCTTCATTGAAAACTTTCATATTCTCCCATGCCATGTTGGTTGAATGATAAAAACTCTTCAGTATTTGTTGTAAAAACATGAAGCAGTAAATTTATTTATTTATTTAGTTATGTATTTGCTCTATAACAATGCAAAGTTCACAACTGCAAGCCATTTACTGCAATTTTTCAATCAAATTAGTCCTCATATAAATAAAACCGTGAGAAAATGTAAAATTGCAAGAAAATTTAGCGACAAATGAGATCAGTTTGCATACTCCCACAGTCTATTCATAGTCTTCACGGGTCAACACGCGGCTCTTTCTATATAGCTTGATAAAATCAACCGAATGAAATGCAGCAACCCAGAATACTGCCTATTACAAGGCAAAGTGAAGTACGATTTTTTCATTGATTTTGCTAAAAACATTATTATGATCATAAGAAGAAAAAACTTTCATACGCTTCTCTAACAGGCACATAGAATCTATGATTGTGAAACATTAATCGTAGAGTTGGCGTTTTTATTTCGTAATTAATTCGATTTCCTAGAGTGTCTAGCCGTGTAACTGACTTCATCACTCGTAATAAATTGTTAATTGCTAAACTTCTTAACCAGGGTTATCAGTATCATAAACTACGCAAAGCCTTTTCTAAATTTTATAGACGCCATTCCGATTTAATTTTAAAATTCAATGTTGGACTTAAATCCCTTCTGCAACAAGGTCTGTCGCAACCCGAATTTCATGGTGACCCAGTATAAAAGTTCAGAAAAATATATAATTGCAATGACTTCAGTACCCAATTTCGTAAAATCTTTCTTCGATATTAAAATATTGGTTACAACAAAAATATTGTACGATAGACTGCATGCATGGTAGTTAACCCAATTACGGTTGACAACTTTGCTTCCCTTTTTAATTGCACGCCGGTGTGTCAGGCTTCAGATTCTATGACGGGTCCAGCGTAAAGGCTTACTGAGAATTAGAGAGAATCTACTTTTATGTAATGTTGGTTGGTGCCTGATGCCCTTTCTTTGGTCGGGCCCATCGGAGTCCAATTGTTGGTTTTCATTTGCTCAAGCATTTCAATGGTTTCTTGCTGGCGAGTCATAGCCGTTGTGTACCCTCTGTGGTTGATTATTTTTTGTGTTCTAGGAGATGTTGCACTGATGAGTAAGGCGGCCTTAATACGGACCGAACAAATTATTTGTCTAAATCGCGACGGAAGTAAGGGCAAGGATTGTGGCCACGTAAAATCGATTTAAGCTCCCCAGAATTCGTTTCACTGACCGTTCCAAGGCGGTTCTTTTGTCGTGGTTTATTTTTGTTATGGCTTGTCTTTAAGTGTGGGCATCGCTTATATTATTTTGCTTTGGATGACCAATTGGCTATTTTGTGGGAAAGTTACTGTCCTTTCGGCTTTCCGCTAGTGACGTTTCTATTAGGGTCTTATTGTTTCATGTTTGTGTTTCTTTCCCTTGGTGTCCCTGATGGGAGCTGTGGGTAAAATGTATCGATTCCTGATCATTGCCTTCACTTCTATTTTATCCTCGAGTTTACATACGAAAAAAATGAATCAACTAGCGTCTAAAAGGGCATACTTTGTTAATCCATGATGTTCAATAAATTATGTTCTGGTCGCTCTTTATAGTAGGCTATATCTTAAAGGAACGTTGACGGCACACTTCTGAAACGTCGTTTACAAAGTACGTCAAAATGTGCTCAAATTAAACATACCCTGTACTTCCTTACGCTGCAATAGCTCATAAACTAACTCGGTAGTCAGTCAGGAACTTTTTCACTTCATTCTGACCAAGAATAAATATCACACAAAATATCAGTTTTTACAAAAATTCTGGGCCAGTACCTTTTCTGTTAGTTTTGAAAGCTATGCAATTTTGGGATTCCCATTGCTCCCTACACAAATGTTTCTTTTTCTTTTCTTTCTTTTTTTTCTTTTTTTTTTTTTTTTTTTTTTTGGGGGGGGGGGGGGTGGGGGGTGGGGGGGGGTGGTCATCATGTCTAAACGAAGTCGGTAACATGTCAGTTTTTATTACATGTTTTGATGGAGAAAGTTGAGGCGTTCTCGCATTAAAATTTTAGAATGTTCTATGGGAGAGCCAATTTACGTATTTTTGACCTTAAGGTCAAAGATACGTAAATGGGGTCGCCGCCTAACGTCACTGGATATCGAACAACGTCTTCTATCAAAACATTCTTATTCTCTCTCCCATGCCATGTTGTTTAAACGATAATATCTCACAGTCTTTAATACATTGTATAAAAAAAAGAAAAAAGTGCAAAACTATAATTATTTATTTATTTATTTATTTATTTATTTATTTATTTATTTATTTATTTATTTTGCTTATCTATACTAGTTATGCTGCTATAGCTTATAAACTACTTTTGTAGTCAAGGATCCTTTTTCACCCCATTTACATGAAGTAAAAAAATCTAAGGGATAGTAAATTAGAATTTTGCAATACAGATGGAAAACTAGGCAAACAGATGAATCTGCATTTTCTTGCGATCATGGCGCCTAAACGAACTTGGTAACCATTTTTATTTCACATTTCGATCCAGAATGTAGCAATTTACTCGCAAGCAAAATTTCAAACAGATTTTGATTCTGATTTTTTTTTTATTTATTTATTTATTTATTTTCATTTTTTTACTATGTAATTATTGTTACCAAATTCATTAGTTTTCTCTTTCTGATACATTTAGAACTTAATATAATTATTTGATATTATTTATTTATTTATTTATACAATATTTCTGGTTATTAATGAGTAGTATGGTATTAAATTAACGGATCTGAACATACGCATACTGAAATACAAATGTGAAATGGTTTAGTACGAAACCTATGTCTACTGATATTTGTATATCTACAAAACTACTTGATATGGCAGGCTGATAGATAATTAAATGTACACACTGCTTAATTATGCATGTGTTAGAGTGAAACTATGTAAAATGTTTTGTCCAGAAATACATGTAAAATAACTAAAACAAAAAAAAAAATCTGTGAGAAAGCCCATTTTTGTATTCATGTCCGGTAATGAGGCACTGTCAAACAGTGTAGATCCAGATCAGACTTCGCACTAAGCGGCGTCAGAACAGAGTCTACACAATTTGGTCAAGGTACACATATGTCAAAGTTATCCTAAAAACTCTCTCTTAGTCATGAGAGTTATCGATTTATTTGACATCTAGGTCGATATTACTACCTGGACAAAACCGAATGACAAAATGTCCTTATGTGTATGGAACCACTACATTTAATTTAGTATGCGATTTAATAAATTTCACTCTTCTTTAAATATTTCGTCACTAGGCCTTCATCAGTAATACGAATTTACTAGAAACATTTTTAAGCCGCCATTACAATTTTCCGCAAGTAAACAAAGATGTTTACATCCGGAAAATTGTAACGGTGGCTTTCACTAGCTTCTAGTGAAATCGTATTACTGATGAAGGCCTAGTGCCGAAATATTTAAAGAAGAGTGAAATTTATTAAATTGTCTATTGTTCTTCCCACTGGAGGACCCACAATATATTTAATTTAATATGATTATTTTTCTTGTAAAGAAGCACAAAATAAGTGTTTACATTAAAATTCACTCGTTGCCCTTCAAGATGATATATTTTTCGTTAAAATGTTAATAATTTTTGTTGCTTCCCTGGTGTTTCAGATATTCAATGGTATACTGCAATCTAAATGTCAGAGAAATTGATGCGAAAGGCATTGAATTGCATCTTCATACTACTAATAGTATCATTTTATGATCATTTTATGATCACAAGGTATCTGTACATCGACTACATTCCAGACTTATTTTCATAAAAATGAGGAATGTGAAAATTGCATCCCTGCATGGCTCAATCTGCGTTTCCAACCCGCTTTGTGTACCGAAGTACATTGTTAATTCGCAAAGTCAACTCAATAAGATTAGTAAGTGGCAAAGGAAATAATGATGTTTTACTGAGTATGACTATTTTACCTACGGCAAACAGGGGACACTACTTTTGTTAATTGAAATTGAAATTGAAGGATTGAATGAAACTGCCTAATTCAACATTCAGTAGTTTTATCCAGTGATTTGGTTATATGTATAATGTTACGAAAACGTAACTGTCGTTTTGGCTTTCTGCTATTGATGTTTCCAGTTCATGTGTGTGGTTCTTTCCCTTTGGTGCCTCTGATGGGAGCTGTGATTCGTGATCATTGCCTTCTCGTTTAGTATGTCGCCGATAGACAACTTCCTTCCTTCATCCATGTAATCGTATGCAGTCTGTTTCAACGATCAGCGAACTGTTTGGATTGACGATCGTATTTCTAATAGTATTTTGTTTCATTTGAATAACAATTTGAAACTGAGCCGGGGGCTAGCAAACCTACAACATAAAGATACAATCGATGAAGCCTGCACATATTTGCATAAATGCGTACATATTCGTCTGAGATGAATATATCTGCATCTTTAACCCATATATGCCTAGCGGCCCTTTTCTGGGACATTGGCAAACAGTGTAGATCCAGATCAGACGCCGCAGAACGCGGCGTCTGATCTGGATCTACACTGTTTGCTTAAGGAACATTCGTTTTTGTAAAATTTGCCACAAAGAAAACCAAACATGACACTCCTATAATTGGAAATGGACCACTCCAAACTAACTAGGTGGAAGATTCCATTGTCATATATGGGTTAAAAGTTTCATGCTAACATAAAATCATTACGCACTGAGCTGAGTAGTCACTGGTTGCGAAATGGTTCAACATACTTTCACAGTGACATGGTCAAAAGTCCTCCGCAGGTATCAGGACGTTATTCGATACCTCCTGTCGGTTTGTGCACGTATCAAAATACATATCCCTGGAGACAAAGCGCGATCTGGTAAGACGTTATTTATTTTTATTTTTTTTATTTTATTATATTTATTTTTTCGAAAAAAAAAAATGTAACAAGAAAAACGCCAAATGGCATTATGGACGGGTTTTTCATGATTAACTAAAAGGTAAACCGGGACGCGGACACCCGGCCGGCCGGCCGCCCGCCCACCCGCACGGACATCGCTATTCTAAAGGACGGAATTTTTCCTTGAAAAACATGTCCAAAAATGATCAGGCACCTTCAACCTTTTTGTATAACTCAAAGTGATTAACTAAAAGGTAAACCGGGATGCGGACACCAAGCCGGCCGGTCGGCCGCCCGCCCACCCGCACGGACATCGCTATTCTAAAGGACGGAATTTTTCCTTGAAAAACCCGTCCAAAAATTATCAGGCACCTTTAACCTTTTTGTATAACTCAAAATGTTCATATATAAAAAATAATGAATGGTCCATAGCACATGTTTAATACTATTCTTATAAAAATTTAAAAAAGAAAAAAGAAAGAAATGAATGAATATTCTATTCAGTTATGAACAATAAAATATTCTATAACTCCGGTACACTTTAGCAGGATTTTGTTTTCTGACATTCTCACAATTATTTTTCGGAGTGCTGACATTGGTATACAAATGAGGCATCACTTTTACAGAACGCATTTCAAACTACGAAGTTTGCAAGCGCAATCCAAGGCACAGACGAAAGTGCTATCCGAGGTATATTTTTACTGATAGCATGGCGAAAACGTATGGCATGACCAATTTACGAAAAGATGCAAAAAGGTGAGGTCATGTAACAACTATGAAGTCACGGCCAGCATAAAAATATCTAAAGTACAGAGGTTCTTCCCCAACTGTTTGACGTTACAAGCAATTTGCCGCTATAAAGAAGCCAAATAAGATTTAGTCTGATACAACTGAACCAGAGGTTACCTTCACACTTAGTCGCCGTTATCACAAGTCAGACTCGCATCCGACTGAGCTACCGATGCTGGCAGAGGACGGCCTGTAAGACAGAAGTGAAGGCAATGATCAGGAATCTATACAATTAACCCAAAGCTCTCATCAGCGCCACCAAAGTGAAAATAACACAAAAATGAAATAACTAGACCCGAACGGAAACATCAATAACAGAAAGCCAACAGGACAGTTCCTTTCCCACAAAATCGCCAATTGGCATCGACAACAAAATAATATAAGCGATACACACACTCAAAGACAACCCATAATAAAAATAAACCGCCTTAGAACGGTCAGTGAAACGAATTCAGGAGGGGGATGCTCGCCCTTACTTCCTTCGCGATTTAGACAAATAATTTGTTCAGTGCAGATAACGGCCTCCTTACTCATCAGTGCAACACCTCCGAGAACACAAAAATCAAACAACCACAGAGATGAAACAACGGTGACAGCATAAAACCACTGAAATGCTGGAACAAAGGAAAACCAACAGTTAGACCCCGATGGGCTCGACCAGAGACAGAGCATCAGGCACCAACCAACATTGCATAAAATTAAATTATCCCTAATTCTCAGTAAACCTTTACGCTATAATCGTCATAGAATCCGAGGCCTGACCCATCGGCATGCAATTAAAGAGGGAGGCAAAGTTGTCAACAGTGATTAGGTTAACTACCATGCATGCAGTCTGTCGTATAACATTTATGTTGTACCGAATCTGATTATATCGAAGAATGATTTTACGAAATCGGGTGCTGAAGTCATTGCAATTATTTTTATTTTCTGAGTTTATATACTAAGTCACCATAAAATTCGGGTTCCGACACACCTTGTGGCAGAAGAGATTTAAGTCCAACGTTGAATTTTGAAATTAAATCGGAATGGCGCCTATAAAATTTTGAAAAGGGCTTTGCCTAGTTTATGATAACAATAACCCTGATTAAAAGTTAAGCAGTTAACAATTAATTACGAGTGTGGCAATCAGTTACATGACTAGTCAGTCTTGCAAAAGGAATAAACTGCGAAATGTAAACGCCATAGGGTGCCGCACGAGGAACATCACCACCCAAGAAAGGAAAATGTGCAATCTCAAAATCAACATCATCGCGTTTATCATACATTTTGCAGGAAACTAACCCATCTGCTATAGAGAGATAAAACGGGGCCTCGGTATCGGATGAATTTGCTTTATTTAACGGAAGATTTTGAGTGTGTGTGTGTGGGGGGGGGGATGTAAATTTGACTGATCAAACCATCGAAATAGTTAATGTCAATATTTTATACATCATCCAAATATCTAGAAGTCGAGCAAAAGGATCCAATGCTTTCTGATTGGTTTTCAACGGGACCTCATGAAAAATAGAGGTGGAGGCAATGATCGGGAATCGATGCAATTAACCCACAGCTCCCATCAGAGACACCAAAGGGAAGGAAACCCATACATGAAACAACAGAACCTAATGGAAACATCAATAGCGGAAAGCCAAAAGGACAGTTACTTTCCCACAAAATGGCCAATAGGCAATCCAAGATAAAATAATATAAGCGACACAAACACTAAAAGACAAACCATAACAAAAATAAACCGCGACAGAAGAACCTCCTTGGAACGGTCAACGGAATCTCTTTCATAACAAAACAAGAACAGATCAGCCACAAGGGGTGCGCAATTCATGCCCATCGGAATACCCACAATTTGTATAAATAGCATAGTACAAAATCTTATGTAAACATTGTCAAGTAGAAAGGTGATAGCTTTATTTAACTGAAGATCGGGGGGGGGGGGGGGGTAAATCTGACTTATCAAACCATCGAAATAGGTATTGCCAATGTTTAATAAATCATCCAGATATCTTGAAGTCTAGTTTAAGGCTTCAATGATTTCAGATTGGTTTTCAACGGAAAGGGACACCATGAAGTCGCTATCATAACAAAGCAAGAACAGATCAGCCTCAATAATAATAAAATTAATCGACCTTATTTATAGAGGGTAACACATTTAGTTAAGTACTAATCGTCCATGTGGCCCTCTTTTCCTGGGTAGCAACCAGTACTAAGCAATGTGGATAAAGTCTCTTGCTCAAGGTAACAACACTTGGCGCTTGCGAGGATCGAACCGGCTACCTCTCGATCACAAATCCGATGCTTTACCACTGCCCCACAACGGTGCGCACTCGTATCCATCGGAATACCCACAACTTGTCTAAATAACATAGTACCAAATTTTATGTAAATATTTGCAGGTAGAATTACTCACTTTCTGACATGACCATAAAGTATAATTTTATGCTCTTCAGAAGTGAAAAATAAATTTTTCACGATAGAGGGAGTCTTCCTTATGAAATGTCCATTCAATTAAACCATTACGTTTTTCTTTTATAAGTTTATTAGGTAGTGTAGTGTAAAGGGTCGAAAAATCATAAGAAGACAGACGATAACATCTGGATTTCAATATATTTAAAACTTCATTCCATTTTTTACAGATCAAAAAAGATTTCTCCCTGATCTTTCAGAAACTTTGTCGCAATATTTAATCACATGTTTTTGTATGGCAGTAAAACATGAAGTTAATAATTTGGAAAGATCAGTGGTGGTAAAAGAGCTTGTATTTGAAATAAACCGTGCTTTCAACGGTCTTTTATAAAGTTCAGGTAACTAATATAACGTAGGAAGCTTGTCTTGTTCTTCCTGTAACACATACAACCAACTTGGTGGCTGAACAACAAATGTAGTTATCATCTACGGCCCTCTCTACAGCCAAAGGCTGCAGTTCATAGGCCTTAGTACCACCAAGTTCTTGCAGAAGAGTGTTAACATAACGGAGCAGTTGTTTCAATCTTAGTTCAAGGTTGAGTGGACGTTTTGTGCCTGCTGGGTTAATCACCTTTATATAATTTGAATTAGAAAAACGTCTTAAGATTAAGTGGCCAGACAGCATGCCAGACCAAAGGCGCTCGAAGTTTTGTCCATCAAACGTACTCGAAGAAATGGTCAGTTCTTACGAAATGGCTTCCTGTGACTTTTGTTTTCGGACATTATGAATTATTTTGGGCAGAACTTCAAGCTCCTGTGTCCAGACAAAGAAATCATGAAAAGGGACGAAATACATAGTGCGCATACTCTTCTGGAATTGGCACAATTAAGATAGATAGGTACCTAATGAACGTTTTGCCAAAAGGTCCTATAAAGCTATCGTATATATATATATATATATATATATATATATATATATATATATATATATATATATATATATATATATATATATATATATATATATATATATATATATATATATATATATGATTTGTTATAGCTCTGTCGTACCTGTATATTTCAGGAAATGTATAAACACATTGAGTATGCTGCTGTCTTGTTGGTCTGTGTATACCTTCCATGTTATAGCAGGCTGATTGGTGTGAGTGACAATGACCAAGTTGATTCAAATGACTATGTATATGACATAGACCGTACAGGTAAGTAAACTTAAAATCGATTTAAGCCCCCGCCCCAGTGGAATTCGTTTCGCTGACCGTCCCATGGGGGTTATTCTGTCGCGGTTTATTTTTATCATTACGGAAAGCCTATACAAATACGTTGTAAATTTTACCGCCAAAAAACGAACATTTTAAGATGAAAAATTCTGATATTTTGCTTAGTTCTGCTCAAAATCTAGATTGTTGGTCGAGGCGGTTCTAACGAGTACCCACAATCTATATTGTAGACCAGAGATAAGAAAAAATAAGTTTTAATGCTTAATGCTATAAACCCAAGTTTTACTCTATACATATAAAAGTGGCGTTCAAGGGGTCTTAATTACATGTATACAGGCGTGTTTACATGACGGATTTGCCTTCGAGTGTGTGTGTCGCTCATATGTTTTTTTGTTTTGGATAGCCAATTGGCCATTTTCTGGGAAAGTGACTGTCCTTTTGGCTTTCCGCTATTGGTTTTTCCAGTATGGTCTAGTTATTTCGTATTTGTGTTTCTTTCCCTTTGGTGTCCCGGAGCTGTTGGTTAATTCTATAGATTCCTGAGCATTGCTTGACGTTGCCAATAATACTTTCTATTAGGTAACCTATTAAGAAAGCTCGTTGGTTTCTATTCGTCGTTAAATGAGCACACCCTAAACCCCACTTTATATAGCGAAAACTGGGGATAACTGGGGCATGCAATATTGTTCTTATTTTTGCTTCAATACATAGGTTGTATTTGCAGTAAAAATAAGAAAAAATATCACGGACTAAACTAGCAATTTTTGAGATGTGAAAAAATACACCAGCTATGTTATTGTTATGTTTGCGTGGCGTACCTTATTTTGCAACGGCAGTTACTACACTTTGAGTTGCTATGCGGCGCCGGCATTGCCTGACCATGAGTCCAATAATATTTAAGCCGTTTGAGCAATATACAACAGTACTGTATTACACTGGTAAATGTACTTAAAACGCCGTCAGAGAGAATGGATTTATACGTTTGGGTTAAACAATGTCATATAGTTTGGGTACTGTGACCATAACTACTTTAACTGGACATCATCATCAATTTGCTCTAATTTACAGACGCAGAGAAAACGCTGTTACATGGGAGTACTTATAATCCTGCATTGTCTAAAGCTCTTGGAATTTACGTGTATTCAAAACCCGGAGGATACAGTCAAGCGGTGAAAGAATTCAATTTACTGATGTTTCACAACTTTGTCAAAGAGTGGGTAAGTATTCATTCAACCATGTGCACCGCGCCCCCGCTCATCGGGGCTTGTAGAGATAGATTAGGCTACATGGTGCTTCTGCGCAGCGCTGTAACCCACCGCACATTTGAGTACTGGTAAACCACTTAGGTCTAAGCATGCCTAGGAAAAGTGCGGCTCGCATCACGAAAACACGTCTTTATAATTCTGACCCCCTTGAGCCCTAATTTTATATAGCGAAACCGGGGTTTACAGGGGTAAACCTTATTTTTCTTATTTCTGCTCTGAAATATAGACGAGTACCCTCAATCTATATTTTGAGCAGAGATACGAAAAATATCACAATTTTTTTTTTTATTTGAAAATTTTCGATTTTCCAAGGTAAAATTTACAATGTATTTGTGTAGGCGTGGTTCTTAATGGACCGTCCCTTAAACCCTAGCGGGTTTTGGGTGGTTGGGTAGGAGATGTCATTTTACCACAGTGTCGGGTAAAGGTCCCACAGATTCGGAAGTAATGTCTCCAAAAAGACCTAAGTAGTGTTGGCGGGGACGTTAACATCAACACAAACAAACAAAACATGTGCACCTACGCCAAAGAATTAAACTATGGATGTGGTCTTGGGTTCGATCCTGGGCCTCAACAGACTTTCGGATGAGTCTTCAAATCGAGGTCTCTGTATGACCTTCGCTGTTGGTGAGACGTAGGCTGGAAAAATTGTTCTGAACAGAGACTTAAACTGATTTGTTTAATCATTAAATGAGGCCCGCCAAGCGAATTTGTGTCTTCGAGCATTCCGTCATGACAAATTTTAACTGCGCATGCCCAGCCATTCAGAGGGGCCAGGGATATGGCTTTCTGTCTGAAGGTTCCTCTTGATTCACTGCTTGTATGAGCGAGCAGCGAAGGTTCTGGCGAGACTGCGCGGATGCGCAGGCTCGCCTGAACCTTCGCTGCTCGCATAGGCGATAAGTACCAAAATCGCTTGACGGGGCCGAAATTCAAGTGTGTAAACCCTGATCAGACACATGGTACCAGTACAGATTCTATAGATAATATTTTTACGCAACATTCTGACCTCCCATCGATAAGAATATATTGCGGCTATTGCACGACCCGCAGAAAAAGCGACCGACTGGAGTCGGTTGATTTTCTAAGAGTGCCCTAAAATCACCGTGTCATTCTGTCAGTCTGTCTGTCCGTCCGTAACCCGTTTGTGAAAATTGGTGATGGTGACTTAACCGATTGGAATATCTAAATAATTTTTGGCATACTGATAGATATCAATGAGATCTAACCAATGAACTTGCCAAATATTACATTCCATTTAGTATAGCCTCGCCAAGGCGAAAAATGTGAAAATGTTCGAACTGCTTCTCCTCGGAAACCTTCGGGCCGATTGAAGTCAAATTTCATATGGAGCCTCTATGGGATGGGTAAAACCAAAATTTGCTCATGGGGTCCAGGTCACATGACCAAAATGGCCGCCAAGCCATATATGGTAAAAACCCTTCAAAAATAGTCTTCTCCAGAACCACTGGGCAGATTTCCACGAAACTTGATAAATAGCATCTGGGACGTAGGCCCATCATAAAGTGCTAAAATGGTGACCCGGGGTTGACCTTGACATTCTTTGTGCCTAGTTCAAACTTTGACACATATGCTTTTGTATTGGAAAGGTAAGAATGCATTTTATCCTGCAAACGATTCAGAATACAGTACTAAAGTATAAGATATATTTTTGCTCCTTACGATAAGGCGCATTAATGGGGGATCCGTTGTAGGTCCAGGTCACATGACCAAAATGGCCGCCATATCCATATATGGTAACACTCATAAAGCTAATAGCATCCGGCGGGTCGTGCACTTCAGCTGAAGCAATGTTTTTCACCTGTATTTTCGAAAAGTCAGTGATAGTTACATGGAAGGTACTGTTCTTGATACATTCTGTTCGACTGATAAACAATTGACCCCAAAATGCATGACACTAACCTATTGAAAAAATAACGTTACTTAATGCTTTTATTAATGAATCTGCACGTAATATGAGATTTCGTGTTGAATTGCGTGAGGATTACAGAGTACGTTCAGCTTTTCAATGTGGAATGCTATGTTACATTACGTGATGCCATACTGTGTTGGCCGCTACTGTCTTGTCATTTCATTTCATTTCAGGGTGATGGAACAATGGCTGGTTATGTCGGAGACAAGGTGGTTATCTTAATGCGAGGCCCGTTACCTGGTCATGGCTGGTTAAGAATCATGTCCCCTAAAAAACCGGGCGTAGCAGAGAAACGTATTGTGTATATACCTTACCAAGGCACGGGTGCAGACGAAACGGAATACGACGAATAATAAATTTATATCTTGTGCATATCTATAGGAGAATGGATACAAGTGGCATCTTTGCCGACACTAGAATAAAGGGAGACAATTTCCATTTTTCATGTATGCATTCCGATAAACCAAGTCCAATCACTTCAATGAAAGTCTTTGCTCACAAGGAGATTATTCTTTCATTACGATAACACATTCGTGTGATAAAGTGCATTTTTTCAAACCACAAAAGGTATTTTTTTTTTCTGATGAAAATTTGTGATATTTTTATTATTTATACTCCAAACATAGGTTTTGAGTGCTCCTTAGAACCGCCTCATTGAGGCGGTTCTAAACCCGCCTCATACGAGTACACACAACCTATCTCTTGGAGCAGAAATAAGGAAAATGATGCTTACCCCCGTAAACCCCAGTTTTCCCTTTATAAAGTGGGCTTAAGGGGTCTTTATTTCACGGACTTGTTCACGTAATGTTCCTTAAAACTATAGGCCCCTGTTGATAAAGGATACGAAAACTAGGCTTGAACGAGTTTATTCGCGTGAAGGCGTATCAGTTTCCCTAGGTATCAATCATTAACCCTTTTTGTACCAAATAGAATATTCCTCCTTATATATAGCATGAGTCCATTTCAAAATGTTGGGGTGTCAAGTTGTGTTTTTTTCCTATGATTACATGTTCGCTGTCGCGAGATTTTTTCCATACATTTGCAGTAAAATTCCAATATTAAGACCACCTTTGGCACTGTTCAAAAGTGGTTTTGTTCAGAAAAGGTCGATAAGACCACTTTTGAACAGTATAAACAGTTCACAGGGTGTTCTCTTACTAGCGAACACTGTGCATAGAAAACAAAAAGAAAAACAGAATAACTGAAACCTTCAAAATATGTTTTAAAGGCAGAATTTTGCTATTAATTTCAACTGGTCTTAATAGCGGAATTTCACTGTATATAACTTCTTGGTTGTAAAATCTTCAACCCATTTTGTACCTGAAACCCAAAACGGGTAATTGGCAAACAGTGCAGGCCCAGATCAGACGCCGCAAAACGCGGCGTCTGTTCAGGGCCTACAATGTTTGCAAAACGTTAAGCCATTTCCAGAATGAAGTTTGAAGAAAACACAACCCCTAAATTTTGAAATGGACTCCTGTTATATATAAGGAGCAAGATCCCATTTGGTACAAAATGGTTAAATATGAAGACAATAAGAAACATCCGGGCATTCGCGTACTCTGCTTTGAGAAATGCTCTGTCTGACAGGGTTTAATTATTTTCTGACCATGAGACGCAACTACATGTACATGTGAATATGTAATTTCTGGTAGAATGTGAAAGCAGGCATAAGATGTTCTAATCCTCAGAGAAAAATGCCTGACAGTGTATGATATGGTGAATTTCTTTCTTGTTTCTTAAAACAGACATTTTCTTTATTAACAGTTTTGAAAATCTTCTTGTTTCTAGGTTTGAGTGCTCGTAAGAAGTATCCCATTAGTACGGTTCTCACGGTTACTCAAAATTAATGTTTTGAGCACATCACGAAAACCCGCCTATGTAAATTTGACCCCCTTGAACCCCACTTGTATATAGTAAAACTTGGGTTTACAGGAGTTAACCTTATGTTTCTTTTTTCTGCTCTAAAATATATATTGTGGGTACTCTTTAGAAACGCCTCATCGAGGCGGTTCTCAAGAATACCCACAATCTATATTTTGAGCAGAAATAAGAAAAACATCACAATTTTTCATCTTAAAATGTCAGTATTTTAGGCGATAAAATTTACAATGTGTTTGCATAGGCGAAAAAAAAACAACAACAACAAAAAAAAATGAATGCAACATTTATCCCTGTAAACCCGACTTGCTCTGTATAAAGTGCGGTTTCAAGGGTGTTCAGCAGACGGAGTTAATAAGGAGATATATGGCCTTGTTTATCCCCTACTTTGTAAAGACTAAAGGGAGTATAAAGGGATACAATCGAACTTCAGCGGCTCGAACACCTTTTGGACCTTGAAAATCCGTTCGATATAGGGGTAGTTCGAGCCACTGAGGGCTACTGCAAGGAGGTATAAAGGGAATTTTTGACGGACTTTTTCCGGTGTTCTATAATATAAATATATGCTGTGTGTACGCATTAGACTCGCCTCAGTGAGGCGATTCTAATTAGAACACACAGCATACATTTGCAAGATGCAAGACGAAAATATCCTAATTTTCCCCACACTATTTCTTATGTAGAAAAAATCCAGGGACTTAATAACGGGTTCGACGAGCCAACGGTGTTTGAGCCATCGGACATCATTATTATTATTGCACTAAACATACGTTGTAGCCACTCTGTTGTGGGTCCAACGAGCACCAAAGATCAATGCCTACAGCATAAAGAAGAACAATAGACGCATTTTCTCAGGAAACAACGCCCGTTTGGACCCATAAATGAATTCACCATGTAACGCGGGTGTTGTTGAGCAAAACGGCATAAACATTCCTTACATATCTCTCATGTTAGCCCCCGCACATCGGGGCTTAGAAAAATAGATTAGGCTGCATGGTGCTTCCACGCAAAGCTGAATTTGACAACACACGAGTACTGGTAAACCGCTAAAAAGTATCTAAGCCTGCCAAGGAAAAGCGGTGTTAGTTATGTCGTCAAATACATATAAGTCTTCTGGTTTCATTTGGCGGCAGGTCTTGAGATGTCATTTCACATCAACGTCGGGTAAAAGTACCACATAATTGAAAGGACCGTCTCCAAAATGACCTAACAAACGTAAAGCACCCTTGACAATCGGGGTATGGAGAAATGGGACCGGTTGCTCGGTGCTTTCGCGCAGAGCTGAAACCGACCGAACTTGAGTACTGGTAAACTGCTTAGGTCTACGCCTGCCCAGGAAAAGTGATGCGAGTCAGAGCACTCCTTAAACCCTAGTGGTTTCTTTGGCCGTTTGGCTTGAGATGTCATTTCATTTCAATGTCGAGTAAAAGTCCAAGAGAATAGGATGCAACGTATCCAAAGTGACCTAAATAAAGTTGATTGGGACGTAAAAAACTCAACACAAACAAAAGTAATGAGTTATGGTTAATTTTAAGTTTCTTCAGGCGTACTGCGGGTATGAAAAAGATTTCCCCTCCCATAATTAGGCCACACCAGATGAAAAGTCGTCTACAGTCTTTGACACATAGCTTCTTCATGCAGTTTGTTTCTTTGTATTGGAGTGTAACGGCCCATTCAACACTATTTTATATCATTTTTGAGCCGGTCAGTTTACCTATCCAACTTTTCCTGGACAGGCTTATACGTAAGCGGTTTACCAGTACAGTGTACATTCTTTCAAACTTTGAATCGGCGGAAGGGAGAGAATGACCGTACATATACGAATGATTTCATTATCAGTCTCCACGAAATAATGTTGCCCTCCCCGGCAAGTATCGAACCCGCGTCCGTCAGACGCGCATCTGTTTGAGCTACAGAGACCGGCTCTTCATGCAGTAGTGAATCGTATACCAGCTTGTGTATGTTAACGTCACGAAATACGCCTATTTAAATCTGTGCCCTTGATCCCCACTTCTGTATAGTAAAACTGGGGTTTACAGAGGTAAACCTTATTTTTCTTATTTCCGTTCTAAAGTATAGGTATTTTGAGCAGAAAAAAGACAAATGTCGCAATTTGTCAACTTAATGTTTTCGTTTTCTCGGCGCTAAAATTTACATTTTCTTTTTTGTTTTGTTTTGATTGGAGGTTTAACGTCCCCGTCAACACTGTAAAGGTCATTTTGGAGACGTTGCTTCCAGTTTTGTGGGACTTTTACCCGACAATGAGATGAAATGATACCTTAAGCCCTGCCGTCCAATCAAGCCAATAGTGTTTATAAGCATGGGCGGGCCGACTCGCACTGCATTGCCTGGGCAGGCTTAGATCCCCTTAGCGGTTTACCAGTACTCGTGTACGAATCGGTTTCAGCTCTGCGTGGAAGCATCACGCAGCCCATCTATTTCTTCAAGCCCCGATGGGTGGGGGCTATAAAAATTACAAGGTATTTGTACAAGCGTGAATTGACAGACTGAATTGACAGACGGAATTGAAACTTCGTTGGGTGCAAATTCTCAAAGACCTCTTTTCGCGGGCAATGTACCATTAAGATAACAGGTCTGTGGAAAATAGTGCGTTCTATCATGTACGGTAAAATGATCGTGAGTACTCGTTAGAACCGGTTCTAAAGAGTACCCGCAATTTATATTTTGGGGCAAGAAAATTCCAGGAAATATTGCCCAGACAGTATGATGAAAATCCGAGGAAAGTCCAAGGGAATATGATGCCAGTTTATAGGTTCTGATAGATAAAGTTCTTTACTAACATTCGAAAAACAAATATATATAGATATGTATGAAGAATATTATGTTAACTAGTGTAATGAACCCTCCTCTATACCCCACTTCATATAGAGAACATTGGGGTTTACTGACATAATTATATTTTTTTTCTGACCCAAGACATAGAGGTTCGGTATTGGTTAGAGTCGCCTCATTGAGGCAATTTAACGAGCACTCGCAATCTATGTTTGATGTATAAGAAAATATAACAAATTTTCCATTTTGGAGATATGAAAAAAAATGATCTTTGTCACACTGCTTTTTTTTCGTAATGTAAGGAGTTTAGTTCAATGGACACCAAAGCATGAAGCAACGGGTTAAGCACCACCGCTACCAATCCCCACCCCTTGATAATGCATTTAAACGAAACATAAAACTGGTAGATGTGAGTAAAGCAAATACGATACACAACAAGGTGTCTTTTAGGTGCGAAGAAGCGCGATCATGCCATCCCACATGGCTAAGACAGCATCTCCAAGAGGAAAAGATTCCTGCGAATAAAACTGAATACAGGTAATGTATCATTTGAAAGATATGGACACCAAGAAAATACACGCTACCGGACATTTTACTGCGAAGAAGTGAGTTGTTTTTTACTGTAGGCAATGAGTTTGTTTGAATTGAGGTTTGACGTTTCTTTTTTCAGTTTTGTATGACTGGGTATTTCAAGAATGCTTTCAGGTCGTTTTTAAGCTTACCCAGCATAGTTCTACACAATATTGGAAATAACCTTAGTCTCCGCCTCCATAGGTAGCAGTACACAGTTTCCAGCCTGTGCACATGGGGAAATTTCTTCATAAGTAAGAGTAGGGATCAAATTCAGTGTCTAAATACTGTTTGGCAATTATGAAAGCAATATCTTGAATTCAGTGTATTGTTTTTGTGTCATTGTGGAGAAATATGAATTAATTCATGGTCACATGACCTGGATATCAAGGGATGTAACTGAAAATACGAAACTACTGCTATACGAATTTATCGCTACACTTTCTGTTTAAAATAGCTGTCAGACTTCATTTGGATATTGCTAAAAAAGTAAACGGCTGGCAGGGGTCAATTTCTAGCCCCTTTCATTTTTGGTAGGTGTACAATAGAGCTGAATGCTGACAATTGTCCTTGCAAATGCAGTGTGCTGCCAGGGCTTCCTTGAAAACAGCAGAAAATGGTAAAAAAAGCAGCAGAAGTGGGTGGGGTAAGATTTGTTTACATAGCCACTACATTGGCTGTACAGTGTACAAGCTATAGAAACCAGCTTCAAATTATTCTGTGCCAAGTCACAATGCAGTGATAACACAAAAGAGAAGGGTTGCAAAGTGTACAATTTGTTACGGCTCAAAAAACTTCGTCCGCTGCATGTCCGAGTCTCGCCGACAGCTTGGAATAGTGGTTTGCTACCATTAACCAATATGTCAAATTTCAAAGTGCCATTTATGACAATCTTTTTTTATCTACTCCTTTACCAGAATCAATATTTAGACAAAAACACCATTGTTTCTGATGAAATTGGGTCATAAAACTGAAATTTGTATGTAAGCCTACAGGTAGGGTCTGAGGCAAGGGAGACAACTCCAAAATCAGAATTTTAGTCTAGATGTTTGTTAATCATTTTGGTGCTGTCAAAGCTTATTCAATCTTAAATTAAAGGTGATTAAACCCATTTTGACCAATATTTTGGGCATTTCGTGTACAAACGATAGATTTTAAATGATTAATTTTCTCTCATTTTCAGCTTGGAAAGCCGTTATACTGAAATAGTGTTGATTAGTCGCAAAGCACCGTATTCCATGCTGTCAGCGAGACTTTGATGCGCAGCGGACAAGGTTTTTTGAGCCGTAACAAATAGTTACAGGTAACCAACTGTTGTTAACCTAGTTTAAACAGGAAATCCCAAACTAAGGCACTGGCAAATAGTGCACGCCCACATCAGTCGTCGGCCTAAATTGGTGCGTATGATGAGGGCCCTCACTGTTTGCAAGAAAGAGTCATTTTTTATAATAAATTACTATAAACAACTCAACGCGTAAAATAATTGTGCCTTGTTTTTTGTTTTTGTTTGGTTTTCTTGCACGGGGGGGGGGGGGGGGATTTACTGCCCTTTCGAGATTATTTCACTTTCACTGATATCGAGCTGATTTTTGCATCATAGGTGGCAAAACTGGAGTATCCGGAGAAAAACACCCTGACCTCCAGTTGCAGAACTTGGTGTATCACATCGTGTGACCCGAGGCAGGCTCCCCACCACAACCTTGACAGAACAAATGATTAAGAGTCAGCTCTCTATCCAATAGGCCACAGAGGCCCGTAATTGTGTCTTGTATGCTGGGGTATCCACAGCTTCTCTCAGCTGAGATTGACTGCTAGCAGCTGTGTTGTGAGCTAATAATGACAATTATTACTGTTTTTCTTTGATTCCACAATTAAACTTATCATAATAAGGTGGAATTACTACCAATTTGACACTTTTGAGAAAAGTCATATTTGTCTTAAAGGTAGCAGTACACAGTTTCCAGCCTGTGCACATGGGGAAATTTCTTCATAAGTAAGAGTAGGGATCAAATTCAGTGTCTAAATACTGTTTGGCAATTATGAAAGCAATATCTTGAATTCAGTGTATTGTTTTTGTGTCATTGTGGAGAAATATGAATTAATTCATGGTCACATGACCTGGATATCAAGGGATGTAACTGAAAATACGAAACTACTGCTATACGAATTTATCGCTACACTTTCTGTTTAAAATAGCTGTCAGACTTCATTTGGATATTGCTAAAAAAGTAAACGGCTGGCAGGGGTCAATTTCTAGCCCCCTTTCATTTTTGGTAGGTGTACAATAGAGCTGAATGCTGACAATTGTCCTTGCAAATGCAGTGTGCTGCCAGGGCTTCCTTGAAAACAGCAGAAAATGGTAAAAAAAGCAGCAGAAGTGGGTGGGGTAGGATTTGTTTACATAGCCACTACATTGGCTGTACAGTGTACAAGCTATAGAAACCAGCTTCAAATTATTCTGTGGCAAGTCACAATGCAGTGATAACACAAAAGAGAAGGGTTGCAAAGTGTACTATTTGTTACGGCTCAAAAAACTTCGTCCGCTGCGTGTCCGAGTCTCGCCGACAGCTTGGAATAGTGGTTTGCTACCATAACAGTTCAAGTAAGCTGCATCTGTTGGTAAGATAGCCTCTGTTTTCTGAGACTGAATGAGTGCTTGTGATTGACTTCTTGCAAAAGGTTCAAACCATTAAAGTGTCTATTTTGCATGCACCAGAATTGCGACAGCTGAAAGAAGCTGTCAAAATATAATCAAAGCGCCAAAGGCACTGAAATGACAGATTCTATGAGAAAATAAAAAAACTGTGAAAACTTACAGACAACCTTTCTAAAAAGCTCTTAAAATTTAGAAAAGTAGTTCTGCAAATTCCATTGCCTGTTCCAACTGAGAAAACGTTTGTGACCTATGGTCATGCACGTGCAAAACATGACCGCAATCGTGAATGGATCACGTGTACGCCTCGTAAACAGTACATATGACTTTGATTTTAGTGAAGAGACATAGATGATATTATGCGGAATTCTACTTCATTCAAACACATTACTCACATTCTTCTTTATCATCATCATCATCATCATCATCATCATCATCATCATCATCATCATCATCATCTGTTATCTGCTGTATTGGATGGTATCACTTCTACTATACTTTTACATCTACTACTATGATTACTTCTACTGCTGCCACTACTGCTATTGTTACTGCTACTACCTATACAACGTACATGTACTTGTCTGTATGTATACTTCCGTTTTCTACTTTCCATATTCTCCCGTTTCTTAATTCTGCCGATACTACTTACCTGTCGCCTTCATATATATGTATTATGTTTAACTAACTCTCTAGTCTCCTTACATTAACATTTGCCGCCTGTAATGTTGATATGTTACTACTCATATGTCATGTATTTGACTTGAGAGAAATAAAAGTGTCTGTCTGTCTGTCTGCCTGTCTGATATGTTTGCAGATGTCTATACACCGGTGGTATCATGAAATGCCATTCGATGTTTCAAATTTTGGAAAGAAACTATTTACGTTAACAAAACCAAACATTAAAATTCAAGTTTTAACAATGCTACTGTCAATTACTAACATTTTTGTCTGGTCGGTTGTGGATATCTCCCCACAAAAGATACTCTATTTTTCACAAAGAGATCAGAGGAGAAAGGCTGGTCAGTCCAGTACATGAATTCCATTGGCTTGAAGACATTTTTAGTAAGAACAGCACTATAAACCCGCGCGTAATCCTGCTGGATTAGTAGATATCGCGGATTCTGAGCGTAAACAAATAAATGGAACCACGTGAGGCCGACGCACTTGATTGATGTGACGTCTCGCTCTTCAGTTAACGTCTCAGCCATGATCTTGCATGTTCTTAATGTCGCTAGCTACATGCAATAGCTCGACATACCATTTCGCTTAAATTCCATCCGATATGTCATGCTCTATTACGAACGCGTCGCCTCGGCATACCTTACACCTATATGTCGAAACATCCCGAAACGACAATCGGCGTGATTCACGCTGAAGTGCGATGTGTCACTGAAACGCATATCACGCGAGTCGCTTGGACGCCAATATACATGTACGTATTTCATGCACCAGCGTAAGTTTTCCGTACTGTGTCGACGTCTTAATTTTGGTCACGACAGGGACGTCTAGCTCTCAAAAGTGCATCGCACAAGGGCGACGAACAGTGTCAGTGCTTATTAGTCGGTAGTTGAGTGTGTGTTTGTATGAATTCGGGTTTCACGTCGCTTTCAACAATTTTTCAGTCATATCACGCGACAGGGAGCTCAATGCTCAGTTTATAGTGCTGCCTCACTGAAGTATCATGTCCCAGACTCATTACATGATACAACACCCAGTCACATTATCCTGACACTGGGTCGAGCAGTCCTAGCTCTTCCCCGTAAATCTGGGTGCCAAGCGAGGAGCAGCTAGTACCATTTTTAACGACTTTGGTATGTCGCGGCCCGGGATCGAACCCATGACCTCCCGTTCCCCGGAGCGGACACTCTACCAACTGAGCTATCGGGGCCGGTAGTCGGTAGTTGAAACCCTTTGTTTATCTACAGGTACAGTGTAGCAGATGCCGGCGGAAATCTGCTTCGCAAATGCGTCTGTCGGATGAATCGATCTTGACGTACTGACGTCGGTCTTCCGCTACGTCGACGTCCATTAGCGTCTTCTGTTGATAGTAAGATGTCGCTCCAACAGACAAATAGATCACATACATGTGGCACCCAAAATCAGAGTCAACGCCATCCGCTTTCCGACCAGCTTCTTACTGTCCATTAGAAGCCTCCATGGTGTAGTGTTTTTGCTTCTCGCCTTGTAAACCAGGGATCGCAGGATCGATCCCGGACTTCTCCAGACTTTCGGATGTGTCTTTAAACCGAGGTATCGTCTCCATATGACCTTAGCTGTTGGTGGGACGTAAACCTCAAACACTCACTCACTCTCACTGTCCAGGGTTTAATGAAAATGTTACAATACGTTCTCACTTGATGCTTTTTGAGAACAAAATACAATTTCTTCTTTTCTAGGCACGACCTTACATCACACATCAAAATTTTGATCCTGAACATGTGGTTTCTATCAGTGCTGGTGTGAAGGTGGTACACAGGATCGTTGGCCCCCGCCCATCGGGGCTTAAAGAAATAGATGGGCTGCATGATGCTTCCACGCAGAGCTGAAACCGACCCGCACACGAGTACTGGTAATCTGCTTAGAGGATCTAAACCTTCCCAGGCAAAGCGGTGCGAGTCGGACCGTCCATGCATATAAACCCTATTGGTTTCATTGGGCGACAGGGCTTGAAATGTCATTTCATCTCAGTGTCGGGTAAAAGTCCCACAAAATTGGAAGCAACGTCTCCAAAATGACCTATCCAGTGTTGACGAGGACGTTAAACCTCAAATCAAACAAAACAAAACACAGGCTCGTGGCCGGACTGGTAACCATACGTCACGGTTGATTGATTTACCCTTTTTAGCTTAAGGGCATGGTGCCTAAGCGTCACGGTTGTAATCATGCAATCGTTTGGTTCCATAATCAAAGCACCGAAAGTGTTTGGGGGATGTAGGTTGGGGTGAAAGCCCTGGGCTGAGATAAAACTGTTTAATTTAACAAATAGTGAAGATTTTGATAAGAAGCGCGTCCTGCAGCGTCCGAACTTGGTCTACACTGTTTGCCAAGCTCACCCTATGATTCCAGGATGACCCTCTTCAGTCTTATGGAATACCCTTATCTCACTACGGCTATTTTCTGCAAGAAAAAGGTTCTTCTGAGAAGTCAGTGATAGTCACGTATACGTTGAATCGCTTTTTTATTAGTAACTTCGGGTCGAATGCCAAACAATCAACCCAAACATAGCCGGGTCGTTTGTCAGTCTTGGGTGCATGTAAGTGTTATATGTAAAATCTGCACTTGAATAAACTGTTCGATCTGGCAAACAATGTAGACAAAGATCAAACGCCACAGAACACGGTGCTGATCTTGTTCTACATTTTTTGCATGAGTTACTAACATCTTAAGTTTAAACGGATCAGTCCAAGTCCACGTTCATGACCAGCCTGCATTTAGAGACAATCGGCGTGAGTGTTTTCAGTGCTTTGATTTATTCACTGCCTTGAGTTTCTGGAGTGTACTCTTCCATCACTAAAGTTGGGCTCGTCCATTCTGCTAAATATGGCACCTAGAACTATATCACAGGACCTACACTGTTTGCATAGGTATCTGTACCATATTCCAGGGTTGAAAGGGACAGCCTCTCGCAAAGACTGATATACACCTAGTTGTAACTGACCTAGACTTGACCTCGAATGTCGGAAAACCCATTAATATTCTGGTCTGCAGCTGACCGGCTGGTCTTTAAGGATTAAATATTGACAGCACTGTTAGAAAACAGTGTAAAACCTGAACAGACGACTGAGCAGACGCTGCATTGATCTTGCATGATGCAGCTGATTCATATGAAATGCTGAATCTATTCGTTGAAAGGTAAGATAAAATCGTCAAGTCGTCTGCTTCAAAAGTTTGTATTGCGATTATAGGATGTACAATGTTTTGCGGACTCATATTTATTTGGCGGTCAAAGCCGGAAGAAAGTCGTAAGAAAGCCGGAACTACTTTACAACACGCAGGATAGCTAGAAATGACAGATAGAATCTGTCATTAAAAAGGAGTGGAAAACTTCGATCAGTCATTTTGTTGCTGTAGGACCATGATCCAGTCCACACAACACACGTGGCAATGACAGAAGCTGAGAGAGGTGGCTTTAGGTCGTTGTCCCATGCCCATCTTAAACCTTTTTCTCGTCACTGGTACTATACATGTGGATTCGCGAATTGCAGAGCGATGGTGACGTCAGTGATGCTGTTATAGAGTATCTTGAAGTAAAGGTAAACCGTCTCATCATAAAAACATACGGAACCCGGGGAGGGACATACTTTTGTTTAATATATTGTGCGAACAAGATATAAAATTATGCGAACAAGATAATAAGTTGTGCGGACAAGATATTATCATGTGCGGACCGTGAACATAATATATGTTGTGCGGACAACACATTATCTTGTGCGGACAAGATAATATCTTGTTTGCACAACTTAATATCTTGTGCGGACAAGATATTATCTTGTTCGCACAACATATTATCATGTTTGCACAACATAGAGCTTGGGAAGTTGTGCGAACAAGATATTATCTTGAACAGACAAAATATTATCTAATACGCACAACATATTATCTTGTGCGGACAAGATATTAAGTTGTGCGAACAAGATAATATCTTGTGCAGACAAGATATTATCTTGTGCGCACAAGATATTATCTTGTTCGCACAACATAATTAAAATAAAAAAATCATGTCCCTTCCCGGGTTCAACGTGAATATTCTGAGAAATCAAAAATAAATTATTGGTTTAGACTCCTATTCTAGACAGGCTTTTAATTCTTTGGACCCCGTTTTGATTTATACCAGTCTTTGAATCGACTGCCTATTCGAAATTCGCAAAATTGCAGTATGTTTCCTCTGGCTTTCTTTAACGGATCATTACAGGGTCACTGATGAGGCTTTGTGAGCCGAAACTACGTAGTATGACCCATTGTCTTTCTTATGAATGTTTTCATTGCTCTTAAGGGAACTCATTTTTGATTTTTATTTCCGTAAAAACATGCTTATATAATTGTGACCCCTTTGAACCCCACTTTTATATAGTAAATCTTGGATTTACACGGGTAAAACTTATTTTTCTTATATTTGTTCTAAATCATAGATTGTGGGAACTCGTTAAACCGCCTCGATGAGGCGGTTCAAACGAGTGCATACAATGTATTTTTAAGCAGAAATAGAAGAAATATATCGCAATTTTTCATCTTAAAATTAATGTTTTTTTCGGCGGTAAAATATTGTATTTGTATAGGCAGTTTTCGTAATGTTCCAAGCTATTACAAAGCTTGAACATCGAAATTCATAGATACTTGATTGACAAAAATGTTTGAACTATCACGATTTCTTACCGCACTCGAAGCGAGGCCGACAACTTTTAACCCTTGTCCTGCTGAATATTCATATATGCCACACCCACTACCGATTATCAACCAATCAGATTACCTGTAGCAAATTATTACAACAAATTCACAATCTGAATGACAATGTAGATCCTGATCAGATGGCTTCTTCAGAAGCCATCTGATCTGGATCTACATTGTTTCAAAGAAAAGGCATATCCGGGCTCAGCAGAACAAGGGTTAAGTACCCTCGTTCGCAATGACGATTTTGTTTGTTGGTTTGTTTGTCTGCTTGTTTGTTTGATATGATGTTCAACGTCCCCGTCAACACTATATATGTCATTTTGTAGACGTTGCTTCCAATTTTGTGGGACTTTTACCCGACCTTGAGATGAAATTACATCTCAAGCCCTGTCACCCAATGAAACCAATAGGGTTTATAAGCATGGACGGTCCGACTCGCACCGTTTTCCCTGAGCAGGCTTAGATCCTCTAAGTGGGTAACCAGTACTCGTGTGCGGTCGGATTCAGCTATGCGTGGAAGCATCGTGCAGCCCATTTATTTCTTCAAGCCCCGATGGGCGGGGGCCGTCGCAATGAAGCACAAGCACAAACAGTTGAGTTGCTTAAGGGATGAGTTGAAAATGGAAATCAAACAATATTCGGGCCAAAAGACAAGCAGATACAGAGTTTATTGTGAATCAAGGGCATTGATTGTGGCCACTTAAAATCGATTTTAGCAAATAGACAGTAAGAAAGTGTTCATCAGTAAAAAGGCGGGCCTCCGTGGCCTAGTGGTCAGGAGCGCTGACTTTTAATCATTAAGTCTCTCACCACTGTGGTTCGAGCCTGGGTCGGGTCACTTGTGAGACGCCAAGTTCTGCAACGGAAGGTCAGGTGTTTTTTCTCCGGATACTTCAGTTTTCGCCAACCTCTGATTAACAACCGGCTCGATATGAGTGAAACAATTTTAAATGAAAGGGTCATAGTGAAGTAATCTTTAATGAAAGGGCCATAACATCACGAAAACACGCCTATATAATTTTGACCCCCTTGAACCCCACTTTTATATAGTAAAACTGGGGTTTCCGGGGGTATACCTTATTTTTCTTATTTCTGCTCTAAAATATAAATTGTGGGTACTCGTTAGAACCGCCTCGATGAGGCGTTTCTAACGAGTGCCCACAATCTATATTTTGTGCAGAAATAAGAAATATCACAATTTATCATCATAAAATTTCCATTTTTTCGGCGATAAAGGTGGCAATTTATTTGTATAGGCGTGTTGCGTAATGAACCAACGAAAAAAAAAAAAAAAACAGTAAAAAGTATTTCATGGGTCTTAATGAGCAAAGTGAACAAGGGATATGATACAATTTTCGTCGATGACCGACATTTATATGGAGACTGCACCGAATTCATTTTCTGGCTATATGTAATTTTCTGTGTCTTATATATGTATGGATATCAGTATCAACGTTTCATACAAAAAAATAACAGGCCATCTACAGTGCAAATATTTATGAAATAGCAAGAAAGAGATACACCTCGAGCAACCATTGCCAACAATTACCGTAGTCGAAGTAATAAGCGCACTGTTCGCAAGCTCTACAAAGTCACGACCATAACCATCCAAATTCCCCTTATGTCATGTTTAGATATGTTTGGTTGCACTAAGCATGTCCAAAGTTGTCAAAGCATGTATTTTAAAACGCAATAAAATCTTTAATAAACGCAAGTCAGCAATTTGTCCCTGTTTTTCGCAAATGAAGCACAATAATTGAGGGTTTAGAGTACTTTTAACACTGTTTCAACGTCAACAGACTGCAACATCTTTCGTTCTCACTGGTGTCAAAATAATATTGACGTGCGCTTACATCAGAATAAAAAGTCTGTTAACGAACACCCGGAGGTTAAATGTAATAAAGGCGTAACTATACCAAATTTAGTGGCACAGAGGCCTTTCTGATATTTAATCTTCTTCAGTGTGTCCAAAACCCAAAGTTCTGAAACCGAAACGGATGATGGACAAGACCCGGCAAACACAGCACATCCCCCTCCGAGCACACACCGACTGACGTAGCTCATGAGACAGGTCAACTGGAGGCATCAGAGAAGAGACGCCTACCCTAGGACGTATAGGCGTCCCCCAACGAGCCGACATCAGAAAACATGTTCCACATTCCACGGATGTCCCGGGCATCAAGAAGGAGATGTCCAAAGAAGCGAGACTTGCAAAATTTAAAATAAAACAAAAAGTGGCAACCAAATCCGCTAAGATACATGTCTCACCTGACAAGTCAGTCTTAGTTTTAGACAAATTAGAATTTTCATCACGAAAACACGCCTATATAATTTTGACCCCCTTGAACCGGGGTATACCTTATTTTTCTTATTTCTGCTCTAAAATATAGATTGTGGGTACTCGTTAGAACCGCCTCCATGAGGCGATTCTAACTAGTGCCCACAATCTATATTTTGAGCAGTAATAAGAAAAATATCACAATTTTTCATCATAAAAGTTTAATTTTTTCGGCGATAATGGCGGCAATGTGTTTGTATAGGCGTGTTTTTGTAATGATACTGCAAAAGTTAAAGATATAATACGAGAAGTACAAGAAATATCAAAACTTTTCATCAGAAATTGTACCACGTGTGAGATGTCAGAGCGCACCACGTCGCGCGGATGCGTTATCACAATGTTAAGCGTGTGTACTTATAACATTTCATACGGTATAATTTATCAACGACCTTTGAGAGTTCAAAGTTTAAGCGAGACGAGTCGATTCCATTTTGTAGGGGAAGCAGGTTTCGGATACTTTTTTTCTCGTGATTATTATAAATCAATGTTTTGATATTATCTACCTACAACTCATGGCCGAGTGGTTAATGCGATATGCTGCGAATTACACTAAAGCAATCTCTTAGACGAGGGTTCGAGTCCCAGTGGCACATTTTTTTTTTATATTTGATTTTTCATTTTTATTTTATCTTTTTTATGTTTAAAGTTATTTTCTTTATTATTTTTTTTATATTTACAGCATTTATATTTGTTTCCGTTGTTTTATTTTCAACAATTATACTTTATGTTGGATGCCGGCCTCGGTAGTTCAGTCGGATGCGCGTCTGACTGGTGGTCAATAGGACGCGGGCTCGATACATTTCCAATGGAGATTGATAATGAAATCTTTTCCATGGCCATTCCCCTCCTTTCTGCTGATTCAAGAAGGGCAGTTGTTAGTTTCTGGAGAAAGAATGTGCATTGTACTGGTTAACAGCTTACGTATAAGCTTGCTAAGGATAAGTGTGGATTAGTAAACTTACCGGCTCATAAATGACTTAAATAGTGTTGCCTGGGCCGTAAAAGCCCAATTTAAATTTCAGATTCATTTCAACAGCGCATTTGCCTTCACTGACGGCTATGAACGTACGTTCAATCACAGTAACATTTTTGATAATACTTCTTGAATCCGAGCTGCAACGATTCGCTTGTGCTCGTTCAATATTTTCAATGAAATGAATATTCATCTAATGTGATGGCCCCGCCCATCGGGCTTGGAGAAATAGATCGAGCTGCACGATGCTTCCAAGCGGATCTGAAACTGACGACACATGAGCAATGGTAAACCGCTTAGTAAGTCCGAACCTGCCCAGGCAAAGTGATGCGGGTTGGACCGTCCATACTTATTAAACCCGTTTGATTTTATTGGGTGACAGAGCTTGAGATGTCGTTTCATCTCATTAACGGGTAAAAAAACCACAAAACTGGAAGCAACTTCTCCAAACTTGACGGGGAAATAAACCTCAAATCAATCAAACAAACAAACAAACATCTCATGTGCTCCAATTTTATAGGTTCGAAAAAATGTTAAAGAAAGGTAAAAATAAAATTATATATATATAAAAAAAAACATCTGCCCAAGATTCGAACCCCAGATCTCCAAGATGGAAGACGTGTTACTAAAGTGTCTCGACTGGTCGTCAAACTGGTTACACAACGCGCAAGATTAAGAATATGATAGTGACTATCGCCCAGTGTAAAAAATATCCACTACAGGCGACTTACCTAAAACACAGACGAGTCCAAAATTAAAAGTGCAGTCACGTCTCACTGCGTTTTGAAAGACTATAGTGCAGTGTTTGGATTGAATATTGCGTTTCAAAGCGTATTTTGTTTCGTTTTAGTTTCAGTTTGAAACTGAGTCGGGGGCAGCAAACCTCTAACTGATTGTACGTATGCGATCAATGAAACTGTGCATCTTCGCAGACTGAGCAGAATCTTTGCTTGCCGATGGAGGATCAGATGAGTATTCACAAAAGGCTCGTGCATATATCGAAGGCTCTGATCGGACTGCGCATGTGTGCAGGCTGATCTGAGACTTTTGTGGTTGCTCATAACACAGTTTGCAGTGTCTCCGCTCAAAGCATACTTTCAAAAATTCCTCCACAAATATGTTATTTGATAGTCTGTCGGCTTTTGCACATATTTTCATGTAACTGCAAACGATCTGGTAAGACGTTTTAGTATTTTATACTTACAGTTAAATTCCGCTATTAAGACCAATTAAGACTAATTCTTGCATTAAAAACATGTTTTAAAGTGTTGATTTTTCTCTCCCTTTTGTGTTTTTTTTTCTACGCCCGGCGTCCTCTAGTATAAGACCACCTTTGGAACTGTTAAAACGTGGTCTACAAGACCAGTTTTGAACAGTCACAATGGTGGTCTTAATTCAGAAATTTTACTGTATTTGTTTGGTTTGGAGATTCATTTTCCCAGTCAAAATCTTATGTCATATTGAACTGTTCAGTTTCCTCGAGTATTCGTTTCCTGGATAGGCTGTTGTGCACGGCATCAAGCTGTTTATTCAAAGTACATGCATTGCAATGTTGAACGAAACTGTCTAAGTCAACGTCCATGACCATTTTGCCAGCCAGGAACAGAGAGAAAATGACCGTAGGAAAGATTTCATGATCAATCTCAAAGAATGTGGCCGACCCCTGAAGGTATCGAAACTCCGACCTCGGACACGAATCCGAATGAGCTACCGAAGCCGGCCAAAATGCAACTACAAAACAACAACAGTCGGCCCCCGACCATCGGGGCTTGAAATAGGTGGGCTGCATGATGCTTCCACGCAGAGCTGAATCCGACCGCACATGAGTACTGGTAAACCGCTTAGAGGATCTAAGCCTGCCCAGGCAAAGCAGTGCGAGTCGGATCGTCCATGCATATAAGCCGTATTGGTTTCAGTGGGCGGCAGGGCTTGAGATGTCATTTCATCTCAGTGTCGAGTAAAAGTCCCACAAGATTGGAAGCAATGTCTCCAAAATGACCTTTACAGCGTTGACGGGGAGGTCAAACCTTAAATCAATCAATCAAACAAACAAAACAACAACGACAGCACAAAACACAGTGATTAGTGATGGATTAGGGAGGACATGCCTGGGCGATTCAAATGAGTTCACACAACATACAATCATGTACTTGCATTAATGAGATGATATAAGGTACATTTATTACATTCATTACATTCAATCTAGAACTGCCCCTGCATAAAATTCATTTGCATAGCCCAATCAGGTTAACATGTCCGTGCAATGAACACCCACCCCACCCCCACCCGTCACCCGCGCTTGAACACCACATTATATGAGAAAGTGGGGTTTATGGGTATATTCATTATTTTCTTTTTTCTCAAAAATACAGATCGTGGGTACTCGTTAGAACCGCTTCATCGAGCCGGTCTACCGGCCCCGATAGCTCAGTTGGTAGAGTGTCCGCTCTGGGGAACGGGAGGTCTCGGGTTCGATCCCGGGCCGCGACATACCAAAGTCGTTAAAAATGGTACTAGCTGCTCCTCGCTTGGCACTCAGATTTACGGGGTAGAGCTAGGACTGGTCGATCCAGTGTCAGGATAATGTGACTGGGTGTGGTATCATGTAATGTGTCTGGGACATGATACTTCAGTGAGGCAGCACTATAAACGTGAGCATTGAGCTCCCTGTCGCAACCAGACACCGTCGTGATATGACTGAAAAATTGTTGAAAGCGACGTTAAACCCGAATTCACACACACACACACTCATCGAGCCGGTCCAAACGAGAACTTACAATCTATATTTGGACCAGAAATAAGAAAAATATCAAACATTTTCATCTGAAAACAATGCTTGTTTTGAAGACGAGAAAGACGTCGATTTAGCACATGAGTGTGTTATCGTAATGCCAAAGCTGTTAAGTCAAACTTCGATGCCTCATCGAGGCGATTCTAATGAGTACACACAGTATACATTTGCAAGATAAATGAAGAAAATCTTCCTAAATTACACCTATATCGTATTTGGAGAAAATTCCTGCGGGCTCAAGAACGGGTTCGACTCATCGATCGTAACCGAACCATCGGAGTTCGAGCCATTGAATTTCTACTGTATAGTCTGTATTTTTATTTTTATCATTATAACACTTGTTTTTTAGTGAATGCTAGTCAAGTTATACATATACACATATACCTGTTATAGCATGTAGCGTAACGTCATGACGACGTCCATGACAACAGTAGGCTGGTTTTCTGTTTAAACTTCTTTTGACCTTTGTATGTTTGAATTGAGGTTTAACGCGTACTTCAACACTATTAAGGTCATTTTGGAGACGTTGCTTCCAATTTTGTTGGACTTTTACCTGACGTTGATAGGAAACGACATCTCAATGCCTGCCGCCCAATAAAACCTATAGGGTTTATATGCAAGGACGGGCGGACTCGCACCACTTTGCATGGGCAGGCTTAGACCTTCTATGCGGTTTACCAGTAATCGTGTGCGGTTGGTATCAGCTCTGCTTGGAAGCATCATGTAGCCCAATATATTTCTCCAAGCCCCGATGGGCGGGGGCTGAACTTCTTGGGCTATAAACATCACGTGAACAAGTCCGTGAAACGAACACCCCTCTAAACCCCACTTTATATAGAGAAAAGTGGGGTTTAAGGGGGTACACATTATTTTTCTTATTTTTGCTCCAAGACATTGGTTGTGGGTACTCGTTAGAACCGCCTCAATGAGGCGGTTCTAACGAGCACCCACAACCTATGTTTGCAGTATTTATAAGCAAAATATCACGAATTTTCATCAGAAAAGCAGCCATTTTGGAGATGTGAAAAATGCACTATGTCACACGGGTGTGTTATCGTAATGAATCCCAAATAAAAACTTCATATCATAAACAACATCTTAAACCACTGATCATTTCAGATAAAATTCATAAAAATTCCCAGATGCTCGTTTCAAAAATTTCATATGAAATGGCCCGCGTGTAATATCCTCTTTGTGTCTATCTTACGGATGTTTCAGAAAATGTTCAACCATCTTGTGTACGTTGTCGCACTCTTGACTTTAGTGTACCTAACACCATGTAATAGCCAGATGATTCGTGTTAACGATCATGACGAGGGTTATCCGGGCGGCACTGTTAAAGGTATTACAGGTAAGCAGCTATACCATCGAGTCAACAAATCCTCATAATTATAGTATAATGTTATTAATCAAGTAATATCGAATTTGCCCAGTTACAGGTCCGATGTCTGCTGTATTGGCCCGAGGCCGAAGGCTGAGGCCAATACAGCTGACCAAGGACCTGTAACTTAATGACAATTTTATTAATTGACACAATTAAAAAACATGATTATTGATTTTTTGACCTCACTTGACCTCAGTTAATATTGGTTGACCTGGTGTTAATACGGATGACCACCGATCAATACAGGATAGTCAATTAATAATATAATGCTATTAATCAAGGCCAATACAGCAGAATCCGGACCTGCAACTGGGCCATTATGAAAATACTTGATTAATGATATTTTTATTGCATGTAATTAACACCATTGAAAACATAGTTATTGATTTTTGACAGTAGTGTTCAAATACGGATGACCTCCGAACAATACACGATAGGCAGTCAAGAAAAAGGGGGTCCCACAATCTATATTTTAGAGCATAAATAAGGCAAATAAGTATGTTTCCTCTGGCTTTCTTTGCCGGATTATTACAGGGTCACTGATGAGGCTTTGTTAGCCGAAACTACGTAGTATGACCCTTCTTCTTTCTTATGAATGTTTTCATTGCTCTAAAAGGAACTCATTTTTGATTTTTATTTACCCCCGTAAACTCCAGTTTTACTATATAAAAGTGGGGCTCAATGGGTCAAAATTATATAGGCATGTTTCGTGATGCGAAAGGTAGTGTCCAAATTTAGAGATGGAAGAATCGACTTACGATAATTCAGGGGTTTATGGGTTAAATAATAATAACTAGAACTGTCAGAGGATCTGACTATAGCCCCGCTATAGCGCTATCAGAAAAGAAAAATACAAGAAAAATGTTTTCAGCCTCTAATTAAAGGTGGTAAAAAGGCAATTCCAGAGTTATGACCGGTTCATGTGCTCTGCACATTGTCTCATGGTGCTTTACATTTCTGTGAAGTTTCATGAAAAAATCTCAAACAGTCTTTGCGTTATGGAGCATATAAGGTTAAAATTGCCATTTTTCAATGTTCAAAGGGCAATTACTCCAAAAGTACGCAATCTAGATTTATGGTTCATGCGCTCTGCACATTGTCTCATGGTGCTTTACATTTGTGTGAAGTTTCATGAAAATACCTCAAACGGTTTTTGAGCTATGGAGCGGACATGGATTGCAGTTTTTAAATGTTCAAAGGGCAATAACTCCAAAAGTAGGCAATCCAGAGTTATTGGTTATCCGCTCTGCACATCGTCTTATAGTGCTGTACATTTATGTGAAGTTTCATGAAAATACCTCAAACGGTGTTTGAGTTATCAAGGATAACGGAATTTTTTCAATGTTTAAAGGGCAATAACTCCAAAAGTATGCAATCCAGAATTATGGTTCATGCGCTATCCACATCGTCACATAGTGCTTTAAATTTCTGTGAAGTTTCATGAAAATACCTCAAACGGTTTTTAACGAAATTACGGAATTACAGAATTATGGAATCACGAAATCACAGAAGGAAAAGGCAAATCCAATATAGCCCCCACTTTTTCAAAGCGGTGCTAAAATAAACATGCGACAACTTGACGCCATCTTCCGCTAAACGTATGGCATACAAGTAAATTTACCTATTGCATACTGGTGGACTCATTCATTTTTATATGTTGGACATAACAATTTGTCATTAAAGGGGCGTGGGATCTATCTTTTCTTTCGAGTCTATTTTTGAAGTAAACTACTGTTAAGAAAGAGTCCAGACCAAGATCAGACACCGCATCACTGATAGAGTTACATAATTGTAGCAGCACTGATTTTCAATATTGTTCATAGGCCAGTTGTTCAAAATTAACTCCGTCGTTGGTTATTGGATCGCTCAAACTTTGATAATTTATTATGGCAAATATGCTAATAATTTTGCTGTAAAAATGTGAGCAGCTTTTGCGGATGCAAGGGCTGCTCGCAGTTTTTCAACAAAAATACACACAAAAAAAAAAAAAAAAAAACATATTAAACTTGTTAGAACAGCTAACAATATGACCACTAAAGAGCTTGTTGGGCTAACGATGCTTTGAACAGCTGGCCCCAGGTTTTTGGCGCCAAACAGGGTTGCGACGTTATGATGTCGGGAATCCGATGTCATGACGCCGTGACAACGTTTGGCATACCAAAAACATTCAATATTGTGGAAAGATGAAATGGGAAAATATGTGATAGCTTGAAAGAACAATTCCGTGATAAAGGCTGTAAAAAGCCGAAACGTCGGAGATAGTGTAGAATTATTGCGAAAAATAAATTTTCCAAATAGATTTTGAAGAAAACACAACCTGACACCCCTAAATTTTGAAATGGACTCCTGCTATATGTAAGGAAGAAGATTCCATTCGGTACAAAAACGGTTAATAGATTATACAAATTTCTAATTTTAGACCTAGAGGTAGCACTATTACGCGGGGCTAAGTACGCACCGTCGATGTCTGAGCGTCTTGGGTACCACGTGTACTATAAACCTGGAGGATATATTCGAGCGGAGAAAGACTTCGATTTAGTGATGTTTCACACCGATGTCAAAGACTGGGTAGGTACATTCTCTCGAAACATTCACACCTACAGTAAAACTTCGATGGCTCGAACTCTGATGGCTCGTTTACCATGGATGAGTCGAACCCGTTCTTGAGTCCGACGGGAATTCCTCCAAATACGATATAGGGGTAATTTAGGAAGATTTTCTTCATTTATCTTGCAAATGTATGCCGTGTGTACTCATTAGAATCGCCTCGATGAGGCGATTCTAATGAGTACACACAACATACATTTATAATACAGAACACTGAAAAGATATCCACAATTATCTCCATAATGCCTCCTGGTCTGGCACTAATAGTAACCGAATATGGCTCGAACTACCGCTGTCTCGAACAAATTTTCATGGTCCCAAAGGGGTTCGAGCCATCGAAGTTCGACTGTATTTCAAACAGTGTGTGGGTACAATCAATCGTAAAAGGGTAGGCGAATGCATTCTCTTATCATTCACTTCTATGTCAAAGAGTTGATGAGTACATTATCTGAGCCCCGCCAAGCGAATTTGGGTCTTCGAGCATTCCGTCATGACAAGTTTTAACTGCGCATGCCCAGCCATTCAGAGGGGCCAGGGATATGGCTTTCTGTCTGAAGGTTCCTCTTGATTCAATGCTTGTATGAGCGAGCAGCGAAGGTTCTGGCGAGACTGCGCGGATGCGCAGGCTCGCCTGAACCTTCGCTGCTCGCATAGGCGATAAGTACCAAAATCGCTTGACGGGGCCCATCTATTTTTCACATCTCAACGAATGTGAAACTATACTCTCCGAACATAGAAACCTCCGTGGTGTAGTGGTTACGCTACTCGCCTTGTAAACCAGGGGTCGCAGGATCCATCGCACAGGCTTCTCCAGGCTTTCGGGTGAGTCTTTAAACCGAGGTCCCGTCTCCGTATGACCTTAGCTGTTGGTGGGACGTAAAACTCAAACTCTCACTCATTCATATTCGTACAAAAGTCATATGAGAAAGATTGAGTATGTATCGACCTAAACAATGTTAGTTTATATTGCGATGAAAGCTTCGAACTAACTCATTAGTGCAACATCTCCGAGAACACAAAAAATCAAAGAACCACAGAGATGAAACAACGGTTAGGACTCGATAGGAAGAAATCACTGAAATGCTGGAGCAAACGAAAACCAACAGTTAGACTCTGATGGGCCCAACCAGAGACAGAGTATCAGGCAACAACCAACTTTACATAAAATTAAATTCTCTCTAATTCTCAGTAAGCATTTACGCTGGAACCATCATGGAATCTTAGGTCTGACCCACTGGCATGCAATTAATGAGGGAAGAAAAGCTGTTAACAGTGATTGGGTTAACTTTATCATATGACGTCGCGCCTGAGAGTGTAATAATGCTATGTAATATTTTCGATATTCCACTAGTGGATTAAATATATGCAAATTAACTAGATACGTCCCGTAACGTTTCATGTACGACGTCCTAAACGACGTCGCGTTTACTAACGGCGGAATATTGACATTTTTTTAAACAATCGTGAATACAATGCGTTTTAAATGTCATATGATAAATAGACTCTTGCATTCGTGCTCATGTATTATTGAATTTATCAAACTCGTTGACGAAAAGGGATAAAATGCCCGGCAAAGCCTCGCATTTTATCCCTTTTAATAAATTCAATAATACATGAACACTCATGTAAGATCCTCTATATCATGCATTCAATCTGTCGTTCATAGCAGCGGTTCTATGCTGCTGAGCACAAATAAAGAAAATCATGTAAATCCCATGTAAACCCCACAATTCTCCACATGTTTTAAGATTTAAGGCGGTGCATTCCACGGAGTTTTTCCAAAAAGTGGATAAGTGTATTCTAGAACAATATTGCCTTTACTCTGATCCAATAAAACAGCCAATTACTGAGGCACTCAAGCAGTATATGGAAACGAAAATTGCATTCCTACAAAATATTTAGATCGTACGCTTATGAAGCCATCTGTTGAGAATCGCGAATCGCAGCGAATTTACTCCTGCATAGTATCGCTAGGCAATGACGATAACACAACCGTGTGACATGGTGCATTTTTATTTCTCCGAAATTGATACTTTTCTAGCGAAAATTCGTGACAATTTTGTTTTTATACTCGAAGCAAAGGTTGTGGGTGCTCGTTAGAACCGCATCATTGAAACGTTTCTAACAAGTACCCCAACCCTATATCTTGGAACAGAAATATGACAAATAATGTATATCCCCGTGAACACCACTTTTCTCTATTTTAAGTGGGGTTTAGGGGACTTTTAACCTTATGTGGTAACTCCTGCTTAGTATCGCTAGGAACATGTAGCGCCACTCGAAACAATGGTCCATATCACTCAATTTATGGGTACCTTTGTTTGATACGTAAACGTTTTTTTATTTATTTTGAATTTGAGTAATTTAACAAACACTTTTATTCCTGTAAAGCTCCATGTCTTGGTATTTATTCTAAAGAGCGTTAAAAGAAACGGGTAATTATGGAACAAAATGTATGGCTTATAATCGGTGGACCGCTATACCTGTTTAGATTATTAACCTATTTTATCATATGACGTCGGGTCTGAGAGTGTAATAACGCCATGTAATATTTTCGATAATCCACTAGTGGATTAAATATGCAAATTAGTTAGATACGTCCCGTAACGTTACATGTACGACGTCCTTAACGACGTCGCGTTTACTAACGGCGGAATATTGACATTTTTGTAAACAATCGTGAATAAAATCCGTTTTAAAATGTCATATGATAAATAGAATCTTGCATTCGTGCTCATGTATTATTGAATTTATCAGACTTGTTGAGGAAAAGAGATGAAATGCTCGGCAAAGCCTCGCATTTTATCTCTTTTCCTCAACTCGTTTAATAAATTCAATAATATATGAGCACTCATGTAAGATCCTCTATGTATACTGGTGGACTCTTCCATTGTTATATTTTGGACAATGTCATTTTTTCATTTCAGTGGTGTCATGTCTTTATAAATTTCTTTAATTCTAATCTATTTTCGATGGAAAATTCTGTTCACAAACGATGTAGACCATGATCAGATGCCTGATTAGGGTCTACATTGTTTGTCTACGTCCCAGCCAGGTAAGATGGTATCCCAAATCAGACCAATATTCTGCCATTGATAATAATTCAGGCATAGGCACCAAGGGGCAGAAAAATCGTAGAAGATTTTTTGTCCGCGCCGCACTAAGTTTTTGAATCTTTATCGACAACTGGTTTAAATAAGATTTTTTGGTTTTAAAGTGGTTCATATTTGCACAAAATCAAAACGAAACACTTTTTTTGCAAAGGCTGACAGCAGTTTCATTCTAATTATCCAACCAGCTTTTTTACATACAAAAAGCATGGTTCCACTTAAATTTGACACATCTTGTAAATTTACTAAGAAAACGTAAGTACTTGGCACCTGTTGAAAAGTCTTGATGATAAGTCCATTACGAAAACATGCCTATACAAATATAGTATAAATCGTTCGGCCAAAAATGGAAATTCTATGATGAAAAATAGTGATATTTTTCATATTTCTGCTCAAAACATAGATTGTGGGAACTCGATAGAACCGCCTCTACAAGGCGGGACTGTCGAGTTCCCACCATCTATGTTTTTGAGCAGATATAAGAAAAATAATGTTTACCCTTGGAAAACACCAGTTTAACTATATAAAAGTGGGGTTTGATGGGGTCAAAATTATATAGGCAGGTTTTCATGTTGCACATGCAAAAAAAAAAAAAATAAAAATAAAAATAAGAAATAAAATAATAAAAATAAACAGAAAAAAGGCAATCACCGGTTACCGTTTTCAAGAATTATCTTTGACAAAAAACATCACGTGAACAAGTCCGTGAAATGAAGACCCCCCTACACCCCACTTTATATAGACAAAACTGGGGTTTATGGGGGTCTTCATTATTTTTCTTATTTCTGCTCCAAGACATAGGTTGTGGGTACTCGTTAGAACCGCCTCAATGAGGCGGTTCTAACGAGCACCCATAACCTATGTTTGCAGTACAAATAAGAAAAATATCATGGATTTTCATCCGAAAGGTAGCCATTTTGGAGATGCGAAAAATGCACTATGTCACACGGGTGTGTTATCGTAATGTTAAGAAATATCTTTGACAAAAAAGCCTCGTTTTAGTGATGAAGCTGACTTGAGACATCACGCAGTACCTTCACCTTTCACAGCATCCGAACTGCTGAAGTTACCGTTTCGTACTCCATTTCATCACGTGAACAAGTCCGTGAAATGAAGACCCCCCTAAACCCCACTTTATATAGAGAAAACTGGGGTTTAGGGGGGTAAACATTAATTTTCGTATTTCTGCTCTAAGACATAGGTTGTGGGTACTCGTTAGAACCGCCTCACTGAGGCGGTTCTAACGAGCACCCACAACCTTTGCTTGCTTTATAAATAAGGAAAATATCATTGATTTTCATCAGAAAAGTAGCCATTTTGGAGATGTGAAAAATGCACTATGTTGCACGGGTATGTTATCGTAATGTCATACAACTTAGATAATTAGCTATCAACTCTACATTGGCAAAAATATCCTCACAGCAAAAATTCTACGAGCAAGCATGCCCTTATTGACCTACTACTAAAGTAGTTTTGATAACTCTGATTCCATAGTGTGACTTTTGTGAGGTTACGCACCATGCAGTTTTGTGATATTATTCTCCGGTAATCCACGTCAGACATATTTGTTTGCAGAATTATGATCATTTTCATCACTTTATATCTGAATGACGGATCGATTCATCGATTCAAAATTTAGTCATAATTCATCTCTAAGTAATAAACTCTGTCTAATTTCAAAATAGCGAATGAGATAACTCGAGGTTTGTACGAGACTCAAGGCGAGATTCGGGTGCCTAAGTATTATAGTTCCAGCCTCTCTACATTAAAGGAAACATTGTGTGTTTGCTATGAAAGAAAATAGGGATCAATCATGGTTTATCATGCATTAACACTTGCCGGGTCCCGAGGACGCTGTTTGAACATGAGACCGATAGGCCGGATGTTCAAATATCTTCCGAGGGACCCGCAAATGTCAATGCAATGAAATACCATGGATGGTCGTTGTTCGTGCATAACTTACGAATCCGACCGCAAATTTTGACGAACATGTTCAAAAGCTACATATAAATTCCATATAAACTCTTCAAATGCGACGGCGGCCAGTTCAGAATGTTGTTTACAATGACGTTGTCACGCAGTTACCCTCTGACGTCATGATAGAACCCTAAAACGCTACGTTCAGGGCAATAACGTTAAGTCGCTCAACGTTACATAAACAAAGCAAGGCCGTCTTATGATATCAAAAGCTCAAAATCCATGTTCAAACAGCAAGCACATTTCATGACTTGAACATGGTTTTTGCTGTTTGAACACGGCTTTCGGTCCATTTGACAATGGCTTCAAACAGCCATGCGCATAGGTATTTATGCAAGAATGAAGCAATTATTGCTTCGACTGATTTGTTTGTAACGTCACCGTCAACACTGAAAAGGTCATTTTGGAGACGTTGCTTCCAATTTTGTGGGACTTTTACCCGACATTGAAATGAAATGACATCTCAAGCCCTGCCGCCCAATGTAACGCATATGGCTTATAAGCATGGACGTTCCGACACTCGCACCGCTTTACCCGGGCAAGCTTAGATCTCTAAGATGATAACCAGTAATCGTGTGGGGGTCGGTTTCAGCTCTGCGTGGAAGCATCATGCAGCCAATCTCTTTCTTTAAGCCCCGATGGGCGGGGGCCGTCTTAAAGACTGAGGTTTTTGTTTAAACATAGTTATTTCTCTGTTAATCCTGCAAAATATGATATAGAAAGTCACACTATAGTCAGTATTTGAACGGAAGCTATCGGTTTGTTTAATTTTTCTCCTCAGACAGTTTTGGCGGGATTTTGTCAAATATTGGTGGATGGTTAGGACAATCTGAAGAATGCTGCATGTTTTCGTCGATTGTCGATTTCTGATACATGTATATTAGAATAAAAACAGATCCGTTCTAGAGATGTATTCTTGAGCACCAATTCACTATGTATGGGTCGGTTTTAATAGTTGAATAACTCGCATTTCGCTCTGATTATTTAGTCTACTTTACAACTAACTCTTAAACAATAAATAATTTCTCAACACTTCACTAATGAAGCAAATATATTTCTTAATTATGGCAACTGGGTATAGTGCTGCGCTACGATCTCAGACATTATCACGTTCTTCAAATTAAGTGCATGACCCTTTGGCATAGTCGCTCTGTGAACAACAACAACAGCAACAACAAAAAAAAAATAAAACATCCATGAAGGAAGGTTCTCAATGTAGACTAAAAGCAGGTTAAGTATCTGTCCTTATGGCCTTCCTTTGTTTAGGTTTCCATTATGGTCTGGTCGCTTCATGTTTGTGTTTCTTTCCCTTTGGTGTCTTTGATGGGCGGAGTAAGTTAATTGTATCGATTCCTGATCTTTGTTTTACTTCTACTTAAAACAAGTTTCTTCATTTAAAGCCTTGGACTATCACCTTCAGTCGTCCGGTGATGCCGCTAATATAGTGCTGGCTGGCAGATAGTACCATAGGAAAGAAAGGCTATTGAACATATTACCTTTTCTGCTGTCACCTGGCTTCCTGCATTGAAGTGACACTGCTGATTCGTGTGCAGTCAACGAATCACTGAATCTGTAACAGCTTCAACTCTGGCTGAGTGGGTCTTTGTGTGTGGGTCCCATGTCATTGCGCCGTTGTCCAGCGGCGGGCGGACAAGGGACTTGTATTCTTGACCTCCTTCTAGCAGATTGAGAGATTTCTGCGTAGGACAGCTGAATGAAGACTGATTGGCCCCTTTTGTCACCAAGTCTTCGTGGTTTTTAGCTCACCTGTCACGTAGTGACAAGGTGAGCTTTTGTGATCACATTTTGTCCGTCGTCCGTCGTCAGTGCGTCCGTGCGTGCGTGCGTCCGTCCGTGCGTGCGTAAACAATTTCTTGTCCGCACGATAGCATCTTCATTTATGATTTGATTTTAACCAGACTTGCACACAACTTGTACCACCATGAGAGCTAGGTTCCTTTCTTGAACCAGCCATATCCCATCATGTGTTACGGAGTTATGGCCCCTGAAAGAGCAAAAATTGCCTATTTTGGTCTTGTCCTCATGATAGCATCTTCATTTATGATTTGATTTTAACCAGACTTGCACACAACTTGTACCACCATGATATCTGGGTTCCTTTCTTGAACCAGCCATATCCCATCATGTGTTACGGAGTTACTGCCCCTGAAAGGGCAAAAATTGCCTATTTTGGTCTTGTCTGCATGATAGATGTTTCATTTATGATTTGATATTAACTAAACTTACACACAATTTGTACCACCACAAAATCTCGGTCAAATTTGAATATGGGTCATGTCGGGTCAAAAAGTAGGTCAGTAGGTCAAATCAGAAAAAAACCTTGTGAAGACACTGGAGGCCACAGTTCTGGTCCGATCATCATCAAACTTGCCCAGAATGATCATCTTGACAATATTTCAGTCAAGTTTGAATATGGGTGTTGTCAGGTCAAAAAGTAGGTCAGTAGGTCAAATCATAGAAAAACCTTTTGAACACACTGGAGGCCACAATTTATGTCCAATCATCATCAAACTTGCCCAGAATGATCATCTCGATAATATCTTGGTCACATTTAAATATGAGTCATGCCGGGTCAAAAAGTAGGTCAGTAGGTCAAATCATAGAAAAACCTTGTGAATACACTAGAGGCCGCAGTTTTGGTCCAATCATTATCAAACCTGCCCAGAATGATCATCTTGACAATATCTCGGTCAAGTTTGAATACGGGTCATGTCGGGTCAAAAGTAGGTCAGTAGGTCAAATCATCGAAAAACCTTGTGAACACACTAGAGGCCACAGTTTTGGTCCGATCATCATCAGACTTGCCCAGAATTATCATTTTGACAATATCTCGGTCAAGTTCGAATATGGGTTATGTCGGGTCACAAAGTAGGTCAGTAGGTCATATCATAGAAAAACCTTGTGAATACACTAGAGGCCACAGTTTTTGTCTGATCATCATGAAACTTGCTCCAAATGATTATCTTGACAATTTCTCGGGCAAGTTCGAATATGGGTCATGTAGGGTCAAAAAGTAGGCCAGTAGGTCAAATCAGAGAAAAACCTTGTGAACACACTAGAGGCCACAGTTTTGGTCCGGTCATCATCAAACTGTTCAGAATGATAGTCTTGACAATATCCGGGTCAAGTTCAAATATGGGTCATGTAGGGTCAAAAAGTAGGCCAGTAGGTCAAATCATAGAAAAACCCTCTGAACACACTGGCGGCTACAGTTTTGGTCCGATCATCATCAAACTTGCTCAAAATGATCATTTGACAATATCTCGGTTAATTTCGAATATGGGTCATGTCTGGTCAATATGTAGGTCAGATTGTTGAAAAACCTTGTGAATACACTAGAGGCCCAAGTTTTGGTCCGATCATCATCAAACTTGCTGAGAATGATCATCTTGACAATATGATATCTGTGTCAAGTTTGAATATGGGTTATGTTGGGTCAAAAAGTAGGTCAGCATGTCAAATCATAGAAAAATGTTTTGAACACTCTAAGAGGCCACAGTTTCAGTCAAATCATCATAAAACTTGCTCAGAATGATCATCTGGACAATATCTCAGTTAAGTTCAAATATGGGTCATGTCAAATCAAAAAGTAGATCAGTAGGTTATTTTGTCATAACTTTTGAACCGTTTGAGATAGAGCCTTCAAATTTGGCATGTAGGTTCCTTCTGACAAGGGCTTCCGACTCATTTGACCTGTGACCTTGACCTGTGACCTACTTTCTCATACCTTTTGAACCATATGAGATAGAGCCTTCATATTTGGCATGCATGTTCCTTGTGACAAGGTTTTCTCATCCATTCAAAACTTTTAACCCATGACCTTGACCTTTGACCTACTTTGTCATAACTTTTAAAGCATTTGAGATACAGCCTTCATATTTTTCGCATGTAGGTTCCTTGCGACAATGTTGCTTAGATTATCCTCTACCAAAAAGGCTAAAACAATCCCACTCGGATGAACAAAATGGCCACTGAAGGTAAAAATAGAAAAATATTGTAAATTTGATTCAAACCAAAACTCCCCCTAAATCCTAAGGCCAATTTGATTCAAAGTTCCCAGGAATGTTGCCTAGGTTACTCCCTACCAAATAAGCTTAAATCACTCTGCTGATGAACAAGATGGCCACAAGAGCTAAAAATAGAATGCACTTGAGACAGTGACACACAGGTGAGCGAACCAGGGCCCTCTGGGCCCTCTTGTTGTGTCTAGTGACTCCAAGGTACTTGGCTTGGTCGGTCTATTTCAACCCCAATGCGTGGATGGTATAGGAAGTCTGTTATCCGGATGTATTCACATTTGTCTGTATTAACCCTTATTCACACCGGTTACCGCAGTACAACGAACGCGACAGAGTACAACGAACGCTACAGAAATCATGACGTCATAGCAGTATTTTCGGTAAGAAAAAGGTTTATTGTAGCCCAGTTCCTAATCTTTTTGGGTGGTTATTTTGCATAGCTGCAGAATAATGGTATTACCATTTACTGATGCAGTTGCAGAGAATTCTGTTCATTATAAACGAAAACACAAACATTTTTCTTTCGTCTAGTGTGTTTTCACCAACCCCAGCATACTTCGATCAATGTTTTTTGACAGTAACACATCTTTTGTGCACATGATTTTGTGATTTATATGTTATTGCGATTTCAGAGCTTCCATTGATGCATTTGCTTGAGCCCCAGTTCTTGTCAATACCCACTGAATCCGTGGATGGTTCAATGGTTGATTTTTTTATAGGGTACACCTTACCACGGATTATGATACACCATAACGCGGTTAGTCAGCACAATTTAGGTGCAACAAACACGGATAATATTCTTCATAAATTGAAATATTTGTTTGAATTGGGGTTTAATGTCTCCGTCAACACTATTTAGGTCATTTTGGAGACGTTGCATGCAATTTTGTGGGACTTTTACTCGACATTGAGATGAAATGACATCTCAAGCCCTGCCGCCCAATGAAACCAGAAGGCTTATATGCATTGGACGATCTGCCTCACACCGCTTTGCCCGGCAAGGCTTAGTCCTTCTAAGCGGTTTACCAGTACCCGTTTGTGGTCAGATTCAGCTATGCGTGGAAGCACCATGCAGCCAAATTTATTTCTCCAAGCCCCGGTGGGCGGGGGCGAAATAAATTCAAATAAAACTCTTTAATCCGCCAGCGAAGGCATGATACATGATGCTGTTTTTAATTCAAAACGATCCATTTCGCTGTTACATATTCTTTAATGCCTTTTTATTTCTCATTATGATCACCGAACTTATACACGTACGAATTTAAAGGGTTGGGTAACAACCTTGGACAAAGGGGACGGGTGAACACATTTATTCTGGCTTTCAAGAACGTTTTTACCACATCCCCTGCTTATGTACAACTGAAACCCAACGTATTTAGTTTCGGCATTGGTGGGGAGGGGAGACTCTTGAATTTATAGATTCCTTTCTTTGCTACTGAAAATAGTAAGTTTTTGTAAATGGCATGGACCCAATATGAGTTAACGGCGAGTATATTGAGTGTGTTCCAGTTTTGTCTGGGTCCCGAATGGGACTGTTCTTAGTCCACTGTTATACTCCCTGCATATTGATCATATTTCCACCGACATTGACTCAGAAACAAGACTGTTCGCAGACGACTGGGTGTGCTGCCGGGACATTAGAGTTACAGAGGACTTACGTAAACTTCGGAACCAAATGGATAGACTCGGATGCTGGGCATGAAAATGTGGCATGATATCATGCGAACAAGTCAGTGAAATGAACACCCCTTACTTTACATAGAGAAAACTGGGATTTAAGGGGATATACATACTTTTTTATTATATCTGCTATAAGACATAGGTTGTGGGTACACGTTAGAACCGCCTCCTTGAGACGGTTCTAACGAGCACCCACACCCTATGTTTGTAGTACAAATAAGAAACATATCATGGATTTTCATCAGAGAAGTAGCCATTTAGGAGATGTGAAAAAATACACTATGTCGTACGGGTGTGTTACCGGAATGAGTGTTTAATGCAATACATTAAGCAGATAACTAGGCAGAGAACAAAAAAAATTGAGGGTTCGTGCATTAGAACTCCTTGAGTATTATTTCACATGATTTTCGGACTCCTAGAAATTCGAGGGCGAATCTCAATGTGGATGGGGAGAATGGCATAGGGTATATGTATATAGCACACTTGTACTGCCTTTCGATACAGGCCGGATTTTATAGCAACGTGGTAGATTTGCTTATCAATCCGGCGGCCCGGGTTCGAACCACGACCGGGCCAAAGATGTGTAGCATTTTTGTCGCCTGTTACACAATGTCAGTAAAAATGTCATTAATGTCCACGAAGAACAAAACTGGACCGGGAACGGCACCTTGTGAGACACCAGACAAAATACCAGCCCAATCCTAAGTTTCACTGTCAGGTTCGGCAATAGTATACATGGTGTTGGGGTCATCTGGATGACCAGCATCGCTAAACTCAAACTCAGTCATAATGTATCTTTCTGAAACAAAAAAATATAAGACTCTTACTTTAGTATTCTTGCGACATGAATGTCGTAACAATGGAGAGAAGTATAGTTGTAAAAAAAGGGGAATAATCGCCTATGGTGAGATTCGAACCTGGGACGATCTGGTAAAATCAACTGCTCTAAGCACTAAGCCAAAGAGTTAACTGTCTTCCTCAGTTGACTTCCGCATAATCAACCAAGGGAGGTATAATGTAGGTAGGTGCATCGGGCCGTAACACCTCACCAATTTTTTCCAAGTCCGTATGTTGACGCGAGGTCATTTTTCCAAAAAAAAAAAACTCAAATCCCGGGCGAGTCAACATATTCCGACATAACAGCCATAATGAAGGAATGGAGCATAGCTAAAAAAAAAAAAAAAAAAAGTAATCGACTCTGTGCCAAAGAGTCGTACCCATAACGCAGTTGTCATTGGTTATAAACCTGTAGGTCAAGGAAGATAATTCAGGATTAGAAGTTGTGGGCCGTAACATATCAGGGGCGTAGCTGGAAGAAAATCATTTGTACGCAAACCAAAGAAAATGCTAAAAATAATAGCTCCGTTTACCAAATGGGGACCACTCTTACAGGAAAGAATTGGCTCCCATCAGGGAGCAAATTCTTTCCTGTAAGTGCGGTCCCCGTGGCAGAGGAGGAAACTATGCTAGCTAATAAATAGTGTTTCGTATATCCTAGACAAATACAACTTTTCTTCTTCTTCTTCTTCTTCTTCTTCTTCTTCATTTTCTTCTTTTTTTTTCTTCTTCCTCTTCTTCTCTCTGCTTCTTTTTTTCTACACCTTCCTCTTCTTTTTCTTCTACGTCTATTTTTTGGCCGCCCCCGACCACAGGGGCTTGAAGAAATATATGGGCCGCATGATGCTTCCACGCAGAGCTGAAACTGACCCGCACACTAGTACTGGTAAACCGCTTATAGGATCTAAGCCTGTCCAGGAACCGCGGTGCGAGGCGGACCGTCCATTAAACAGCCCAGCAAACACTATTTAGGTCACATCGAGCCAGTTAAAACCAACACAGAGCATATTCTTACGCCAGAATTTGACAACTGCCCTTCTTAAGTCAGTGAAAGGGAGAAAATGACCGTTTGTGTATTTTGAGTTAAACGTCCCAGCAACCCGCTAAAGTTATACCGAGAGTGGACCCCAGTTTAACGACTCGTCAGAAAGTTTGGAGAAGCCAAAAATCGAACCCAGGACTCCTGGTTTATGAGGTGAGTAAAACAGAATGATTACCAAAGAGAACATTTCATGGCACACCCATTTCAGATTCTTTTTCTTGCATTACTTCAATCTTAAAACGTAGAGTTTGAATATGCAGTCACTTCGAATGCTAACGTCTATTGTGACGTTTAGTGACGTCGCATTACGGACAGCGTACACGACTTTCTAAACAAATAGCGCACATCAGACACCCTTTGAGATAAACACCTCAGAATTCTCGACTTCAATACCATCCCTTCGTAGAAAACCCGGGTAGGATAAAAGTTTCTATTCCAGGGTACAATCTAGGATTTCCTCGTCTGGGGTGCTAGAACTTGCATACGGGGCTAGTCTTTCGTTGCTGCTTTCAGCGATCAGACTATGTGCTTGCGCAACTTCTTTACTCACAAATTATTATGCAGATTCTTATGGTAGCACTGTGAGTGTTGTCTCATTGAAGTTGGTTTTGCTCAGTATTGCTCATTGTTGGCTATTTGAACGGTCCCTCTGTTTTTGATATTGTTTACATGTTTATGTACAGATTATTCTTGGGCCCCATCCACCGCTGCTTGGGGAAATAAACGGGCTGCATGATACTTCCACACAGAGCTGAAACCCGTCGCACAGGACTACTGGTTAACCACTTAGAAGGTCTTACTCTTCCCGGGCAAAGTGGTGCGAGTCCGAACGTTCCTTCATATACCCTATTATTCTCCTTAGGTGGTAGGTTTGAGATGTCGTTAATTCTCAATGAAGCTCAATTCAAACAAACAAACAGGTTATTTTGTTTGTGACATTTTTATGGATTATAGCGACTGCGTATTGTGCATCTGTTGTAAAAAGTTGTCTCCATGTCATAAAGACACCTTACAACCCAAAACACATTTTTGTTTTAGGAATGGCCAAGCGTACACTGTACATATTGTAATTTTTCAACTAAAGGGCAAATATATATCGTTCCTCTTGGCTATTTCTTGAATAATGGCGCTTATAATGGGTAAAAACGTCCAAATACGGTTTTCCATATCCGTGTTTGTTGTTCCATTTGTTCCGTGTTTAGTGTACCCAAACACAGCACATGATCCGTGGTAAGGTGTACCCGAGTTTCAAGGTAGTGAGCCAAGAAAAATCGCTACGATTCTGATTTAAACAATTTTTTATGAATTATTAAAAATAGTCTACTTACTTCGATGCCTAGAGACATGAAAAACCCAAGAATGCTCGTGTATATGTCATTTATTTTTGATTGATAGACCCTTAAAACTTGAAGTTTTGTTTTTCTACCCATTTTGGCCTAATTTGTGGCTTTGATTTCACTTCTCTGACACATAGCTTAAAATTTGGAAAGACAACAAAAACACAATCTGTTGTCATCGCAAACCAAACAGAAAAACGTGAATCGTGATATGTTCGACAAAATAAAGGAAACATTGTACTCACACTTTTCTCCCGTCAAAGAAAAACAGTAGCGTTTGTTGTACTCAGTCGCGTCACGTTGTACCGCGGTAACCGGTGTGTTATTCCGCTGTATAATTTAATTTAGCCACACCCATTTACATTTTAACCGGTCAAATTACTTGATGTAATGTATTCATTCAAATTCGCATAACTGAATGACAAACAGTGTCGATCCTGACCGGAAGTCATCTGGTCTGGATCTATACTGCTGCAAAGGCATCACGAAAGCATCTCTTTATAATTTTGACCCTATTAACTCCACTTTTATATAGTAAATTGGGGTTTGCAGTTGTATACATTATTTTTCTTATTTCGGCTCAAAAACATAGAGTGTGGGTACTCGTAAGAACCGCTTCGTCTTGACCATCGGAATAAGGCTTAAATAGCAACTGCCTGTTCTCTACCATTCTTGAAGCTAATTAAGTGCATCCAGTAAGTACAAATGTAATAGGTTGTTTCTTTAAACGGGTCGCATTTTTTTCTTCCGTTTTGCATTTTGTTTGCACGACTTAAGCATTTTATTTTTGGTTTAAGCCGCTTCATATGATAATATGCCAAGTACATGTAACCCATAAAACTACCTGCTCTGCTAACATGTACAAAGACTGCTGTTAAAAGAGCGAACACTAAAGTTCGGGCTGTGCTGATGCAGTGGCAAACACAGTTTTCTCCCGAAATAACGTTGATGCATGCAACCAACAGGTTACGGAGTCCCTCATAATTATTAATGGCAATCGGTATGTTTTGTGGACAAAAATGTATTCATACCGAAGATGCGTTTACGTGATGACTGCCTCTTTGCGACAGCTATACCTTTGTTTGCAATAGAAATATTACTTACATATACATATCACATATCATATCGTCGTCAAAATAGTTTTGAATTCTCGAGGAATGTAGTCTCCGGCTTACCGGCTTACAGAAAAACCTAATAAACTTCATAAACGCGAAAGACGGCCATAGTGCTTTCGCTGCAAACTCTCCAACAAGAGTTTATGCTTTTATTATTACACATTTTCTTTACACAAGTAGTTCTTGAAATGCAGCATCTAGCTGTTTAGCAAGAAAAGGTTGCACATCACATTTTGATTAATAGTACAAAGATTTACCCTGATTATTTTACATACTTGAGTACCATATTAAAAGATCAGTCGATGAATATTATAAGTTTGCGTAAGGAACATAGTGGACACTTGGTATGGGATGTTGTGTTCCAAACTTAGCAACTTGTACATTTTGCTGTGCCCTGACTGTGGATATGCTCCTTTAGAAGACATATAACTGCTATAAGCACTTTAATCACAAAAATTAAAATAAAGCTGTCCACAAAATATCGTTTTATTACGTTTCTCATATTTTTCAAATGAAGTTCGTAAGGACAGAAAACATATTTACAATTCATCCAATAATAATCAGATAATGCTGTGTTTGTTGAGTGTACAAATTGCATTTTTCTAACAATTCAATAGACGTTTCCGAGCTGTCAATCAAGAGCGCTGTTTCATCCAATCGAAAAAATCAATTTTATTTAGTGCCGCTGTGTTGGTCACTAACGGCCATTTTCTCCCACAAACAAAGAAACGCGGTAGTGGGGAAGGGCATTTCAGGGTAATGGGGTGGTGTGGGAAGTTTATTATTATAACTGTGAAACAATTGTCATGCTATAGTACGGCCATATTGAGATAAATATGTACATGTATATATGATGGCCCCCGCCCATCGGGGCTTGAAGAAATAGATTGGCTGCATGATGATTCCAAACAGAGCTGATACCGACCCGCACACGACTACTGGTGAACCGCTTAGAGGATCTAAGCCAGCCCAGGAAAAGCGGTGCGATTCGGCCCGTCAAAGCTAATTAACCCTATTGGTTTCATTGGGCGACAGGGCTTGAGATGTCATTTCATCTGAAAGTCGGGTAAAAGTCCAACAAATTTGGAAACAACGTCTCCAAAATGACCTTTTCAGTGTTGACGGGGACGTTAAACCTCAAATCAAACAAACAAACATGTATATGAGTGTATACATATAGAGTGCATAAATGACCGGTCTAACTGCTCCGGGCCTTTTGGCCTGGTCGTTGTGTCACTCGCTTTGTAACCCCAGGTCGTGGGTTCAGTCCCCGGTCGGGGCACTCGACTGGATTTTTCTTAACAGATTTTTCCTCCTCCTACTACAATGGTGCCTGTAGCCACGATGATTACCTATTGAGCCCAGGGGCGGGGCAGATGCAGCGGAGTCAAAAGAAGCTGGAAATGTCATATTACATAAGTATCTCCTAAACATTTGAAACAAATGTTTCTCTGTAGTATGGAAGAATGTAGTAGAACGAACATAATAAATATCCATATAGAGTGCATAACTGACTGGTCTGGTTGGTCCCGGCTAGGTGGTTGTGTCGGTCGCTTTGCAACCCGAGTTTCGCTGGTTCATTCCCCCGGTCGGAGCACTCGACTGGATTTTTATTTTTATTTACACATTTCTCTCCTCAGACTGCAGTGCAGTCATAAATATTGTATGGTTGGTGTGCTGCGGGGCCAGCGTTGGGGCTTATGTGGGCAACAAGGACTGGGATCAGCCTGCGCATTTGCGCAGTCTGACTGGGGCCCTCGCGGATTGCAACTGCCCTTCTATAGTCTGCTGGTTTTTCAAAGAGAGATGCGCGAAATCTCGTGTCTTATTAATTAAGCAGACCGATGCGGTGGGTGTGTTGGCTCATGTAGTATATGCTCAAAGCATGATCTCTGGTCTATTTTATAATTCCTTAGCCCTTTGGTTAGGCTGTTGTTGTTTTTGTGTGTGTGTGTGTGTGTGCTGTTTTTTGTCAAAGTTTTATGTCTCGGTAAGTAAGAAACGCCAATATTGTCCGGAATACTTGATAAATCTCTTCCGAGATCTGCACAGACTCTTTGTTTCCGCCATATTGGCTGCAAAGCTTGTGGGACGTGGCAACAGTAACCAAGTAGGCGGAGCATAAGATTAGGTTCTCGGAAACGTCTATTGAAGGTTGTTGGTTGAAATATTGTCAAAATAATGTAAATAACATAAAATCGGATTAGAAAGGGCACTACAAGAGCATGTTTACATGATAAAAATGAAATTTGATAAAAACTACTGTTATCGGAAGATAAGTTGAAAGTGACGTCAGCGAATGTTTTTGTTATTACATTTCAGCATTTTTTCACTGTTGTCAAAAGGTAACGACCCTTCGGTAATTATAACGGTATAGTTTGTCTTGCCAGCCAATGATGGGTATGATATTGATAACGGTGCAACCTGTCAAACCTACCTGTGGTGGTATACTCTTTTTCGTCACAGTCTACTTATCTACCGACACCAGTAGCCAGTATTATTTGTACAGTTGTCGGAAGATAAGTTGACAGTGACGTAAAAGTGTAAACTATCACAGGTAGGTTTGACAGGTTGTACCTTTATCATTATCACACCCTTCATTGGTTGGCAAGACAGATTGTACCGTTATTATTATCGTAACAGAAGCGTCGTTACCTTTTGACAACAGTGGCCAGTGCTTAACAACCAAAACATTCGCTGACGTCACTTTCAACTTATCCTCCGACAACAGTAGGAATGTACATAATAATAATAATAATAATAATAATAATAATAACACAACAACAACAACTACTTGTACTAATACTGATAATAATGTTAATAATAAAAACGATGATGAAAAGAGTTAAACTACTACTACTACTACTACTACTACTACTACTACTACTACTACATGGGCCCCTGCCCATCGAGGTTTGCAGAAATAAAATGTGCTGCACAATGTTTCCACCCAGAGCTGAAACCGACCACACATGAGTACTGGTAAACCGCTTAAAGAGTCTAAGCCTGCCCAGGCAAAAGTGTGCGAAATGTATGATACAACATGGTAAACATTTTGGTTTGTTTGGGCGTCAGGGATTGAGATGACATTTCATCTCAATGCGGGATAAAGGCTCCAAAAATTGGAAGCAACGTTATCAAAATGACATAAATAGTGTTGACGGTGATTCAAACAAACTGCTACTACTAATTCTGCTACTTATTATAATGATAATAGTAATACTAAAAACAATTATCATAATAATAAGTATACTCTAACTACAACTCTTACTACTAGCCTCTTCAGGCAAAGTGGAGCGAGTCGGACCGTCCATGCATATAGACATTATTCATGTATTGGTTTCATTGGGCGGTAGAATTTGAGATATCATTTCATCTCAATGTAGGGTTAAACTTCAACAAAATTAGAAGCAGCGTCTCCACACTGACCTAAATAATGTTGTCGAGGACGTTAAATCTCATAACAAACAAACTATACTACACTTATTACTACTCCCACTATCACTACTACTACTGCTACTCAATCATAATACTGATAATGATAATTTCAATAATCCAAACGATGATTATAATAATTATACTTACTACTATTTCTACCATTACTTCAACTGCTACTGCTACTTTTACAACAAGTATTATGATTTTGATTATTATTGTTACCAATATTATTATTATTGTAATATATGTGTTGAAAAAAATGAACAAACACTTGTTGAAAGTTCATCAGTAATAATAATAAATATAGACAAGAATTCCGCCGAAGGCTATGTCGCGCCTGTGGGGGTGCAAAGTCACTGAACCATGACATCTAGGCCAAGATCAAACACAGATGCTTGCATAAAAGGCTTGTACTAAGTATCATTAATGAAGTTCAAATAATTCTTGAGAAATGAACTTACCATAAGGGTAAACGCTAGGGTGGTGGCAATATTTTACAAAGTCAGTGAGCCATGAAATGTAGGTCAAGGTCAAATATGGATGCTTGCATTTAAGCTGCCATCCCGAGATACAAGTTTGTACCTAGTATCATTAATGCAGCATTTATGGTTCTTGAGAAATTAACTTGACCAGTAGGGTGAACGCTAGGGTGGTCGCAATATTTTACAAAGTCAGTGAACCATGAATTGTAGGTCAAGGTCAGATATATGGATGCTTGCATTGAAGTTGCCATCCACGGATTCAAGTTTGTACCAAATATCATTAAAGAAGCTCTTTTAGTTCTTGCGAAATAAACTTGACCATTAGGGTGAACGCTAGGGTGGTCGCAATATTTTACAAAGTAGAAGTAAAACAAAGATCAGGAATCGATACAATTAACTTACTCCAACCATCAAAGACACCAAAGGGAAAGAAACACAAACATTAGGCGACCAGACCACAATGGAAACCTAAACAAAGGAAGGCCATAAGGACAGTTACTTTCCCACAAAATGGCAATATGGCCATCCAAAACAAAAAGACACAAGTGATACACACAGTAAGTAACAAACAACACAAATAAATCGCCACAGAAGAACCGCCTTGGAACGGTCAGTGGAAAGATTTCCACCGGGGGGCTAAAATCGATTTTACGTGGCCACAATCCTCGCCCCCACTTCCGTCGCGATTTAGACAATTTGTTCAGTCCGCATGAAGGCCTCCTAACTCATCAGTGCAACATCTCCGTGAACACAAATAATCAAAGAACCAAAGAGGTGAGACAACGGTGAGGACTCGACAGCAAGAAACCACTGAAATGCTGGAGCAAAATAAAACCAATAGTAAGACTCCGATGGGCCCGACCAGAGACTAGCACCAGGCACCAACCAACGCCACCCCGAATTAGATCTCTCTAATTCTCAATAAGCCCTGTGAACCATGAAATGTAGGCCAAGGTGAAATATGGATGCTTGCATGTAAGTTGCCATCCCCAGACACAAGTTTGTATGAAGTATCATTAATGAAGCTCTAATAGTTCTTGAAAAATAAACTTGACCATTAGGGTGAACGCTAGAGTGTTCGCAGTATTTTACATAGTCAGTGAACCATGAAATGTAGGTCAAGGTCAAATATGGATGCTTGCATGTAAGTTATCATCCCCAGACACAAGTTTGTACCATGTATCATTAATGAAGCTCTTATAGTTCTTGAGAAATAAACTTGACCATCAGGGTGAACCCTTGGGTGGTCGCAAATGTTGACGCCTTGACGAACGGACGGAAGTACGAACGAACGGACGGAAAACCGGGCGCCTATATCGCGCCATGCTAATAGCAGGCGCGACAAAAACAATGATTGAGTTGATAATAATAATAATAATAATAATAATAATATATAAACACGCACGGAAGTAATGGACTCCTGTTGTTCTTGGTGTTGAAAAGGAGGGTGCTAAGTGCATGTATAAAGAAGACCAGTCTCTTTGTTGATTGCGCTTATCGGTTTGTTATATCACTAAGGCTGTGCCCATTGATCAGTCATTCTCGAATTCAACTCTGTTACACTGTTAAATTCAACACACTCCAACAAACATGATCAGACTGACAAGACAATCGGTCATGTTGAATATGATACTGCAAATTCCGTTTTCATGTCGACACGGTTAAGTAATTCTAGTTTATAAGTTTATAACTGAACGGTTGAAAAATAAGATTTCATTGCCTGTTCCTTTCCAAAATAGTGCAATGCAATCACAATCGCGTCACTTGATATGGCACTTTGTGTCATATATTTTCTTGATTAGTAAACCACCACAGGTAGGTTTCACAGGTTGCACCGTTATCATTATCATACCCATCATTGGCTGGCAAGACAAACTATACCGTTATAATTATCCGAAGGGTCGTTACCTTTTGACAACAGTGGACAATGCTGACATGTAATAACACAAACATTCGCTGACCTCACTTTCAACTTATTTTCCGATAACAGTAGTTTTTTATCAAATTTCATTTTTATCATGTAAACATGCTCTTGCAGTGCCCTTTCTAATCCGATTTTATGTTATTTACATTATTTTGACAATGTTTCAACCAACAACATTCAATTGAATTGTTAGAAAAATGCATTTTTTACAGTCAAGAAACACAGCATTATCTGATTATTATTGGATGAATTGTAAATATGTGTTCTGTCCTTATGAACTTCATATGAAACAAATGAGAAACGTAAAAAACGATATTTTGTGGACAGCTTTATTTACTTTTTGTGACTAAAGTGCTTATAGCAGTTATATGTTTTCTAAGTGAGTATATCCACAGTCAGGGCACAGCAAAATGTACACGTTGCTAAGTTTGGAACACAACTTCCCATATCCACAACATACTTTTGGAGGATAAATAAGAAAACTAAATCAAAATTTCATCCGAAAAGTAACCATTGAGAAGATATGAAAGAATGCACTATGTCACACGGGTGTGTTATTGTTTTGTTATATCTTTGGCTCCCCTCTTTTGTCATTTCATGTTATATCATACATTTCAGGGTAATGGCGTTAAATCTGGTATAATCGGAAACCAAGTGGTTGCCTTGATGCAAGGTTCGAACTCCGATCATGGCTGGATAAGGATCTCAAACCCAGGAAACCCGCACATGCTTGAGAAACGTATTGTGTATGTACTTGCAGAAGACATGGGCAGGGATGAAACGGGAACTGAAAGCCCATAATTTCTCATTTGAGGGGAACAAATATCCTACAAACTCATTTTTAAACCATGCTCCGAGACTGAGAATAGTTTACCTATATTTCATGTATATATCATATATTGTTTTTTATTTATTTATTTATTTATTTTTCCGGTTTTAGTTTTACTGTCCTTTCAAGGTTACTTATTTTGAGCCGATCGTTAATCAGAGATGGGCAAAAACCAAAGTACCCGGCGGAGAAAAAAACACCTGACATTCCGTTGCAGAACATGGCGTCTCACATGTGACCCGGCTCGAATCACAGCGGTGAGAGACCTAATCAGGGCTGGCTAATCGGAGCTGAAAAGATACTCGATTATCAGTCCTATCATTGCGATCGATAAGCGATTAGAAATCGCTAAGGTTTTTGTCATTGTTTTACCTGTTTGGCTTTCTGTCTGAGCAGGACTCTTACCATATGTTGCACTTTACCATGTGTATATTTGAACAGTCAGGCCTGAACAAACAGTGTAGACCCAGATGAGACGCCGCATAATGCGGCGTCTCATCAGGGTCTGCACTGTTTGCCACTCATCCAGCTATTTTAGGCATAACTTTGGGTAGTAAACTGTACCTATCAAGTAATCGATTAAAAGCAAATCAGTAATGATAATCATTCTTGTAGAATCTATCGATCAATTAATCGATTATACGATTAATCGTGTCAGCCTTAGACCTAATGGTAAAGAGTCAGCGCCCTTATCAGTTAAGCCAAGGAAACCGTTGTACATGTATAATTATATTGTATCTTAACTCTGTATTGTCTATATGTTTATCATTCTTGTATAATTGTTGAGAACCATATGCTACATAACTTTTTTATGCTTTAAATGTCAAATCTTGTCAGCAACTCCGCGTAATGTACACCTATGAACATGTAAGCTCTACTTTAAACAAGGGCATGAATGGTTTACAGTTGTAAATATTATTCGCATTATTTCTGCTCCAGATCGACTGTGGGTGCTCATAAGAACCGTGGTTCTATCGAGCAACCACAATCTGTTTGGAGCAGAAATATGAAAAATATTACACATTTTCATCAAAAAAGGTACGAGTTTTTAAGATATGAAAAAATGCTGTATGTCAAACACGTTTGTTCTCCAAATAAGCCGTTGAATATAAAGGCGTCATGTATTTAATTAATAATAATAATAATCCGTGTGATATAGTGGATATACTTTTCTATCATAATAGAAGCGCTGCAAGCATTGCATCATGCACCGCCACTACCATTTCGTTAAACATCCGTGTGACATTATGCATTTTTTTCACATCACAAAAACAAGCCTATATAATTTTGACCCCCTTGAACCCTACTTTTATACAGAAAAAACGGGGCATCACGTGAACAAGTCAGTGAAATCAAGACCCCCCTAAACCCCACTTTATATAGAGAAAACTTGGGTTTACGGGGTCAACATTATAATTTTCCTTATTTCTGCTCGAAGACATACATGTAGGTTGTGGGTACTCTTTAGAACCCCCGCAATGTTTTGAGTATAAATAAGATAAATATCACAAATTTTCATCAGAAAAATAGCCTTTTTGAGGTTTGAAAAATGCACTATATCACAATGATGTGTTATCATAATGGGTTTGCAGGGGTAAACCTTATTTTTCTTATTTCTGCTCAAAATATATACAGTCGAACTTCAATGGCTCGAACCCCTTTGGGGCCATGAAAATTTGTTCGAGACAGCGGTAGTTCGAGCCATGAGGTTACTGTCAGGAGGCATAGCGAGGTACTTTTAGACATCTTTTCGGTGTTCTATAATGAATATGTATGCTGTGTGTACTCATTAGAATCGCCTCATCGAGGCGATTCTAATGAGTACACACAGCATACATTTACAAGATATAAGACAAATATCTCCTTAATTATCCCGCACTATTTCTTATGTAGAGGATTTCGCTAGGGGCTCAAGAATGGGTTCGACTCATCCATGGTACACGAGCCATCAGTGTTCGAGCCATCGAAGTTCTACTGTATTGAGACGGTTCTTACAAGTACCCACAATCTATATTGTAGAGCAGAAAAATATCACAAAGTAGAAGTGGAGGCAATGATCAGAATTCGACACAATTAACCCACAGCCCCCATCAGAGACACCAAAGGAAGAGAAACACCAAGACTAAACAATAGACCCCAACGGAAACAGCAACAGCGGAAAGCCAAAAGGACAGTTACTTTCCCACAAAATGGCCAATAGGCTATCCAGAATAATATAATATAAGCGACAAAAACACCAAAAGACAAACCATAACAAAAATAAATCGCGACAGAAGAACCGCATTGGATTGGTCAGCGGAAACGAATTCCTCTGGAGGGGGGGGGGGGGGGCTTAAATCGATTTTACGAGGCTACAATCCTCGCCCTTATTTCCGTCGCGATTAAGACAAATATTTTGTTCAGTCCTCATCAGTGCAACATCTCCGTGTACACAAAAATCAAACAACCACAGCGATGAAACCATTATAATAACACGCCCGTGCAATAAAGTGCATTTTTCACATCTCCAAAATGGCTACTTTTCTTATGAGAATCCGTAATATTTTTCTTATAAATACTGCAAACATAGGTTATGGGTGCTCGTTACAACCGCCTCATCGAGGCGGTTCTAACCAGTACCCACAACCTATGTTTTGGAGCAAAAATAAGAAAAATAGTGTATACCCCTGTAAACCCCAGTTTTCTCTATATAAAGAGGGGTATAGGGAGGTCTTCATTTCACGGACTTGTTCACGTGATGCAACGGCGAGGACTCGACAGCAAGAAACCACTGAAATGCGGGAGCAAAAGAAAACCAACAGTTAGACTCCGATTGAGAAACCTTAAAAAGTTCGCTTTTTCGACGGTAAAATAGAAGTGAAGGCAATGATCAGGAATCGATACAATTAACCCACAGCTCCCATCAGGGACACCAAAGGGAATGAAGCACAGACATAAAACAACTAAACACTAATAGAAACATCAATAGCGGAAAGCCAAAAGGACAGTCACTTTCCCACAGAATGGCAAATCGGCTGTTCAAAACAAAAGAATATATAAGACGATACAATATAAGTCATACACACACTCAAAGACAAACCATTACAAAATTAAACCGCGGCAGAAGAACCGCCTTCTTTTCCTTCTGCTGATTCAAAATGCCCCCACCCATAAGGCTTGCAGAAATAGATTATGCTGCATGGTGATTCTGCACAGAACTTAAGCTAACCAACCAAACATTTGAGTACTGGTAAACTGCTTAGAATGTATACGCCTTCAAAGGCAAGATTGTGTGAGACTGATTGTCCCTAACAGTTTCTTTGGGAGGTATGGTTCGAGATGTCATTTTGTCTCAGTATTGGGTAAAAGTCCCTCAAAATCGGAAGAAGTGTTTACAGGGATAAACCTTATTTTTCTTATTTCTGCTCAAAATATAGATTGAGGGTACTCGTTAGAACCGCATCATTGAGGCGGTTCTAACAAGTACCCATAATTTATATTTTAAAGCAGAAAAAAGAAAAATATCACAAATCTTAAAATGTTTGCTTTTTTGACGATAAATAGAAGTGAAGGCAATGATCAGGAATCGATACAATTAACCCACAGCTCCCATCAGAGACACCAAAGGGAATGAAGCACAGACATTAAACAACTAGACCCTAATTGAAACATCAATAGTGGAAAGCCAAAAGGACAGTCACTTTCCAACAGAATAGCCAATCGGCTGTCCAAAACAACATAATATGAGCGATACACACGATATAATATAAGCGATACACACACTTCAAAGACAAACCATTACAAAAAAAAAACGCGACAGAAGAACCGCCTTGGAGCGGTCAGTGAAAAGAATTCCCCTGGGAGTGGGGTGATGGGGGGGGGGGGGGCTTAAATCGATTTTACTTGGCCACGACCCTCGCCCTTATTTCAGTCACGATTTAGACAAATAATTTGTTCAGTCCGCATGAAGTTTACAATGTATCTATAAAGGCGCGTTTTCGTAAGGGTTACTTTTTTGGTGAAAAACTTTTGGAGCAGAAATTTTCCTATGTATACTTCACACATAGGCTGTTGATTCTCGTTAAGAACCGCCTTATTTTCTAACGTGTACCCACAACCTATGTCTTTGTTCATGCTCATTAGAACCGCCTAATTGCGTTGGTTTTTACGTGTTCCCACAACCTACTCGCATTTCTTAGAGCAGAAATAAGAAAAAAAGTACTGTGTACTCCTCCAATCCCCAGTTTTCTCTACAAAATTTATTTTAAGGGGTGTTCATTTCACGACTTGTAAAAGTGATGGCTTACATCAAGCAAGAACCATAACACTGTCAAAAACAATTCAAACTGAAGGTGCATTAGTCGTTCCCTAATAAAGTTGACGTGAATACATGATTGAAATGACTATTTTCAAAGTCCAAAGTGCCATAGCTACAAAAGAAAGTAAACCGGAATTAAAGTTCTCAATTTCTGTAGAACCTCTCGTGGTGCTTTACCTTCATGCGGAGTTTACGGAAAATATCTCAAAACCGTTCCCTGTTTACAGAGTAGATACAAATAGAGGATATTTGATTTTTTTCAGTGTAAGATCGAATTTTATTTCATCGAATGAACACCAAGACCAGTATTTTTACGCCTGGCGTAGCCACAAGTGAAACTTCCAGTTTTGGTGTTCATGAGTGAAATAAAATTTGATCTTACACTGAAAAAAAATTTCTGTTTCTTACAAGCTTCAAAACGGCAATATTCAGCTCACCCTCACAGAAAACTAACCTTGTTCCTGGTCGATTCGCGTTAATTTAATTGTGTCCAACGTATTTATTGGGCATAATATTGTGTATAAACTGAATGTTTGCACATGATAAATAGCCTGGGATGGCATTTTTATGAATGGTTACTGACATAATTGAGAGATTAGTTTCCTAAAGAAGGTGCGGACAGATCAAACGTTGTGCGACAAAATTCGTGACATCAGCGTCGAAAATGACGTCATTAACGTCCTCGTGACGTGTGAACGGTTTAGCGTAAATTCTAACACAGTTCATTACTTTTCAATGATCACTGACCACAGAATTAGATTTGGAGAACAAAGTAATCCCAAACAGTGAAAAAAATTGATATCAGTCACTGTTTGAAACAGTGGCAATATCGTTTTCGATTTCACTGAGAAATCTCTATATTTCATTGAAAAGCATTTAAGAAATATGTCACAGAAACCGTTACTTTCAATGTTCAAAGAGCCATAACTTAAAACGTAGCTAAGCAAGCCTTATGGTTCTTGTGCTCTCTCTGTCGTTTATGTTGCTTTTTTAAATTTTGCAAAGTAGAAGTAAAACAAAGATCAGGAATTGATACAATTAACTTACTCCATCCATAAAAGACACCAAAGGGAAAGAAATACAAACATTAAGCGACCAGACCATAATGGAAACCTAAACAAAGGAAGGCCATATGGACAGTTACTTTCCCACAAAATGGCCATATGGCCATCCAAAATTAAAAGACACAAGTGATACACACAGTAAGTAACAAACAACAACATAAATAAATCGCCACAGAAGAGCCGCCTTGGAACGGTCAGTGGAAGATTTCCACTGGGGGGGCTTCAATCGATTTTACGTGGCCACAATCCTCGCCCTTACTTCCGTCGCGATTTAGACAAACAATTTGTTCAGTCCGCATGAAGGCCTCCCAACTCATCAGTGCAACATCTCCGTGAACACAGAAATCAAAGAACCACAGAGGTGAGACAACGGTGAGGACTCGACAGCAAGAAACCACTGAAATGCTGGAGCAAAAGAATACCAACAGTTAGACTCCTATGAGCCCGACCAGAGACAGAGCATCAGGCACCAACCAACATTATCTCTTTAATTTTCAATAAGCCTTTACGTTGGAGCCGTCATAGAATCTGAGGCCTGACCCACCGGCGTGCAATTAAAGAGGGAAGCAAAGTTGCCAACCGTGATTGGGTTAACCACTATGCATGCATGTCGTATAACATCCATGTTGTACCCAATCTTTTTATATCGAAGAATGATTTTACGAAATTGGGTGCTGAAGTCATTGCGGTTATATATTTTTCTGAATTTATATACTAAGTCACCATAAAATTCGGGTTCCGATAGACCTTGTTGCAGAAGAGATTTAAGTCCAATATTGAATTTTGAAATTAAATCAGAATGGCGTCTATAAAATTTTGAAAAGGCTTTGCGTAGTTTATGGTACCGATAACCCTGATTAAGAAGTTTAGCCGTTAATAATTTATTACGAGTGTTGAAGTCAGTTACATGACTACACACTCTAGCAAATCGAATTAATTGCGAAATATAAACGCTATAGGATTGCGCACGAGGAACATCACCATCCAAAAAAGGAAAATTTACAATCTCAAAATCAAAGTCATCGCGTTTATCATAAATTTTGCACGAAACAAATCCATCTACAATAGATAGATGTAAATCCAAAAACGGGGCCTCGGTATCAGAAGAATTTGCTTTATTTAACTGAAGTTCTAGGGGGTAAATCTGACTGATCAAACCATCAAAATAGGTATTATCAATATTTAATAAATCATCTAAATATCTAGAAGTAGAGCTAAAAGCTTCAATAATTTCAGATTGGTTATCAATGGAAAGCGACAAAATGAAGTCTCTTTCATAACAATACAAGAACAGATCAGCCACAAGAGGTGCGCAATTAGTACCCATCGGAATACCCACAATTTGTCTAAATAACTTAGTACCGAATCTAATATAAATATTGTCAAGTAGAAAGGTGAGGGCATCACACACTTTCTGACATGACCAAAGTGTATAATTCTTATGCTCTTTAGAAGTGAAAAATGCATTTCTGACATTACATGCAAGATAGAGAGAATCTTCTCTGTGAAAAGCCCATTCAATTAAATCATTAAGCTTTTCTTTTATAAGACTATGAGGAAGTGTAGTGTAAAGAGTGGAAAAATCGTAGGTAGACAGACTAGAAGCACGAAACTGTCTAGATTTCAATTTATTTAAAACCTCATTCGAATTTTTTATAGACCAAAACAGATTTCTTCCTGATCTTTCAAAGACTTTATCACAATATTTAATTACATGCGTTTTAATAGCAGTAAGACAGGAAGTTAATAATTTAGAAAGTTCAGTGGTAGTGCAAGAACTAGAATTTGCAATAAACCGTGCTTTGTAAGGTTTTTTATGAAGTTTTGGTAACCAGTATAGCGTAGGAAGCTTGTCTTGGCCTTCGTTAACACACACAGCAAACTTGGTGGCTGAAAGACAAACATGTTTATCTACTATAGCTCTCTCTTCAGCCTTTGGCTGAAGTTCATAGGACTTAGTACCACCAAGCTCCTGCTTAAGCGTGTTAACATAGTGGAGCCGTCACACAACGACGACGTTGTTAGCGGCCTTGTCTGCAGGGGCCAAAACAAACTTCTTATGAAATTCTTGAATACCTAGTTTAAGATAACGTAAAGACGTCTTGGGCTTAGGAGGTAATAAGTTAGTATTTTGAGAATAGAAAGAAATGCGTTTATTCACTAGTCTTAAAATGCTAAGTTTCCAGTCCTTTAGGGCTTTATACTCAACATACTCTCGCTTACACCATCGATTACCGAATTCATTCAAGGATGCAGCGATTTCATCTCTACATTTACTGAAATCAATTTTAGAAGGAAACCGATATTTCGGTCCTTTAGAAATTATATTCCTTATCCTAGAATCAGGAATAATTTTCAAATTGCCAGTAATTACATGACCAGCAGCAGGATAGCAATACTTGGAGTTTTTACAATCACATGAATCAGGAGTATTAGTATCAATATCAAGATCTGAAACAAGTTTATTGAAATTAAAAATGATAGATCTAACAGGTTTGTTCTATTTATAGCAAATTATAGGTGTTTCAGTATTTTGAAAATAAGCAGGAATGGAATAAAGCACCGATCTCTCACGGAAAATACTGGGCAAATCTATAAAATCCATACCCTTATTAATGAAGGATATTTTGAAGAAATGACGTTTATGATTAATTTCAGAATCAATGTAAGGACGGAGAGTATGCTGAGTATAGCCTCTAGTTAAGAGAGCCGCATCATATAACTGATGAGAACTATCGTAGAATTTATTCGCCTCGGTGTCCAGAAGACGTAAAACAGAAACGGGTAATGAACTTAAAAATGAAAGCATAGAGTGGCGTCCATGATTTAATAATATAATTGACAGTCACTTCAGTCTAGTATTGTTTCGTTTAAACGCACGTGATTTACGTTTAAAGTTACCATTTTTCCTACCGGCCCCGATAGCTCAGTTGGTAGAGTGTCCGCTCCGGGGAACGGGAGGTCTCGGGTTCGATCCCGGGCCGCGACATACCAAAGTCGTTAAAAATGGTACTAGCTGCTCTTCGTTTGGCACTCAGATTTACGGGGTAGAGCTAGGACTGGTCGATCCAGTGTCAGGATAATGTGACTGGGTGTGGTATCATGTAATGTGTCTGGGACATGATACTTCAGTGAGGCAGCACTATAAACGTGAGCATTGAGCTCCCTGTCGCAACCAGACACCGTCGTGATATGACTGAAACATTGTTGAAAGCGACGTTAAACCCGAATTCACACACACACACACACAATACCATTTTTCCTGGTGCCGTGAGATCTAGTTCTGCGTTTTCGACATTCCAGGAGTGAGAAAATATCAAAGTCCGGCATTCTGGAAATATTACCCTCATGATAAATGTTGTCATTAAATCCCAGTGGAAAAGGTGTCTGTAAAAATTTAATCCATTTCAGTTCAGCTTCATGTCTTTTGATTATTTTGAATCTAGATGTAGAATTTGCATCGGAATAAAGTTTTTCCACTGGTTGTATAATAATGTTATTTACAGAATGACCTGTACGTCGAAAGTGACGGTACAAGAAAGTGTCAGTTTTCTTAGGCTTACTCATTCTACGATAATGCTCGTTCAATCTAGTTTTAAGCATGCGGTTAGTTTGACCGACGTACTGCATATTACAGTTTGCAGCACGTCAAGTAATTAGATAAATTAAATCTGTAGACTGGCTTTAAGAGAATCTTCAAACTGTTTTTGTGACTCGAACATTTTATTGGCCGAACCCTGTATGGGTTACAAAAATAAAATTGACTCCAATTACACAGAACAAGTATAACACGGATCTGTTAATTGAACTGTGTATTTTCTTTCTTCTCTGGCAGTTCAGCAAGAAAACGATTTGCACATTACATTTTAACTGAGAGCATTTTAAGTTTTTGCACAGACCTTTTTAGACTGTGTGAAAAAAGTAAGATTGGCTCTGATTATTTTACATACAATATTAAAAGATGATTTAACGGATCTCATAGATCACTAAAAGTAAAAGAGACTCCAATTACGCAAAACAAGTTTTTACAAGAAGTTTTACATGATCTACAAATAAAACTGTTTATTTTCTTTCCTATCAGCTCAGCAAGGAAAGGATTTGCACATCACAGTTTTATTGAGTGCATTTAAAGCTTCTGCATAAACCTTTTCAGACCTCGTAAAAAGTCAGATTGGCTCTGATTATTTTAAGTACAATATTAAAATGTGATTTAACGGCTATTATAAGGGTGTATAAGAAACGTGGTGGACTCTTTGTATTGGAAATTGTGTTTCAAACTTGCCAACTTGTACATTTTGTTGTGCCCTGACATTGGAAGCAATACACAGTCAATATGCTAACTTAGAAGGTGTTTTATTGATATTAGCACTTTAATCATAAAAATATATATTAAGCTGTCCACTAGATATCGTTTTGTTATGATTCCCATTTGTTTCAAATGAAGTTTATAACAGTTTATTGAAAAGGGCAGAAAACAAATTATAAGGGTGCATAAGGAACATAGTGGACTCTTTGTATTGGAAGATGTGTTTCAAACTTAACAATTTGTACATTTTTCTATGCCCTGACTTTGGAAGCAATACATACTCAATATGTTAACGTGGAAGATTTATAATTGCTTTAAGCACTTAAGTCACAAATATACATGTATGTATTAAGCTATCCCCTAGATATCGTTTTATTATGTTAAACTTTCTCATATATTTCAAATGAAGTTGAAAAGGACAGAAAACATATTTAATTTTATAATGTTGTCATTACGAAAACACGGCTATACACATTACCGCCGAAAAAGCAAAAGATAAAAGATAAAAATGGTGATATTTTTCTTATTTCTAATCAAATAGAGATTGCGGGTACTCATTAGAACCGCCTCATAACCGCCCTATCGAGGCGGTTCTATCGGTTTTCATAATCTATATTTGAGAGCATAAATAAGAAAAATAATGTTTACCCCTGTAAACCCCTGTTTTACTATATGTAGAGGGCCTTCATGCGCACTGAATAAGTTATTTGTCTAAATTGCGACGGAAATAAGGGCGAGGATTGTGGCCACGTAAAATCGATTTAAGCCCCGTGGAATTCGTTTCACTGACCGTTGGCGTTTCTTCTTTCGCGGTTTATTTTTGTTATGGTTTGTCTTTGAGTGTGTGTGTCGCTTATGTTATTTTGTTTTGGATAGCCATATTGGCCATGTCTGGAAAAGTAACTGTCCTTTTGGCTTTTCGCTATTGATGTTTCCATTAGGGTCTAGTTGTTTAATGTCTGTGCTTCTTTCCCTTTGGTGTCTCTGATGGGAGCTGTGGATCAACTGTATCGATTCCTAATCATTCTTCACTTTTATTCCTAATTCTTCACTTTTTCAAGGGGATCAAAATTATATAGGCGCGTTTTTGTGATGGTTTCTTGACTGTAAAAATTACGGAAGAGCATTAGGGTCAGGTATACTTTTATTTCTTTTGAAAGGCATCTCGAAATTTCGACTTTGTATCTCGAGATTTCGGCATAGTATCTCGAAAGATGGACTTACGTAGTATGACCCATTTTCATTCTTATTAATGTTTCATTGCTCTTAAAGGAACTCATTTTTTTATTTTTATTTGCATTCACTGCAGCTGGTGTTGTGCCGTGTGGCGGCCTTAAAACGTCTCCCCGTTCATCAACCATAGTGCAGTTTATATTTTACTTTTGGTCCTTTGAGATCAGCGAGAATGTTCTGAGAAATCAGAAATAAATTATTGGTTTAGACTCATATTCTAGACAGGCTTTTAATTATTTGGACCCCATTTTGATTTATATCAGTCTTTGAATCGACTGCCTATTCGAAATTTGCAAAATTGCAGTATGTTTCCTATGGCTTTCTTTGCCGGATCATTATAGGGTCACTGATGAGGCTTTATTAGCCGAAACTACGTAGTATGACCCATTTTCATTCTTATTAATGTTTTCATTGCTCTTAAAGGAACTCATTTTTTATTTTTATTTACTATCTCGACTTAGTATTTCGACATTTTGACTGACTATCTCGAAATTACAACTCATTAACTCGAACTTTTGACTTATTAACCCGACATTTCGACTTGCATGTACTATCTCGAAATTTCGATTAGATAACGGGACTTTCCGACTTTGTATCTCGAAATAGCGACTTTCATGTGGCGTCATGAGTATCAAAGATCAAAATCGCTTCTTTACCTTGAACTAAGATCACTAAGAAACAAACTATTTAGGGAATAACTGTATTCAAAGTTGTCATTTGGGGAGGTAAATCGGCGGTTTTACGGTCGGAAATTTCTTTTACGGCGACGCATCAGCGGAGCCGTAAAACGGAATTTGCGACCGTAAAACCGACTATTTACCTTCCCAAATGACATTTTCCAATACAGTTATCCCCATTCTGATGCACTTATTCACTTGTTTTGTTTTAAAAATGCTGTTTTTGTCCAAACAGGCAAGTATAGTGAGCTGCATAAAACCAAATACCAACCAATGTAAAGTGACGTTACATGATGACGTCGGGTTTCCGTCAGTATATCGTAGAAATACTGTCGCAAATTTTTTACGTTATCCAATCAGACGTCGCGTTATATATGCGAGTGCATTAGAATATCAATTAAATACTACTGGGTCAATTGAAGTCACTTTTATGCAGAACTGTGTATCATCTGTGACTTCACCGTTTGCTACTCATCAAGCTATTGTTAGGATCAACACATGGTAGTAAAATAAAAGTGAAGGCAGTGATCAGGAATCTGTACAATTAACCCACAGCTCCCATCAGAGACACCAAAGGGAAAGAAGCACAACCATGAAACATCTCGACCCTTGTGGAAACATCTATATCGGAAAGCCAAAAACTCATTGCCAAATAAAAGGCAATTTTGCCAATCGATGGTGCTTTCAGGTGATTTTTGGCCATATTTCATGCTGAAAACAGACCCTTTCATCACCCACTTATAAAATATAACCTATAAAAACAGCCTCTCTATGTCATACAGTCATCTTCAGCAAGGAAAGGAATCGGAATATTCCGATACTTTTTTGATGATGGGAGAAAGAAAAAGGAAAATATCGGAACAAATATCACTTTTAATACTCTGAAAGACAACAATATAGAACTACAAAAATTTTTCCTTCGGAATATTCCGATATTAAGAAACCTAGCTTTTCTATACTTAAGTTCAAGTGATTTGGTTCAGGATCTGGTATCGGAACATTCCGATGAAGTGCACAGCAAAGCTTCATCATCGGATGGTTCTGATTCCAGGCATCTGATCATCAACAAACCTAACTATGGAACAGCATGGAATTTTTATACACATTTTCATGTTGTTCAAATCTGGTATCGGAACATTCCGATGATGTGGGCTGCACAGCTTTCATCATCGGAAGGTTCTGATACTAGGAATCTGACCACCAACAATCTATTCTACAAAATCTTCTCCTTCGGAATATTCCGATATTAAGAAACCTGGCTTTTCTATACTTAAGTTCAAGTGGTTTGGTTCAGGATCTGGTATCGGAACATTCCGATGATGTGCACAGCAAAGCTTTCTGGATCTAGTATCGGAACATTCCGATGATGTGGGCTGCATAGCCTTCACCAGGTTCACAATCCAGGGATCTGATCATCCACTGCCTAAATATGGAACAGCATGGTATGTTTATACACATTTTCATGTGGTTCAAAATCTGGTATCGGAACATTCCGAAGATGTGGGCTGCATAGCCTTCATCATCGGAAGGTTCCGATACCAGGAATCTGCCCACCAACAATCAATTTTACAAAATCTTCTCCATCGGAATATTCCGATATTAAGAAACCTGGCTTTTCTAATATGTATGTTCCAGTGGTTTGGTTCAGGATCTGGTATCGGAACATTCCGATGGTGCACAGCAAAGCTACATCATTGGAAGGTTCAGATTCCAGGGATCTGATCATCAACTGCCTAAATATGGAACAGCATGGTATGTTTACACACAATTTCATGTGGTTCAAAATCTGGTATCGGAACATTCCGATGATGTGGGCTGCACAGCTTTCATCATCGGAAGGTTCCGATACCAGGAATCTGACCACCAACAATCTATTCTACAAAATCTTCTTCTTCGGAATATTCCGATATTAAGTAACTTAGCTTTTCTATACTTAAGTTCAGTGGTTTGGTTCAGGATCTGGTATCGGAACGTTCCGATGAAGTGCACAGCAAAGCTTTCAGGATCTGGTATCGGAACATTCCGATGATGTGGGCTGCACATCGATGACCCAATATCGAACTTGACCTAGATTTCATAGAGGCAAACATTCTGAGCAAGTTTCATTAAGATTGGGTCAAAACTGTGACCTCTAGAGTGTTAACAAACAAACTGTTGACAACAAATGACGGACGACGACGGACACTGGAAACAGGGTGATGACAATAGCTCACTCTTTGGCTCAGGTGAGCTAAAAAGAGTTATTCCGACAAGTCAGTGATAGTTACGTGGACTTTAGCATTGAAGAGCTTTTCTGCTGAAAACTCTGCCTTGTCAATCTTATCTGCGAGATCTCTACAAATGAATCATCAATGTATCCGTGAGGGATAGGAGTTTTGGCTATAACAAAGTTTTTTGTCAGGGGAAATAATTCAAATGCCATGGCAGCAAGAATTGCCCATTTTCTCTTTTGATCTTTCCGAAACGAAATGAAAGATGATGAAAGAGAACAGGTTATATTGTCAAGGGAGATAATTCAAATACCATGGCACCCAGAATCCAGAATTGCCATTTTTCTCTTTTGATCTTTCCAAAACAAAACGAAAGATGATGAAAGAGAACAAGAGGACCATGGTGGTAGATGATTCAATATCCCTCCCCTACACTAAGATATTTGAATATTTACCTATAACTTAATATTGAAGTTTCCCTGGAAGATTGCTGTAAGACTTTGTAAAAACTTATTGTTCAAGAATTTAGCCAAAGGGACTAAATAAGAGATCAGCTAGGTGAAGCTGTATACCAAATATCAGATTACAGACAAGATGATTTTTAAAGGTTTCCCTGTACAAGTATATGCAAAAGAAATGGACCCCGTGATTGGACCATTTTTGGCCTCAGGGCTATAAATTGAACAGGACGATAAAATGAACAATCTTGGCAGAGGTCCTATAGACAAAGTTACATGCCATTTATCAATGCTGGTTTCAGATCAGAAGATTTTTTAAAAAAAAAAACCCTAGCTATTGGCCTGTGTTAAACATATGAGTAAAACATATTGGGTCGGTTTTGGCCCCAGGGCTAAAAAATGAACAACCTTGGGAGATGTCCACTAGTTGAAGCTCGATACCAAATATCAAACCTTGGGAGAAGTCCATTAGCTGAAGCTAGATATCAAATTTCAAACCTTGCGAGCAGGACATAACTCTATAACTAGAATACTGTCGATGGCGTGCCATCGCAAATCCCCACGCTTTCTACAGAGGGGCCAAGTACCAAAAAGCCTTCACCCTGGGCCCTAATTTGACCCCAGGGTCAAAATATTACCTGTATTATATTCTACTAATTATGCCCTTCAATTTGATATGCCACATGACTATGTTCCAAAAAACTTAAATTTTGACCCTTTGACCCATCCCCAAGGGCCCCAATCTGACCCCAGGGTCAAAATTTTACTTGTATTGTATTCTACTAATCACCCTCTTCAATTGATACTCCATATGACTATATTCGGTAAAATTTGAATTTTGATCCCCTGACCCCCCCCCCACCCAAAGGCCGACCCCTTGGGCATGACCCAGGGGTCGCAGCCAAAATCCTGTTCAATACGTGTTACATATAACATTAATCATTACTTATGCTTGTTCATTTTTTTCGTTTCAAAATCTATAAAATTGACTTTGAAATTGAATTTAATTGATATTTGACCTTTTGACCCCTCCCTAAGGCCCCTGGGGGCTGGGCCAAAAATAAATGTGACTTGGCCAGTTTTCAACCTCATCTGAGTTTTTTTCTCTAGCCACCTTACATTAAGTTTCAGAAAAATCCGATCAAAACTGAAGGGGTTACGGTGATGACAAGGTCAAAAATCGTCATTTTCAGCAATCAAAGGGAGGTAACTCTATGATTAATAGGCAGACTTTGCCGGTATTTAAACTCATCTAAGGTTTTATCCCCAGCCACCATACATATAAGTTTCAGAATGATCCAATCAAAGCTGAAGGGGCTACCGTGATGACAAGGTCCAAAATAGGCATTTTCAGCAATCAAAGGGATGTAACTCTATGACAAATGGGCTGACTTGGTGGGTTTTTGAGCTCATTTGAGTTTTTTTCCCCAGCCACCTTACATATAAGTTTCAGAAAAATCTGATCAAATCTGAAGGGGCTACAGTGATGACAAGGTCTAAAATAGACATGTTCAGCAATCAAAGGGGCATAACTATGAAAAAAGGGCCGACTTGGCCTGTTTTCGAACTTATTCGAGGTTTTATCCCCAGCCACCTTACATATAAGTTTCAGAAAGATTCAATCAAAACTGAAGGGGCTACGGTGATGACAAGGTAAAAAAAATTGGCATTTTCAGCAATCCAAGGGATGTAACTCTATGATAAATGGGCTGACTTGGCCAGTTTTCGAACTCATCTGAGTTTTTATCCCCAGCCCCCTTACATATAAGTTTCCGAAAAATCCTATCAAAACTGAAGGTGCTACTGTAATGACAAGCATTTTCCCATAGCAAGTCTATGGGACCGTGTGGTTGCCATAACAACCAAAGTTTTAGAGGGATATCGAAAACAAAGTTCATGTCATCAATGCCCCACCAGAGGCATGCTACAGATAAGAAACTGAGATCAGCCTGCATGCTGCAGAGATATAGCTGCTCAAAAGTGTGGACAGACGAGGGAGGATCCACTATACTATAAGCTCCCCTGGAGCCTTCCGCCCAGGTGAGCTAAAAATACAAAAACACTGACTTTTTCAAAGGGCCATAACTCTTGACACTATTGTAGCTAGAGTCACATAACTTGCCATGAAATTGTTTATTGATGAAGTAATTTTATGTGTAAAATTTGAAGATAATGAGCTCCACAGTTTGTACTTTGTTTGTTTGTTTGATTTGATGTTTAACGTCCCCATCCCCATCAACACTATATAGGTCATTTTGGAGATGTTCCTTTCGATTTTGTGGGACTTTTACCCAACAATGAGATGAAATGACATCTCAAGCCTTGTCGCACAATGAATCAATAGGGTTTATAAGCAAGGACAGTCCGACTCGCACCACTTTGCCTGGGCATGCTTAGATCTTCTAAGCAGTTTACCAGTACTCGTATGCGGCCGGATTCAGCTCTGGGTGGAAGCATCATGCAGCCCATTTATTTCTTCAAACCCCGATGGGCAGGGGCCTACAGTTTGGAATTTTATTTGGGAAAAAAAAAACAAGAGGCCCATGGGCCACTACGCTCACCAGAGGTCATGTGGTTTATACCATATACAGGCAAGGTGCCCATCTTGGTCATGTGACAACAATACCACGAATAATGTTTAATTGCCTCACCCCCATTGAGGTTTTTCATGTAATTTGGTTTCAATCAGCACAGCTCTTTTTTTGGAGAAGATAAAAATACTGACTCTGAGCCATCCAAGACAAAGGTCAGTAATGACCTTGACCTTTGGAATTAATAAACTTCCATTCAGCTGATTGTAAATACCATCTCTGATGCCACTAGCTAATATACAATCAGAAAAATCCAGTGTTTTGCCATTTTTCCATATTCTAAGTGATCAAAGTTGACCTTGACGTAAAACAGGTCAAGGTCAACCAAAGGTCACCAATTGAACAAACTTGGTGGGGCCAGAGTCCCTGATGCTGCATACCAAGTTTCAAGATCATCGGCCATTCGGTTCTTGAAAAGAAGATTTTTAAAGATTTTTACCATATATGGGCATGGTGGCCATATTGGTCATGTGACCCAGTCCTAACAAACAATCTTTCTTTCCCTCATTCCAAAGAGGCTCCACATGTAATTTGGTTTCAATTGGCCAAGTAGTTTAAGTGTAGAAGATAAAAATACTGAATCTGAGCCGTCCTGGACAAAGGTTGGTAAATGACCTTGACCTTTGGAAATGATAAACTTCCATTCAGCTGATTGTAAATACCATTTCTGATGCCACTAGCTAATATACAATCATAAAAAGCCACTGTTTTGCCATTTTTCCATACAAATGTCTAAGTGACCAAATTTGACCTTGACGTAAAACAGGTTAAGGTCAACCAAAGGTCATCATTTGAACAAACTTGGTAGAGCCAGAGTCCCTGATGCTGCATACCAAGTTTCAAGATCATCCGCCATTCGGTTCTTGTTAAGAAGATTTTAAAGTTTTATACCATATATGGGCATGGTGGCCATATTGGTCATGTGACCCAGTCCTCACGAACAAACTTTCGTTCCCCGACTCCATAGAGGCTCCACATGTAATTTGGTTCTAAATGGCCAAGTACTTTAAGTGAAGTAAAAGATTAAAATACTGAATCGGAGCCGTCCTAGACAAAGGTCGGTAAATGACCTTGACCTCTGAAACTGATAAACTTCCATTCAGCTGATTGCAAATACCATTTCTGATGCCACTAGCTAACATACAATCAGAAAAATCCACTGTTTTGCCGTTTTTCCATACAAATGTCTAAGTGACCAAATTTGACCTTGACGTAAAACAGGTCAAGGTCAACCAAAGGTCATCATTTGAACAAACTTGGTAGGGCCCGTGTCCCTGATGCTGCATACCAAATTTCAAGATCATCGGCTATTCCGTTCTTGAGAAGAGGATTTTTAAAGGTTATTACCGTATATGGGCATGGCGGCCATATTGGTCATGTGACCCAGTCCTCCTGAACAAACTTTCGTTCCCCTTCCCACAGAGGCTCCACATGCAATTTGGTTTCAATTGGCCAAGTTGTTTCAGAGGAGATATTGTTTGAAAATGTTGACGACGCAGACGCAGACACAGACGACGACGGACCAATGCCTATACTAAAAGCTCCCCCGGAGCCTTCGGCTCTGGTGAGCTAAAATAACATGCGAAAAATATGGATGGACAGACGGACAGAGTGATCACTATATGGCACCCACCAAAATTTTGCAGGGCCCTAATTATACACAATGATGGGTGCAAGTAAAGGCACTTGTTCAGTTTTTGGTAAGAAATCGGCCTCATCCACACATGCCAAGGCCGAATACATTCCTATGTGTAGATAAACTATTTGTAGCCACAAGATAATCATCATTTGAAGTGCTACTTGCAAATGTCCCGCTTGTAGTAAAGTGCAAAACCAATCTATGAAAATAAAAAAAGAACACAGCTGTGAAATATTTTCCAAAAGAGTCCAAAAGATGATGAGCCAGATATGTCTTTTATCTTCTAAAACATAGTGATTATAAACAAGTGTGCATATTCTGTGTACTGTAAATATTCTTCTTTGCTGTTTGCCTGAAAGCAGAAACAAACATGATATAAGTTACTGATTATAAAGTCGCTAAAATGAATGCCCATTTTCAAATGAGCTGGCACTTCTCTTTTTTCTGTGGTATTAGGCCTTTTTTGAAATGCAGGAAATGTGGCATGGCCCTGGCAGACCCCTGATTAGTTTGTATTAGTTTTACGGCTCAAACAACACTATTTTAAATCTTTTGAGCTGGTCAGTTTACACACTTTTCCTGGGCGGGCTTATATGCCATTGATTCCATAGTGGGACCTTAAAAATATCTGAGGGTCACTGACAATGACTAATTGGCCGAAACTAGCTAGTCTGGCCCAAAAACCCGTACACTTGATACATTTAAGTTTTTGGTGTATTCTTTGCTTCCTAATAGAACATATTTCAAAACCCTTGACTTAATCCATCTTATCGTAAGAATACAAGAAAATATAGTTTACTGAGCGAGGATCTTAACCATTTCTGAGATAATAGGCCTTTAATGAAGTGGAGGGGTGGGACATGGAATGGAGGCATCCCAGGGAACGTGCCTGATTGTAAGGATATATATATATATATATATATATATATATATATATATATATATATATGAGAAACAAAGTAAAGCACGATACAGGCAATGAAATAAACAAATGAATTAGCGTACAAAAATCGGTCGCACCGCAACCGGGACTCGAACCACGGATCTCCTGCTTTCCGGGCAGACGTGCTAACCATTACACCACCGCGGCCTTCCGACATTGTACGCCAATTTTAACATTTATAAACCTTTTAACGTCATTAGCGCTATTTAGAGACCTTTCATTTACCGCCATAGGCGACCCTATCATTTTCGGTTCTTTTCTAACCTACGGACGGCGGCCATTTTTATTCTATTTATTTTATTTATTGTTAGATTTACAAATGTTCTACTGTATCGAGTAAATATATGAGAAACAAAGTAAAGCACGATACAGGCAATGAAATAAACAAATGAATTAGCGTACAAAAATCGGTCGCACCGCAACCGGGACTCGAACCACGGATCTCCTGCACGGTCTCTAAATAGCGCTAATGACGTTAAAAGGTTTATAAATGTTAAAATTGGCGTACAATGTCGGAAGGCCGCGGTGGTGTAATGGTTAGCACGTCTGCCCGGAAAGCAGGAGATCCGTGGTTCGAGTCCCGGTTGCGGTGCGACCGATTTTTGTACGCTAATTCATTTGTTTATTTCATTGCCTGTATCGTGCTTTACTTTGTTTCTCATATATTTACTCGATACAGTAGAACATTTGTAAATCTAACAATAAATAAAATAAATAGAATAAAAATGGCCGCCGTCCGTAGGTTAGAAAAGAACCGAAAATGATAGGGTCGCCTATGGCGGTAAATGAAAGGTCTCTAAATAGCGCTAATGACGTTAAAAGGTTTATAAATGTTAAAATTGGCGTACAATGTCGGAAGGCCGCGGTGGTGTAATGGTTAGCACGTCTGCCCGGAAAGCAGGAGATCCGTGGTTCGAGTCCCGGTTGCGGTGCGACCGATTTTTGTACGCTAATTCATTTGTTTATTTATATATATATATATATATATATATTCTGTCTACATGTAGGGATCTGTTGATATTCATGAGCTGTTGCTGCCACTGAAAACGAATGGTCAAAGGGTTAATTCTGTTGTAGTTATCTTTCTTTCTGGCTTATTTATTTCAGGAATCTTACAATATTTTGCATGAATGTTGATATAAGTTAGATATTACTGCTGCAAGAGCTAAGCCTGTCCATGCAAAGTGGTGGCAGCATCTCCAAAATGACCTAATTAGTGTTAACGGGGACATTAAACCTCAATTCCAACAACAAGAGGACCATGATGGTCCTATATCGCTAACCTGAGCTGACAGATTTACATGTGCGCCCCGTGTAAAAACCAGCGGGCCCCAGGGCATGGTCATTTCTTGACCCCTGACTATGCTTTGAACAATCTTTTTAGAGGTCCACCGGTGAAGCTTCATATCAAATATCAAAGACCTGGGCCCTCTGGTTTCCTACGAGAAGATTTATAAAGGTTTTCTCTATATAAGCCAACTGGTGTAAAACCAGTGGGTCCGAATGGAATTCTTTGAACAAATTTGTGAGAGGACCACCTAAAGAACATTTCTGCCAAGTTTGGTCAAAATCTGTTCAGTGGTTTATGAGGATGTTATTTAAAGGCATTGTGGATGGACGGACGGACATATGGATGGACGATGACTATGGAAGGTGGGTCATCACAATAGCTCCCCAGGAGCCTTCAGCTGATGTGAGCTAAAAGCAATCAAACCATATTTCATCTTGCTGTGAAATAGGCCAAGTTCAACCAAGGGTTATCATTTGAACAAACTTGGTATGGCCTGAGTTCCAAGTGTTGCTTAAAGGTCATTGGCTGTATAGTTCTTATGAACATTTATAAGGTTTTCGCTATCTGGCCTAGCAGTTTAAGAGAAGTTACAAAAGTTTGATGATGACATGGATAACGAAGCAGACGACAAAGCACTGCCTATATAGATTCTATAAGCTCCCTCAAAGCCCTAGGCTCCTGTGAGCACAAAATGTGTAGAAAGCCCCTCTAATATATAGCTGTCAATAAGTACCCTCATTGAATATAACCATACAAAATATATAGCCCAAAGTTCCATTATGAAAACATGCCTATAAAACTTTTTACATATCAAAACTTTTGCCACCAAAAGAATTTTTTTTTGATAAACATTCTGATATTTCAGAAAAATAATGTATACCCCCTGTAAACCCTAGTTTTAATATATAAGAGAGGGGTTCATGGGGGGAGGGGGTTTGGGGCAACATTACACACCCTCATTGTTGTGCTGAGTTTGGCATACACAGTAGTATGAGTGTATCAGTGTTGGAGATAATAAGTGTAAACTGTTAAAAAAAGCCTTACTGGTTCTTTTTGTAGTATTCTTCTTTCCAGTTGTTTTCTTTTGACGTTTTCTAACATTTCCAGCTTTACTTCCAGTTTGTCTTTTCTTAATGTGTACCTGAAATTCAAATCATTAGCCAATATAACACCATCTGTGAGATTTTTTTTTTTTTTTGGTTTTGGTTTTACGGCCCTTTCAAGATTATTTCTCTCATATCGAGCCGAGCGTTAATCAGAGGTGGCCGAAAACCAAAGTACCCGGAGAAAAACCACCTGAACTTCAGTTGCAGAACTTGGCGTCTCATATGTGACCCGAGCAAAGCTCAAAGCACAGCAATGAAAGACCTAATGATCAAGAGTCAGCGCTCTTAACCACTAGACCACGGAGGCCCGTAACAATCTGGGAGATATGTTTTGTTTTGTTTTTGTTGTATGGCCCTTTAAGAATAATTAATTTTGTTTGTTTGATTTGATGTTTAACGTCCCCGTCAACACTGTAGAGGTCATTTTGGAGACATTGCTTCCAATTTTGTGGGACTTTTACCCAACAGTAAGATGAATTGACCTCTCCAGCCCTGTCTCCCAATGAAACCAATAGGGTTTAGCATGGACGGTCCGACTCGCACTGCTTTGCTTGGGCAGGCTTAGATCCTCTTAGCGCTTTACAAGTACTCGTGTGCCGTCAGATTTAGCTCTGCGTGGAAGCATTGTGCAGCGCATATATTTCTTCAAGTCCTGATGGGTGGGGGCCGAAGAATAATTAAATAACTAAACACAAGAAAGCATTATGCAATGCCGGTGGGGGTGGGTTGCAGGTGCATGGATCTGAGTCACCATCACAACAATGCCATCACACTGGCTCTGAGTATAAAGATTCCTTTGAATATACTAATGTCAGGATAGTTTCATTTCACAGCTGAAAATGCAAGATTTTTATATAACAGTAACTGATGCCTTTTCCTGGAATATATTTACCCTTATCCTGCTGAATATATTAAATAAGCTAGACCCAATATCAGCTATTGGCCAATCAGACTGTTTGATACATTATATACATTCAATGCACAATACATTCAATTCTCAATCTGCATGACAAAAAACAAGGTAGATCCTGATTTCGAAAGGTCATAACTCCAGTACTTTAGCAAGAGTTATGTTTTTACTTTGTTTTCAGCACCCATCTCATGCTTTCATTTGTGGTAAGATTACTTAAAATATCTGAAAAAGTTGGCAACTAACAGAGCACTCACGGGTACACTTGGTATGAAAAGGCTATTTTCAATATTTACTATGTTCAACTCCAAAAGTATGTTTGCTGGTGTTTGCTGGAGTTTTGGTTTTGGTTTTTGTGTTCTGCAAGTTGTCTTTACATTTGGGCGAAAATTTCTGAACGGTTTTCAACTTACAGAGCAGACAGAGTACATGGTAGAAATAGCTATGTTAGATATTCAAAGGGCAATACCTGGACCAAGTTTGTAAATAAGAGTTATGGTTCATAACTTCTGCACATTGTCTCATGCCCGGGATAATACAATGGTGAGTATGCGTGTGAAGTTTCATGAGGTCTAAGTCAAATACCTTCGAAGCTATATCCAATGTTAAGTTTTTTTTAAATGACAACGACAATGCAGACAGACCGACACTGGAGTGACGACAACTGCTCGAAAGCTTTCCTTTGAAAAACTGACAAGCTAAATAGCAAAATACCAGGTTTGTGTCTTTTTATATCAAGTTTATCAGGCAAGGTTTCGAGAACGCTTGTAGAATCGCGAGGCTTGCCGAGCGATTCTACATGTGTTCTCGAAGCCGATGCTGATACACTTGATATCAAATGACACGAATCTGGTATTTTATTTATCAGTTTATCCCCTTGTACACTCTTAAATTAACAATTTACGATCACATATTGATGGTCCTCAGTGCGTCCCAGCATTCTTGCGGGCGATATATTTAGTATCAGCAGACCCTACCCTCATATGATATTTTTTTCAAGTATTTTTTTTTGTCATTTTTTTCTAGTAACAATGACATTTTTGTCATTTTTCTAGTAGTCCGGTTCATTCATAAAAGTGCAATGTCACGTTGTTGTGATAAAGCTCACTTATCCCGAAATAGCATATCGTTATCAGGTCAATTCGTACTAATGCAATATAAAGAGAGTGACTGATAAAAAGCATTTAGGGGCTAGGCGCCTATACTATCAAAACAGCCCATAAACCTGTCCTGGATGAAATTTCTAGCTCATAAACCCTCAATGTTCTTGCAGACGGACATCCTGATGGGTATATCTTAATGCCCCACCACTATATATAGTGTGATGGGGTATAAACATCATAAAAAATAGGGGTCAGCTCATTTTTCATGTCAAAAATATATAAAATTTCAGAACATTAGCACAACCATTCTTAAGTGTATGCAAGTTGTGCTATCTGCTCATTACTTTTTCTACTTTCTACACCTCTGAACATGCGGGAGTCCATGCTTATAAACCCTGTTGGTTTCATGTCTCCAAAATGACCTATACAGTGTTGACGGGGATGTCAAAACCTCAAATCAATCTGTCAATGAATCAATAACAGCTCTGATCTGTGAATTATTTGCAGAAAGATATATAAGAAATTTTTGATAGATCGGTGAATAAAAGAAAAAAAATAACATTACCTCTGGGATTCGCACTTCCTTGTTCAGCATAGTTTGGATAGCTTCAGGGAGTGGTTCTGCTTCTTCTGCGACAGTTATTTGTTTTGTTTGTTTGGGTAATTTTGGAAGAATCCAGTAATGGGAAGACTTGGAGTATTTTTCCAGATTTTTATAGAATGTTTCCCACCAACTGTAAGTGTGTTCTGAATTCCTGAACATATGCTTTAACTGGCCTATTTGCTTCAAATTTCTTTGCACATCTATTCCCTTGTAATCAGGCTTCAATGGTTTGGGTTGTCCTTTAGGCATGGAATGTAGGAAATTTCCCTCCAAAGGTTTCCATTGTTCATTCCTGTTCCCCCTGTAGTGTGTTATAACTCTATCACCCTGACTTGTAAACTTGTAGTGTAAAGGCTGAGTTTGCTGAGTACACTGGGATATACATGGTTCTAGCCAAGATTTCACATCATACATATTATTCAATGTTTCTGACCCAGGCAATAATTTAATTAAATCATCCAATGTTGAAACATCTGTCACTCTCAACTTCTCTGAGATTCGACTGAATGCAGCATCAACATCCTCATGGGTGTGCCCAACATACAGGAAGGAGAGATGCACCTGCAAAGAATGTAAAGCGACATTTCTTCAACTGCAAAACAACACCAAGGTCATTTTGGAGACGCTGCTTGCAATTTTGTGGGACTTTTACCCAACGTTGAGATGAAATGACATCTCAAGCCCAATGATACCAATAGGGTTTATAAGCAAAGACGGTCTGACTCGCACCGCTTTGCCTGGGCAGGCTTCTATCCACTAAGCAGTTTACCAGTACTCGTTTGCGGGTCAGATTTAGCTCTGCATGGAAGCATCATGCCGCCTATATATTTCTTCAAGCCCCGGTGGGCGGGGGCCCTAACCACTTACGTATAAGACTGCCCTGGAAAAGTGTGGATCGGAAAACTGACTGGCACAAAAATGTTTTTAAAAAGTAGGTCAAACGTCAAGGTCCATGTCACGAGATCAAAAATTATGGTACCACTAAAAAGGTCTTGTGAAAAAAATGCACATGTGAAATATGAAAGCCCTATCATTTACCAATTGAAAGTTATGGACTATGTTAAAGTTTTTAAAAAGTAGGTCAAACATCAAGGTCAAGGTCACATCAAAAATAAGGGTACCACCAGAAAGGTCTTGTGACAAGGAATGGGCATGTGAAATATGAAAGCCCTACCACTTGCCAATCGAAAGTTCTGGCCAATGTTAAAGTTTTCAAAAAGTAGGTCAAATGTCAAGGTCAAGGTCACGAGGTCATAAATTATGGTACCACTAGAAAGGTCTTCACAAGGAAAGCACATGTGAAATATGAAAGCCCTATCGCTTAATCAAACGAAAGTTATGGCCAATGTTTAAGTTTAAAAAAGTCAAGGGGAGATAATTCAGCCAAAAATGCAACAGAGTTATGGCCCTTGGTCAGAATGTAGCCCTTGTGATGGTGAATAAGTGTGTGAAGTTTCATGGGGCTAGGTCAAATACTTTTGAGGTTATGATCAAGGTTAAAGTTTTTGTGATGGACAGATAAACAAACAGACAGATTTCAAGGGGAGATAATTCAGCCAAAATAACAACAGAGTTATGGCCCTTGGTCAGAATGTAGCCCTTGTGATGGTGAATAAGTGTGTGAAGTTTCATGGGGCTAGGTCCAATCCATATGAAGTTATGATCAAGGTTTAAGTTTTTTTGATGGACCGACAAACAGACAGATAGAGCAAATTCTATAGGCCCCCCCACCCCCCCGAATCAACGATTCTTGGGGGCATAAAAACTATTGCACCCAGAGTTGTAGTTCTTGCACATGACACACAGACTCAGCCTTGTGAACAATTGTGCCGGGTACCATCAATATATCTCAAAGGCTACAGGAGTTATGGCCGTCACCAGATAGTCACTCTATTTTATTGGAAAGAGAGATAACTCAAAAGGTATTAGAGTTACATCCATCACATCATCAATGATTCTCAGGTTGGGTCTACAGACTGACGGACGGACAGACGGATGGACAATGCCAGCCTGATTGCTATATACCCCGAACCTATTCAGTCGGGGATAAAAAGTTTTAATTTTCATGTCTGAGTGACCTTGGTCAGAGGACAGGAGTGACAATGATTGTTTGTTTGATCTGTGGTTTAACATTCCCGTCAACACTGAAAAGGTCATTTTGGAGATGTTGCTTCCAATTTTGTGGGTCTTTTACCCGACATTGAGATGAAATGACTTCTAAAGCCCTGCCGCCCAATGAAACCAATAGGGTTTGTCAGCATGGACGGGCCGACTCACACCGCTTTGCCTGGGCAGGCTTATATCCTCTAAGCGGTTTACTAGTACTTGTTTGCGGGTCGGTTTCAGCTCTGCATGGAAGCATCATGCAGCCCATATATTTCTTCAAGCCCCGATGGGCGAAGGCCAAGGAGTGACAATGACCTAAAACTGACTCATCTAGTTTGACCTTGAATACTCATGTAGCTTCATTTACTCATTTAACTAACTGCAACTACCAATTTTCAGATTGTAGGTTGCAATAAAATAGCCTCTGACCAAATTTGACCATGGCCTATATTATAAAATAGGTAAAGGACATTCAAGAGTCATCATTGAACATACTATGATGTGTTTGAGTCCCCAATGCTACATACCAAGTTTCATGGAAATCAGCCCACTGGCACCAGTTTCATATGAAATTTGGTATCAAATGCACTAGAGGTTTCAGAGAAAAACAAGTTTTAATTTTCCAATCTGAATAACTTTGGGACACCTTGAGTAATCATGCAGTTTCATTTACTCCTTTAGCTAAATGAATCTACCAATTTTCTGATCCAAGGTTGCAATAATTTCGGAAAAATACATGGTTTTGATTATTTCCCATACAGAAGCCTGTGTGACCAAATTTGACCATAGCTATAAATAGGTCAAGGTCCTGCAAGCATCATCATTTGAACAAAACTATGTCAGATGGGCTCAAATCCCCAATGCTACAAACCAAGTTTTGTGACAATCACTCCACTGGTTTCCGAGAAGATTTTTGGAGGGCTTTACCTTGGGTATGGCAGCCATCTTGATCACATGTCCTTAAGACCCCACTAGCAAACTTTCATTCCCCAATCCCATGGATACTCTAACTGAAATTTGAATTCAACTGGCTCAGTGATTTCAGCGGATAAGATGTTTGAAAATGTTGGCTGACGCAAGACGACAGACAACAGAGCCTTACCATACAATGAGCTCACCTATAAGTCTTCGACTCAGGTGAGCTACAAAAAAACTCCTTGTCTTTTGTTCCGGTAAGTTAAGATCTTGGCCAGATTCATTACATAGTAGTTCCCTTTTGTTTTGGCTGTTATTAATATCCTAACCTTGAAGGTACTGTTTATGCTAGGCTCTGGAATTTTGATATTTCAGCATCTACTTAAAACTTCAAAATGATGGGTACTTACCTCTTTAAAGATGTTACTTTTTACCAGCAGCTCACAGAAAGAAAGAACAAACTTATTTTTATTCTCTCTCCAACAATTATCAGCCTGGATATAGAGTGTTGATGACAGTACATTCCCCTAAAAAATAAAAAAAAAATACTATAAATTTTGAAGCCATTTTGAGTCTAGAGATGCCATAGTTAAATACAGTTTTCTTTTTTGTTTTCGAATACAGTGTCTGATCATTTTTTCAACTATTTGTGCATTTGTAATATTGCAGACACATTCAAGCTTTTATCTCTAGCTTTCTTATATAAGTTCAGGAAGATCCAAGCAAAACTTAGGGACTTATGATGATGACAACGTCAACAAGAGCAATGACAAAGTTTTTCTAAAAATCACCACAGTGACCCTGACCTTCACCTCGGGATCCTGAAAGTTGAACTTGCTTGAGATATTATCATACCCAACAATTTTGTGAAGTTATATCTAAATCTATCAATAAATGTAGGCACTAGAGCAGTGTAAAATGGTTTCTGAGCGGGCATACCTCCAGGTCCAGATGATGAAATGACATCTCAGGCCGTTGCCCAATGAAATGCATAGGGTTTATAAGCATGGACGGTCTGAGTCGCACTGCTTTGCCTGGGCAGGCTTAGATCCTCTAAGCAGTTTACCAGTACTCTTGTGCGGTCAGATTCAGCTCTGCGTGGAAGCAACATGCAGTCCATTTATTTCTTCAAGCCCCAAAGGGCGGGGGCCGCCTGAGGTTGGTATTGGTGAGTTTCTTTTCGAGTAGCAGGATGGTCAAGTATTTGGCTGAGCCCATTAATCATTATTCAATAATGAAACAGTCTTAACTCTTACCCTGCTGTTCACGACAACCCCTATCTTTGCAAACAGTGTAGATCCAGATCAGATGGCTTCTGGAGAAGTCATCTGATCAGGATCCACACTGTCATTCAGTTTGTGAAGTTGAAGGAAAACATAATATCATGTAATTTGATTGGTTGATAATAAGATATGGGTGTGGCTAATTGAAATATTCAGCAGGATAAGGGTTAAGTCAAATTCAGTTCTAACCATTTTTCAGCTGCACTCAGAGATAAACAAGCCACCACTGACCACCAGTTTTTTAATACATTTTTTAGATATTTTTTCAAGACACAAACTCCGAAACAGATAGCTACACATACTGGTAGTTTGACTATAGATATAAACTGTTGGTTTTTATGGTAACTGGTAAATATATGTACTTTTCCATCCAAAACCTTGTTTGACACTAGAAGCCATTCAGAAATAAATGTCAAACAAACAAAAACCACAGTAAACTGTTGCAGACAAAAGAACATCAAGTATTTTTTCCAAATCTCATGGTTTGAACCTGTTCTCAATCAGCTAGTATCAGCCCCAGTTTATGATAGGAAAGCAAATATAACTAAAAATCTATTTTCATATCATGTTTAATAAAACCTAATCATTGTAAACAATTTTTGTATCAGCTGGTTGTCAGTAGCTTCACAGGCTTGTGACAACCGGCTGTCAGCAGCCTAACAGGCTGGTGACAACTGGTTGTCAGCCGCCAGTTCCAGGTCTGCTTTTTTCATAGTAAGCAATCCACATACGAAATATCGATAATCGAACCCTAGAAAATATAGTTCCTGAGATATGATACATCCTATAGTGCGGCAGGACAGACGAGCAAAGCAAAAGCATATATATGCCCCCACAACTTCTTCGAGATTGGGGGGCATAAATAGACCTGTATAAGATTCTATTTGTCAAGACAGTCTTAGTTCAGAAATTTCAAACTGTGCTCCGATACTTACCAGCTTTTCAGCTGCTTTCTCTAGAGTCTGAAGTAGTATGTTTATCGTCAGGTTTGGATCATGTGGATACTGGTTAAAATCAACGTAGGTATTAAACATGTCCAATCCATGGTTAATTACTCCTGTGATATGAGTCTTTAAGAGATCAGATGGATTGATGACCTGTATTTAAAAAAAATACAAATAATTTTTACAGTACTGTTCATTACAGATATGGTAAATAACCATGTTTCTTTCACATCCTACTGCTTATTATAACATATTTTCCAATATAAAACAGTTTCAAAGTTTTTTATTGGAAGCCTCTGTGGTGTAGTGGTTATGCTTTTCCCCTTTTAAACCAGGGGTTGCAGGATCGATCTCGGGCTTCTCCTGACTTTTGGAGGATTCTTTAAACCGAGGTCCGATCTCCCTATGACCCTAGCTGTTGGTGAGACGTAAAACTCAACACTCACTCACTCAAAGTTTCTTATGAAACGAATATATTAAACCGAAAAAGAATATGTCACACATATGACTGTAGTTCATTGAGGAATGGATGCGTAAATTTGGGCTGATGCTAGGTTTTGTGTATGTTAGTGTATGGTGTTGTTTGTTTGATTTGAAGTTTAACACCCCCGTCAACACTGTAAAGGTCATTTTGGAGACGTTGCTTCAAATTTTTTGGGACATTTACCCAACATTGAGATGAAATGAGTTAAAATGACTTGTCAAGCCCTGCCTCCAATGAAACAATAGGGTTTATAAGGGTGGACGGGCCGAATCACACCGCATTGCCCGGGCATGCTTAGATCCTCTAAGCATTTTACCAGTACTTGTGTGCGGGTCGGTTTCAGCTCTGCGTGGAAGCATCATGCAGCCAATCTATTTCTTCAAGCCCCGATGGGTCGGGGCTTAAGGGCTGATTCTAGGATTGCCACAAATGTTGCCCAATGGAAAAACGTCACCAAAATGTAACCTGCAAACGAGCTATTTCAGACCAAAAACTGACAGTTTTTGGGAGCCTGTGACCTTAAAAAAAACAGTCATTAAAACCTCAGATCACCAGAATCTAATCAAATTTGGTAGACTGTACTTAAAAAAATGTACTGGGTTTGACCAACATTCATCAATTCTTAAATGATATAGGGTACAAATAAGCCAATTTTGGCCCAAAAAGAACAGGTTTCTAGCGCCCTTCACCTTAGAGTGCAGACAAGCAAATTTTTGGGCCAAAATTGAAGGTCAAGGCCACCAAAATCTAATCAAATCTGCGGAATGTTATATTACACCAAGTTAGAATAAAATTAATCAATTTGTTAATTAATCAAATGGCTAATCTTATCTGGTGTTGCGTGCAGTAATTATTTAACGTTGGCCCTAGAAGTGACTTCACCAGTGACATGCGAATGTGCGTGTCATAAAGTCTGACAAACATTATTTAACTGAAGCTAACTGACATAGAATAAACAAAGGATATATGTTATTTCTTGATACATCAAATTCACCAACAGTGAAATGCAAAAAAAATTGTATCTTCACTGTTTGCACTGACGACATCAATTTATATTTCACTGCAAAATCTCTATTTCACTGAAAAGCATGTGACTGTGTTTTATACCAAAAACGAAACTGACCTTTGCTCTTCTTCCAGTGAAGTGAGGTAGACTTGTTTTGGCTGAAAGATAGCAAAACCAAGTGTATTTATATATATATATACCAAAAAATGCCTTCAGAGGAATTTTAAGTTCCCAGCCCTCCCTCCCACACATTGACTGCAACTGACCACACAATACTGGTAAACCACTTAGAAGGACTAAGCTTGCCCAGGCAAAGTGGTGTGAGTCAGACCAACCAATGCATATAAGCTTTATGGTTTTATTGGGCAGCAGGGCTTGCGATGTCATTTCATCTCAATGTCTGGTAAAAGTCCCATAAAATTGGAAGCAACATCTCCAAAATGACCTACAAGGTGTTGACCGGGATGATTGTTTGAATTGAGGTTTTATGTCCCCAACAACACTATTAAGGTCTTTTTGGAGACGTTGCTTCCACTTTTGTGGGACTTTTACCTGACACTGAGATGTAATGGCATCTCAAGCCCTGCTGCCCAATAAAACCAAAAGGGTATATAAATACATGTATGTAGGGATGGTCCTACTCGCACCAATTTGCCTGGGCAGGCTTAAACTTCATTTCAAACAAAAAACATACATGTGTAAATACCGGAGGACCAATGGACCTGAACTGCTCACCTGAGTTCCAAGTGTTTTGTTTGTTTGTTTCATTTGAGGTTTAACATCCCTGTCAACACTGTAAAGGTCGTTTTGGAGACGTTGCTTCCAATTTTGGGGGAATTTTACCCAACATTGAGATGAAATGACTTCTCAAGCCCTGCAGCCCATTGAAACCAATAGGGCTTAAAAGCATGGACGGGCTGACTCGCACCGCTTTGCCTGGCCATGCTTAGATCCTCTAAGCGGACTCTACCAAATTCAAAGGGGCATAACTCCTTATAATCAAATCTGCAGTATGTTGGAGCGATATATTGACTAGAATAAATCAATTTGTTAATGAGTTAATGAGATAGAGTGCAGACCAGCCATTTTTGGCCCAGAATGTGGTGGCCTGTGACCTTGAAAATAAAATCAAGGTCATCATAACCTAATGACTGTTTTTCCCCATCCTAACAATGTAAGTTTGGACAGAATCAATCCATAGGTATGGCTGTAATGAGACGGTCACACCATGATACGATATGTATCGTGATACTTGTCTCACGACACGATACATTTCAGAATCACGATACTACTTTTTTGCTTAAATCACAGAATGAAATTTTTCAAACTGGCTCATGAGTTCATAACCATCTGAGTTCAATCTTGTTAACGAAGCCTCCGTAAGATGCCTCTATTTGTCATAGAAGTGATCAATGTATCTCAGTTACAATTGAGATCCTTGTAATTTGTTATGAAATTGGTCTTGAAATATATTAAAGCTGTAATCTTCTTTGGAAATTGCACTTTTTGGCGTATCGTACGGTATCCAATATTAGCTCCATGATACAATTTGCATATCTTCAGCAAAAGTATCAAGACACGATACGATTTCAACAAATTGTTTCACCCCTATCTATAGGTTTGGGAGATATAGTGCTTCAAACGGGCTACGCCGAAGCAAATTGGGTCCATACCAAAAAGAGTATGTCCCCTTCCCCTGTTTTGGGAGGCCTGTGAATCATGACCCAATGACTGTTCCACCCATCCTAATGATGTAACTATGCAAGCTTGGTCAGAATCCAGGTTTTGTTTGTATTTGTTTGTATTGGAGTTTTACGGCCCAGTCAACACTATTTAGGTCATTTTTGAGCCGGTCAGTTTACCTATCAACACTTTCCTGGGCAGGCCTATACGTAAGCGGTTAACCAGTACAGTGCACATTCTTTCGCCAGAAACTGACAACTGCCCTTCTTGAATCAGCGGAAGAGAGAGAATGACCGTAGAAAAGATTTCATGATCAATCTCCACGAAAGAATGTTGCCGACCCCGGCGGGAGTAGAACCCGCGTCCTCCTGATCACCAGTCAGACGCGCATCCGACTGAGCCACTGAGGCCGGCCGTCAGAATCCAGGTACAAGAGATATAGCGCTTCAAACAGGCTACGCCAACACAAATGGGTTCTGCACCAAAAACAATATGTTCCCCTTCCCAAAGGCAGGGAGGGGGGTGCATAATTTGTCTGATGCAAGTGCCAAGTACTTTTGCTCAAAAACATATTGATGGGACTAATGAGAACTGCCACAATGAGGCAGTTCTCAGAAGCACCCACAATCTTTGCTTGGACTAAAATTAAGAAAGATATCGAAACTTTTCAACCCGAGAAACGATTCTTATAGAGACAATAAAGACACCTTTTTAGTACATATCATAATGCTGCAGGTTGCTGGACTGTCCTTATACAGCATCTGACTGAATCTGGTTGGTACATAATGACTACTTGGTCACCTCCAACGTCAGAATATACGTAATAATCTTTGTCCTTTCAGAAATTTCTAAAGTCGTCTTTTTTTATTTGACCAATCAATGTGTGGCTTCTGTCTTGTTTGTGCTTTAGGATATATATAAAAATCTAAAAATCAAACTCACATTGGTCCATCCCATCTATAATAAGTGAAAGGAACTCCTTTGGTAGAATGCGACTTTGTTCCCTTTTACTGTAGTAATATTTTCTTTCCCACCTGTAACAATAAAGCAATTACAGCACTGTCGGGTTGATTGAATGTACAGTCCAACCTGTGTTAAGCAAGCACCTAAGGGATAACCAAAATGTGCTTGCTTAAGACAGGTGTTTGCTTAATACAGGTGAAATTTAACATTTTTGCCTCTTTTGGGATCTGAATGCCTGTTTGCTTAAGACAGGTTGCTTGCTTAATAGAGGTGGCCACTAAGACAGGTTTTACTGTACCAGGCAATGCTAGGTCTTTTCATTATCCATACATGTATGACTTTATGGCAAGTCTCAACTGCATACGGTACCAATAATGAATTGTCCGACTGTAATATGTTGCCTCACCCAATCAGATCATGCATGTCTAAGTATTGATTGAGGAGTTGTGGATTTAGGTACATTCTGTCTTCTAATTTTCATAAAGGACAATGTTGTGCTTAGGTTGCGCCATAAGTTATGTAAACCAGTCTAAAGCATCACAATGGCAAGAGGCAGACTGAATCATGTTTTTTGGCCTATACCGCCAATCTTAATTTGACTTCTGAGGCACTGTAGAGAGTGTTTTGACAGAATTATAGATCTTCATTCAACTATCTCGGAGAAGCCTCCGTGGTGTAGTGGTTACGCTAGTCGCCTTGTAAACCAGGGGTCGCAGGATCGATCCCGGGCTTCTCCAGACTTTCGGATGAGTCTTTAAACTGAGGTCTCGTCTCTGTATGACCTTAGCTGTTAGTGGGACGTAAAACACTCACTCACTCACTCAACTGTCTGTGTCGCCTAAAACTACTTTACCCATTTTGTACCAGAAACCCCAAAGCGAGTAGTTGGCAAAATCAGATGCTGCAGAATGGGTCTACACTGTTTGCAAAATTGTTAGCCCATTTCAAAATAGTTGTTGAAAAAAACACAACCTGACAACCCTAAATATTGAAATGGACTCCTGCTATATATATATGGCGGGAGATTCTATTTGGTAAAAAGGGGTTTAATTACCACATAAAAGAAGGGAGGGGGCAGCATGTGACAGTCTTTTCAGATTTAAGATAAGGCACAACGAGAACTTGTCTATGGTCATTATCCGCCTTCCATTATGAACGTTTAACAGTGAAAGATTATGTTTATATATATGGGCCTATATATATTCATGAGGTTTTGTAAAGAATTAAATCAGCAAATAAAGATGTTGATCACACATCCCATTTGATTTGGAATTCAATCTTGAGAAAACTGTCACATATATATATACAACTATATATGTATTTTGTTATGGCGAATGTTCACTATTGAAAGCCAGCAGTGTAAATTTAAATGAATGATTGAGGCCTGGGCCTTGCTGTTTCAGGAGATTTTTTTTTACATTTTTCCTATACAAGTCAATGTCAAACCAAGGGGGCCCCAGGGCGGGGGCATTTTTGGCCCCAGGGCTATAATTCAAACAATTTTGATAGAGGTCCACAAGACGATGCTTTATCCCAAATATCAAACACCTGAGCCTTCTGGTTTCAGACAAGAAGATTTTTATTTTTTTTCTGTGTAAGTCTATGTCAAACCAAAGGGCCCCACGGTGGGGGCATTTTTGGCCCCAGTACTATAATTTGAACGATCTTGGTAGAGGTCCACTTGATGAAGCTACACAGCTATCGAAGGCCTTGAGGTTTCAGGAGATTTTTTAAGTTTTCATTAAAAAATCTATTTTTGGCTCCTGTGACCTTGATATGCAATGGACCGGAACCATTTGAATAACTTTGAAAGGGGACCACCTAAGGATCATTCCTATAAAGTTTAGTCAAAATCTGACCAGTGGTTTCGGAGATGTGGTTTGAAGAAATTGTTTACACACGCACAGACGTACGACAGACGACAAGTGATCCCAAAAGCCTTGTCATTACATGACAATGGAAGAACTGTCAATCAATTATTATTTCAACTCTGATTACCATATATCCTATGTGCAGTGTATCAATCTAATGAACTGCTACAAGCATAATATTGCAATAAACTCACATGTTCTGCTTATCGTTACACCCTTACTGATCAGACTGAGCAGTCTTATCATATGTGCTACTTTCTTACTTACATTTGTCTCTGATTGTGTAGCTGTCTTAGTTGTCTAAGCTTGTGTCTGGTTTTGGAACACATTGTTTTTTCTAGCTGTCTTTCCAAGCTGGAACATGTTGTACACTTTGAAAATGTATTTGTCTGAAATAAAAAAAAAGAACAGCAAACTTTAAAAGTTTTCAAAAAAATTTCTCACCGGTACATGTATAATTTTGGAATAATGATTCGTAAAATTAAATTTTTTCTTTTTGTGTCATTTTCGGTCACTCATATTAGTTGCCAAGTGTTGTTAGCAACATGATAATGGCAGACAGAATCCTTTTGAAGTCATTATTAAAGGTGACAAACATTTGTGATGCATTTTTCCATAAAAGGACTGAGTGTGGACATTCAGCTGATTTTTAGTGATTCTATTCTTTTGACTCTTAGTACGTGTATAACCTCACGGTTGAACATTAACTTTTTTAAAACATCCTGTAACTCTTGGGATGCACTGGACCTGATCTAAGTTGAACTGGAACTAAAATCACACTAAAGAGATACTTTAGATGGTTACGTATTTTTGTTATCTAAAAGGTCCTAAAAATTATGACACTTTGTGGACGTATTGCAATTCTCCTAACATTTTAACGAAATAATGTTTCATGATCCAGCACGGAGTCTAGATAAAAGGTGCTGACAGAATGACAAACAGTGTAGACCCTGATCAGTCTGATGTCACATTTACGATTATTGACACGAAAAATCTACATGTTCATTTATAAACCAAAAATATTGAACCAAAAATGTGAATTTAAATGTCATATGATAAATAGAATCTTGCATTCGTGCTCATGTAATATTGAATTAAACTTGTTGAGGAAAAGGGATAAACTGCTCGGCTAAGCCTCCCATTTTCTCCCTTTTTCTCTACAAGTCTAACTAATTCTATAAACATATATATATACATGACCACTCATGTAAGAGTCTCTGTATAAACTAACCCATTAACTCCGCTGCTTCAAGATGGGTAGTTGTCAGTTTCTCGCAAAAGAACGTGCACTGTACTGGATAAAAGCTCGGACTCACAGAGTTATATCCCTTACTCTGCTGAAAATGCTTGTTTCTGACCTTGTCATCACCGTAGCCCCTTCACTTTTAATTGGATCTTCTTGAAACTTACATACAAGTAATTCAGGTTAAAAGCCCGGATGAATTCGAAAACTAGTGATGTCCACCGATTACTCAGGAGTTATGTCCCCTACTTTGCTGAAAATGCTTATTATTGACCTTGTCACCACCGTAGCCCCTTCAGTTTTGACCGGATCTTCTTGAAACTTTAAAATTACAAACAAGTAAGTCAGGGATAAAAGCTTGGATGAGTTCAAAAACCAGCGATGTTGGTAGATTACTTAGGGTGTTATGTCCCCTACTTTGCTGAAAATGCTTATTTTTGACAGTGTTATCACCGTAGCTCAGTTTTGATCTGAACTTACAAACAAGTGAGTGAGTGTTTGAGTTTTATGCCCCACTGACAGCGGGGGCCGCAACCTGCGGATGAAAGTCTTGTTTGAATTAAAATAACGATAAGGTATTCTTTGACATGATACGGGCCTCCGAGGCCCATTGGATAAGAGCGCTGACTCTTAATTATAAGGTCTCTCAACGCTGTGGGTTTGAGCCTCGCTCGGGTCAAATGTGAGACGCCAAGTTCTGCAACAGATGGTCAGGTGGTAATTCTCAGGGTACTCTGGTTTTCGCCCACCTGATTAACGATCAGCTCGATATGAGTGAAATAATCTTGAAAGGGCCATTAAACCAAAATATAGAAAAAAAATCGTTGACATGATGAAAAAAAAATTGATATTTATTAATTTTCTTATCACAAATTAGGTCTTAAACTGGAAGTAATATATATATTTGTCAATGTCACCAAGTTCATTTCTCTTTAATCTGTTAAGATAAAGAAAGGCCTAGAGTTGCATGAGGAAAATATTCAAATCATGAGATAGGAGCATAAAACTTAGATGACTGAAGGACATGGTCTGCCGTAATGGTTTGCCAGTTATTTCTGAATAGTCTCTTTGTCATTTAACCCATTTAGTACCAGAACCCCACCCCCAAACGGATACCCTGACAAACTCTGCAGGCCCAGATCAGACGCCACGCACCTGTTCTGCGGCATGACGGCATCTGTTCAGGGCCTACACTGTTTGCAAAAAATTCAACCATTTACCAATAAATTTTAAATAAACCTGGCATGGCACCCATACATTTTGAAATGGACTGCTATATATATAAGGAGGAAGATTCCATTTGGTACAAAAAGGGTTACGCAAGGTTTTGGATCGAGTAGAATTTGCCAGTTACCTTAAAAAACAACAGTGAGTTGGACTACTAATCATTTAAATGACTAAATCCAATGAACAGAGTTCATGGTAATTTCACGGAAATGCCTCTTGGGTGCTCTCTAGCAAAATTGCTGAAATGGTTTCACTCGAACGTCCTCAGAGCTGAAAAAAAAATATTATCAATAAAATTTTGTTTGGGCCAATTTTTGCGCCAATGGGCCGATTCCAAAAAAATGCGTGATAAGAATTCAATAGATGGTTCCTCTTTTGACCCTTTTACCAAAGTTGCTAAAATGGCTAAGCTTGGCTGAACAAAATGGCTGCCAGAACCAACAATAAAAAAATCTTTGAAAGACATCTATTCCTAGTCAAATAGCCCAAGATGAGTTCTCATATAAAAATTATAGGACCCTCTACCAAAATTGCTGAAAATATATGCAATGGTTGCGGTGGCTTAAAACAGAAAGTTTATAATTTCATAATATTTATTTCAGATTGCTCCATCAAGGCGATATATGCTTCAGACGAGAAATTGGTTGGTAAGTTAGAGTTAAAGCATTACCAAATCAAGCACACCTGAGCTAAATGATCGGTGTGTTTTTTTTTTTTTAGCTCACCAGAGCCGAAGGGGGGAGCTTATAGGATAGACAGTTGACCGTTGTCTGTGTAGTGGTCGTATGTCAGGTGACGTCAGCATTTTCAAACGATATCTCCTTGCCGATTGGACCCAAATTTCATCTGTAGCATCCTTTGGTTGGGGGATTGAAAGTTTGTGTTTTTAGCTCACCAGAGCCTTTAATGGGGAGCTTATACTATAGGCATTGGTCCGTCGGCGTCTGCGTCGTCAACATTTTCAAACAGCATCTCCTGAAACTACTTGGCCAATTGAAACCAAATTACATGTGGAGCCAAATGGCCAATGATCTTGAAACTTGGTATGCAGCATCGGGACTCTACCAAGTTTTTTCAAATGATGACTTGTTTGACCTTGACCGATTTTATGTCCAGGTCAAATTTGGTCACTCTGACATTTGTTTGGAAAAAAGGCAAAATAGTGTATATATCTGATTGCCTGGTAGGCTGTGACATCAAAAATGATATTTGCAGTTAGCTGTCAGATGAGAAGTTTATCATTTCCAAAGGTCAAGGTCATTTACCGAACTTTTTCCTGGATGCCTCAGATTCAGTTATTTTTTTTATCTTTATCTTCTTCTCGACTTAAACTGGTGGGTTGATTGAAACCAATTTTCATGTGGAGTCTTTATGGGTAGGGGGAATGAAATTTGTTTGTAAGGACTAGGTCACCTGACCAATATGACCGCCATGCTCATATATGGTAAAAAACTTCAAGAATTTTCTTCTCAGGAACCAAAAAAGCTGATGCAAAGGAACAAATAAGCAGGGTATTTGTGTAAATACTAAGGCTGACACGATTAATTATATAATCGATTAATCGATCGATAAATTCCCCAAAAATGATTTATATAATATCATTTCTGATTTGCTTTTAATCGATTAGTTTATAGGTACAATTTACTACCCAAAGTTATGCCTGAAATAGCTGGATGTTGCAGACCCCTATGCGGCGTCTCATCTGGGTCTACACTGTTTGCTCAGGCCTGTCTGTTCAAATATACATATGGTATAGTGCAACATATGGTAATAGTCATGCTCAGACAGAAAGCCAGACAGGTAAAATATTGACAAAAACCTTAGCGATTACTAATCGATTATCGATCACAACGACATGACTGATAATCGATTATCTTTCAGCTCCGATTAGCCAGCCCTAGTAAATACCCAATTAAATTTAAAGGATACCCAATTGAAAATTAGTTAATGGCTAACAAAACCCAAATGAAAATCAAAGATACCCAAATCTTACTGACATACTTGCATATAATTCTTATAAATAAATTTGAAACTTTCAGCTACCTGTAGACTTGTACAATAAATAACCTGCACATAGTTGTCATTTTATTTGCTTAAATGAGATGCTTGCATTTTACAATGATGCACAAGTGATGTACACAACAGTTAAAGCAAAAACATTGTGGAGATGCATTTAGGCCTCTGCCAACATGGTCAAGTTGTATACATGGTATTAGTTTAAATGTACATGTACATTATACCCAATTAGTTTCAATAAAGTGGCTAACCAAACATGAGATACCCAGTCATCTCTCCAGATACCCAATTAAAGTTTAATTTAGTGGGTATTACCCAATTCCAATCAAAAGCATATCTGTTCCTCTGCCGATTACCTTGAAATTTGGTATGTAGCATTGAGGGCCCAGGCCCTACCAAATTTGTTTTAATGATGACCTTTAGTTGACCTTGACCTGTTTTACGTCAAGGTCAAATTTGGTCACTTAGACATTTGTATCGAAAAAGGGCAAGGCAGTGGATTTTACTGATTGCATGGTAGCCGGTCACATCAGAAATATTATTTACAATCAGATGAATGGAAGTTACTCATTTCCTAAGGTCAAGGTCATTACTGACCTTTGTCTTGGATGGCTCAGATTCAGTATTTTTGTCTTCTTCTCCAGTAAAAGAGCTGTGCTGATTGCAACCAAATTACATGAAAAGCCTCTATGGGGATGAGGCATTTAAACATTATTTGTGGTATTGTTGTCACATGACCAAGATGGGTGCCTTGCCTGTATATGGTAGAAACAACATGACTTCTGGTGTGCGTAGTGGCCCAAGGGCCTCTTGTTTATGAAATCGGGCTCATTCGTTTGGTTGCTATTGCAACTTAATAGTTTCAATAGACTTACAGTCCCAACCCTAAAACATAGTCAGTATAATTCTTAGATTAAGACCACCTTTGGGCCTGTTCAAAAGTGGTCTTTAAGACCACTTTTGAACAGTCCCAAAGATGGTCCCTGACCAGAGGACATTGTGCGCAGAAAACACAAAGAAAAAATAATTTCATCATTCTAGATTTAGTCTTAATTATAGTCCCGATTCGAAAAAGTTGGGGCTATATTGGTTTGCCTTGTCCTTCTGATTCCGTACTTACATAATTACGTTATTCATGATAACTCAAAAACCCACACAAATGTAAAGCACTATTAGACAATGTGCAGAGCACATGAACCATAACCCTGGATTGCCTACTTATGGAGTAATTGCCCTTTGAACATTGAAAAATGGCTATTTTAACCATGTCCGCTCCATAACTCTTTAAACGTTTGAGGTATTTTCATTAAAGTTCACCCAAATGTAAAGCACTATAAGCTGATGTGCAAAGCGCATGAACAATAACTCTGGATTGCCTACTTTTGGAGCTATTGCCCTTTGAACATTGAAAAATGGCACTTGGAATAAACTCAGTACAGTAATAATTCCTGTCCGTTCCATAACTCTGCTGAAAACAAAAAACATTTTTTCTGGTATTTGAAAATTTCATTTCTGATAGCGCTATAGCGGGGCGGGGCTGTAGTCAGATCCTCTGACAATTCTAGTTCTATGTTGTCTTAATAGCGGAATTTCACTGTATATATTCTTGTTCCTTATAAGATGCATTAAGTGACACCAACTTGGAGGTCCCCCTAGACGTGATGGGGACATGCCCCACCCCATCCACTTAATAAAATGCCATTTATCGCAGAAATCATTCAGCTCCTTACCCCTAAACCATATATATTCTTGCTCCTTAAGATAAGACAAACTCAGAGACACCAATCTGGGGGTCCCCCAGATGTGCCTACACCCTCCACGTCATAAAAGGTCCAGTATCCAGAAACCGTACACATCCCAACCCCTAAACCATATATATATATTGTAGTTCCTTATGATAAGTCGCAGTCAGTGACAACAACCTGGGGGACACCCGGGATGTGCCTGGGCCATGCTCAACCCCCTCCACTTCATTAAAACAGCCCGCATCCATCGGGGCTTGAAGAAATAGATGGGCTGCATGATTGCATGCAGAGCTGAAACTGACCGCACACTAGTACTGGTAAACTGCTTAGAGGATCCGCTTTTTTTAAGCATGAACGGTCCGACTCGCACCGCTTTTCCGGGCAGGCCGAGATCCTCTAAGTGGTTTATCAGTACTCATGTGATGGGTCGGAATCAGCTCTGCCTTGAAGCATCATGCAGCCTGTCTATTTCTTTAGGTCCCGATAGGCGGGGACTGGTAATTCATACATGCATTCTGGAGACAAGGCTATTTCTGAACTAAATTTGACATACAACCTCAATCACTGTTTTGCTTGGTCTTAGTGATGTACACACATGCAATGTTTTATTATGTTTGTAAGAATCACTAAATTGGTTCAGAAACTACAGATGCATGCTTCAATCATCCAAAGCCATCAAAATTCACAAATAAAATCCTCATCAAAACATCATGCCCCACCCCTTCATTGAAGGACATAATTCCATATGATGAGAGTCACTCAAAAAGGTCTTCCATACTTTTCGTCCCAAACAGAGAAAGGGCATCTTTCTGCACTAAAAGCCATATGTCCCTCTACCCTTGTTGGGGGAAATGTCTCTATTATAGATTCATTAAAGTTGGTGATGTATTCCATATTTACTGATATGTAAGTTTTAACAAGTGCAAAGACGTCTTTCTAAGTAATGGATTTTTAAATAGCAATGTCTGCATTTAAGGACACATATTCCATAGTCCCTGAGCTTTTACAGAAAATCTCCAATAATTCTGCTGTCTCAAATCACATTGACATTCAAATGAGAACAAAATGATCATATCGCTATATTAAACCCACAGCCTCCATTAGTGACACCAAAGGCAAAGACACAAACATGAAATGAAACTAGACCCTAATGGAAACATCAAAAGCGGAAAGCCATAAGGACAGTTACTTTCCCACAAAATGACCAATTTGCTATCAAAAACAAAATAATATAAGCGACACACACACAAAAACAAACCATAACAAGATAAACTGCAACAAAAGAACTGCCTGTGGGGCTGAAAGTAAGTCAGGGATAGAAACTAGAAACTTTCTTTCCCACAAAATGACCAATTTGCCATCAAAAACAAAATAATATATGCAACAAACACACACAAAAACAAACCATAACAAGATAGACTGCTACAAAAGAACCGCCTGTGGGGCTGAAAGTAAGCCAGGGATAGAAACTAGAAACTTGGCATCTTTACATGTATGCATGCAATGATGATGACATATTGTATAAGGCCAAAAAAAAAAATAGGTGTGTTTCAGGTTTCAGCTTGAAAAAAATTAGGTGGGGAAGGTCGATTTAATTTTTTTTTTTATCTTAATTTTTTATTTTGTTTATACACTGTATAGAGCATTTCTGCGGAAATAGTAGTAGTAAACACCGAAACGCTCGGAAACTGACCGAATTAGAACAAATAAACCGCACGCAACCGCTCGCGTAGTTCCGAGTCGTTTCCCCCTGCGATTTTTTTACGAGTCGTTTCGCCCCGCGATTTTTTTTTTTTTTTTTTTGGCAATAAAAAATTTAGGGTCGGGCCTAAAACTTAGGTAGGGTCGGGAAACCGGAAACACACCTATTTTTTTTTTTGGCCTAAGAGACAATGAGGTTTTGGACTGGTGATCTTTTATTTGCTGGTTCAGTCCCTGATGCTGTGATAGGATCCCCTCTCCCAACTAAAGCCGAGTTTGTCTGGTGTTGTAACTTGTACAGTATCTTGACAAAATGATGTACCACTTCATAAAAATTTTCCATTTCTTTTTGCAGGTGTCAGTGTTGAAGTACATCTGGGTAATTTAGTATGCCCTGCAAGTGCTAGGCAGGTGCGAGGACTAACATACTCGCATGTGGATTTTCTGGAGAAGTCCTTTCTGCAGTCCTCTGGCCAGATACATCTGCTGGTTGGGCTTCTGACTGAAGAAGTTTCTGTTGAAAGATTGAAGGTTCCAGGTGCAACAGAGGTGGAGGTGCTGGGCGGTAACCACACCAGGGTTGCACTTCAGTCCCTCCATGAGAAAGGATTGCTGAAGTCGCCCTTTGTACGCATGAAAGTGTACAAAGGTCTGACTGACCTGGAGGCCCTGCAGATCGGGACAACCCATAATAGTGTTCTTAAAAAGAGCAGGGAAATGACTTTTATGGAGCAATGCAAACTAATGAGACACCTGAAGCCCGATTCAGAAGATGGAATTGATATCAGGGCCTGGAAGGAAGACATCATGGTGGTCTTCAACAAAAAGGTGAGGCTTGCAACATTTTTTTTATACATAGACCACTGCAACCAATATTGATGAAGGTTTGAAGCATCTACATAGCAGTGAAAGCAAATTGTCAGGCAGAACGAATGACATTGCACTCACACAGAGATACAGGGCCTGACAAATCAAAGTTTAGCCACTTGCCCGTCATAATTAGAATATTCCCTATATATTCTATACATTTTTGGGCAAGTGAAAAAAAATCACTTGCCCAGACATTTGGACTTGTCCCAGGCAGTTAGGCAATGGATTTGTGTGACATTTACCTTATTTTGAAGGGCGTGGGCTTGGTTTTGGCTTGTCTGAACCCTTTCTTGTGAAGAATTGATGAATTTTGATCATACAGTCGAACCTGTATTAAGCAAGCACGTAAGGGATAACCAAAATGTGCTTGCTTAAGACAGGTGAGTGGTTAATACAGGTGAAATTTAACACATAAAATTTGCCTTTTTTGGGAACTGAATGCCTGCTTTCTTAAGACAGGTTGCTTGCTTAATAGAGGTAGCCGCTAAGACAGGTTTTACTGTACATTGTCAAAGTATGATCAAAATTCATGAATTTAAGTTTGTACAACATAATTGACCTTACTCTGGGTCAACCATGGGATGAAGGAACAACAGTTAATTATTTCAAACGGTTAAGGTCCCAGGACTAAGATCAATAGCTGCCATGGTAAAACCCTTCAAAAAGCTTCTCCGAAACCAAATGTCTCCACATACACTCAACACTCAGGGGAGAGGATCAAGAATGTTGGTCCTCTGGTTTTCATGGTCGATTGTGTGGTAAATAGGGCTGGCACATCAGAGCTGAAAAGATAATCGGTTATCATTCCTGTCATTGCGATCAATAATCACTGAAGATTTGGTCATAATTTTACCTGTCCGGCTTCCTGTCTGAGCATGACTCCTACCATATATTGTACTTTGCCATATGTATAAAATTTGAACAGACAAGCCTGAGCAAACCGTGTAGGCCCAGATGAGATGCCGCAGAATGCAGCGTCTCATCTTGGTCTGCACTGTTTGCCACTCATACAGCTAATTAAGGCGCAACTTTGGGTAGTAAATTGAACTTATCAAATAATCGATTGCAACCGAATCAGTAACTATAATCATTTTTCAGAATTTATTAATTGAATAATCCGTTATCTGATTATTCGTGTCAGCCATAGTGTTAAGGTTTGGAGTTGAAGCTAAATGCTATGTGGGAGGATGTAGTTTTCAGTTGAAAACAGGGCCATTATGATCATCATCACAATATCTCTGTCAAGTTCAAACATAGGTCTCTCTCAATTCTTCCTGTATATATGTTTTGGATTCAATTTGCTGATCCCTGAATCGCAAACTCAGTTACTCATTGCAATTCAAGCCATTACACTCAGCAGTATCTTCAATTAGCAAAATTTTTAGCAGTTGGAAAAATTTTGCACATATCATTTGAGCACGATGGTTCATTGCTTGTTTCAGAAAGTGAATGAAGTCTCGAACAACTTCAAAAATCATCTGAAGGTATGCAGAACGTCAAAAGAGCTTTGGGACTTGCTGGTTTTAGTTGACCAGAAATGGACTGATGGTCAGATAAAAAGAGTTAAAGATGGGCCAATACAACAGACGTTCTTTATCAAGTTTTTTCGAGTAGAAGACGAGGAAGAACAGAAAAATCTACTGGGAGTCCTTTTGACAAAAGGGCAGAGAGAGTTTGAAAACAGGGTGTAAGTGAAAATATATCTAAATAAGACCCTTCGCGGGACAGGATAGCTCACCGGAAGTCGTGCTTTGACTCAGTTGCACAAAGGCAAATTTTCAAAACCATAACAGAAACAAAGTCACAAAGAAAGAATCCAGTGCTATACTATATAGTTATATTAAAATCTATCAATAAATGTAGCCACTAGAGGAAAGACAAAGTTTTTCTAAAAATAGCCACAGTGACCTTGACCGGCTCCGGTGAGCTAATGAGTGCATGTATTTGTTAAAAAAAAATTCAAACAAGCCTGTTATTAGGACCAGAGAAAAAAGTTCACCCAAATAGCAGCTGCCAAATAGTAACTTGATGTGAACACTCAGAAACTTAGTTGCGGACCATCCATGCTAATAAACCCTATTGGTTTCATTGGGCGACAGGGCTTGAGATGTCATTTCATCTCAATGTCGAGTAAAAGTCCCACAAAATTTGAAGCAACGTCTCCAAAATGACCTTTACAGTGTTGACGGGGACATTGCATGATGCTTCCACGCAGAGCTGAATCCAGCCCACACACTAGTACTGGTAAACAGCTTAGAGGATCTAAGCCTGTCCAGGAACCGCGGTGCGAGGAGGACCGTCCATGCTAATAAACCCTATTGGTTTCATTGGGCGACAGGGCTTGAGATGTCATTTCATCTCAATGTCGGGTAAAAGTCCCACAAAATTGGAAGCAACGTCTCCAAAATGACCTTTACAGTGTTGACGGGGACGTTAAACCTCAAATCAAACAAAAACAAAACATTAAACCTCAAATCAAACAAACAAAGAAACTTAGTTATCATGACTATTTGCATAAATAGTCAATTTAAAATCAAAAAAGCAATTAAAAATACTGGGCTGCATAACAAAAATCAATCTCAATCGCGGTTTACGCACTCTGGTAAATTTCAGGTACCAGCTATCATCAGTTTTGTCATCTTTAATGGCTGGCCTCAGTAGCTCAGTCGGATGCGCGTCTGACTGGTGATCAGGATGATACGTGTTCGATTATTGCCGGGGTTGAAAACATTCTTTTGTGGAGATTGATCATGAAATCTTTTCTACAGTCATTCTCTCCCTTCTTCCGATTCAAGAAGGGCAGTTGTCAGTTTCTGGTGAAGAATGTGCACTGAACTGGTCAACTGCTTATCAGCCTGCCCAAGATAAGTGTGGATAGGTAAACTGACCGGCTCAAAAATGGCCTAAAATAGTATTGACTTGGATGTTAAACTCCAAACAAATTTTCATGTTTAAATGGATAGTTGGGTCCGCTGTTCTTCTTTTCATCCGTGTTATAGTTTGATATTGATAGAATCTGCAGTTACGCAGTCTTACAAAAAATTGGTTACTGAGTTTGGAACGTTTTGTGAACAGTTTTATATGTGGGTAGGCGATATGCAAAGGAAGCAGTCTCCCAAGAGCAATTTAGCCTATACAAGCAGGATTTAGCTCTGTATCTAAAGTCCTGAGTGGGAATTTGCTCACATGCATGATGTCATATTGTTTACAAATGGTTGGTATGGCTATACCTTCAAAATCCGGAACAGGTTTCTCAGGTATTTGTACCATAAAAACCCAGCCGTGCCAACCATTTGTAAACAATACATCATCATGCATGTGGCTAATACCCGCTCAAGACTTTAGATACATCATAAATTTGCTTCAACCGGTTTAGATCTATGATTTAAACTTCACAGAAATGTTGCCTAGGTGACTCCCTACCAAAAAAGCTAAAACCATTCGGCTCTGATGAACAAGATGGCTCTAACAGCTTAAAATAGAAAAAAAATCTTTAAACGACAACTCCTCCTTTACCCTGGAGCTGATTTCATTCAGACTTCATAGGAATGATGCTTAGGTGACCCCCTACCAAATTGGCTAAGACAGTTCTGCTCCAATGAGCAAAATGGCAGCCAGAGCTAAAAATAGTAAAACATCGTAAATTTGCTTCAAATGCAAACTCCTCATAAACCCTTGGACCAATTTGATTCAGACTTCAGGGGAATGTTGCCTAGCTGACTCAAGACCATATAGCTGGAATCATTCTGCTCTGATTAACAGGATGGCCACCAGAAAAAAGTCTTTAAACGACAACTCCTCCTGTACCCTTGGGCCAGTTTCATACAACCTTCATAGGACTGTTGCTTAGGTGACCCTCTACCAAAATGGCTAAAACGGTTCTGCTCAGATGAACAAAATGGTCACCAGAGCTAAAAATAGAAAATTGTCATAAATTTGAATTAAATGCGAACTCCTGCGAAACTGTTGGGCCAATTGTTTTCAAACTGCACAGAAATGTTACCCAGGTGGCTCCTTACCACTATAGCTTAATTCATTCTGCTCGAATGAACAATTTGGCTGCTGGAGCTAAAATAGAAAATGGAAATTAGCTTCAAACGTGAATTTCTTCAAACCCTTGGCTGGTTTGATTCAATCTACACAAGAATGTTGACTAGGTGACTCCCTACCAGAATAGCTAAAATCGTTCCGCTCTTATGAACAAGATGGCTGTCAGAGTTAAAAGTAGAATGTACTACAGACAGTGACACTCAAGTGAGTGATTTAGGGCCATATGGGCCCTCTCTTGTTAATAGACCTCACCAACATTTGATATTTCTATATGTTTTAAACAGGAGAATGCTCCAACCTGGAAAAAGGAAAGAAACTGAAACTACTGAAATAAACGGAGAGGTATGTCATGTCCTACTTGCACGTTTTGTTGTCTAGAATTTTTAGCTCACCTGACCGAAGGTCATGGTGAGCTTTTGTGACTGAGATGTCCGGCTTCATTGTGTGACGTGCGTCGGGCATGCGTAAACTTTTCTTGTTAACACTCTAAGAAGCCACAGTTTTGATCCAATCATCCTCAAACTTGCTCAGGATGATCATCCTGACTGTATCTCGGTCAAGTTCCAATATGGGTCATTTGGGGTCAAAAAGTAGGTCAGTAGGTCAAACCATAGAAAAACCTTGTTTACACTCAAGAGGTCACAGTTTTCGTCCAATCATCTTCAACCTGGCTCAGAATTATCATCCTGACAATATCTCGGTTGATTTCGAATATTGGTCATGTCAGTTCAAAAATAGCCTTCATATCTGGCAAGTAGGGTCCTTGTGACAAGGGCTTCCCAACCATGCAAAAATTTTGACCTGTGACCTTTAATGTTTTTTGTCGTAACTTTTGAACCTTTTAAGGTACTTGAAATTTGACCTGCGACCTTGACCTTGATCTGTGACCTACTTATTCATAACTTTGGAACCATTTGAGATAGAGCCTTCATATTTGGCATGTATATCCCTTGTGACAATGGCTTCACATCCATACAAAAAGTTTATCCTGTGACCTTGACCTTTGACTTATCATAACTTTTGAACCATTTGAGAAAGAGCCTTCATATTTGGCATATATTTTCCTTCTGACACGGCACCTTGCTGTATTACCTACCATTTCATTGCTACAGTGTGGATCAGGTGAGTGATCCAGGACCATCATGGCCCTCTTGTTAAGTTTTGGGCTCAACACAGCTGATGGCTCCAGGCTTGAAGGATAGGCAGTTGTCCATCATCATGTGACTTTGTCTGACATCAACACTTCCAAACAACATATGTGAAGCCACTGGGCTGATCAAGCCCAAATTTAATCTGTAGCAACCTTGGGAGGGGGGTCGAAAGTTTGTTTTTAAGGAAAATCGGTTCCTTGGTTTGGTTGCTATGGCTACATAGAGTTTCCTTAGATTTGAAAAATAACAAGCTGTAGCAGATTTCTTTTTTTGGGGGGGGGGGGGTTTGGTCTTTACGGCCCTTTCAAGATTATTTCACTCATATCGAGCCGATCGTTAATCATATGTGGGCGAAAACCGGAGTACCCGGAGAAAAACCACCTGACCTTCCGTTGCAGAACTTGGCGTCTCACACGTGACACGAGCAGGGCTCGAACCCACGGCGGTGAGAGACCAAGCTGTAGCAGATATTTCGTAAGAACTTGCATAGAAATGTTCCTTAGGCAATCTTGTACCTGCCATATGATTTTAGGCTTACTGCTTATATTTATTGGTTGCCATGGAAACCAACGTGCCCCTTAATAGAAAAAAAGATTATCTCCTCAGAAACCATAAGCTCTATGAGGCTGAGACTTTATGGAAATGTTCACCTTACTAGCCTTTATGGTTTTTGTGTTTTTATGAAATTTGGTTGTACCACTGTGGCTCACGCTTGCCTGGCAAAGTTATGCAATGGAAGGCCCTGTGTTTTTTTTCTCCGGGTACTAGGGATATTGCCCACATCTGGTTTACAGTCAGCACTAAAAAGTACTACTCCACTGAACTAAATTGTCTCTATGTCTGTTATTGCAGCCACAATTGTCAGTTTATAAATATATTATTACTATTTTACTGTAATGTTTAATCACATTCTACACAGCCTAACAGCTTGGACATATTTTGTTACGTTTGTTTGTATTGGAGTGTAATGGCCCAGTCAACACTATTTAGGTCATTTTTGAAATGGTCAGTATACCTACCCACACTTCCCTGGGCAGGCTTATACGTAAGGGGTTAACATGTACATGTATACCACCAACCAGAGGCGTCAAACTGGGTTTACAAAAAAGGGACTGATATGAAAAACAAGACATATGTTATGGAGTGTGGTGACAATCCAGCCCTCTGCCTGTTCATGAACCTTTTTCGTTTCCATCTAATAGCTCCTTACAGTTTTCAATGGATCAAGCTTAAATTTAAAGTTATATCATGATTTGGAGCAGGGCATATCATTTTGAGATAATTGTCCACCAAATATTAGAAGAGTTATGCATCTTTAGAACTTTCAAGAAATCAAAATCGGCAGTTCATATCCAAATGGTTTTTAACATAAATACCATGGCTGGGTTTTTGGCCCTGTGAGTCAGATCCCATGAACAAACTCTTCCATCCCATAGAGGCTCCACAAATGGGAAATCCAGTAACATTTTGGTATTTTCGGTGGGAATTTTCTGCTTTCAGCATAAATAATAGGACAAATTTTCTGACACTGAACTGTAGTGTTGTTGTTTGTTTGTTTTGAGGTTTAACGTCCCCTTCAACACTGTTATTTTGGAGACGTTGCTTCCAATATTGTGGGACTCTTACCGGACATTGAGATGAAATGACATCAAGTCCTGTCAACCATTGAAACCAATAGGATTTACAAGCATGGACGTTCAAACTCGCACCGCGTTTCATGGACAGGCTTTGATCCTCTAAGCTGTTTACCAGTACTTGTGTAAGGTGTTTCAACAGTAGAGGTATATTGTTTAACAAGAAGTCTCATGTTTTGATTGACGGACTTATTCAACATGACATTAATAGTGTTGGCTTTGCCATTTTGCGCAAAATCAAGACAAAAAAGCCATGCTTTGTTACACTTTATTTGTAGGAAACTGAACATGCTAGTAAAGATGACAGGCTGGAGGGACTACACAAAATCATAGACAACCTGAAGAAAATGAATAATGATTTGAAGGTGAGAGATGATCATGAATGAAAGCATGAATGAAAGAAAATAACGGGAACAGGCTTGGTTAAATAATGTAAACCAGAAACTGAATTATGTGTACCCTAAACAAGTTAGCTGGCAGTACCTTGACTGTAGGACTTTTGAAGGAGTCTTCATTCCAGGGTCTCTTCTCGGTATTACCTGAGCTGTTTGTGGGACAGAAAACACACACACACACCTTGAATGTATAGTGCACCATATGTGACCATTTGGACATTATCATTTTTCATAACTTGCTGTATATCCACCAATGCCCTCCAGTATGGGTAATAAGTTAAAGGAAGTGTCTCCTGACAACCGGTTGTCAGGAGCATTTTTGCTATGTAAAATGCTCCTGACAACCGGTTGTCAGGAGCATTTTTGCTATCAAAAATGCTCCTGACAACCAGCAATATTTTTCCAATAAAAACCTATGATATTAGTATTATTTTAGTTACCCTTTTAGTATTTCATGGTTATTGATACATGTTCAATGCTTTATTTGTCATTTTTTAGTATTCAAACAAACTTAACTCATGTAATTTTCATTTTTTTTTTTGTTTTTGGAATAAATTCCAAGAATTGAATCAATCAAATTCTGGCCTATTGTTTTTGTAATTGCAATTCTGTTGAACTTCAGACCAGGGTATGTCAGTCTGAATTTATTTGACATGATTTGAAAATAGATTTTAAAGTTATATTTGCTATCCTATCACAAACTGGGGCTGATGCTAGCTGATTGAGAACAGGTTCAAACCTTGAGACATGGAAAACATACTTTCTGTTCTGAAGGATATGGTCTTCAGTCTGCAACAGTTTACTGTGGTTTTTGTTTGTTTGACAATTATTTTTGAATGGCCTCTTGTGTTAAACAAGGTTTTGGATGGAAAAATACATATATTTGCAAGTAACCATAAAAACCAACAGTAAGTCAAACTACCAGTATGTGTAGCTATCAGGGAATCTGGAAAAAATGTCTAACATTGCCAGTGGTGGAATGTTTATACATGTATCTGAGTGAAGACTGAAAAAATGGTTCTGGACTATGACTTAAGACCTTAAGACTGTTTCATTATATTATCTGCAATACTGAATAGTGGGCTCAGTCCAATATTTGACAACCCTGGTACTCGAAAAAAAGTTCACTGATATCAACCCCAGGACTTGGGGTTGGTTGGGTGGGGTGGGAGGGGGGAGGTATGCCCCCTCAGAAACCAAGACATGGAAAGATTAGCCCAAAATTTTGTCAAAAAATGGTCCACAGTAAAGTTCTGTTAGATGACTTAATTTGAAATTTGGGGATATGACAAAATATGGATATAAAATTTTGTAAGAGGGTTTCAAACGGTCCCATTGCCTGGACATGCACCCCATTCCACATCCACTTAAGCTTAATACATGTACATATGTATCACAGAAACCATTCAGATCCCTGCCCCTAAACTATGTATATTCTTAAGATAAGACACATTCAGTAATATTGACTGGGGGCTCCCGAAGGGTATGCCTCACATCTCGAGTTCAAATAAGGCCACCTGAGTGAAACTGGCATCTCAAGCCCAGCCACCCAATGAAACCAATGTAGGATTTATATGCATGAAATGACATCTCAAGCCCAGCCGCCCAACGAAACCAATGTAGGATTTATATGCATGGTCGGTCCGACTCATATCACTTTGCCTTGTCAGGCTTACTAAGCAGTTTACCAGTCTTCTTGTGCTGTCGATTATTTCTGTACTAGTTTGATTTTTATGTTCTCAGAGATGTTGCACTAATGAGTATGAGCTTACACCTCAGAAACTGTTAAGATCCCCACCCAAACTCTTAAGATACCAATCACAACAGTTGTCGTCTGTTTTGACATCTGGTAGCTTTAAAAGTCATTTTTGTAAACAGTGTGAACCCAGATCTGTAGTGCAGTCTGATCAGAGTTCGCATTGCCTGTATACAAAAAAGATGCAGAAGACAATATGAACAGATGACATTTTGGGTGCATGTTTTCGTGGCATCTTAAGGACTGAATCAAATTTATATGTTCATTGATGCTGTTCCTTATGATGAAACACATTTAATGGCATCAACCTCGTATCCTCTTTGGGTATGCTTCGATCACCCACTTCAGTTCACTGTTGACTGAATATCTTGGAAACTGTTCAGATCCTAAATGCTAAACGATATACATGTACATGGCTGTTCCTTATGATAAGATGCATCCATAGGTATTTAGAAGAGAATCCCCAGGGGGCATGCCTCACCTCTCCAGTTCACATAAAGCTTAATATCTTGGAAAACATTTGGAAAATGTTCAGATCCCTATGCCTAAATAATAAATATTATTTCTCCTTATGACGCCACATTTACTGGCACTGACTGGGTCCCTAGAGGCTATGTCCCACCCCCTCCAGTTTAAATAAGGCTTAATAACTCAGAAACTGTTCTAATCTCCACCCCTGAACCATATATATCATTATTCCTAATGATAAGATGCATTCTTTGACACTAACCAGGGCATGTGCTACTCCCTCCAGTTTGTATAAGGCTGAATATCGCAGAAACTGCTTAGATCCCCTCTCCTAAACTGCATGTATGCATACATTTTGTTGCTTACATTTGGTGACAGCAACTATGGGTCACCTAGGGATATGCCCACCCTCTTCAGTACAAATAAGGCTTACTATCTTTGAAATTATTCAGATCCCCAGCCCTTAACCATCTCTGTTATTATACCCGCTTTTTCGAAGAAAAATCGGGTATATTGTTTTCCTACCAGAGTTGAGTGCCAGCCTCAGTAATAATCTGATATTTTTCTAATAATTCTAAAAGGCAATTTATGACATGTTTTTTTTTCCATAGCACTTAGGTAAAATGGCCCCTATATTTATTTGGTATTTATTTTCAGTAATAAATGAAACATTAAATTTTGCAAATACCATATTTTTTTCTCTTTTATTTTCAACCCAGTAGTTATTTTAAAATACCAAAGAAGACAAAAAATATTAAACATGTATCAAGAAACTTAAAATACTGGGTTAAGTAACCAAAATAATGCTATATAGCAGGCTTTTATTGGAAAAATATTGCTGGTTGTCAGGAGCATTTTTGACAGCAAAAATGCTCCTGACAACCGGTTGTCAGGAGCATTTTACATAGCAAAAATGCTCCTGACAACCGGTTGTCAGGAGACGCAGCCTAAGTTAAAAGTATCACTGATTTTAAACAGGACTGGGCATATCAATTTTGTTTGTTTGATTTGAGGTTTAACGTCCCTGTCAACACTGTAAAGGTCATTTTGGAGACGTTGCTTCCAATTTTGTGGGACTTTTACCCAACATTGAGATGAAATGACATCTCAAGCCCTGTCGCCCGGGCATATGAAAGATTATCCATTTGCCCGGTAGACCACATTAATGTCTTCAGCTGGCTTTTAATTAAACTTTTTTGTATAAACTGACCATTTTTCTGGAGGCAAATGAAAAAAAAGGCCTCCATGACCACAAACAAGACCGTGTGGTAAGAGCACTGGCTTTAAATCATAATATTTACATTTCCAGTGTAAAGTCTAATGTAACCTATAGAAGACAGTGTAATTCATACTTCCATGAACGATTTGAGTCACATGATTTTCATTGATGTCAAGTGACGTCGATCTAAATCATTTTTCTCTGCGGGCGTTGCAGACGTCAAACCCGTTCTGCTCTTTGTATTAACCCTTATCCTGCTGTTCACTGTTATCCCTACCTATGCAATCAATGTAGATCCAGTTCATAAGCCATCTGATCAGGAACAACACTGACATTCAGTTTGTGAAATTGCAGGAATAAATTACACCAAGTAATCTGATTGGTCCAACTTCAGAAATGGGTGTGGCTAAATTAATTATTCAGCAGGATAACGGTTGACCTGATTAAGAAATCTCTGGCATAAAGTGTAGCATTGGCTGTGACTGAGTGAAAGAAGATTGGATAAACAGATGAACAAATAAGCAAACAGTCTGTATCTTCTATTTCTTCCTCTCTCTGGGAGATGACACAAAATGACCCACTAGAGTTGACGTGTCTTAAAACCCAAAACGATCAATTCATCTATGGCTGGATTTCGACAAACTCGATGCATCATAAGAACACGGTAATATAGTGGTTAGATCATAAGCGCCAAGTGTGTAGGAAAAAATTCGTCAGCTTCTTTAGGCAAGTAAAAGCTGGTGTGCACACCATCTCCTTTGGCAATGAATGGCAAGAATTTGACCATGCAGAGTATGTTATGATTTTTTTTTCAGACTGAAAACAGCATGCTAAAGAAGAAAAATATAGCACTTAGCCAGGCCCTGAGGAACTCACAAAGACATGACACATCAGAAAGTACAGACGAGTCAACATCTAGCATTGAACAAATTCCAGAAAGTAAGCAATAAATAGAGAAGTTCTTAAGTTACATGTGTCTTAGGACACATCTGTAGAAAACCGCTATTCAATCTGCATGCAAAACCAGACTGTGACGAGAAATGAGAATCTGCCAACTGATTCAACAAAATACTAAATTATTCTTAGTTATCTGCAGGCCTAGGCAGCTCAGTAGAAAGTCTGGCAGTCGATAGATGGTTGTCTGATACCTGCAAGGTCAAGGTCAGCAACATTTGTTCCTGACCTTTTCTAGGGTCCTTCTCATGAGCCTTTTGGATGGGGCTGTTAAGGTCCAAAACATGGAACTAAACCATACTTTTCCTGATTTTTGGCTGAATAGAGAATTTAGAATACTGTTTGCACAAACTCAAAGGGACTGAAAATTTTGGTTTGAGATAATAATAGTAGAGATAAAAAAGTGGAAGTGAACATCATAACAGTATTGCCCAAAATTACATACATGTGGGTTAAGCCGTGTACAAAATAATGAAATTATGAAAGTCTTGTTTGTTTGTTTGCATTGGAGTTTCAAGGCCTGGTCAACACTATTTTTAGGTCATTTTTGAGCAAGTCAGTTTACCTGTCCACACTTTTCCTTATACCTAAGATGTTAACCAGTACAGTGCACTTTCTTTCACCAGAAACTGACAACTAACCTTCTTGAATAAGTGAAAGAGAGAATGACCATAGAAAAGATTTCATGATCAATCTCCAACACGAATTTTGCCAACCCGGCAGGTAAGGATCCCGCGTCTTCCTGTTCAACAGTCAGACTCAGCAAGTACCATCTGACTGAGCTACCGATGCCGGCATATAATGAGGGTCAACTGATATTTTACAGAAAACAAGATGTTCAACAAAATATTTGAAATGTTACAAAGTAAAGAACATTACACAAACTTATCATTTACTTGTTAGATAACCGGAGACATATGTGAGCTTATAGTATGGCAAGGCTCCATTGTCTGTAGTCTGTGTAGTCTGTCTGTCAACATTTTCAAACATCTCCTCGGAAACCACTGGACAAATTCGAGTAAAATTTCATAATGCGCATCCCCTAATGGGGGAACAAAAGTATGTTTGCAGGGTTCAGGGCACAAATAAGATGGCCTCCAGGCCCATATATGGTAATAGCCCTTCAAAAATCTTCTCCTGAACCAATGGGCCGATTGCCACGAAACTTGGTATGTAAATTGGGGACGCGGGGGTTTGGTATACTTACCAGCTCAATATGACCAAGTTTTTTGACTACTGGGCTGTAAAACTCCAAATTAACAAACACCTACAAGAGCCTTGAAAATGTTAAAGCCTGTAATGAATTTGGACTGTGCTCACAGAAATGAGATACTGTTGCAAATATATTTGTTGTGATGAGGACCCCTTTCAATTATATTTAGAACTTTAATTTTTTATGGTAAACTGTATTTTTACAGAGGGAATGCAACCCCAAGAAACAAGTACTTCCAGGCAAGAGAAAAGGAAATTACAGGTTAGTATGCACCTTGTCAACATTTTTCGCACTCTAGTGGCTTAATTGCAACTGTCTAGCAGAGCGCCATGTCTCAGTGAAGTAAACTTAATTGACCTTTGGCTGTACATTGTGATGGTTAACCCATTTAGTACCAGAAACCCCAAAACGGGTACCCTGGCAAACAGTGCAGGCCCAGCTCTGATGCCACACAACGCAGCGTCTGATCAGGGCCTACACTGTTTGCAAAAAATTAAGCCATTTTCCAAATGAATTTTGAAGAAAACACAACCTGACACCCCTAAAATTCAAAATGAACTCCTGTTATACATAGGGAGGAAGATTCCATTTGGTACTAAGAGGGTTAATGATAGGGCTTTCATATTTCTGGGGCATCACATCTTGTTCCTTCATCCTTTTCAGTAGCCATTGCAACAAAATTCAACCTTGGCCTAAAAAGGTCAAGGTCTTTCAAGGGTCAGCCTCTGAAAAAACTTGACTCAAATCCCAGATGTGACATACCTATTCATGACAATAGGCCCACTGGTTTCTGAGAATAATTTTTGAATTGGCTTTACCTTATATTGGCATGACAACCATATTTGGCAAATTTAAGCCAAATTTCATACGACAAATAGTGAAGGCAATGATTAGGAATTGATACAATTTGTTCATACATCCCAAGCAAAAAAAAAAAAAGGGAAAGAAGCACAAAACAATTTGCTTCCAAAGGAACTAACTTTCAGAACTATTTATCTTCACTGCAGCTGGCATTGTGCCGTGTGGTGGCCATAAAAAGTCTCCCCATACTTCATCATAGTGCAGATTACATTTTCAGGTTCTTTGTGATCCGTGAGTCCATTTAGAATCGTTTTGAAAATAATTTTACTTAAGCCGGAGCTAGAGGACGTGGCCGGTGTTACACATTTCAGTCCTGGTCATGAACAGACTCCGGCCCTTGAAGAAACAAATGGGCTGCATGATGCTTCCACGCAAAGCTGAATCTGACCGCACATGAGTACTGGTAAACCGCTTAGAGGATCTAAGCCTGCCCAGTCAAAGCGGTGCAAGTCGGACCGTCCATGCTTATAAACCTTAATGTTTCAGTGGGGGATAGGGCGTGAGAAATCATTTCATCTCAATGTCGGGTAAAAGTCCCACAAAATTAAAAGAAATGTCTCCAAAATGACCTACACAGTGTTGCCGAGGACATTAAACATCTAATCAAACAAAAAATAATCATGAACAGACTCAATAAAACAGAGTCTGCTATTTTCGTTTATTTGGTGTATTCTTTGCTTCCAAACGATCTTATGATTCAGAACTAATTCACCATAGTAAAAACATCCCAAGTAGAAAGTCTCAAGGACAGTAACTTTCCCATAAAATGGCCAAAAATTATCCAGAATAACATTATGTAAGCAATTCATACATGCAAAGACAAACTGTACACAACAACCACAACAGAAGTGCCCTGAACCTTTATGGGATGGAGGAAGAGAAGTTCGTCAAATGGTTTGGTCATATAGTTGAGATATTAAACTGCCATGGCAAACAAAACCTTCACGTCTTCTCAGAATCCTATTGGCTTCATAATCAGTTCATATTTGATATAGTGATAGATAAGATTTATTCACCAATATTCCTAACTTGACCTAAAGGTCGCTTTACCAGGCAAGCTATGCCGTCTGACGAGAGCTCTTGTTATGTCCATTATGGTCTGTCTTACGTAGAGTACATTCTTCAAGTTCTTGTAACTAGACAGAATGTATTGCCCAAATAGTAATCTGACTATGCATGTAAAGTTTGAGTTTACTATTGGTATGTTTTCAGGAGTCGCAGTTTCAAGTAGGAACAAAAGTGGAGGCCTTTTGGAAAGACACCAATAAAGATTTAGAGGGCTGGTATGAGAATACCACTATTCTGAGGAAAGAATCCAATGGTAAAACCTATTTGTTGTATTAGTTGTATGAGTGATGCACTCAACCCTCTTTATACCAACATTCAATATCCAGGGCCTTGCCCCACCCCACCACTTCACAAAAGGCTATATATTTCAGAACCTGTTCTGAGGCCCACCCCTAAACCATATATAATTATCTTCTTTGTGATACGACACATTCAAATAACACTAGCTTGGGAGTCATCCGGACTGCCTGGGTCATGCCCCACTGCTTTACTTCATTAAAAGCCATATATCTCAGAAATCATTCAGATCCCCACCCATAAACTATAATATTCTTGTTCCTTATGATAAGACTCGTTCAGTCACACCAACCAGGGGGTCACTTTGTGCTAGGGCAATGCACCCCGCCCCTCCACTTTAAAAGGCCATATATTTCAGAAACCATTCAAATCCCCACCCCATAATCATATATGTTCTTGTTCCTTATCAATAGCACACCCACTTGGGGGTCGCAGGGGCCATTCCTCCCCTCTCCACGTCATAGCAGGGCCTCATATATCAGAAACCATTCAGATTCCCACCCATAAACCATATATATATATATTCTTGGTCTTTATATGGACAACAATCTTGGGCTTTCCTGGGATCAACAGGACATGCCCCAACCTCTCCATCAGTTAAGAGGCCTTATAACTCTGGTATACAGATCCCCACTGCTACACCATGCATGTATATATTCTTATTTCTTATGATATGACGCATTTAGTGATTCCAACCAGGCCCCGACGTTATAAAACTTTTTTCATGCTCAACTCATTTGAGCATGAAATTTGTCCTGCTCACAAATTTAAAAATGCCAACATTTGTTGGCATTTTAAAATTTGTGAGCAGGATAAATAACTTTCTCCTATCTGAGAAAGAAAAATCGCCCAACTTCTTAGTATTTAATTTTTATGAGCACCACAAGTTTCATGCTCAGTTACATTGAGCATGAAAAAAGTTTCATAACCTCAGGGCCAGGGCTCCATTGGGTACATGCCCTACACCCTCTACTTAATATAAGGCCTAATGTTTTAGATACTGAGTCCAGATGGATGCTCATTTGCTTAAAATGCAAAATCCTCATCCCTTGGGCCAATTTGATCCAAACTTCGCAGGAATATTGCCTAGGTGACTCCCTAACAAAATTTCTAAAATCGTTCCACTCTGTTGATCAAGATGGCCACCATAGCTAAAAAATAATGCATTAGAGACAGTGACACGCAAGTGAGCGAATCAAGGCCCTCTTGTTTATGCTTGATATTTCAGAAAGATCCCATTTTCTTAACAGGTATGTTTTCAGACAGCTTTAATATTATTTCATGTTCTTTTTCAGATCGTTATTTCATCCAGTATGCAGATGGGGTCAAGAAAACAGTGCCCAAATCCTGGTTGCGACAGTCATAATTAACTTTGTGGTTATTATACCCCCAACTTAGAAGATGTTGGAAGGGCATATTGCTTTGGGAGGACTGTGTTTGCATCTGTGTGTTATGCCTTGTGATGCATAGCATAACATATAAACCATGCATGGGGGCATATTGCTTTGGGAGGACTGTGTTTGCATCTGTGTGATATGCTTTATGATGCAAAGCATAACGTATAAACCGTGCATGCTAAAGTTTTGAAATTTCATGTATGGATTCCACAAGAAAAAGAACTGACACATTTTTAGCTCACCAGAGCTGAAGGCTCCGGGGGAGCTTATAGGATAGGCAGTTGTCCGTCTGCGTTGTCATCCGTCAACACTTTTAAACGACATCTCTGAAGCCACTTGGCCGATTGGGCCAAAATTTCATCTGTAGCATCCGTGGGCTCGGGGATTGAAGTTTGTGTTTTGTATGAAATTCTGTTCATTTATATATAATAGTTTGGTTGCTATGGCAGCTTAGAGTTACAATAGACATAATGGGGAAAATTGAAAAATTGCATTAGCTGCAAAGCTTTTGCAGATATTTTGACAAAACTTTCACAGAAATGTTCCATAAGCAACTTGCTATCTGCCATATGATTTTTGGCATGCTGCTCCTTTTTAGCTCACCAGAGCCTAAGGCTCCCGGGGAGCTTATAGGAAAGGCAGTTGTTCGTCGTCGTCGTATGCGTCTGCGTCAACACTTTCAAACGACATCTCCTCTGAAGCCACTGGGCGCTTGGGCCCAAATTTTATCTGTAGCATCCTTGGGCTGGGGGATTGAAAGTTTGTGTTTTTTTTATCACAATCGGCTCATTAGTTTGGTTGCTATGGCAACTTGTAGTTTCCCTATACTTATAATGGGGAAAATTGAAAAATGGCATATACTGCCAAGCCTCTGCAGATATTTTGATAAAACTTTCATAGAAATGTTCCATAGGCAATCTACTATCTGCCGTATGATTTTAGGCCTTCTGCTCATTTTTATTGGTTGCCATGGAAACCAAAATGCAGAAAATAGACAAAAAAATTCTTTAAAAATTATCTCCTCGGAAACCATATGCTCTAGGAGGCTGAGACTTTTTGAAAATATTCACCATATTTCCCTTTACAGGTTTTGTGTTTTTTATGAAATTTGACATTTTAGTTTTGTTGCCATGGCAACTAAGAGTTTCCATTTACTTATAATGGGGAAAACTGAAAAATGGCATTTACTGTCAAGTCATTGCAGATATTTTGACAAAACTTATATAAACATGTTCCTTGAGTAAACTTTTCTCAGCCATATGCTTTTATGTCAACCTGGGGGTCCCCTAGGTTGTGCCGGGCCCATGCCCCGCCCCCTCCACTTCATAAAATGCCTTATATCTCAGAAACCTTACAGACCCCAACCCCTAAACCATATATATTCTTATTCCTTATGATAAGATGCATTAAGTGACACCAACTTGGGGGTCCCCTGGGATGTGCCGGGGACATACCCGGCCCCCTCTATTTTGAACATAAAATGCCATTTATCTCAGAAACTGCTCAGATCAATGACCTTCTCAACTTTTTCTTATATTTCGTTTTGGTAAGGACTTGTATTACAGATTCAGTATTAGAGCTAACCACCTTTTCACCTTTTTCTTACATTTCATCTTAGTAAGAAATGAATGAAGGGGTCAACTTGTAGGACAGATTCATTATTAGAGCTAACCACCTTTTCAACTTTTTCTTACATTTCGTTTCGGTAAGGAATGCATGAAGGTGGTGACTTTTATGACAGATTCAATATTAGGGCTAACCAACAGCCCGGGAAAGTTCAAATTTCTTCCATTATTGACCTTGAAAATGATGTTACGGTAGCCTAGTTGTAATCAAAATATGCACACTGTAAATAAATCCATGCAATTACTTAAGCATATTTTCAAAGGTCCATAAGGTACCTTGTAAACAAGCCTGATGCTAACTCGCACGCAGTTGAACTTCAATGGCTCAAACTCATTTGGGACCATGAAAATCTGTTAAATACAGGGATCGTTCAAGCCACTGAGTAAGGGGAATAATTGTTGCACTTCTTTTCATTTTTTCTCTACAATAAAGAACAATACTTTTGAACCCTTCAAGATAGGGCTTCATATTTGGCATGAAGGTTCCTTGTGACAACAGCTTCACATTCATGACCTTGACCTTTGACTTACTTAAAAGAAAAAAAAATAAAAATTGGTCAAAACTTTTGAACTGCTTGAGATACAGCCTTCATATTTGGCATTTATGTTCCTGGTGACAAAAGCTTTACATTCATGCCAAAAATTTTGACCCGTGACCTTTTGATGATGAAGGTTGTGCTGCCAACATCATCGCAATGTTCTGATACCAGATTTTGAACCACATGAACATAAACATACCATGCTGTTCCGAATTTAGGTTTGTTGATGGGCAGATTCCTGGTATTGAAACCTTTTGTTGATGAGGCTGTGCTGCCCACATCAGAATGTACTGAAACTAGATTTTTTAACCACTTGAACTTAAAGGAAAACAACCACAAATATTAACTTTTACTTCAGAGCAAAGATTTTGAGGAGACAAACATTTTGGTACAAGTTTTGATAAAATTGACTGAGTGGTTTAGAAGTTATGGCCTTTTGAACATTTCACAAATTCTGGTTTTGTTAGTCCAGAACGAGGCTGTAAGTGAATGATGTCATAAACTCACAATTAGAAAACTTTGAATTACAGCGATTCTCGTGCAATAAAACAGCAACAAATAGTTCAGTATGCATTCCATTTATTCAATGTGATGATAGTTTACTGTTTTTAAGTACAAAATCTGAAAAGTATGCTGCAAATTATTATTTTTCTGTTTTGGTCACGTGACTAGATTAACAAAATAGCGGCCCTCATAGACAGCAATTTTAAAAGGTTCAAAAGGTCATAATTTCAAAACCGCTCAACTGATTGTCATAAAATTTGTACCAAAATATGCGCCTCATAAAGGCAATATTTTAAAGTGACAGTTAATTTTTGTGGTTGTGTCCCTTTAAGTAAAGAAAAGCTAGGTTTCTTAATATCGGAATATTCCGAATAATATTTTGAAGAATAGACTGTTGGTGGTCAGATTCCTCGTATTGGAACCTTCCGATGATGAAAGCTATGCTGCTCACATCATCGGAATGTTCCGATACTAGATTTTGAACCACATGAAAATTATAAAAACATACCATGTGCAATATTTAAGTTTGTTGATGGTCAGATTCCTGGTATTGAAACCTTTTGTTGATGAAGGCTTTGCTGCCCACATCATCGGAACGTTCCGATACAAGATCTGAACCAAACCCCTATATTTTGTAGCATACATTGTTGGTGGTCAGATTCCTGGTATCGGAACCTTCCGATGATGAAGGCTAAGCAGCCCACATCTTCGGAATGTTCCGATACCAGATTTTGAACCACATGAAAATGTGTATAAACATACCATGCTGTTCCATATTTAGATTTGTTGATGATCAGATCCCTGGATTCTGAACCTGGTGAAGGCTATGCAGCCCATATCATCGGAATGTTCCGATACCAGATCCTGAAAGCTTTGCTGTGCACTTAATCGGAATGTTCCGATACCAGATCCTGAACCAAACCACTTGAAATTAAGTATAGAAAAGCCAGGTTTCTAAATATCAGAATATTCCGAAGGAGAAGATTTTGTAGAATAGATTGTTGGTGATCAGATTCCTGGTATCGGAACCTTCCGATGATGAAGGCTAAGCAGCCCACATCATCGGAATGTTCCGATACCAGATTTGGAACCACATGAAAATGTGTATAAACATACCATGCTCTTCCATATTTAGATTTGTTGATGATCAGATCCCTGGATTCTGAACCTGGTGAAGGCTATGCAGCCCATATCATCGGAATGTTCCGATACCAGATCCTGAAAGCTTTGCTGTGCACTTCATCGGAATATTCCGATACCAGATCCTGAACCAAACCACTTGAACTTAAGTATAGAAAAGCCAGGTTTCTTAATATCGGAATATTCCGAAGGAGAAGATTTTGTAGAATAGATTGTTGGTGGTCAGATTCCTAGTATCGGAACCTTCCGATGATGAAAGCTGTGCAGCCCACATCATCGGAATGTTCCGATACCAGATTTGGAACCATATGAAAATGTGTAGGGTATAAACATACCATGCTGTTCTATATTTAGGCAGTCGATGATCAGATACCTGGAATCTGAACCTGGTAAAGGCTATGCAGCCCACATCCCGAATAATATTTTGAAGAATAGACTGTTGGTGGTCAGATTCCTCGTATTGGAACCTTTTGATGATGAAGGCTATGCTGCTCACATCATCGGAATGTTCCGATACTAGATTTTGAACCACATGAAAATTACAAAAACATACCATGTGCAATATTTAAGTTTGTTGATGGTCAGATTCCTGGTATTGAAACCTTTTGTTGATGAAGGCTTTGCTGCCCACATCATCGGAACGTTCCGATACAAGATCTGAACCAAACCCCTATATTTTGTAGCATACATTGTTGGTGGTCAGATTCCTGGTATCGGAACCTTCCGATGATGAAGGCTATGCAGCCCATATCTTCGGAATGTTCCGATACCAGATTTTGAACCACATGAAAATGTGTATAAACATACCATGCTGTTCCATATTTAGGCAGTGGATGATCAGATCCCTGGATTGTGAACCTGGTGAAGGCTATGCAGCCCACATCATCGGAATGTTCCGATACTAGATCCAGAAAGCTTTGCTGTGCACATCATCGGAATGTTCCGATACCAGATCCTGAACCAAACCACTTGAACTTAAGTATAGAAAAGCCAGGTTTCTTAATATCGGAATATTCCGAAGGAGAAGATTTTGTAGAATAGATTGTTGGTGGTCAGATTCCTAGTATCAGAACCTTCCGATGATGAAAGCTGTGCAGCCCACATCATCGGAATGTTCCGATACCAGATTTGAACAACATGAAAATGTGTATAAAAATTCCATGCTGTTCCATAGTTAGGTTTGTTGATGATCAGATGCCTGGAATCAGAACCATCCGATGATGAAGCTTTGCTGTGCACTTCATCGGAATGTTCCGATACCAGATCCTGAACCAAATCACTTGAACTTAAGTATAGAAAAGCTAGGTTTCTTAATATCGGAATATTCCGAAGGAAAAATTTTTGTAGTTCTATATTGTTGTCTTTCAGAGTATTAAAAGTGATATTTGTTCCGATATTTTCCTTTTTCTTTCTCCCATCATCAAAAAAGTATCGGAATATTCCGATTCCTTTCCTTGCTGAAGATGACTGTATGACATAGAGAGGCTGTTTTTATAGGTTATATTTTATAAGTGGGTGATGAAAGGGTCTGTTTTCAGCATGAAATATGGCCAAAAATCACCTGAAAGCACCATCGATTGGCAAAATTGCCTTTTATTTGGCAATGAGTTGATATTTA